>OY728129.1:1042527676-1043777676 GCA_963277665.1 Viscum album | reverse complement strand
TCTACTTACTCGAACGAGATCAAATGAGATCAACTATCATTCAACCAACTAATATATGCACATTTGGGGTTCAAATCCACTTGTTTAGAGCCTTAATAACAAAATTAAACAAATTTATGACTGAGATTGATTAATTGCCTGTTAAATTTGTGTTCCAAATATTTTCAATTAATTTTTATGTCATAAAAAACACATGTCTATAGTTCTATTCATTTTCCACATGGTTAGTAGTAACTATGTTATCTAACTGTTTGACCTCTATGGGATTATTTTTGGGTTTCATGGTTTTGACACACAATTACATTATCCATGTTCCAACCATGTAAATCATCCATGTTTTATGATTCATTTTTTGAGGGATAGGTCACATTGGCTTGGAAGAACTATGTGTGCCTTTCTGTGGAACATAATTGGATGCATGGTTTCCTAGGCCAAATCTCACATTTTTCCATAAACATTGTCAAACATATACATCCCCTTAAATATCCAAATTTATCCAAATTTCACATGGAAGAAAATATAATTAAAAACAACTAAATTAGAACCAAATCATGCTAAATAAACACATGTAATATGGTAACATGATGTTGTATTTCCACATATAAAACGAAATCTCACAAGAATAATATACGAGTTGGTGGCATGGGGAAACCTGATTAAGTGTTTTTTTCTTGGTAAAAATGCTATAAATTCATCCAAAATTGAGTTTTTTGTCAGGCTACATTAAATTTTGTATATTTTAGGGAATATTAATCTCATTCGAGGTGTTTTCCTTGTCCCTTTTAGTAGAGACTAATTTAGTATCATGGATTATTGTCAAATGGATATTATATTTTTTAATATTTTTATTTTAATGTTATGGTAATATTCATTGATAAATATACATATTTATATATATAATAACTAAATTTTGCAAGTAAATATTAAAACTCTTTTACAATTAAATATATTTAAAAATATATAAACAATATGAATATAAATATTTTTTATGAATTTTATTTAAAATTGAAAATTATCTACTGTATTGACCTAGTAAAAATTCCATAATATATTTACCTATAAAAGTAAGGTTTATATGTAAATATATATGTGTAAATAAAAAATATATATTTATGTTTAAATTCTAATATATGTATATAAATACATATATGTAATTATTTTTTGTATGTATATGATACATTTAAATGACTACATGTTTGTAAATATGTGTATGTAAGTGTACTTGTTTTTTGTTAATATTGTGTAAATACATCATACATACAAATTTAATTATATAAATATATCATGATAAACTAATATATTGTATAATCCTTATAAAATAAATATTTATAAATACGTTATAATAAATTTATTTTTAAATAATAAATTCCATGTAAATTGTATAAATATAAGTTTAAATATATATTTATTTAAATATATATTTAAATATGTGTAATATTTATATCCAAAGAGAAAATATAAATAAATGTTATTAAAATTTATTAAAAATAATTATATAAATTTATATAGTTTTATGAATGAATATATTAATAAAATTATTTATATATATAAGTAATGATATCATAAAATATTATAAATATATTGATGGTGGAGGGGTAATAGCATTCGCACTTGAATGTAGATGATATGGGTATAATTCCAAGTTTGAAAAAGTCTGAAGGGTATTTAAAGTGATAATTAATGGCTTGATAATCACTAATAAAGTGTGTGGGCATGAGAGAGGCAACGGTCTAGGTGTGCAGGAGGCACCTAATATTGATAAATGGGGGTTTGAACACTAATAAATGGGATGGGTTGATAGAAATTTAATTTATTTTTTAAATATTATCTTCACTAAAAAAAATATTTGATGAATTCCATCTTTTTCAATGATATTAATCTATGATAAAGGACACATTATTTTTAGGGTTTTGTTCTTGTTGGGGTTTTAGCCTTGAAAAAACCCATTTCTAGACCTTTAAAAAATTGTTTGTAGTAGTGCAACCCCTCATGCATGAGATTTTTACTAGTCTGATATATTTCATAAAATGAGCATATATATAAATATATATTTGTGTGTGTGTATATATAAGAAATTGAAAAAATTAATCTAGAAATAATTAAAATAATTTAAATTATAAAATAAACTTACCAGATTTTTATAATTTTTTAAAATGAGAAATGTATGTTTTAAATGATTATTCATGTATAAAAATTGATACACTACCAAAAATAATACTAATTTTAATTACTGTTAAAAATTATTAAATTTTATAATTAATTATTTTTATGAAAAATCAATTTAACGCATACATATATAATTAATATTGATAATATATTTTTATAAATAAATTTCCCCCATGGTGCAGCTTATTGGTAGCTACCCCTGTAGGGTCATTGAGATGTCTCGTGTTTTAGTATTGTCTAGTACATTCTTGTTTGTAGTGTATAATTTTCTAATATTTCTTCCTCTCCCCAAACCATTGTATATATAAATCAATATATAAATTATAAATATATTCATTAAAAATATTATATTTAATTTTACAATTTTATTATTAATGATATTACATTAAAAAAATTATATATAATATTAATATTAATATTTTAATATAAATGAAATAATTTTAAAACAATTATTCATTTATCTAAAAATAATAATTTTTCATTATATTTAATACATCCCAGAGTAGTTTTATTAATAATAAATATTTTATAAAATTAATATATTTACTAATAAATTTCTCGTAATAATAATTCATTTTTAGTAGATATAATATACTTAATTTTGATCAAATTTTAACATATTATTCTTTTATTCATTATCATTTATATTTGTATATAAAATAATCTATATATAAACTATATATTTAAATATTAAATTATGATAAAATATAATATAGACATCTATATAATTAATAACAAATAATAATATATCTAAATATTACAATGTATAAATAGGACCTTCAGGCCACAAGGCCTTTGAGACATCATGGACCAATGGGCCACTAATCCTAAGGGTCATATATTAGGCTTGGTTCTCTTATACTAGAGAAACCCCAGAGTGATATATCAAAGTAGTAGAAGTCACTAAGTGGGGAAAACCAAACATAGGATTAAATGAGGGATATGGTGGACATTCCATCTACCCGAGACTATCAACATAATTCACAACATGTTGATAGAAATAATAGGAGCCTTACAAGGTGTTGACTTAAAAAATAAATGGAGAGAGTTTGGTTTAGTGTAGTGGGGTCAAACAATGTCCTTAGGGATTTGTGACAATGGTCCTACATTTAATGTAATTATAAGGTTAATTTTCAACTGGTTTATCAGGTCATGTAATATTTACCTTTCACCTCATGTATTCTTGAATGTAAAATGGAAAAAAATTCTAGTTTACAAGAGGAAATGATACAATGATCTGAGTTAAAGGATGCAAACTAGTGAATAAAATCCTATAACCCTCTCAATGAAGCAAGATAATGATCCACAATATTCCCATATCTTCAAATGAAAGACAACACACATGAAGAATCAATAGATTCTAATAGACCGATATCATCCACAATGGACCCAAATGTTTTCCATCTCACCTATAAATCCTGAAGGGATTTAATTATGATCTCATAATCTTATTCAATAATAAGATCCTTCCGACCTTGAGAAATGAAAGATTCCAAAAAAATGATAGTCATTGCTTCTTCAACCATAGAGTTCCCACTTTCCTAAACTATTTAATGAAAGGTTGTAACAAGATTCCTTGAGTGAATATAGATGATAAACCCGGGTCCAATACCAAAATCACGATGCACTACAACATTCGTTCTCCCCATGATAAATCATGGTTGTGGAGGAATACATTTTAAGAAGTTGCGTTTAATGTGGACATTCATATAGTAATCAGTGTTAAACCACCATATATTAATCCATATCTAATTTTTATTCATCCGCACAATAGCATCTTTCAAGATATGATCAAACACAAACCCTTTATGGTGAAACCAAGTAATCCATGATGAAATAAAAATATAATTCACATTGCGGGTTAGGAGGGATTTAATCCACTCTAAGAATATCTATTTTGTGGCATGATGCCTCTCCCATCAATCATGTATGTGCTTTGTGATGGGGAGGAAACATATCAATCTCAGGATAAAAACATAATAGGGAAAAAATATTCGGAGAATCCTCAAAGAAAATGAAAGGGAAGAAAAAAAAGTAGAAATTAAATGAATATTCATATTTTTTAACGTGGAAACCCACTATAATATAGAGTGTTATGGAAGCTTGGGAAACCTCTGTAAATTTATACTATAATAAAATAGTCTATAAAACCCAATTGAACTGAAGAAACAATAATTTCAGTTAGGGGGTAGAAAATCAATGTGAAAAACACACACCAACACACCTTCACATTTTATCTAAAAATCATCCTTGGCAAAACATCACCACTAAGACATTAAAATCAAAACAACGACCTCATTGCAACACCTCAGATAAGTTGTTTCAAAACCAATTTTTTTTAATCCCAAAGTTCTATGCCCAAAATAATTAAGCTATATATCCACTAATTTTCAAACTAATCACCATGTATATGCTCCCCTTTTTACTCACCAGAAAATGAATCTATGATTCTCCATTATATAAACCCTAGTAATACCTAAAGAAAACAAGTCCACAAATATTTAAATTCAAAAATATTAATTGGATAAGAAAAATATCCCTCTATTTTTAAACCTTGTGATTACATTCAAAGGTTTTTTAAATTTAAGACTCCTAAAAAATAACCTCATTGAAATCCAAATATATGATGACACTGTAAATATCCCCTTTCTACATGAAAAAGAAGGAGATGAATTCCAACAAGCATAGTTGGTATGAAAATTGACTTTCATCATGCCAATTGTCATCCTCTATAGAGTGTACACTATTCTCTTCTGAATTACTGATAGAAACCAGATAGCGCTGCATACAAAAGTAGTCCAAATGTAGAATTTGTCATCAGAAATGTGTCTTCACATTCTTCTTTAACATGAATGGAACTAAAAACGCTTTTCTCCACAATAATGGTTATTTCCCTATAATCAGAAGTGCCTGGAGAAAACAATTCCACCTATTATCAACATCCTACGAGTAGAATGTAACTCTTAGTACTTCACCTAGATCTTTGATTTCAACTCTGTATTCACTATAGTCACTCTTTAAAGAAAATTCATTTCCCAAATGGACAGAAGGCCTTATTGTTGTTGATTTTTGATAACCCTTCTATCACGGTATGAGGGGGAACCCTTACAAGGCTTGTAGGCTTAGAGATTACAAGGCCCGTAGGATTAAGATATTACATGACATGAAGGTCTTAGAGAATTAAACCAGAATATCTACAAGGAACTACCCCTCCAGAGAATCTACATTGTGATAATAGCTCTCCACCTTTGCATGGCCATTCGGTGAGGCTTCACATGCATGCACGGCCTGTTCCGGATGGCATAGTCATACCCTGTCATTATGACAGTCCATTTGGCTCTACTCTGGTGAGTGGACATGCTCTGAATCCTCATTTGGGGTTGTTTATTTTTTGTAGAATCGGTTAGGTGAAATAACATGTGGACCAAAGGCCTTGAGGAGGCCCGAAGGCCATAAAGGTAGCACGAAAGCCCTACTGACCCACATGCATGGGTGGCCCGAAAGACATAAAGACTCCAAGCCCAAATAGATGGCCCAAGGTGAATAGTTCCAACTGCTACAGTGCCGAATTGTACCTTCTATAGTGACTGCTACAATACCTACAATGTTTACAGTTCTACAACAATACCCGCACATTGTACAGTTCTATTACAATGCCTGCTATAGTAAGGCTATTGTACCCCCAGAGATATTCTTCTACTTGTTTTTGAACCTCGATCATGGGGATGTACTTAAGGATACCTCAACAAATGTGTTGAGGCTCATCTTGTTAAAGAAAGATGTGTCATTAGCTGTATGACCTGATCCACCTGATTTGTCCCGCTTCAACTTCCAAACATTCATCACCCATGTAGATTATCATCAACTCAAGCACGATGACTTCATGTGCCATAAATCTCACGGTTCCATCTTCACAACTACATTCCTCACATCACAACACACATTTACAATGGTATTGTAAATTGTTTCACCCATTTTTACTCACACATAAAACATTGATTAAATAGATAATGTCTATCTTCCATTTCCAAATGAACTCATCAACCCATCATTATCATGATAAAAATAAAATAACAAATTAGGTACTATACCAATAACATGTCACACATCCATTTAGATTAGTATAAAACCTGAATTTATAGTGATAAAAATATCACAATCACCAATATTAGTAGTAAAACAATTTTTTCCATCTTTAATATACCAAATTACTCTTCTTAATTTGAAGTGAATATTTAAACTCTGGTAAAATATGATATGATTATTATAAATCAACCACCCATTTTTCCTTTAGATTTTATTCATGACAATCAACACAAAATGAAAGTAAATCACCATCATCCGTTATAATATTTACACTAATATCCTAATGATTAATTTCATGTGTCTTAATTTCATAATTAATAATTCTCAATGTGTAGTAGTTTCTTTAGAAATGGTCCTCCGTGTCATCAAAGAATTAATTTTCTTTTCTAATTGACTTCAAGAAACCTAAATTATTACATTTCCCAAATTTCATCACCATAATACCTATATTACATAAAGAATAACCATAATTGGGGATTTTCATGTCTTTCGAATCAACAACTATGAAATCACATTATCAAAATTTATAGTTACTTTCACAATTAACAAGGTGGTTATGTTATTATCATATAAATCGGGAAACAAACAAAATAGGACTACAGATCTGTACTCTTCTTCTATATGAATAGGTATCATGTTACCTTTATCAACGATCTTAACCACAACTGATGATAACTCATTCAAAATCATAGTGAACTGGTCCATATGGTTACCTAAATGTCCATTATATAGCATAAAGAAATGAAACAATAACTTTTTCATATAAAAAAAATTTCTTATGGATTTAGATTTATACATACTTTCAAGCTTCACCCTGATCTCCTCTAGATATGTTAGATTCAGAACCCTCACATGGTATTTTCAACAAAATAAATATGGATTGTTTGTTTGGTTAACTCACTCATATCCTGTCAATCACAATTAAACATCTTCTCTATCTTGTATGATTTATTCTTTAGGGCCTTCACTATATTCTAATGATCAAATTTAATTTTTTTACTAATTTATACCATATATTAAAAACATTTTTCTTATTTTAACCGGGTTGATATCCCTTAGCATAAATCAACCATATAAATTTAAAAAGAAACATGAATAACCAGTTGTTGGGGAGAAAATTAATCATTCCATGGATAAAATCATAAAATAAAATAATATTTTGAGAATAAATAATGAAAACAAATGGAAAAAAATAGTAGCATAATGAAAATTAATGTTTAGATTTTTATGTTGAAAACCCTCATAATATCGAGAATAAAAAACCCATACAGAAACTCTAGAAAATACCATTATAATATAATATCTTGCAAAATCCATGTGAATTCCTTAAAAATTAATTTAAATTTTATTTTAGAAAATATTTTTTAAAACCACACCCCAATATACATTTAAATATTCTTTAATAATCATCCATGAAAAATGTTTATCCCTTAGAATTAAAACCAATTAGGTGGTGTTGTTGTAGCACCTCAAATAATCAATTTAAATACACTATTTTTTATTTCATTTTGTTTCCCACTCCAAATAAATGTCACATACATATCTACTTTTTGTGGAATTTCTAACCATAGATCTTCTCCATTTTTTTCTCACACCAAAAAGCAGCTCGAGTGCTCTCACTTATAAGCCCTCATAAGTCGTAAATAGAACATGTGTGCAACAATTGAGGATATGAAATATTAATGGGATTAGAAAAATACCTACTTATATATAAACAAAATGCTTCCATTAGAAGTTATGAATAATTAAAACCCCTAAAACATATCCTCCTTATAGTCCAAGTAGGGATAACCCTATCACTCTAAACCCAATTGGTATAATCCAAAATCTCTAGATCCTGAAAATTTTTAATGGAAATTTGATTCCATGTAAAACATGCAAAGAGTATCTAGTTGTTTTTTTGGAAAAGTGACATATTTTCAAAAGATCAAAAGTTGGATGTATAAACCAATAGACATGCAAAAAAATAGTTTCATTTTTTAAGAGGCTATTAAATTTCAAATATGAATCTAAATGTTATAAGTAGGGTAGTATCCATTCACCCAATTAAATATGTACCTAGACTACACTAAATTACTCATCAATCCCCCTTAACTCCTACATAATTTATCATTAGCATATTTCAAACAAAAAGGGATTTCCATGATAGACATCCAATCACAAGCATTAAACCACAGATATATTTTCATATCGTCCCAATTATTCAGATAACTATTTAGTAATTCTTTGACCAAAACATCATCATGTACAAGTTCCAACAACAATGTGGGTGTCAGTTTTCTAATATTATCCAATGACAGGTAAATCCAAATATTGACATTTTTAACCCATGTGATCTTCCAATAAACACTTAGATTAAGAATACCAATGGAACCCAAAATAAATATTCTAAGTAATCTCATCATGACCCCTGGGAAGGATGATTATAAATTAGAGTCTATGAAATATTTGTCTATTATAATATTTTCATACAAGTGGTCATGAAACAAAATAAGCCACCACCCATGTTTCTCTAGTTGTGAATTATTGAATAAATTTAAATACCTTAACACCTGCCACATCAACCCTTCATAGAATAGTGATACTCCCAAGGGAGATAGTGCATTATTTTCTAACAATCATGTATACCCCACAAAAAGTAATCAGTTGATGACAGGATTATAGAGAAAAATAAATTAGGGAGTTAGAATATGAACATCACATTACAATGAATGCAGTGAGAAACTTATTTATGGAACTCCTTCTTTCAAGACCTGGATATCTTTTTCTCATCCATTCAAAATATTTTTGAATTGATCCTTCCAATATAGAAGAAATAAATTAGTTTTTATTATGTACAAAAAAATAGTAGGGATAAATATTTCTATTTTGTATCAAAAATATTAATTCCACATAAAGGATAGATTAATTATTACTTTCCTTCATCTACACAATTAATAATATACATATATGTATTAGAAAAATATATTTTTTGACCAAATTCTCTATCATATGTGTCAATAATGTCCAAAATTTTTAAAATCTTCTATGATGTTTCTCTTGAATAAACAAGAATTTCATTTGCGAAAGAGAAATGGTATATAAGAACACTTTCACGATAGGCCTTTGATCCATGAAACCCCCCTCGATAACATAGGATAAATGATTAGTGAAAACGTCTATAATAAGAAGAAATAAATAAGTAAAAATATGATATCCCTGTCATCGGACCCCATTCGAGAAAAACTCCATGGTGAGATCAGTGTTCAACTTGATCCTGAAGGAAACCAAAATTACACATTTTTCAATCATGTCAACCAACTTATAACTAAATTTCATTTTTAGCATCATGGATTCTAATAAGTACAAATCAAATTTATCATATGCCTTTATCATACCCATTTTCAAATCCAATATCTACATTTTAGAAGTTGACAATGTTTTCATAGAATGAAAAGCCTCATCTGTAATAATGGCATTGTATTTGATTAGTCTTCTTGGGTCATAAGAGACATCATGTTCACATATAATGGATAGAAGTATTTTTCATAAGCGATAAGCAAGAGTCTTTGAAAAAATACTATAAGTCACATTTCACAACAAAATTGGTTTAAACTCTGTCATTTTAATGGATCCAATGACATTAGGGATATGAAAAATGAGATTTTAATCTATTATTTTAAAACTAATGGAACTTCACCATAAATATATCACCATGTAAATAATTTCGGTCTCCAAAAAAATTCCAAACCATTTATCGAATAAAAAATAGAATCTATTAGGCCCCATTTCCTTCTTGGAATGAATACACATAGCGCTAATAAAATCTCTTTTTCTAAGTTCTTGGATTGGAGAACCTAATATAAGAGAGTTTAATCCATCATCTAAATACAAAAAAGATGTCATATAGAAATAGGAAGACCATCATAACTACAAATATTCGTATATAAATCCAAAACTATTTCTTATATCTCTCTTATTTATTAATTTATTAATATATTTTATTAATATTTTTGGAATTTAATCAATTTTTAATATTTATTTCAATTTTTTATTTATTATGTTTGAATATTTTCAATATGTTTATAATTTATATGATTATTATTTATTCATTTTTATTTATCATGTTTTAATATTTTCAATATTGTTCGAGTTTATAGAATTAATTTTTTTATATCATTTTAAATATTTTTTCAATTTAAATAGGTAATTTAATTTATTATTAACAATTTTATTATTTATATCGTTAATACTATTTTTAATATATTTTTCATGTATTTGAAATTTATATAATTAATTTTATGAATTCAATTTCATAAATATTTTTTCTCATTTATTCTATTTAATTATTCAATATTGATTCATTAATTTAATATTAATTAATTAAATATTATTTTTAATTTTCAATATTAATTAATTTTGAATAATTTCGATATTTATTCCTCTTAAATATTTAATTATGAATAATTATTTATTGATTTTAATTATTTTTAATATGTTTGAAATTTATATGATGTGTATTTATTCAATTTAATTTATTTTGTTTTAATATGTTCTTAATTTATATAACTAATTTATTTAAATTCATTTTTCATATTTTTATAATTTAAATAGAATATATAATAAATTTTTAAAAATTTCATATTTTAATTAGTATTTTTATTTATTTAACTTTTTATGTTTTTGTCAGCAAGGGATTACACACTGGTAAAAGAATATTTTATCAATGCTCATAAAACATATTTTTATCAATAAACACATGTCACTGCCTATGTACTATCTTCACAGTCATCCCCTAAAGCAACACCTACTGACCACATATTATCATAAATAATATTACAATAAGTTCACTGATGATCAAGCTCCTTCTTAGAACTCCCACTATTAGGTCACGTACTTGACCATGTTGGCCACATTCTTGAATGCGCTAGACACATGCTTGAATATATTGAGATCCTTCCTTATCCTTGAAAACATCATGAAGCTTATCCATACCTCAAATATTTACAATGAATCATTTTGAAAACATTGTGAAATAAATCCCTTTACAAAGTTCTTCCAATCATCCTTATTCGGCAACTTATCTCCCATTATGAACAAACAATATCATCAACCCAAAAAGGATTGAAAACAAATACAACACACTATTAAACACCTACCCATATCACCAGGGTTCCAACAAAATCTATTATGTTTGTGGGTATATTTTTATGCATGCATGCATGTGTTTGTGTGTGCATATAGACCCACACAAACACATATATATGGATTCATGTGTATATGTATGTATGTGAATTTACCTGTATTAATGTGTATATATATTTATGTGTATATTTAAACGTATATGTGCACGTAAATATATATATTTTTATGTGTGTGTATGTATCTGTATATATGTGCATGTAAATGTATGTATGTGTATGTGTGTATGTGTATGTGTATTCATGTTTATGTATGTTTATGTTGTTTATATTGTTTGTGTATGTGTTATTATGTGCATGATTATGTATATATATGTTAGTATATGTGTATTTATCTATAATAATATGTATGTGTATGTATATATATGTATGAGTTAATATGTTTTTTTGTATATGTTTGTGCATGTTTGTATATTTATGTCAAGCCATGTATGTGTGTATGCATATGTGTATGTCCGTTCAGGTTCCTTTATGAATGTATGTTTCTATGTATGTATGTGGGTTTTTATTTATGTGTATGTGTATGTATGTATCTGTATGTTTTTATATATGTATATTCATATGTACGCATATGTATGTATGTTTTTCTATGTGTATGTATTTATGTACGTGCATGCGTTTGTATGTATGTGCATGTGTGTGCATATATGTGACTTTATGTGCATGTATGCCTAAATGTATGTTTATGTACTGTTGTATGTGTATGTATATATTTATGTGTGTGGTTGTGTATGTATGTGTATATGCTCATGTACGTGCACGTGTGTGTGTACACAAATGTATGTGTATGTATATATTTGTGTGGGTATGTATGTTTGTATTCTTCTGTATGCATGTATAATAGAAATAATTAATGTTATCCATATGTAAATAATCATATTTTACACACATATATATACACACATATGTATGTTAATAATATATGTTTATGTATCTATGTATATGTAATTTATATTTTTTTCGATATTCTATAATTTAAATATAAAATTAATGAATAGAATGTTTTATAAATACAATTTATATTAAATTTAATATTTTTAATTTAATTGGTAAAATGAATGGGAAATTATTTGTTTTTAAACACAATACAGTTATAATATTTATAAATATAATTATATATTTCTATTTAATATAATATATTTCATCATTAATATAATTAAAAAAAAATTTAACATATAACTGCTAATATTTAAATAAGTTTTATAATTATTAATATTCATTATTTTTTATAATCATAATATTATATATACTTATATAATTACTAATTATTAATATTTATTCAATAATATCTATTAATAAAATATTTTTTGCATATTAATAATTTATTTTAATTTATTTTAAGTATAAATCATAATAAAATTATATTCTATGCATTTTATATAGTTGGATATACATGTATATGTGTTGAGCACACCTATTAAAAATATTGGAAAATAATTATTATTAAAAATATATATTTTTAGTGTTTATAGATTTATATAATAATAATGTATTTTAAATATTTTATATTTAATTTTAGTTTTAAATATGAAATCATTTTTTTAATATTTATTCACCATTAATAATTTTATTGTTTCTATAATTATATTATTTGTTCGTTTATTAATTTTGTTTGTGATTTATTCATTTTTTTACATTGAATACATGGTAAACATTTATCTATTTAAAATAAATTATTTATTTTAATATTTTTTCATTTTTAGTATTTTTTTAATTTATTTATTTATATATATATTCATTTATTATTTATAAATATTCATTTTTTAAGATTTATTTTTACTTTTTTCATTTTTTTATGATTTAATATGTATTTAATTTATATTATCAACATTTATTCATGTGTAATATTTTTCATGTTTTATTATTTATATAAATATTTATACAATTATTATTTATTCATTATTAATTTTTATTTTAATATAAATCATTTATATTTAAATAGAAATTATAATATATATTTCATATTAAGAATCTTTGAATTTATATAGTTAGTATTATTCCTTCTTTCATTTTTTTTAATTTTTTCATTTTTATTATATTTTAATTTTCTAATTTTTCAAGCTCATTTTTTCATAATATGTATTTTATTATAATATTTAAAAATAATTTTTAATTTTTAATAATAATTTCAATTGTAGAGACATTTATTAAAGGAAAAACCTCATGTATCATAATTATCTTTCATATCACAGTATAGTTATTGTTATTATATTTTTTTAGCACAGATATAGTCATGTATTGACCTCTTCTAAATCTATTATAATTAATTGATTTCGTTATTAGTGACTATTATTTTTGTGATGATAAATGATACTTTTATCAGTGCTTTTAATTGGAACAGATAAAACCATATTCCTCTATTTAAAAGATCCCTCGCAGTAATGCCACTCCAACCACTCCATTCAAAAATTTATGTAACCCTAACCTTATTGTTGTCTCTATCGATTTGTTTTTGGATAAACCGACACTGAAAATAGAAATTATTCTGTTCGTAACCTATTTTTTGGATTTATAAACTGATCATGTTTGATTTTTTGTAATTTATTAGGATTTTCTTCAAGTGTTCTATTAATATGTAAAAACCCTGATTCTATCTCTTTATATATCATTATTTGTGTGTGTGTGAATTTTTATATAGATAGTAATATTAATTTTATCCCCAATAATTATTTTTTCTTTTCATAATCATGTGTATATATATTTTTATATATACTTAAACAAACATATAAATGTGTGTGTTTCATCGTTTTTTATAAGTATAAATATGTATATTTGTTTTTGTGTATTTATATTTCCATGTTTGTTTGTATATGTGTATATTTAGAAATTTATATATCTATATGTTATAATTTGTATATATAATATATAATATTTATTTTTTAATTTATTTTTATAGTTCTAATTTTTCACAGTTTTATTTACTAAAAAATAGGATTCATGTATGTATATTATCATATTTATAATATTCATGAAATATATACATATATAATAACATTAATAATATTTTAAAGGAAGGAAAGATTACAAGAAACCAAACATATATGCACCATAGAAACCCCTATTGGTCGAGCCACCTCCCCACCATTGGATTGGAATGAGCCCATTAGACATTTTACATATCACCATATATGTGCCCCTAAATCCCAATGGCTTAATGTCATGTTGGCATTTTTTAAGGTCCCAAAAAATAGCCTATATTGCTCATGACTCAAAGGCCCACAGATGGCACCAATTTCCCCTGAAGCCCATCATAATGACACATGCTTTCCTTTTCCCTCCCTTTGTATAAGTCTCATATTGTCAACCCCCCCCCAGAAGCCATCAGGTCATTTCCAGATGCCAATTCATAATTAGAAGCAAGTCTCTCACACCAACTGGGTTAGCTGACAGTTTCCTGAACTGACATCATAGATATCACTATTGTTACACCCCCCTAAAATAAAGGGATGAAAGGATAAATATATATATATTGGTTTCAACAAGGTAATTATTTATTTTTGTGAGCCTACCCTATTAGAACTCATCCATTAAAGAGGTTTTTGCTAAAGCAATGATCAGTATTGGTGACCACCTGGGAATTCTCCATCAATGTGAGCGAGTGATGAAAAAAACCTTGTAAATAATATGTGTTGGCCCATCGTGATAGTCATTAGTCTCATGTTCTATTTGCGGATGTGTGTGGGCCCCCGGTACGGGACCCTTATTCGTTGTTCCTAGTAAGCTAGGACATGATGACAATGTTAGGGTGAAGTTACAATGCTATCAGTGAGGCCTGATTGTTACCTTATTATTAAATCTGATACCCATCCATAAGTGTTGTGTCAATACCTAGGTTGAAAATTTGGTTCTATAAAGGGGAATTTGTTCTTTCGGGGGGGGGGGGGGGGTTATTGTAATAACACAAAGATAGAATGGGTTGAACTGTTAAAAGTTACTACCCATGTCAAAAAGGTACACATTTATTTTCAAGAGCCAATAGTATTAAATATCTACAATTAAAGAGGTTTCTCTTGACGTACTGTTCAGGATGGGGGACCTCCTGGAAAGTTTCACTGGGTGTTTGCAAGTGGAGAAAAAACACTAGAATGAACTTCTGCTGAACTATGGGGGGGAGTCATTAGTTATGTAATGTCCCAGAAAAATCAATGTAATTTTTGAACGATTTGGGATTAATATGATCAGTAAAAATTATCTGTGTGTGATTCTCAGGCCCGATGTTCCTAGAATGGATTTTTCAACTTTTTTATGTTATGTTTAGTAAATGCACAAGTGGTGTTTTCTATCTTTTGAACTGGTGCTCAGATTATAAATTTGAGGACATTGTTGAATCCACAATGCCAGGATCCACTTAAGGGAGGCTTCACAATGACCATAGTAGGACGAGAGAAAAAAATTACTTTTTGGACATTTTTATGAAATGTAAAATAACGTGTAATTGTTATTTTATTTTATTTTTCTATAATGTATAAGCAGTGGTGGTAGGAGAAGTGACTTGTAAAGACATTTAAAGGCTTGAATCATCAATTATGAAAATCCACCATTGTGAATTAAAAGAGGTCAATTAATTCAATAAATGAACTTCATTAATTCCTCAATGAGTTACTCACATTTCCCCTATATATTTAAGTTGAGCTCGGTGGGGTTTTGGCACAACTTATCATACAAGGAAACTAGGAAATGTCACGGGGGAACATCCATTGGGAGGACGAGCCCAGATTCATTGAGCGGTGACAAGTGCCCCTGAATCACGAACCGATGACAATGAAGAATGAAGTTCCATCCATCATTGTCCCCAGATGTCTCATCTAGGTAGGGCTTTTTGTTTTTGATATTATTAAATTCCTCTTTCTCCCTTCATGATTTATACATAGTACATGGATCAACCGACCAATAGGTGATCCACGGATTGTTCTATAAACATGGGAAGTTGATGTGGGGTTACCAGTCGAGAGTTATTTCTAAATTCTCTATTTGTTGTTAACACCCCTTGTTAAAATGCTAATGTGGAGTGGGCCAATCCGAACAGGGCCTGAAACCTCTGCCGATCTTTTTGTTCTTGTGTTTCCCATGCACGGTTGGGCAATGTGACGACAATGCAGTGATATGGGACATCCAGGGATGCCGGTGACCTGAGAGTCTCATAGGTGTAGATGACACCATGAATGGACCAGCGTAGCATGTCTGGTGCCACATAAAGAGAACCGTCGGCGCGCCATGCAGGCGATGGCTAGAGGAGGCCGATGGCAATAAGCTGTGGATTGTGGGAAGGCAGTGCGTCATCACACGCCTCAGTGGCCATAGGCAGCCGGCCAGAGCCGGTAGTGCGGGAGCAGTGTGCTGCCCGTTGGAACCATCGGTGGAAGCTGTCACTGCTAGTGAGTCTTGGAAGGAAGGGGCAGCGCGGCCCCACTCTGCACTGCGTTGGTTTGAGAACGATCACCTCTCAGGATGACGGTTTCATGTGGTGGGGCATCACCCCACAGCCCGAATAAAATTACCCCATATCCATGGGACCGACTGGAGACACGATCTACCCTCACGTGGACAGGGCCAAATGCAGGCCTATCGAACCTGCCAGACCCTCAGCCCAGCAGGATAGCGGAAGTGGGTCATGCCCTACCTGGCGGGACGGGACAACCATGGCTTGGGCCGGTAAACTATCCAGGTGGACCCCAACAGGCCAGACCCAGTGAACCGGGCTGAACCTTAAAGGGACAGAACCAGGTAGTGTCAGGTAGTCCTCATGACCCATTACATCAGGCCATCCTGACCGAGTCGGACCAGGGCCCAGACCCAATCGGCGCCCGAATAAAGAAATGCTCGTAACTGACAAACTGAGTGTTTGTTTGACACACTATCAGTGGCATTGGGGCCCTTTTTGGAAGAGGTCCCTTTTTCATGTTCTGCAGACCATGACTGAGTTGGGTAGGACCGAGGTGTGATCACCCTCGTTTCATAGAAAGGGGTGTAACTAATAGACAGAGTGTTTGATTAATGTGTCATATATGGCATGCGGACCCTTGTGCAAGGCGGGCCATTGGAGATACTTTAATTGAGATTTGATGGAGTTTGACATGCGACCTGAGTTGGATCAGACATGAATCCAACTGGTCCCTTTTTACAAAAGTGCACATATCATACAGACTGTGCATTCGATCGATGCGTCATCTATCATGTTGGGATGAATATGATAGGGTAGTCCCTTGGGAATAATTTTTTTCGAACATTATAGCCATTCAAATATAACTGATGGCTTGAGGAGCAGAGTCTTCTAGAGATCAAGCATGCTTCATGTGGGAAAACATTGGTAGGTTGTTACATGAAAAAGAAGAGCGACCAATACAGGTCAACATCAGAAACCCTAGGGTGGTATGATCTAGCTGTACGACTAATCATCCCTACTTATGTACTAGTGACCAATACGGGTCAGCACCAACGACCAATACGGGTCATCACCAGCGACCAATATGGGACAACAACTAGTGACCAATACAGATCAGTATTCAGTTACCTTTATGGGTCACCCGTAGAGTTACTATAGATAAATGATCTGGATTTATAGCTAGTCATCCATATCCCAGTATCCTTGATGTTATATGATTAGAGTTAGCTGTATCTTTATCTTTTTTCCTTCATGATATAGATCATTCTTGTGATATTACATTTGTGGGTTTTCTTGTGATGTTTTTTTGGATTACTAAGAGTCCTTTGGGGGTCTCAGGGTCCCCTACTAAGTTGTTTTACTCACCCCTGCATGGGATCTTCCTGCATGTCCGTGTCAGGTGAAGACTAATGATGCTTTGAGGAAGAATATAAAGGTTCGAGACATGGTGGAGGTTGGAGTGACATGAGCTGTCGAGATCATCTTCTTCAACTTCAGACTTACAGATACTACCCTCCAGGTAGAGCTCCATGGAAGATGCGATAGCTATTTAATTTCTATTGAGTTTCTAAGACTTTTATTTCATCCCACTGATTTCATTTTACAGTTGTACTCGTGGTTATACTTTACTTTCATGGTAATACCTTAATTTTTTTGGTTGTTTACTTCAGTTTCTCTTTTTGAGTGTGTACATATCCTTATAGAAATTCCATACCTGTTTGGGAAAAGCCTTCAGGTGCTTGTCACCAACCCCTGGACTATGGAGGCAGGCTTGGGGTAGTCACGTCCGGGCCCCGTGGGATGGGTTGTGGCAAAGTTTTATAAAACGGAGGTATGTTCTACCAGAAGAACTAACAGTCTACTTTTACGGAGTCAATGGTGATAAGTGTATTGAGTTTGGTTTTCTATATAGGGAGTCTAGTATTAATGCAGCATCCAACGTATCCATACACCAGGACCCATAATTTTGTTTTCTGACTCAGTACATGAAAACCCTGATTCTTAGTGTTTTGAAAAGTTTTTCTCATCTTTCATGAGTTAACTCCAAATGTATATCTTATTGAATATGACACATCTATTTATTATAGTATTCCTACATGAAGACAGCTAGCCAAGATTCTAGATAGAGATCTAGATTGTGACCCATCGAGCGACGAGGTATCAGTGCATGGACCACTCATAGTGATGGAACCATCGGGTGGTGTATCAGTAGCTCCACCACCCATTGTGATACAATTTCTAATAATGGATCATGCTCACTAGCTGAGCGTGTTGCATGAGTTCTTGAGACAGAGGCCTTTTATGGTTTGAGATGAGACATACCCCCATGTGGTAAAGGACTTCCATAAGGCGGTTTTATGGGTATTTTTCTTAGAAGAGACACATGCCAAGAAGATGGCACTCTTGGCCATTGGCCTTCTTCAAGTCTCGGGGGAACGATGGTGGATATTGATGCTCCTGGTTCATGAGGAGACGAACCTCTCCTGACCATACTTTAAAATATTTTTAGGGAAGAGTTCATGTCAATAACACTACACTCTATTCGTATTTAGGAGCTGCTTCATCTGCACTAGGGCAGCTAGACTGTGGCACAGTACTTGGCGATATTTAATGACCTCTACTACTACTACACTGACATGGTACGAGACTCATTCATTATGGCCTAGACCTTTGAGTAGGGGAACTAATGAGAGATCAGAGTTGCGATAGTTTCTCTCAGCATCATGATGTAGGATGGAGTTATAGTGCGAGATTTGCTGATGGATAAATTCCTTACCGAGCAAGAACCGTCTGTGAGAGCCCCTACCAGATGATAGGTAGCAGAGTCATCTGTGTCCTGCAGTAGATAGATGACACAGAAGCCCAAACGAGCTAGACCTTATAGAGGGAAACCCCATGATGCAGGTTCAGAGGTGTGAGACACGAGAGGCTGAGGGGTCCACTAGTGAGGAATGATCTTTTTTTACATTGGGGTACCAGGTCACAGATCTCATGATTGTCTGACTCCATGTGTGGATGATTATCAGACGGTGGAGGTTCCACCAAGGTAGAAGCAGCGATAGGATAATGAGTGACAGCTAGGCTGTGAATGAGGTAGTGGATCAAGACGTATAGTGGGAGGTGGTCGGGGTCCCCATGAACCACCACCACCACCCACAGGTGGTCCACTATGAGCATAGGGAGCAGATGGATGGGTACAGGCCCAGCTATAGGCCGTAGAGGCTCACAATTCGGAAGTCACTGATATGATATGAGGTATGATCTATATATTCTCAATTTCAGCATAAATGCTTATCGACAGAGGTGCATGACATTCTTTCCTTTCTGTGGACTTAGTTTGGGACTTTAAGAATCTGATTGATCTTTTAGCATGACCTTTTAATTTGTATACTCCTACAAGAGGAGATTTAGTGGTGACACCTTGGTTCCAATAGTGTGATCTATCTATCAAAGTAATGAGTTTCAAATGGTATCATCGAGTAGGCGAATTAATGTCCAAAGACATCATTTTAGGCATGGACTGGCTATCAGTAGTTCACATACAGATTGCCTACTTGAGACGTACAATGATATGTACGCACATAGATGAAGGCTAGTTTTCTTTTTTTGGTGAGAAGAAAAATATAGAAACATGAGATTTACTAGAGTTCAGAAGTGTGAAACTGATTACATATCAGCTACCTTGCATGGAATTCCACACAGTGGATGAGGTGATTCAACAGTTTCTAGTGGTGGTGGACCTGTATGGGGATGTATTTCCATAAGATGCCCCCGAACTACCTCCTCATGAGTGGTAGACATATGCATTGACATGTACACAGGAACAAAAATAATATCCACACCAGCATATCGTATTGCCCATATGGAGCTCAGGGTGTTGAAGGTACATTTGGAGGACTAATAGTGGAAGGGATTTGTAAGGCCCAGTGTTTCTCAATGGACATCCCCAGTGTTGTTTTCCAAAAGGTTGATGGTGGTTTTAGGCTATGTGTGATCTTCCAGCACCTAAACCAAGTGACTATGAAGAACAAGTATCCTATTCCAAGGATTAATGATCTCTTTGAACTGTTGAATGGTGAAATGTGGATCTAGAAGTTAGACCTCAGATTGGGCTATCATCAACTCAGGGTACGGGATGAGGGCATACCGAAGACAACCTACCGATGTTTTTATGGCCATTAAGATTTCTTGGTGATGTCATTCCACATGACCAATGGTCCAGTAGTGTATATGGGGCTCATGAAAAAGATCATCCAGCCATACCTCGATCGAATTGTAATGGTCTTCATCGATGACATCATCGTTTTGTAAGCTTCTAAGGGAGAGCACATTGTACACTCAAGGATAGTTCTGGACACACTAAGGGATCACCAGTTATATGGGATGCTCTCGAAGTGTGAGACTTGGATACGGAAGGTCTACTTCATGGTACACATCATCTCAAAGGCTTGAGTTGTAGTGAATATAGCGAAGATTGAGGTATTACCTTCTTGGGTGCCGCCCAGGTGTGTTATTGAGGTGCAAAGATTCCTTGGATAATCAAGCTACTATCAGGGTTTCGTACACAATTTCTACAGAGTAGCAGCACCTATGAAGACCTTGATGAAGTAGGGGAAACTGTTCCTATGGTCAAAGACAAGACAGTAGAGATTTCAACAACTGTGGCAGAGCCTGACCAGTGTTCCCATCCATGGGTTCTCTGAGGAGGGCACTAATGATATGGTTTACTCTGATGCATCAGGGACCGGACTCTGTGGCATCCTAATGCAAGCTGATGTTGTGATTTCAAATGGCTCATGATATCTGAGACCTCATGAGCAAAATTATTTGACTCATTACTTTGGTTTGGAAACAATAGACTTCACACTGATGATGTGGCGACACTACATGATGGCCTAGAAATTAATTTTTTACTCAGACCATAAGACTATCATATATATCTTTACAAAGAATTATCTAAATCTGAGATAATGAAATTGGATAGAGTTCCTCTTGGATTATGACTTTGAGATAGTCTATACTCCTGGGAAGGGGAACATAGGGGTAGATACACATATCCAGAGATCAAGTTCGTATCAACGGAACGTAGATTTAGGGATGTTAGCATCGCATCAGATATCATACGTGGATAGAGGTGAGATAGTCTACCTCCAGTAGATGGTAGTTACTCCTCCACTACTTTAGTGATTTATAGAGTTGAATCTCTAAAAAATTAGCTACAAGCCTACATGTGCTCATATATCCTTATGCCATGCTCCTGATGAATATATTAAAGGTATGGAGCACACTATCCTTTTAAGAGGACATACAGTTGTTCCAATGGAACTATGAGAGGAGGTTCTATGGTTGCACCATACATCCCATTTTGTTGTACATACAGGTGTGATGATGATTTATTATGACCTCTTGAATCAATACTGGTGGCCAGGGCTGATGTATGAAATGGCAGAGTTTGTTTCTAGATGCCTCACTTTCCTGCAAGTGAAAGCTGACCACCAGGTACCAGTAGGCTTGACTCAAACCCTCGAGATGCGAGAGTGGAAGGGGAAAAGGATATCGATGTACATCATGAAGGGGTTACCGTGCACATACATAGGGAAAAATACGATCTGGGTGATCATTGACTGACTCACCAAGGAAGTCCACTTCATTCCGATTTGAGAGGAGGGTTCATTATTGATCTGGGGACGTCTCTACATTCAGTAGATCATGTGGCTTCATGTGGTACCTTCAAAGATAGTCTCAGACCACGAAAAACGCTTCATATCCACATAGTGTAATGGATTGTAGTAGTCTTTTGGGAATCATCTTCGCTTGAGCTTTGATTTCCACCGATCGAAAAAATGTCAGACTATGTGGACCATCAAGACCATGGAGGACATAATTCGTGCATGTGTCCTAGATTTTGGTCCAAGTTGGGAGGACCACGTAACCTTGGTAGAGTTTGTGTACCAAAAAGGTTATCACTCCACCATTGGTAAGGAACCTTTTGAGCCATTATACGGATGACCATGAAGATCCCACTTATTCTAGATGGATTTAGGGTATCCAGCATTCGTAGGCCCATAGATGGTACGGACCACCACAGAAAAGTTAAAGGACATCTGAGAGCGGATGAAGACAACACATAGTTGATATAAGTCCTATGATGATAGGTGATGGAGACCACTGGAGTTCCAGGATGGGGACTACGTATTCTTACGAGTCTCCCCTTGATGGGGACTACATAGATTTGTCTGAGGCAGCAAACTCCCATTAATGTTTATTAGACCATATCAAATTCATTGGAGGATTGGAAAGGTGGTGTACCACTTGGAATGACCACTATAGTTGTAGAGGATGCACAGAATCTTCCATGTATCCTAGATCAGTAGATATGTTCATGACCTATCTCAGGGAATGGACCATGGTGATCTAGAGATTGACGACAGGGAAACATTGGATGAGTACCCGGTGTAGAAATACTAGCGACAAGAGAAGACCATTTATGGGTGGTGGATACCTCTGGTGTGCGTTCTGTGGCTGCATGAGAATCTTTAAGAGGGAACATAAGAGCGAGAGGCTAATATGCATGCCCAATACCTCCACTACATTTTTCTAGACTTGTTTTGGATTTCGAGGACATAAATCCTCAACATGGGGAGAATGTAAAGACCTAGAGAATTCCGTGTAATTATTATTTTTTAATTATTTGGGATTAATATAGTTTTTAGAATATTTTGGTGCATGATTCAGAGTCCTGGTGTGCCCGAAATAGATTTTGGAACATTATTTTATGTTTTGTTCTGTAAACGTACGGGTTATGTTTTTTATCTTTTGAACAGGTGCTCGGATTAAAAATTTTAGGACACAATTGAATCCTCTACATAAGAATTTTCATAAAAGATGCATCACTTCGACCATAGTCGGTCGGGAGAAAAGTATAGTTTTTGGATTTTTTTAAATAAAAGTAAAATAACATGTAATTGTTATTTTATTTTCTTTTTCTCCAGTAGATGAGCAGCGGTGGTGGGACATGTGACTTTTCAATCCATTTATAGGGTTGAATCATCAACTACGTAACTCAACTGTTGTGAATTAAAATATGTTCATTAATTCATTTAATGTACCTCATTAAATGCTCATGCATTACTCACCTTTCCCCCTCGTATTTAAATGGTGCTCGGGGTGTGGTTTTCACATGGATTCTTCATGTGAGTAAACTCTAATGAAGTACTTTGGCAACATCCATCTGGGGGATGAGACCAGATTCAGAGAGTGGTAATGAGTTCCACTGGATTATGAATTGACGACAACAAATATAGAGGTTCCATCGATCGTTTTCAACAGACGTCTCATCTAGGTAGGTTTTTTTCGATATTATAAAATTCCTCCATCCACGTTGCTGATTTATATAAAGAACACAGATCAACCGACGAATGGGTAGATCTGCGGTTCGTTCATCAAACACGGGAAGTTGATGCGGGGTTACAATTTTGGGGTTGTTTCTAAATTATATGTTTGTTGCTAACACGACTTGTTAAAACGCTAACACGGAGGGCACAATGAAATTCGAAAAATTCTTGGAAACTCCGCCGCTCTTGTTTCTCTTGTTTTTCACATTCGTGGTCAGGAAATGCGACGGTAAGTCAGAGCTATGGGCCATGCTTTGGAGATGGTGTCCCGAGAGGCTCATAGGTGTAGACGACACCAAGAAGGGACCACCGAAGAACGTCTAGTGGCTGACAAAATGAACTGTCGGCTCACCATGCCAGTGGAGTTCGGTGATGGCCAGAGGAGGCATGCGGCAACCGATCACGTGTTGTGGGAAGGCAGTGTACCGAGGCATGATGTGGTGTCTATATGTGTGTTGACACCGAAAACAGACAGTAACTCTCGGAGGAAGTTTCGAAATGACGGAGCAAAGTCATATTCGGAATCAGAGGCCTGATCCGGAGGCCCGGGATGTGGTGCGCAAAATAAAGGAGGATCCGCGTGAAAATTTGTTCTGTGCACGTAGAATCACTGGAATTCACGGAATTGAGCCGATGAGGCGTGCAATATTAGGGCGCCCCGGTTCTGTGCGGAGAGTTTTTTTGCACGCCGGCTGTGCTCGGTGTGAAGAATTTCGTGTGCCACCTGGATTCTGTGCCGGAGGTCGCCTATAAATAGAAGGTGACCTCGAACGGTTTGGGGGCTGAGGAATCTGAAGCGACTCCCATGCACGCAATTTGGCTCCCCCTACGCGCAAGATGACTTCCAGGTAAAACCCTCATTTCGCACAACCTTTCCCTGGAGTTCTCCTTTGCGCACAACTCCACTGGCTTCAGGGAATTTTCCCCATCCCCAGGGTTCCAGCCTTGCATGAAATCCGTGTCTCGTGCGCGCAATACCCTGACGTGCGTGCAAAACCCTGCGCGTAGTTCCCTCTCCTCGCGCAATTCCCTTGCTCCAATTGCACGTCGTCCCGGTGTTTTGTGCGTCAACCTTCCCTTTTGCGTGCAAAGCCCAGGACTCCTCACCTTGACGCCCCTTGGCTGCCCCCTGCACCGGCACCTGATGTCTCCCCTGCTGGGCATGCGTGCCATGCGTTGTTTTCCCGTACAGCCTTCCAGTCTCATGCGATGCAACCTCAAGGTCGCTTGGGCCATGTTTCCCATTGCGTTGCTTTGCCTTATGCTTCTCCGCATAGGCACGCTAATGGCTATTGCTTCTTCTCATAGCCACACTAACATGGACCCCCCGGTTGTTCGCACTGCGGCCCCCCTTCATTATGGCATTGCCGATGCCTTCTCTCCCACAAGGGTTAGAGGGCGTTGGGAATGTAAGCCCTAGGGGTGTGGAGAGAACCCACCTCGTCCAAGCTGCAGGAAGTTAAACTGCTAAGCACCTCGTCCTTAATACAAGACGTTAAACTGTGGTCCTACCCCGTGCTTCGCACGCAGGGTCCCCCCAGCTCAGACATTTTTTTCACCCACTCGTCTCCACGGGAATGGACTCTTCCTCACGTGGAATGAGATACTCCTTGTCGGAGCGGTGTTTGTCCGCGGGCGAAGGGCTGCCTCAGAGCGTAAGCCCCTAGCCTTTCTTGCGTATGATTGCTCCCATGTATCTCTGTACTTCCCCCCCTGCCAAGGCCAGTGGAGTCCTTTTCCCACTATGCTTTGTCACACCACGGGCCTACACCCTGGAGTAAGCCCTGACACCAAGGGCCGCTAACCACGCGTAAGAACCTGTTTCCTCTTTGGGCTGCTAAAGGTGTAAGCCACATTCCGCTTCTCACAGACACACCCTTCGCGACATGATCGTCCGGTCCCTGCTGCCTCTTGTTTCTCACACCGAGCATGACTCACGTGGGCTTAGAGTGTGCATCGACCATGACACCCTCTTGGGACACCCCAGAGCGTAAGCCCCATCCTAGCGAACTACGTGGATTTTGATCTATGCCAACGCACGGTACGTAGGAAGCCTCCACGAGGTTCAAGCCAACCACCCAGTCGTCCCGACCTCTCCATATCGGTTCCCTGACCACCTTGGGCCTCCTCAGAGCGTAAGACCCAAACCCCTCATTCCGCATGACGTTAAACTGTATTTCGTCCCGCATGATGTTAAACTGTATTCTATCCCGCATGACGTTAAACTGTATTCTGTCCCGCATGAGGTTAAACTGTATTGCGTCCTGCATGACGTTAAACTGTGTCCCCCCTCTTGGGCCGTCTCAGAACGTAAGCCCCATGTATCACTCCACCATCCATCCTGATCCTTACCCGGGCCGCCACATCCCGGTGAGGTCATGCCACCCCATCCCACTCCATGACACCCGGGAAGCCACCCACGTGCTGGCCCCAACATCGGTGTTCCCCCCTAGGGATCCTTCAACCCGATCTGTCTCTGCAAGACGTTAAACTCGCGAAATACCCCGTGTTAAACATGGGAAGCTGAGGAAAACCTCAAAAGGTACATATTCCCCGCGTTCGATGTGGGATGCCTCAGGATTCCACGCCCTCGAGATGCCCTGTGATAAGGGACCAAAGACAGCCATTCTAACGACGCCCCAACGTGACCATTTTCCTCACCGAAGGATGCTACCCCGACAAGACCCCTTGGAGCGTCTTGACAGAAGAAACGTAATTAACTGGCATCCATGAAGATATGGCACTGAGAATGAGCTTCACGAACCCGTCTTAAATCTATGAGGGAGACCCAGTCTAGGTAATGAGATCTGAGGAGGAATCCACGGAAGGAAGAACCGATATCCCATCATCCCGGTTTCGATCAAGGAGCAGCCGTCCCGGAATAAGGAACGGATGCCGCCCACCTTTGGAATGCAGGAATGCGGGGTAACAAGCAGCGCGTCCTCCCCGCAGACGGATGTGCGCGCCCCAGTGAAAGCATCGGAGCAACAAAAATGGTGAACCCGACGTGAAGCAATTCTCCTCAATACGAGGACTGGTAGCCGTTGGGGCTTCGGAAGAACAGCATGTCACCAGGTCCGGGTAACCCTCACCGGGACATGAACCCGCCAGGGGTCGAGGCCATCATGATGTTGACTACTCCGTTCTGCGACGTCGTTAGCATGGATCCCTCTCACCGACCATGGAAGACGGAATGACGCTGGGCCTTGGTTGTTGATCTCCTTTCCTGTTGAAACTAATGAGTTCATCTCCGTGCATCCAGAAATCAGATCACTGCATTCAGAGCTCGATCGCCACCTGACCACCGACGCAGGTGCAGGGGCAGTACTGATGCGGCTACCCCGCACGGTCCCACCTATTCCACGGTCACTCCAACTTCGACCGTCGTATCAGCCGGGTGCTTGCGCGCCCTCTCCCTGTCAGAAACCATCTAGCGGAGGGTGATCAATGACCTGGTTCGTAAGTATGACGAGGGAGGGGTCATCCCCACCAGGGGCATGGCCCGCTTGGATCTAGAGGCGGCAGTGCCTCACCGCCATCACCGCCCTCGAGGGCCGCGCAGGGAGCCGCCTCTCCCCACTCCGACGTTCAACTGATTTAGGAGCATATCCCTAGAGTGCTTTGACACATCCCTCCCCTACACCAATGAGGTGAGGGATGTCCGGGTCCACCGATCGGCGATCCATCCCATCGGTTAATGGCAAGAACCCATGCTAGGATGCGTTGATGCCGCCGCCTGACACCCCGAGCCGAGGAGCAAGCAATCTTCATGCCCGCACCGCTGGTTCTGGTCCATCTGACTCGACGCCAGCGTCGGGCGCGAGCGGGAGAGAATGCCCGTCCTAGGGCACCAGCATCAGAAACCACTGTGGCCTGAGCCACTACTGACTCCTGTAACCAGATCCCTGGACATGTTGAGCAGGGGACGCAGTGTGCCCGACTAGGATCGAATCCCCGACCGCCCTGTAGGAAAGTTGGGTCGAATCTCCTGGTCGCGGACACTGGCAATGGCCACTGCGGACCAATCCGTATTAGTGTCGTTCACCATGAGGGCTCATTCCGTGCCACAGATCTGGGAAGACGAAAGCATCTTCGCGACGGCTATGCTCTGGGTATGACTCCTTCCATCGCCCACTGCTTAGGGTATGAGGTCACTCCCCCTGCTACCGGCTGCGAGCATGGAGCCGTTTTGCATCCAGTCGCTCACTCACATAGAGGTCCTCCCCATGTCCCTTTCGACATCTGTCCCAGTGCTTCTCACACCCCGGTCTTCAGTCCCCTCTGCCCCAGCTCTATTGTGACTGGAGGAACCCATGATGGAAATCTTCCTTACCCTAAGGAGCTACCCAGGGGTAGGACGGCCGAGTTTCGTCACCGTAGGAGGAATGTCAGGGCAGTCCGTACAGAAATCCGACCAGTCCGTTTCTCGGATTCTGAGGCAGAGTACGACTCGACGATGGAACCTCCCCCCCAACCCTTCAAGTTGAGGGCATGGGTGGGGACGCGGCGCGTCAGTCTCGTACTCCCCGAATGAATGATATGTATGATTACCTCCTCCCTTCGAAGGTATATCCAGGATGACGAGGACTTGGCGTACAGCCAGGGATCAAGCCCGCAGTTGCCGCTGGCCTCCTCGGAAGCACCTCCCGTCCCTATTAGGGAGGGTGATGAAATTTTCTGGGGACCGACAGAAGAATCACGAGGCGATACACCCTCGGCGAGCACCGACGCTGTAACAGGAGGACCATCTGCTGGCCCATCCTATCGCGACGTGGCAGCCAGGGCACTGCAACCCCTGGAGGATGACCCAAGGATCGGCGGCCAATCGGTATGTTCACCATATTCCCCGCCGGCCAGCCCACCGCCCCGACGGCTTGCCTCGGCGCCATTTCCAATTCCCCGACTATCCTCGGTGGGCGAGCAGCGGTGGAGAGTTCCAAACCCCGAACCAGAGCCGTGGAGCTTCTGGACCATTCTGGCAACGGGCCACTTCCCTGAGAAGTTTTGGTCGGTCGTAGAATCGGGTTTTGATGTTCCAGAGTCACTCACCCCAGGAGAGATTGATTACTTCCACCAGATTCTTTGGGTGACTCAATCCTGCCTCCGCCATCAGCTAACGCCTTATCCCGGGAGCCAAGCGCATCTCAAGGAGATTGGTGAGCAGTGTCGCCGGGTCGACCTAGCAGCACTCCCCGCGGTCCGGCACCCTGAGTCACTGGACCACCACGAGGACCTTCAGCAACAATGCATCCAGAGTTTTCAAGTACTCCGCATAGTTATTGAGGATTCCACCCCCCATGAACACGTCCGCGAGTGTGGGTAGTACGCTGCTCTCCTCTTCTGTGTGTTCCGCCGGCACCCCGATCCACTGGGCGGCCCTGAGGAAACGTCGCCAAGGGCAGTATAAGTCTACATGGAGGACCTTTCAGATGAGGTAAATATTGTGGGGCCCCTCAATGGGGACTCACCCCCCGAGGAAAGGCCGCTACTGGACCCATCTGGGAGGATTACTCGCCAACAGAGGAGCCTCCTAGGTCTTCCTGTACCCACGGAGGCACTGGCGCTGGGCCGAAAGATCGGCAAGGGTAAAGAGCCCGTTGGGTCTGTCAAACACGCCAACCCATATGTCTCAGTGCAGAAGGTAGAGGAAGATCCCGATAAGGCCACGCTGTGCCAATAGCTATCCGAGCAAAAGAGGATGGTTGATGAGCTCCTGGGCTAACGTATTGCAGAGTGGCGGCCTGACTACGGAAACCCTAGACCAGGACAGTAGGGACAGGAGCATGTACCCCTTGCTGAGATCCCCCCGTGCAACCATGACCGTGTCGTGTTGGCCGAAAGGGGAGACACTAGAGCCCATGACAAGAGGTCGCAATATGTTTCGTCGAACCCTCCCGAGCGGCGAGACAACCTGGGTGACCCTGCTCAGTTTCCTCCCGCTACTCCGAGAGTCGCTCCGCCAGCTGCCCCGCGAGCCGCTGAGCGCGACTATCGTATCGAAGAGCCTGGCAATGTGCTTGTGGTTAGAGATCCTCATCAAGATAGGAATCTGCATCCGTATGATCTGATGTAAGTACACATCTCTTGCTTGGAGGTCCTGGAAACTCGACAGGTGGCAGTCCCACCAGATGGCAAGCCATACCCCGCATGGGTGGATGACATGTCGGCCCCGCCGGGATTTGGGAACCCCACTTTTTCACCCTTTAACGGGACCGGAGACCCGCCACAACACTGGGCCCGCTTCAACTCGAGGTGCGGGCCTATGTTAGGGACTCCGGCGTAGCAGGATGATACCATGCTCTGGTGCTTCATTCCGACACTGGAAGGACCAGCACTCGTCTGGTACAGCCAGCTCCCTGTTGGATCAGTGACTAGCTGGGAGGTCCTTCGCCGGATATTCCTCTACCAGTTCAGTTCCGCAACCTGGAAGACAAACATTGTAGACCTCTTCAGGTGCAAGCAAAGGCCCGACGAGCGAGTCGCGGACATCGTCGCCCGGTGGAAGGGGCTCACGTACTCCCTTGACATGCCGCTGACTCAGGAGCAATTACTGACGATGTGTGTAGGGAATGTCAAGGTGGAGATGGTTCCTTCTCTGATCACACAGAATTACCCTGGAGGGTTCCGGGACTTCTCGGACAAGGCTCGGCGCCTCGAAGAAGCCCTCCAACAGGCCAGTCAGGCGCGCCCGCTGCCTCCTGTAATCTCTGCAAGGAGAGCCGCCAGAGCCGATCCCACTATTGTGGCATAGATAGAGGCCCACAGACAGCTAGAGTTGCTGCCAGTGAGGCCAGATCAGTATGCTCATAGGTTCCACCCCCACATCCTCCAGCCCAGCAGCGACCGCCTCAAAATCGGCAGGCGCCACCGCTTAACTCACCACCACCACCTAGGCGAGGTAATACCTCTCCACCTCCTCGGCCTGCTCCTTCGGCCCCTGTACATGGTCATCCCACAAGAGTCCCCTTTCCAGACAAAAGGAATCAGACTTACTCGTTTGGTGAGACCCTGGTCCCCGGTTATTTCCGTAGCGCCTTGGACCAGAGGATCATGCGACTGCCTGATTGGCGGAAGCCATAAGAGGCGTCTCTCACGGATCACCCTAACTACTGCCCTTATCACTAGATCCTGGGACACACCATCTAGCAATGCTATGTGTTCAAGGACTAGCTCTGAGACTAGATTGACAACAACATAGTCAGGTTGGGCCCAGCCCCAGCACAGGTGGCAGGTGTCTTCGTGAGATCAGATTGTAGTAGTGACAACGGGTATGGGTGGGAACGGGTTTCCGACCGTGGGTCCCAGATGTATAATGACTGGATGGCCCGCAGGACGGTCGCTCGTGCCCATGGCATCCTCCGTGCCCGCATGAATCAGCCAGAGCCCTCGGAGTCTGCGAGGGCCGCTTTGGCATCGTCGCCCAGCCTACTTCTTCCCAGAAGAGCTGGCGGTGACGCAAGAAGAAAGAACATGCCCTGCCATTGACGTAATCATCTCGCACACTTGGCGATTTCATGCCCCCGGAAATGGGGATCCCTCCGAGACCCCGTCCGGTAGTGGATGACTTCTCGGGTAAAAGCTAGGGGTACTCTTCGGTTTACATCGTAGAGTTGGTAAATCCCTTTTTGGCTCTCGACGGTGAGGAGCACCAGGTGGACCTCACCGAGAGCCCGGGGTACGCTTCGGTTAACACCATAGATTTGGTAAATCCCTTTTTGGCTCCCGACGGTGAGGAGCGCCAGGTGGACCTCCCCGAGAGCCCGGGTACGCTTCGGTTAACACCGTAGAGTTGGTAAATCCCTTTTTGGCTCCCGATGGTGAGGAGCGCCAGGTGGACCTCCCCGATAGCCCGAGGAATGCTTCGGTTAACACCGTAGAGTTGGTAAATCCCTTTGTGTCTCCTGATGACGAGGAGCGCCAGGTGGACCTCCCCAATGTCCCTAGCTGTCGCTAACGTCGACGGATCCGTGGCTACGTGAATCGCCAGGGCACGACAGTCATCACCTCCAGTCAGGCCGTGCACGCTACCGAGACCAGGCAGCAGGCCCGGTATAGAGAGCAGCACTCGCGGCTCCCTCACCCGGTGACAACAGGTTCGCTTCCACCACCGTTTGGTTTGCTGGATCGGGCAGAACCGCCTTGCCCACGTCACAACCAGCCCAGCCCTTCCACTGGCCGACTATGGTCTTCCGGTCCTAGCATGACAGCCACCTCCCGGGCTTCAGCTGGTGAACAGCGGGACGTGCCTAGTACCAGTCAGTCATCGGTCCCACCAGCAGGGCCCGTCATGCCCCCACTCGTAGAGGGACCTCCTGTAAGCAGAAGCTCTCCTTTGGCGCGAAAGTAAGATTGTCCTAAAGCATATGGTCGGAATTCCGGCAAGGTTTTCCATCCTTGAGGCCCTTCGCCTGTCGTCCGAAATGCATGAGGTGCTCGTAGAGGCTCTATGGAGCCCCCTCCAGTTTGAAGCGGAGGTCCGGCCGCTGAAGCCTTCCACACCGAGGTGATTGAGGATGCCGAATTTCAGGCCGTTATCTCATTCTCCGGTGAAGATGAAGACCATCCCATACAGGGGCACATCTGCCCGCTGTACATCACCGGCCAGTTCAACGGCGTGGAAGTCTATCGCTGTCTTGTCGACACGGGTTCTGGGATTAACTTGATCCCAAATCGGACACTGCGAAAACTGGGGATTCCCAAGGATGATTTAACTCCCTCCAACCTCAGAATCCAGGGGTATGACAGGACCGAGAAAACTCCACTCGGCATGATTCTTCTGAAGACCTAGTTTGGCAGCTTAATTTCCAATACTGAATTAATGGTTGTCACTCAGGACACTACCTACAACGCATTGATGGGAAGGTCGTGGCTCCATCTTCACGCAACGGTTCCCTCATCATACCATCAGTGCCTCAAATACTCCCTTAAGGGTCGAGTGGGTGTGCTCCAAGGAGATCCGTCTCCGTTTTCCTCTTGTGAAGCTCGTTACCTGGACGCTGACTATTACAAGAGCAAGGACAAGCAAATCCTGGCAGGTGAGGTTGATCCCGCCGCTGTCGCGAGTGATCCCTGCGCAGATTTGGATGACGCATATGTCTTCCCAATCCATCAGTTGGAGGCCATGACTCCCGATATGGGAGAGTTCTTTGTTGTCTCTGGTACCAGAGGAATGCATATTTCCAGGTCTAAGAGACAGTGGGAAATCACCTCGTACTCTTACACCAACCAGGCCCAGGTGATCCTCGAGCCTCCTACCCCCGTACGATATCGGGACGTTGGGCTCATGGAAATAGTAGTACGTCATACGTGTCTGTTTCTCCTAGTCGTGATCGACCAGCTGAAGCCAACACATCACCACTGATTTGATGTCGTAAAGCGTGGCCCCTTAGGCCACATGCCGGATGGGATTGGATCAACCGCCTTCATCTCAATGGTCTCCACGGTACATGAGTCTCCCGTCATGACAACCTCTACCGCCCAAGCCAGTGCCAGCTCCCCATCAGGGTCGAGCAGCCACGAAACGGCTCCCCCCGTGGACGATCCTTCCCCAAGCGGAGAAGAAGACATGGAAGATGCTCCTCATGCCTTTGAGGAGGGCGTCTCCGCCACGGTCGACGAGCTATTACAGGTGAACCTCGGTAGTGAGGCGGACCCGAGACCCACCTTGGTCAGCGCCGCTATGCCTCCCGAGGAACGGAAACAGTACATAGACTTCCTCAGACAGAACCGTGATGTGTTTTCCTGGAGTTATGAAAAGATGGCGTGACTAGAGCCCTAGGTAGCCGTCCACCGCCTTGGCCTCCCAGCAAACCATCGCGGGTTCAAGCAGCCTCCCAGAAAAAATTCACCCCTTTCATGGTGCCATTGTTTAGGACGAAGTTGATATGCTCATTAAGTCCAAATTCATCACGGAAGTCTAGTACCCTAGGTGGCTAGCCAACATTGTGCCCGTCAGGAAGAAGAACGGGCAGATCAGGGTCTGCATCGACTTCCGTGATCTCAATCACCACTGTCTAAAGGATGACTTTCCCCTTCCCGTGACAGAGCGGTTGATCGATGCAACGGCCGAGTTCCAAGCCCTCTCCTTCATGGATGGGTACTCTGAGTACAACCAGATCCAGATGGCCCCTGAGGATGAAGAGTTCACTGCCTTCAGGGCCCCCTAGGGCACTTTCTTCTATCGGGTTATGCCCTTAGGCCTGATGAATGCGGGTTCCACCTATCAACGGGCTATGCACCGCATATTCAAGCCGATCCTTGGGATGCTGGTGGAGTGCTACGTAAATGACCTGGTGGTTAAATCTCTTCAGCGTCGGCACCATCTCAAAGACCTTGATAATGTGTTCGGTTTTCTCCGTTCTCGCCACTTGAAGATGAAACTGTTGAAGTGTGCCTTGGGGGTCACCTCCGGAAAGTTTCTCGGCTTCATCGTTAGGTATCGAGGTATCGAGATTGACCTCGAGAAGATCAAGGCCATCCGTCAGATGCCACCCCAAATAATATTCGGGAGCTTCGAGGCCTACAAGGCCACTTAGCCTATATACACCGATTCATTGTGAATCTGGCTGGAAAGTGAAATCCATTTTCTCGACTCATGAATAAAGGCGCCGCCTATGGTTGGGATGAAAAGTGTCAGACCGCTTTTGAAGAAATCAAGCAGTATCAGCTTCATCCTCCGTTCCTGAAGCCACCCGTTCCCGGAAAGTCGCTGGTCCTTTACATTACTGCCCTGGAGCAATCTCTCGGTTCCATTCTCACCCAGACGAATAACGAGGGAAAAGAGAATAGCCTCTACTACCTCAGCCTCATGATCCTCAATGCGGAAATTAGATATTCTCCCATCGAGAAGAGCTGCCTGGCATTCGTATTCGCCATACAGAAATTGCGGCACTACTTGCAGCACCATGAGGTACAGCTGGTCTCTCGAGTAGTCCCGTTGAAATACATACTGAGCCGGCCTATGTTGACCGGATGATTGGCACGCTGGGCGGTGATTCTCCAGCAGTTCGACAATAGTTTCGTACCTTAGAAGGCCGTCAAAGGACAGGCGTTGGAAGACTTCTTAGCTCCCCACCCAACCTCTGCGGACCAGCCACTGGATTTGGGCTTTCCTAATGAGGCAATCCTCTCAGTCGATCACGCCACCCCAATCTGGAAGATGCACTTTGATGGTGCCTCCCGAAGCCCCACCGGTAGAAGGCTTAACGATCCTAGGACTAACAGACTGGGCCTGGGTATCGTCTTCATCACCCCAGAGCAAGCCGTTCTGCCATATTCTTTCTTGTTGTCAGAAGGCTGTACCAACAATGAGGCAGAATATCATGCCCTCATCACTGGCCTCGAGTTGGCTCTGGAGGTTAAGGTACCCCACCTGTATGTAAAAGGGGACTTTGAGCTAGTCATCAAGAAGGTTAACGGTGACTACGCAGTCAGGAAGCCGAAACTCTTGCCGTTGCTGGAGTGCACCCTCCATCTAATGGCTAAGTTCCCCTCCCGACCAGATGTCATTCACGTTCCCCGGTCACAGAACAGTCGAGCAGATGCTTTGGCCAGCCTGGCCGCATCACTCGCGGAGCCTGAACAGGATGACCTAATCATACACGTGGCGCACCGAAGAGTCATTGCTCTTGTTATCCCAGAGGGCGATCGTGGCCCGCGAGTGAACCATCTCACCGCTGGTGCCCCTGCGTCAGGACCCCCTGGGGCTTCAGGCGTGGTGATCGAGACAATTCCTGACTGGAGCACACCCTTGGTTGAATATCTCAGGCACGGAAATCTTCCAATGGAACGAGCATAGCGGGAACGAATCTGGTGCCACGCGCCGCAGTTCACCCATCAGAGCGGTCCCAGCAGTGAGCAGCTCCTTTATAGGCGTGGGTTTGACGGTGTTATCCTCTGTTGTCTTCAAGGAGTGGAGATCCCACAAGTCATGAAGGAAGTGAACGCTGGTTCCTGTGGTGCCCACCAGGCCGAGTCGATGTTGTCCCACCAGATTCGGAGGCTGGTATACTTCTGGCCCTCCATGATCCACGACTGCATCGAGTACGCCAAGTGGTGTCATGCTTGCCATGTTCATGCTAACTTTGTGCATCGGCCATTGGAGCCTCTCCATAATACTAAGTATTCTTGGCCCTTTGCAATCTGGGGGTTGGATGTCGTAGGGCCTTACCCATCGGCGATGACCCACCAGTGCTGGTTCATCTTAACCGCCACAGATTTCTTCTCAAAGTGGGAAGAGGCAGCCCCACTAAGGGAAGTCAAGGCTGGTTCTATCACCGACTTCGTGAGCTCCAATATCATTCACTGGTTTGGATTACCTCACGCTATCATCACGGATAACAGAACCAACTTCCGGGTGGCCGAGCTGAAGAGATTGTACGCCAAGTAAAACATTCTCTCTAACCACACCTCCCGCTATCATTCGCAGGCAAATGGACACATTGAGGCGTTTAACAAAACCCTCTCTAAAATTTTGCAAAAAATGGTTGGTCAAAACAAGAAAATTTGGCCGGACAAGCTCCCCAACACCCTCTGAGCTTATAGGACGACGACTCGCAATTCCATGCAGGTGACTCCGTATTACCTGTTATACGGAGCTGAGGCCATCCTTCCCATCGAGGTCCAGCTGCCCTCATTGCGCACGGCGGTCTACGACCAGCAAGCACCGGACAGAGTTGTCGAGATCTGTCTAGCCGAATTGGAAGCGATGGACGGAAGTAGGCTTCGCACTTTACATAACTTGGAAAGGCATCAGAGCAGAATGGCTCGAGCTTTCGATAAGAAGGTTCACCTCCGCTCCTTCCTGCAAGGTGACTTGGTGCTGGCTCTTAGAGCACCAATGATTCTCGGCAGGAAACCACCCAAGTTGGAGCCCAAGTAGGAGGGGCCTTTTATTGTCCACAAGGTCTATCCCAATGGCGTGTATTCCCTGGTGACTATGTATGGTGAGCGTATCACTCCTCCCACCAATGCTAAGTTCCTCAAGAGGTACTTTGCCTAACCAGTATGATCCTACATGACCTTAATCTGTATGGTCCCGCATGAACCTAACTGCGCTTTGGTCTGAGTTCTAAGACCTAAAACATAGATCCTCTTGGTCTGAGATCTAAGACCTAAAAGTAAGATCCATATTTTACCTTTGGGACCTTGAACACAGGATCGCGTGGCGTGGTGTGAGATTATGTCCCCATTCACGTCGGGTTTGCAATAGTTGCACCACGCACACCCTGTCCTCAGGATTTAGCCCTCCTCTATCCAATGGCATTTAAAGACGCACGCTTTCAAGAACTATGTGTGGCTTGATTCCCATCCTTATGGGATACGTAGGACCTCCTGAACACATAGATGTCAGGTCCAACCCCATCTCTTAGGAGATCCCATGATCTGCCGGTTCCCAAGGTGTTTGGCATTACGCCCCCTCTTTTGCCCAGGGATCCTCCATCTTTTGGCCGCTCTAGGACTGAGCCCTCTGACCCATTCCAGTGGTCTGCTGATGTGCTCAAGGCACTCTGGTCTAGAACATGGAGTGCCGGATTCAAATTAGGAAAGTTCCATCCACTTTCCAAGCTTCGTGTTCCCCTTCATTCGGGCCCCCGTCATCCTTCACACCCAGAGGGACCCCCAAGAACGGCCTAGATACAACGCCCAGGGCTCTCCTACCATCATGGGCCAACGCCCCCAAGGGGTTCAGACAAAAAATTGATACGAATCCCGCGTTGCGAACATGGTCAACGATTGATGCTCATTTGTCTGTCCCTGTGACTAACACGACAGGATGCTGCATTGCGAACATGGTCAGCAGTAATCGTCAGTCGTCACGCTGGCTTCCCCAGGCCCTGAATGTTGGTGGCATGGTTCATGTCATGTTCCACCCCACTGTGTCAAGGTGGAATCTCGACACTCCTTGTACTAACCCTCAGTACACCCCTGTACATCAGACAGACCGAGCTGTGTAACGGTGTCTCTCGGGGCTCCCGCAATCTGTGCGCCAGAGTATGTGCTTGGGTCCCTTCTTTACGGGTTGCATGCTGCCTGGCCCTCATCCCCATGGGGAATGAGGAGTCACCCATAAATTGCATTTCGGGCCCAGCATAGCTGGGAGCTAGCATCTCCTACCCCTCCCTGATTGTTGAACCCTCGTAGGCCCCTTTGGCCTGAGGCTCCTCTCTCGGATGGTCCAAACCATATGACCTTAAACTATGTTGTTGGTCCAAACCATACGACCATAAACTATGTTGTTGGTCCAAACCTTACGACCTTAAACTATGTTGTTGGTTCAATCCATAAGACCTTAAACTATGTTGTTGGTCCAAACCATACGACCTTAAACTATGTTGTTGGTCCAAACCATAAGACCTTAAACTATGTTGTTGGTCCAAACCATACGACCTTAAACTATGTTGTTGTTCCCATCCTTATGACCATAAACTATGTTGTTGGTCCAAACCATATGACCTTAAACTGTGTTGTTGGTCCAAACCATACGACCTTAAACTGTGTTGTTGGTCCAAACCATACAACCTTAAACTATTTTGTTGGTCCAAACCTTAGGACCTTAAACTCTGTTGTTGGTCCAAACCATACGACCTTAAACTATGTTGTTGGTCCAAACCTTAGACCATAAACTATGTTGTTGGTCCAAACCATACAACCTTATACTATGTTGTTGGTCCAAACCATACAACCTTAAACTGTGTTGTTGGTCCAAACCAAACGACCTTAAACTCTGTTGTTGGTCCAAACCATGAGACCTTAAACTGTGTTGTTGGTCCAAACATTATGACCTTAAATTCTGTTGTTGGTCCAAACCATATGACCTTAAACTATGTTGTTGGTCCAAAACATATGACCTTAAACTATGTTTTCGGTCCAAACCATATGACCTTAAACTATGTTGTTGGTCCAAACCTTAGGACCTTAAACTATGTTGTTAGTCCAAACCATACGACCTTAAACTATGTTGTTGGTCCAAACCATAGACCCTAAACTATGTTGTTGGTCCAAACCATACGACCTTAAACTATGTTGTTGGTCCAAATCATATGACCTTAAACTATCTTGTTGGTCCAAACCATACGACCTTAAACTGTGTTGTTGGTCCAAACCTTATGACCTTAAACTATGTTGTTGGTCCAAACCATACGACCTTAAACTATGTTGTTGGTCCAAACCATACGACCTTAAACTATGTTGTTGTTTCAAACCATACGACCTTAAACTATGTTGTTGGTCCAAACCATACGACCTTAAACTCTGTTGTTGGTCCAAACATTATGACCTTAAACTATGTTGTTGGTCCAAACCATATGACCTTAAACTGTGATGTTGGTCCAAACCATAAAACCTTAAATTGTGTTTCCAGAACTACGTATGGATTGATTCTCATCCTTATGAGATACGTAGGAACACCTGAGGAACTTCCCCGCGGGTCCATCCTACCTTCGTGTTCGGTCCCTCGACTCGAGAATTTCCCCGGAGATCACATGGTAAGTAGGGCATAGGTCCTCATTCACGTCGGGTTTTGTAACAGCCTTTCCATGTGTCTGTTTCTCCCATTTCCCACCTTTGGTCCGAGTTCTAAGACCGAAAACTAAGATCCTCACGGTCCGAGCTCTAAGACCTAAAACTAAGATCCTATCGGTCCGTGCTCTAAGACCTAAAACTAATATCCTCACAGTCCGAGCTCTATGACCTAAAACTAAGATCCTCTCGGCCCGACCTGTAAGACCAAAAACTAACATCCTCTTGGTCTGAGCTCTAAGACTTAAAACTATGATCCATATGGTCCGAGTTCTAAGACCTAAAACTAAAATCCTCTCGGTCCGAGCTCTAAGACCTAAAACTAAGATCCTATTTGTCCGATCTCTAAGACATAAAACTAAGATCCATATCTCGTCCTACATGATGTTAAACTGTATTTCGTCCCGCATGAGGTTAAACTATATTTCGTCCAACATGATGTTAAACTGTATTTCTTCCAACATTACGTTAAACTGTATTCCCTCCTACATGACGTTAAATTGTATTCCATCCTGCATGACGTTAAACTGTATTTCATCCAACATGACGTTAAAATATGTTTCAAGAACTACGTGTGGATTTATTCTCATCCTAATTAGATATGTAGGACCGCGCAGAAATTTCGTCTTGGGTCCAGCCCTAGGGATTACTGAACCCCATCCTTCCTTATGTCGGCCCCTCGACCCGACTTCATGGGAAGTGGTGTAATCAGGATATCTACCCCGAGCAGGTTCGGGATGCCCCATGGTAATAATGGGAAGCGGCAGTTCTCTCGCCAAAGAGGTCCTGCCTAGAAATTGGGACGACCCGTGATCAGGTCGGTATGTCCGCCTAATGCGCCTTCGCCATGGTGGCGCTATTCCGGGAGTGTTGGACTCTGTTCGAACAAACCACCACTCCACCTTCCACGCCTTTCATCCCCCCATATTCGGATCCTCATTTCCTTTCATGTTTGACAGGACCCCCTAACGGTATGGATGCTCAACCTATGGTCCACCTACTGTCCTAGGCCAACGTTCTGGAGAACTGGTCATGTTTGACGGGACCCCCTAACAGTATGGATGCTCGACCTATGGTCCGCCTACTATCCTGGGCCAACATTCCGGAGAACTGGTCATGTTTGATGGGACCCCCTAACAGTATGGATGGCAGATCTATGGTTCGCCTATTGTCATTGTCCAACGTTCCGGAAAACTGACCAACGATATTTGAGTTAGGCCCCGCTTTGCGAACATGGTCTGCGGTCACCCTCATTTATTTCCCCCCCATTCCAGGCCAACATGATATGGATGTTGTGTTTCCTCCATGGTTGACAGTTATCCTCCATGGTTGCGCCCCATTGGGTTCCGAATTTGGGCAGTGTGATTCACCCTTCATCTCCATCCCCATGTGTTCGGATGGATTTCAATGCCCCCGGCATTGCCCCGCATGTGTGTTAAATCTCATTGAGAAGTCGACACATCAATCGGACCAGGGTCTCCTCGGAAGTCCAGGCCTAATTTTGGACGCCTGAAGCTTGGTCAATGCCCCACAGTTGAACGAAATGATGGTACGAGCATCTTCTTCTTCTTGCGTTGGGCATGACCCACATGATCCTAGGGATGAGTTGTTATTCGTTTCGAAACTATGGTTGAGCGCATTAAAACAAGAGTAAAAATGAGTGTATTTGGTTCTATATTGGATTGAGATGATGAGCAGTACAAGCAGAAAGTTCATGAGATGGCAAAAACAAAGCCCTTAGGGATCAGCATGCTGAAGCGATGTTTCCACCGCTGCTACCCTCTGGCTGGTAGCCTCCAGGACCGCTTCTCTCTCTTTGAAGACTCTCTCCTCATCGTCCACCATAGAGGGCAGCTCTCCAGCCCTATCTAGTGCCTACACCCGCTTAGTTTGAAGTACGATCATCTGGTGGCTCGCCTCCACTAGTTGTTCATGCGCATCATCCAGTTGGGCCGTCAGTTTCTCTATGAGCTCAGAGCATGTTGCGATGAAGGCCTCCTTATCTGCCGCCTACCCTTCGAGGTTCCGGACTTCCTGATCTTCCCTCAGCAGCGCTTGAGAGTTCGCCGATTCTTCCCAGCATTGGTAAATGTCAGTGCGCCGGCTGCTCTCGCGTATCTTCTTGGCCATGTAATCACGGAACGTCAGACGAAGGCGCTGAACGTCAGCCCCTCCGGCACACAGGAAGCGCAGCCAGGTCTGAAGTGATCTCATCCGCCTCAGCCAATCCGACCGGGGGTGCCTGAGGAAGCACTGGATACACTTCCACCCTTTGCGCTGTGTCATCTGGCTCTCCTCGGCGGCCTCTGAGTCTAAGTCATCTATCTCTTCAAGGTCAGCGGGTCAGTATATGGGGAAGGCCGCCAGCAGATTGGTAGCAGGATCCGACCCCGGGAAGTCTTCGTGAGGATTAGAATCCTCGACGTCCGGGTGACCTTCTTATCTCGCCCCAGCAGCAATGATGCCTCCACCAGCTTCTGACCTCGTTTCAGGAACAACGCCACTGATGTCTGCCACCCCCTTGTTCATCAATTGTCGGGGCCGACTCAGTGTAGAGAGCATGTTCCGAGCGAGGTGGTATGTCCGCCGCTGGTCCACTCGCAGATGGCCTGGCCTCCGTAGACTGGCATGCGTCCAGTGTTGAGATCACTGCAAAAGTCATACACTGGTCAAACGGGATCTTTTGACACCAAGAACCAGTAGTGAATCATGAGAATTACAGGAATCCAAAGCGTTGGTCCCCAGTGTTTCAGCCGTTGTAGGAGCCGCCGTAAGGGGAGACCCCTCCGCTCTTGATAATTCAATGATGGGTGTCAGATCCCCATCATGTCCCACTAGTTTCTCTCCTCCCTCCTCTAGTAGGGACGCCCGTCCAACGCTCAACTGCTTTTGAGTAGGATGGAGAAGTTAGTTAGAAGTTGGAAAGTAGAATGGATGAATGAGGGAAATGAATAAAGACAGAGACAAACCTTGTGAATATCGGTTATGTTGAGATCAGAGTCAAAAATCTCGCCGCTCTCTCGGAGACTCCATTAGTAGGTCACCCCTTGCGACCCCTCACCTTCAGGATCCTCTTCTTCGTCTTCTCCCTCGCCTTCGTCCTCTCCTGTTTCCTCCTCCCCCTTCGGCTCCTCGTCACTGTCTCCTTCTCCCGGTGACATCGCTTCCGGATCATGATCCTGGCCAAGCATCACTTTCACTAGGAATGGTGGCTCCGCACGCCACCCCCTTTGGCGTGCGTATGCATCCATGGCCGTCAGATAAGCATGCCATCGATGGATGTTTACTCGGTCAGTAATTGGAACGAGCCCGACCTCTGGGAGTTGGATCCCGTTTTGCATTATCTTTTGCCAGATGGTTTCGATGCTCAGTGATTGCCGCAGGGTCATCCAGGCCTACCACAGTGTCGGGAGAATTGCTTCTTGGGAAAGTTCGAGCAGATATCTTATCTGATTACCGAGCAGTTCCCTGGCCGCCTCATGTGACCCCCCTACGTGTAACGAGGACGTGGAAGCACCATGTGAGGTTCCCACTGCTGAAGTCCCAGCCTGTGCAGGCCTTGCTACCTGACGCGTCCTTGGTTCCCCCCTTTCGACGGTGCCGTGCCTTATTTCCCGTCGCTCGGTTTCTGTGCGAGTAACCTCGAGTTGCCGGACGCGCTTGCGTAATAGCCCCTCAGGGTACGCAATGGTCCAATGTTCAGCGTATTTGGTTACTAGGCCGGCATCGACCCCAGTGGGAGGAAGAGTAACGACATCGCCAGAGCCGAAAGTGGTAAACATCAACCACATCTGGCGCATGAGGCATGGATTCTTCTCCTGATAGAAAGCCGTGAGTACCTTCTTCCGCATTCGTTGGAGGCACCCGAACTGCCTGGAAAATCAGGATGGCACGTAAGGCTCGCAGATCACTTTCCCTTCGATCCGAGCCACGAGCCCCCGCCCCGAATGCTCTGGAAGTATTCATGCTGTTCCAGAGAGCCTCGCCCGTTGTCCACCAGTTGGACGACTGGGTTGGGGAACGTGTTGAAGTTGAAGTTGGAATGGTTTCTGATGCGGAACCTCACACCCTCCTCATGGAGCGTCATCAGCGCCACCCCTGCGATGTTTAGCAAGGACGGTCACAGACCATTTACCGGAGGACGGTCGGCGTTTGGGAACGTATACCCGCCGAGATGAGCTGCCACCCAGCCATGGAAGATCTGGAAGGGACCACATAATCTCCAAGGCGACCCCCCTAGTGAGATGCACCCCAGGATGGTATACATCTTTGCCAGCACGGGGATGCCCATGTTGAACAGTTTGTTGGTGGCCATGGAGCCCGCCATCACCAAAGTCGCTAGACGGATGCCCATCCTCGCATCCCACACCGGCAGGAGCCACCCGCTCAGGAAGGTTGCAAGGAACCTGGCATACCGGACGTTCGGGTCCTGAGACTCAATGACGCTGTAGCCCCATGATTGGTATTGCCCCGCCTCCAGGGTCTTCCAGTATGACCCGTCCTTGATCCTATGAGTCACGGTTGGGCTCCGTTTGCCCCATCCCGACATCTTGACGGCGAGATCCTTCTCATGTAACAGGTTGAACCAGCCCTTGTAGGGGATGTCCTTTAGGAAGTCCTTGACCCCCAGCCTCTCCTTGGCCAGCTGCAGCAGGTGCCACGTCAGCATAGGCATCCGCGACCTGTCTCCCCAGGTGTTCATTGGAGGAACAAACTCGTCGTATTGGTAACCCTCCAGTGGGTTACCTCTGATACAGTGAACATCCCAGATACTGATTCCGAATTCCCCATGATGAAGGTGGAATGTGTTGGTGTCAGGAGACCACCGAGTGAATAGCTCCGGTCGGAGTTCATGATGGCGGTGGAAGTGGAACTGCGATGTCCATACCGCCTCGAACAGTCCGATATACCGTAGTTCGTCCCCGAACTGGTAACAGGTATGGCGAACCCAGAACGCCTAGGCCCATTCACTGGTGAGGTTTCCCTCGGACCGCAGGTCCCAATCGTTCAGCCATCCCTTCGTGTCATCCGTGATGCTTTGATGGAACATGCTCGCGTAGAGGGTCGGAGAATCATTTTCCACAGGCTCATCCCAAGTAATGTTCCTAGACCTCGGGTTCAAGACATAAACGTCCATATGTCTAGCTTCCCTGGCAGGATGGCCGTTGTTGGTGATTTTGTAGCGAGGAAGTTCGTCCTCCCGAGTCACCCAAGACTGCGGTGTGTCCACCTCGAAGCCCGGCAGTGGAACCTCCTCTAGGATGGAAAAATTCTAGAGCGGGAGGTTTTCCGACAAGGGATATGACTTCTGCGCCGGAGTCAGCAGGTTGAACATGGTCAGATTGTTAGAGACAATCACCTTGGCACCATAAACCTCCTCGTTTTCCGCCATTTCTGTCATACGGGTAGCGGCTTCCCCCTAATCAACTCGGTTTGAAGCCATCTCGAATCGTTCAGAAGTTGGGAGAAATCAGGATGTAGGGCGCGAAATCAGAGAGTTCTGCGCGAAGTCTGAATCAGTTGCGCGGAATCCTGGAGATGAGCGCGCAATCGGCACGTGAATCACGAAAAATCCCGAACATGCGCGAAATCACGACCAAATTTTGGATGGAATTCCGCGCTGCCAGAGCGTTATTATGCGCAGTCGTGGAAGCGATTTCCCACACGAGAGCGATAAGCTTATCGCGCAGAAAAATTGAAAGTACGGATTTGGGACCTAGCGCCTATTTTTATAGGTGAGGCCAGGGTTCCGCACCGCGCGGAAAGAGGATATCGCGCGCGTCCGTAGGTTTTGCGTCCCCCATCGGAATTTTGCGCGCAACTTGACTAGGGGACTTAGCATTTCAGCATTTCCCTTGGAATCTGATCGTTGCGACCTCTCGCCGATCCAATTCCAACGGGTGGCATTTGTTGACGCCGAAAAAAGACAGCAACTCTCGGAGGAAGTTTCGAAATGACTGAGCAACGTCATATTCGGAATCAGAGGCCCGATCCGGAGGCCCAGGATGTGGTGCACGAAATAAAGGATGATCCGTGGGAAAAATTTTTCTACGCACGTAGAATCACTGGGTTTTTCGGAATTGATCCGATGAGGCGCACAATATTTACAATCCTCGGTTCTGCGCGGCGGGTTTTTTTGCGCGCCGGCTGCGCTCGACACGAAGAATTTCGCGTGCCGCTTGGATTCCGCGCCGGAGGTCTCCTATAAATAGAAGGTGACCCCGAACGGTTTGGGGGTTGAGGAATCCAAAGTGACTCCCGTGTGCGCAATTCGGCTCCCCCCGCGCGCAAGATGACTTCCAGGTAACACCCTCATTTCGCGGAACCTTGCCCCGGAGTTTTCCTTTGCGCGCAACTCCACCGGCTTCAGTGAATTTTCCCCCTCTCTAGGGTTCTAGCCTTGCGCACAATCCGTGCCTCGTGCATGCAATACCCTGCCATGCGCACAAAACCCTGCGCGTAGTTCCCTCTCAGCGCGCAATTCCCTTGCTCCAATTGCGCGTTGTCCTGGTGTTTTGTGTGCAAACCTTCCCTTTTGCGCGCAAAGCCCAGGACTCCTCACCTGGACGCCCCTTGGATGCCCCCTGCACCGGCACCTAATGTCTCCCCTACCGGGCATGTGTGCCATGCGTTGTTTTCCCATAAGGCCTTCCAAGCTCGTGCGAAGTAACCTCAAGGTCCCTTGGGAAGTGTTTCCCATTGCGTTGCTTTGCCTTATGCTTCTCTGCATAGGCACGCAAACAACAATTTTTTTTTTCGCAAAGCCACGCTAAAGTGGACCCCCCTGTGGTTCGCCCTACGACCCCCCTTCGTTATGGCCTTGCCGATGCGTTCCCTCCCACAAGGGGTAGAGGGCGTTGGGCATGTAAGCCCTAGGGGTGTGGAGCGAACCCACATCCTCCAAGCTGTAGGATGTTAAAATTCTAAGAACCTTGTCCTTAACAGAAGACGTTAACCTGTGGTCCGAACCCGTGATTCGCACGCAGGGTACCACCAGCTCCGAAATTTTTTATGCCCACCCGTCTCCACGAGAATGGACTCTTCCTCACGTGGAATGAGATCCTCCTTGTCGGAGCAGCGTTTTTTCGCGGGGGAAGGGCTCCCTCATAGCGTAAGCCCCTAGCATTTCTTGCAGATGATTGCACCCATGCATCTCCGTACTCCCCCCCCCCTGCCAAGGCTAGTGGAGTCCTTTTTCCACTGTGCTTTGTCGCACCGCGGGCCTCCACCCTAGAGTAAGCCCCGACACCAAGGGATGCTAACCACGCGTAAGCCCCTGTTTCCTCTTTGGGCCGCTCAACGCGTAAGCCCTATTCCGCTTCTCACAGACGCACCTTCGCGACGTGATTGTCTGGTCCCTACTGCCTCTTGTTTCTCACACCGAGCATGACTCACGTGGGCTTAGAGTGCGCATCGACCATGACACCCTCTTGGGCCGCCCTAGAGAATAAGTCCCATTCCAGCGAACTACGTGGACTTTGATCCGTGCTAACACACAGTACGTAAGAAGCCTCCACGAGGTTCAATCCCACCACCCGGTCATCCTGACCTCTCCATGTCGGTTCCCTGGACACCTTGGGCCACCTCAGAGTGTAAGCCCCAAACCCCTCGGCCCGCATGACGTTAAACTTTATTTCGTCCCACATGACGTTAAACTGTATTCTGTCCCACATGACGTTAAACTGTATTTCATCCCGCATGACGTTAAACTGTATCGTGTCCCACTTGACGTTAAACTATGTCCCCCCTCTTGGGTTGTCTCAGAACGTAAGCCCCATGTCTCATTCCACCATCCATCCTGATCCTTACCCGGGCCGCCACATCCCGGTGAGGTCATGCCACCCCATCCCACTCCATGACACCCGGGAAGCCGCCCATGTCCTGGCCCCAACATCGGTGTTCCCCATAGGGATCCTTCAACTCGATCCATCTCCGCAAGACGTTAAACTTGCGACATACCCCGTGTTAAACATGGGAAGGTGAGGAAAACCTCAGATGGTACATATTCCCCGTTTTTGATGTGGGATGCATCGGGCTTCCGCGCCCTCAAGAAGCCCTGTGATGAGGGACCAAAGACAGAGATGCTAACGACGCCCCAACGTGACCATTCTCCTCACCGAAGGATGCTGCCCCGACAAGACCCCTTGGACCGTCTTGACGGATGCCGCGTAATTAACTAGTGTCCAGGTAGATATGGCACCGGTAAGGAGCTTCACGAACCCGTATTAAATATATGAGGGCGACCCGGACTAGGTAATGAGCTCCGAGGAGGAATCCACAGAAGGAAGAACTGATATCCCATCATCCCAGTTTCGATCAAGGAGCAGACGTCCCTGAACAAGGAACGAATGCCGCCCGCCTTTGGAAAGCGGGAATGCGGGGTAACAAGAAGCGCGTCCTCCCCATAGACGGATGCGCACGCCCCGGCAAAAGCATCAGACCAACAATGTGGTAGGCCCAATCCGATCACATGGGAGAGGGCAGCACCACCACTGGAAGCAACAACAAATAGTGTGTCATGGCCGGAGCGGGCGGCATGACCCCTCACCGCACCGTGTTGGCTGGAGAATTGTTGTCCCCCTAGCCAACTGTTTTATGTGGTGGGGCAGCGCCCTGGTAGATGGATGAAATGGAACTGCATCTGCGTGGCCAACTTGAGTCATGGTCCACCTTCAGGAAAATCGGGCAGGACACGGGCAAGTCGAATGGGCCGGACACGGGCCTTCCATACGGGGCTGACACATGCCACCATAACGGGACAGACCCACAGCCGAAAGGGCTAGTGCGGGTAAGTCGAGCCCTAGCCGGCTCAGTCAGGTAGACCCTAGGACCCGTTGCGTCTGGCCGACCTGACCTAGTCAGACCAGGCATAGATCCAACCGACCCTTCGAATAAAGAAACACCCTTAACTAACAAACCAAGCGTCGGTTTGACACGTCGTCAGTGGCGTTGGGACCCTATTTTGGGAGGCAGTCCCTTTGGCATATTTCGGTGGGCCTAACCGAGCCTGGATGGACCAAGGTGTGATCACCCTTGTTTCATGGAAATGGGAGTAACTAACAAACTAGGCGTTCGACCGTCATGTTGTCTCTGTCATAAGGACCCTTGTGACACGACAATCCTTTTGAGATAATCTAAGTGAGTTTTTACAGAGTTTGTTGTGAGACCTGAGTTGGATCATATTTGAATTCAACCAGGACATTTTTAAAAAAGTTCCCCTATTTTACAGACTCAGTGTCTGATCAACGTGACGTCTGTCACATTGGGAACCCTATGACATGGTGGTCCCATGGGTATGGTTTTTGTGGGACTTTGTACTGGTTTAAATATGACCAATCTCTTGAGGATCAGAGTCTTATAAAGATCATACATGCTTCATGTGTGAATCATGTGGCTGGTTGTTCCATGAAGAAGAATAAGAGTGACCAATACGGGTCAACATCAGTAACTCTGGAGTGGTATGATCTAGATATACGACACATCATCCCAACCACTGTACCAGCAACTAATACGGGTCAACACCATTGACCAATACATGTCCAAACTAGCAACCAATATGATTCATCACCAATGACCAACACGAGATAGAACCAGCGACCAATACGGGTCATCATCTAGAGTCCAATACAAGTCAGCATACTGTGACCGATTTGGGTCAGTAGTAGAGTTAATACGGATAAGATGATATGGATTAACAACAAGTCGTCTCAATCACAGTAACCTTGATGTTATGCCGTTAGAGTGATATTTTTTTCAATGTTATTCATGATTTAGATCATGCCTGTGATATAAACTTTGTGATTTTTCTAGATAAGTTTTCGTTTTTGGATTAATGAGAGTCCTTAGAGGGGTGTGGGGTCCCATAATGAGTTGTTATACTCACCCCTGCATGAGCTCTACCTGCACGTGTGTGTTTGGTGCAGACTACTGAAACTCTGAGGCATGAATTAATGGATTATGACATGGTGGTTCTTGGTGTCATGAGAGAAGTCGAGATCCTCTTCTTCGACTTCAAACTCATAGCTACTAGCCTCCAGGTTTAGCTCCAGGGAATATGCGACAACTGTTTACATTATTTTCAGTTTCTATGGCATGTATTCTTGCCCAATGTTTTCAATTTACAGTTGTACTTGTGGTTTTACTTTTCTCTCCTAGTTAAATCATACTGTTGTTTGTTGTTTACATCAGTTTACATTTTTTTGAGTGTACATATCTTTAAGGAAATGTCTTCCATGTTCGGGAAAAGACTTCAGGTGCTATTAACCATCCTCTAGCCTATGGGAGGCGGGAATGGGGTGGTGACGTCCGGGCCCCGTGGGACTGGTCATGACAAGATTCATGATCCCTTTAAGCAAGAGTGTTGTCCCTAGGTAGGGACCACATGTTTTTCTGGGAAACTGGTGGTTCCATTTGTCCAGGATTATATCAACATGTTAACATGAGGTTTTTATGATCTCATTGGGGCCTAGTTATTACAATCATAAATCCAAACACCTATCACCATATTAGATACATTTCGACCACAATATGTATCCCTACATCACTAACACCATCTTCATCTCTCACTACAGCAGTCCCTACCTGAGAATACACTTTTACTACAACTTGTGTCTGAATGACACGGTACCCTCACTGAAATGAATACCCATAACCACACTCATCCAAAAATAATAGAAAAAACACCCCTCAAAAATTAGTTCCAAATTCAGAACAAGAAGGGGTTCAAACCCATTCTCAATTAATACTAAATACACCCTTACAACAATTACACTGTATGATAGAAAATGGATTCTATGATCAATGTGGAAATATTATTTAGGCACTGTAGAAATGTTTAAAAAATGAGTATATTTCATCAAATTCTTAAAATGAGTCACATATCCTAATAAAACCCATTTGAACTATAAATTATCATATTACCCATATACATAAATAAATTCAAAAAGAAGGTGGATTTGGTTGTAATTGGTCTTGATGGCTCTATGGAGAGCGAATCCATTCTCGACATAGCTTTGGTTAGTGACAATTATTAGGTAGTTTCTTCTTTAAGAGGTGTAGTGTTTGTGACCTATGTGACAGTAGGGTTGGAGGATCCTCTGTAGAGTTGGGGCGGTCAATGACAATATCCGAATGTGGTCATTCTCTCCTGATATGGTCACTAGTGGCTTTCAATTCCGAATCTGGTTGTTGGGATTTGAGTCGTGGAGGTCGATTATATGTGGAATCATCCACAAGGATTGAACGTTTTGTGGCGATCAGTTCTAATCTCATCATGTCTTTAGTCGGTAGTAATGATTAGGTTGTTGCTTCATCGGGTGGTGGATGTGGGCTTATTAGGGTCCCATAATGTGTCTTTCTTGGTGGATCCACAAGGGATCTATGTCAACGGTGGTATATGCTTGTGTTTCCCTATTCCTATGGTTTATTCCACTAGACATGGGAGTTTGGGATTTCTATTCTGGTCATTGGGCTATTAGACCTTTTGGCCATATTAAATCCAATTGTTTTTTGCTTTGGGGTTATCTACCAAGTATTGGGTTCCCACCCATTTAAGAGGGACTTTATAATTTTTTTAATAAAAATGATAATTCCCTAAACATCTATTAAATCTCTTATGAAGATAAATTCATTGTTATATTTACAACTAGGAATAACAAATTAATTTTAAATAATATGAAAAATTTCCAGAAATACATCTACAAGGCTTGTTACAAAGGTATCCAATTAGATGTGAGGGAGTTTTTATGCTCATGAAAAAAATCAAATAAAATAGAAGCAATATATAAATTAATAAATAAATTAATAACCCAAAATAATAATATTGAACAAAACATTTGACATTCATTAACATTCCATTTGAATGTATACAAGGACTAGAGGTATTTGAAATATAATCCAGGATACTAATAAGTTATTAAGAATACTAAAAACTATGATACACTACAGAGTACTCAAACAATAATGTTTTACAATGCATTATTAAACATAAGACTCATTTATTTATGCACCAATATGTTTACACACAGACACTTTAATATTTACACCAAAATATTTAATATTATCAAATATCTAATTGTGGGTGTGAACATATTATATAAAATAATATCTATATATAATCATTTGTTATACGTATTAATTTTTAAAATTATTAGATAATATAGGCTTTATATCTATTATTTTATATACTTCATATATGATTTTTATAATATAAAATTATTATTTTATGCTAAATTCTAATATTCTTGAAATAAATAGAATGAATAAGAATAAAAATTGGTTGAATTTCAATAATATGACATAAGATAATGAAGATGTGGTTTAAGATTGTTATATATAGGAGGTTATTATTCATTGAGGATCATGTCATGGGTTTAGCAACACTCATGCTTGGATTCTTGGAGCCATGTCATGGTACACATGGACAATGACGTGGAATTTCATTATGAGTCTTTAATGGACCGAGGGGAGTTCCATGATAAAACAAACAGAAACACAGACACACACAATATATGGGAAGTATTCCCACACAAGAGGCCTTTTCCAGTGAAGAACTGTGATACATCAGAGAAAAAGAATCATGTAGAAGTGATACCAAATGAATAAAATCTTTTATGGAGGCATGAAAGATCATTTCATATAGAATTATAGGTAAATGATGGTTAGAACCACACATGTAATGTTGAGGGTGGGATTTCTAGGTACAGGAGGCCAACAGTAACAATGGTTTTGGGCATGGATTTAAAATCCCTCTTGCCTGTCTGTTGGGTGTCATACAATTAATGAAACCTGATAACTTGTGGAACTACATTCCTAGAAAAACATATAGAGATATAGTGTTTTAAGATCACTCACACACAAACACACATCATATGGGATCTATACCCCTAAAAGAGTTATTCTCCAATGATGGGAAGTGAGTCCTAGGAGAAAAAAACATGATGCAAAGAGCTGGAGTTAAAAATTTAGTCAATGGATGAATGAAGGTTATATGAATTTTATATAACATTCTAATTGAAAGGTGTACTATTTATGGAGGTTTCTAGTATCAATAAAAATATAGGTATCAATGATCCTGATTTTGATTCTATTGAAATTATCACTAATGATACATATTCATTTGAGGACTCTTATATGCCAAGTGTGTTTTAGTTCACTAATAATGGAGAGATAAAAATACACCCAAAGGTATAAGAAATATTCTTATTAAAAGATAAAAAGCATAGGCTGCCAAAACATTTAAATTGTAGGAGAAGAATAATTTTTATGAGATCCAGCCCAATGTACTAAAAATTGTTGTTAGAAAGATGAATATCTTAAAAAGTGACCAGTCAATGTGGATACCAATATATTGAAAAATAATGATTACCACACAATGGAATTAAAGGATATTCCGTATAGAATGTAAAATATTAAAGCTAATTTCATTGAGAAGGTACATTTTAATGCACATGGATTTTACAATATAATTTATCACTTTAATTAAATAATATGTCAAAAGATTTATTCCCACGAAACACCAAAATATATTAAATTGAGATAAATTATAATTGAATTATTCAATTTAATCATTAGAATATAAATTCTAAATTAATTGGTATAATAGTATGTACATTATTATGAAATCAATGACGAAAATGGATACACTTCAGACCAGGTAGTATAAATTTCCCTAATAAAACACATTTATATGTGATTGGAATGGAGGTTGTCTCATTAGGATTCACTCTAGACCCAGAAAAAGACGAACTCAAAATATTATCATAGGAGAAAAATCACATTAAACTAAAATACAAGCTCATGAAAATTTTCATGATATCTATGCTAGCATAATCACCACCCTAGACTACCACAAGAGCATATCATATACTTATATATTACTAGGATATTTTTGTGGTGATATATAACAAGAAACTAGGATTAAAATTATATATTAATCTATATACTGATATATTATCCATACATATTGACACATTTCACATTTTATCTTTTAAAGAAAAAAGAAGAAATATTTTCTATAGTTTTTTAGATTCTGTTTTTAAAAACAATTCCCTAAATTTTAGAATGTAAATTAGTTAATACTACTATCATTTTTTATTTATAATTTCTAAATTATATTATTATGATTGTTTGGATTTTCCTAAAAATATTGGTTTTTATGTGAATTGTGACAAAAAAACAAATGTTGTTAAAATGAACACTTTTAGGACAATTTCACAGTATAAGAATAACTAAAATTATTTTCAAACAATTTAATAGAAAATATATTTTTATATCTAACATAAATCAATTAAAATTACTATATTGTATTTATAAAACCCATGTTTACCATTTTTGAAACATAAGTAATATTTTAATTTAAAAACTGATTTATTTTCTTATAATAAAAAATATATTTCATCACATATAGGAATAAAATACAAAAAAAAAACTATTTAATATTTCAAATACAAATGATAATTTTAAGTAATATGTTCAAATTTATTTTTGGGTATAAAATCATAATTAATAAGATTGAATTTAATTATTGTGATGATGGTTACATTGTTATTTTCTATGAATTATTCTATTAATATAAATTAATCACAACTAAAAATTTACTTTAATATAAATTTTAACATTATCTTTGAATAAATTATCAATCTTTCTATTGGTACTCGACTCTAAATATGATTAAATACACTAAATGGTGAAAACAACTCTTTTCTATAAAAGTGTTTATATACAATAAAATAATATAATTTAAAAGATAATATTATATTAAATATAAATTGAATTTGGATAAATAGAGATTAAATTTACATTAAAAATACCAAAAAATTGGCATGAATTTTTATTTTATATGTATTGTAAAAGAAAGGTTACATGGGTAAAAACTAGTTACCCTAGGTAAAAAAGGTAAAAGTAAAAATATAATAACAAATGATATCCAACATAATTTAAAAAAGTTTGGAAATACATGGTTGAAGATTTATTGACCCAATATCACCCCAAACACCATAATTTCAGATATTTGGAGCCATCAAACTTTTCATAGTTTAATGGAATCATTTAAAAGTAATAGGTATTCACAAAAAATCCATTTTTTCCCTTATAAAATGGGAATAAATACACCACTTCATACCACATGTATCCCTTTGAATTCCTTCATAAAACTATATTATGTTTCTCCTCCCATATGACATCATCATGTTCATAATCATATTTTGTAAATTGTTATGTATAAAGACCACATTTAATATGAGTATTTCATGAAAAATTTCATGGTACAAAAGAAGATTTGTGTGTGGGTTAACAAAATTAGAAACAAGTTTAGGGTTTCTTGTCTCAATTATCACTATTTTAGGCATCATTCATATCATTCACCGTGATTTATTTGGAATGGTATATCTACCACCCATTAATATTTTTTATTTGTATACCTATTATATATCATTATTTTAAATTTTTTATTCAATGTTCCTTCTTTCAAGGGGGTTTGACTCAATAGTTCAAAATGAATAAGAGTTTTTCATGAATCAATATTTTTCTTGAGTGAAAATGATTCATTTTTTTCAATGGTTTTATAGGATATATTTACTATATTATATTATTAAATTAAAATTCCTATCTATAGGTAATGTGAAATTTATTATTAAAATAATTTCCTTGGTGAAATTATTACTCAAAAAGTATATCATTATTTAGAAAAATTCATAATCTATTTAACAATAGTTTCCCCTATTTGTCCATAATTTCCCTTCCAATCACTGTTATCATTTCAAATTGGAAATTTTATTTTTTTACATATGAGACTTTCATATTTCCACCAATCTAATTTTAAAACAGGTTTAATTGTCTATATTATAATTTGGGATTTCAAAAATGATTTTTTTAAAACATAAAAAGGGGACCATGTGATTTCTTTATATCACGACAGGTGGCACCCTCATAATTTTTTTCACCATGAATAATTTTTTAAAACCCACATCATTTTAGAGAGGACCGACTTAGTTCAATTATTTTATAATGGAATATTAATAGATATTTTATCTATAAAATATCTTAATCTCATTTCAAAAAAATCACCTTTGTAATTAATTTTAAATTCATTACTCCCCTTTATACTTCCAATCAATATTTCTACACCTGAACTCAATGGTCAAGAACTATATTTCTTTACTAATGTATGAAATTGAAAACAATTAATTCCATATTGACTTTGGAATCCTTGTGATATATCATTTCGCTATGATTTCAGAAAAGATTATGAAACACACATCTTTATCATGGGGTTTACCATGATTATTCTTTAGAAATATATTTTATTTGTCTTATAGAATATATATATATTATAATTTTTTATTATTTTATATGTGGGATTGGAATTATATTTCATTTTATAGAATTGAGTAATGTTTTCATAACATGAGAAACTAGGTACGGTTTACACACGGTTAGACTAAGCACATTATGCAATGTGATATTTGGGCCCACAATTATATATCCCTCTAATATATTTTTTAATTATTTATATCTCAGCAAATTTTACTAATTGAATTAAGGATTGAAACTAGTCCACTATTTGACTTTTCCAACCATGTTTATAGGAATGGGATGTAAAACCAATCCACCAAGGGAAATTGTCTACTATGTTTAAGGGTTTGTGGAGTGAACCTAATATACTATGGAAAATTTTCTCCCATTTGATGATGGTATTTATATTGAGAATGACTTATTCTTAGAATTTCATGTTTCATGTTTTTAAAATATATAAGTGACTCTATAATCTTATTATATCTTTTTATACCATGTTTTTATGCATATATCATACACTAATGTCATGGGGTATTATTTTTCTTTTGATATTTCATATATTTTATTCCTGATTTATGGAAAAATATTATCATCCAATTTTATTTTTAATAATAAATTTCTCCCATAGTCCAATTTTCCCATGTTCATGAAAACCTAATCATAATAACAGGTTGATATATTTTCCCAAAATGGTCATTTAAGATAACCTATTTCATTTGTTTCCATCCCCATGTATTGAAGATATGTATACCTTATTGGAATTTTACAAAAGGGAACATTAAAGAGTTAGAGTATGGATAAAGGATCACAATACTGTAAAATAATTTTCTAGTGAAATTGGTCCTCAAATACACAAAACCAAAAGGTTTTACAATATATTTGAGATTATTGAGAGATATAATATTTAATATATAGTAATGATGTGAATTAAGGATATTTTTATCTTTTTTATTCATAGTTGGTATCAAATGAATTTTTAGGAATTTTTTAGGAATTTTGTAGTTTTTTTGGTGACTAATATAAAATAAATTTATTGAAAATACAGGGGATACATCTATGTATAAGATGACATCCTGATTTTTTTTAGTATGTGGATTTCCTATCAGTGAAATGTTTATATAGAGAATAAAAGATGATAAAATATATAGAAATAATTTAACTAAGGTCAATAACCATAAAAAGTGTGTATAAAGTGTGAAATGGGCCACCCAAGATCAATTTATCACTGGGAAGTGGAAGGCTGAATTAGTGACAACTTTTTCAATTATGTCATCTTTTTTGTTTGACAACATTTGACTCTAGTTCAAAAATTATCACATTGATTAAAATAGAATATTCACACATCTATAGGAACACAAGTTTGTACAAGTTTCATTACTCAATAATATTAGCTAGTCTTTGGTATGGTTTTGAAATAATCCAATACCACACAATCCAAATTTTTTTTCTATGGATATAAAAAGTATTATATTATGTTACACTTTTGTATAATTATGATCAATACAACATGTCAGTTTATTAATCTAGAAAAAATGAGTTAAAATAGGTTTTTTAAATTGTTATGAAATCTTCATATGCTTTTTCCAATCATGTTACTAAGTTTCTTAAAAAATTTCCAATATATTAAATCATTAACTAACCAATATTCACTTTCTATCCAATTAGTAGGTATAAACTACTCTTCCAGATATATTATTACAACTCAGTCTGATGGTCTGTCTAGTATATTAGTCAGATTCATCAGTTTGTTAAACAAAATAGAATAGAATCCTTGAAAGAAATTATGAACCAAATAATTGTTTCCTCTAAAATGTTTTTCAGATTTCATAGTGTGATACAAAAACTATTACCATAGATTCTTCTCCACACTTCATTGGTGCCAAAATTCGTATCAAGAAACATCCATTCAAAAAATTCATACAAAAACTCAATAAAAAACAATCATTTCTTTCACTCTCTCATACACATGAATAGTGTCTTCATTATAATGTATGTTATAATTCCACTAATATATAAATGTGCAATGGAAATATAATTCGAAGGAAATATTAAAATGTTTTCCCATATAAGAAAATTTTAGAAAATCAAATATCATTTTAATTTTACATTTATCATTGACCTTTTCATCACATCACAATTCGTCTAAATTAATCTTGAAACTTATTGAATCTTCTAACAACATCATCCTTCTTTGAACATTAATAAAATTCTTCATTCTGATACAAAATGTAATTCAGTTACAATTTTTCACTCTAATTTTTATGATCTAATTTAATGTATTAAAAATTTAACACATTCCATTATTTTACTCTATCGCAACTAAAACTCCTCTTTAATAAACATTTTTGCAACATTATTATCCTTCAAAACCCTATTAAATATACTACAAAAAAAATTAATTTTTTTTACCTTTTTCTTTATTTCTTCTAAAAAACCTCATACTAATGAAAAATTTTATGCAACGAAGTCCTACAGAAGATGAATTATTAGTGTCTGTTACATCTAATAGATCATTATCTGATTCAAATTAGATTTAACTACATCAAATCATATTTATGGAGTCACAACCCACATATAAATAATTATTTTCCTATATGATAATGGTTAAATTCATTGTTCCCCATCCTTCGGATGATCGGTATCTTATCTCATACCACTCATTGCCCCCAAAAATCTAAAAAATTACTCTTACACTAATAGAATAATACATCTAATGTCATATTGATATAAAAAATTATTCTTAAGAATTAGTTTTATAACTCTTCTTATGGATGGTAGGAATAACATTTCAAGTGGACTAGTGTCAGCAACAAAAAATTTCTTCCAGATTATCCACAATGGAGGATTCATCCGATGAATTGGTTTGTTGGTTGGATCAGATAGTTTGATGGATCAGTCAGTTCGATGGTTCATTTAGTCATAGAAATTGTCCAACTATTAATTATAGTAAACTTTTTACTAAATAAATTTTAAACATCCCGTCTTTTATAAAAAAACATCATCTTGTGATTCTCACATTGTTGAACTGAGACTGAATGACTACAACATAATATTATCTTTTCATCTAAAAACTCCAACTTGTATCACGACTTCTTCATTATGATGAGAATATTAGGATCAAAATAAAATGTTATGAATTATATTAAAAAGTTCCATGAATTCCCATCATTTGCTCCCTTTTTTTCTTTCCAGCTGATACTAAAGCTGATTTTGCAACCTTTGAGGAACAGAAATGAATTTTCCCTATTCTTTCAAAATGATTGGATTATACATTTTAAATTAACTCATGTTTTTAATAAATTCAATTTCAACAAAAGAATCATCAAATTTATAAATGAATTTTTTGAAGGAAATTTAGGCTATAATATACATTCTTCATTTGATCAAAATATTCATTCTGGTGACAATGTGAGTCGAGAAAATAGCCTCCAAAATAGGTTTTGAGAAAAGAAACTATATCTAATAGAAATTACTAAGACAATTGTTTATGATATTCTAAGTCCAGTTATTTTTTGTCTCACCAGAAAAACATACAATGTGAATTTATTTTTCATAATCAAGAAAATAATTCTAATCAAATATCAGCCACATGTTCCAGAATCTAATATAATACTTTCATCCAACATGGTCAAAACAATCTCCAACATTAGAATTTTTTCAACCAAGATTAAATATTCACTGAACATTATAACCTCATGTTATGGATCACTCATCAATAATTCTGATCGTACATTAGAAATATCATTGTAGGAGACAATAATCACTGATATAATAACCATATTGTCTACAAGAAGTTCCTTATGTAACAAATTTAACAATAAAAATATCCATATCATCCAAATTATTTACAAATTAATTTCACACTCCTATAAAAAAGTTTCATTAAACCACTACAAAAAACTCTAAGAATATTTCAGAAACTTACTTGCTGAGTTCAAATATTACACAAAACTCCACATAAATACATACTTAATTAAATAGTTAAGAAAATATTAATGTTTAAATTTATGAAATATAATTTTTGTCCCCATTAACAACACTATAGAATGACAAGATGAGAGAGGGGGTACAAACACAATCCTCAACCTTGGAGCGAAAGTGGTTGAACACCTGTTTTCAACCTCAGTTTGTTAAAATATTAATTTGGTAAAGGATTTATGAATATTTTAACAACTTATTATGGTATAAGAACATAATCCTTATTGAGATAATTATTCACCAAATGAATATTAATGGAATGATATTTTATATTGATTTGTTCTGAATAGTAATGTTACTCCTTATTTCATGTAATGTTACTATCTTTATGATTATCATAACCGAAGTGAAGAGGTTAAGACACTTCTACAAGTCATTCTTCTATCTGAGTATTCATCTACATAATATTGTATTATGTCTTCATAGATGGAAACATAATTAGATTTATAAGGGAAAAGAGTTACTAAATTTTGTTTTTTAGTGTTCCATCTAATAAAAAATTCTCCCAAAATCAAAACTCCCCTAGATTTTTATTTTCTATCATATATACTTTCCATCTAATCAACTTTTTTATAGCCAAATAAGTCAATTATTTTAAATATATGAAACCTGAATCTAGAATAAGTTTTTTACTTGATATATTTGAGAATTATTTTTCTAGATATGATATTCTATTCCTATTTAATAATTTCGAATCCTAAAGATCATGTAAAAGTATAAAAAATATATCGACTTGAATCTGTCACGTATATGAAAATTCCAAAAATCTTCCAACACTCATTAATGTATAAATAATTACTTTATCCATAATTATTTATCCTTGTTCCCAATAAAATTGGTGTGGAAATGGGTTTTTCATTTTATATTTTGGACTTCATAATAAGTTATATTGAATACTTTTCAAAATAAAGAAAAAAATATTTCTTCTATTGTTAGATTTGTAACCCATGAATGTATTTCATTTCAATATGAAAGGGAATTTCAAAAAGATTCTTTATTAGATCAGGTATTCATTCAAATGTACTTTAGCATTAATAGAAAAGTTAATATCATCAATATATTATATAAAATGAGGTAAATATCTTGAACATAATTTATGTAGATATAACTTTAATTTTTCGTTTCTAAAACATCAAAATTATTATGTATGTATCCAATTTGGAATACTGCTCTCTTAGAAATTTCATTATCCCATTCATGGAATTATTTAACATGAAAACATAACTTTCATCCTTCACAATTACAATATAACAAGATTGTTTAATAAAAACTTATATTTTATGTTCTCAATTCATAAATTCATACATTACACCCATTTGAAAGATTTTATATCTTCATTGTGTAGATATTAAAATAATGATTCATTTTCATTATAACCATTCCACTGGAAGAAAGGTCTCATTAATTTTAATACCTTATATTTTTTAGTAATCTTTTAAAACAATTCTTGGTTTGTTTCTTATAACTTCTACATATTTATTTTAAATGTTCTGAAATAATGAATTTGTACCTATAGAATTTTTATCATTAGGTAAGGTACTTGTTCCCAAATATCATTATTTATGATCTATTAAAACACTAAATTCACAGAAATAATACAATATAGGTTATGAAAACATTGATGAATCTCTTTTGGTTCAACATTTTAATTCAACTATTTATATGTAACAAGAATTGAGTTTCTTCTTGTATAAACCATTTTTTGATGAACATAAATAATGTTTTCATATTCTAATTACTTTCACATCCTTGGATGATATGTACAAAATGATTTTTCATCAATATAAATATATGAGTATAATTATTCCATTTGTCATGTATCGATCTTTTTGGAATCCTTTTCTTGTTTCTTACCAATAATTCATTCATCCTCTTTATCGTCATCTTATTCATCATTATGTGTTTTTGATACATCTTCCTCATCTTTTTCATTAATTCTTACATCAATAGAATCAAATATTCTTCCTATTTATTAATTGAACCATCAATATCATCTTCTATCGTAAGATTAGCCAAGAAATATTACATCTTCACCTCTCTGATTCAACATTACAATATTTTAACCTTTTTTCTTTATGATATATGGACTCCCTCAAACTATTTAGTGATAATTTCAGTTTTATAATAAAAAATTTAATAAGAATTCATATCAGAACCTAGAATATAGGAACACAAAATCTGAATATAAACTGGTGTGCTCATTTTTATCTTCCATAACTAGTGAAAAAGATAATGATCAACCAACATTGCACACCCCATATCAATTAAACTTCTATTATTTATTTTAGAAACATTATTTTATTATGGTGTGTGTGGTGTACAAGATTAATTCCAAATTCCATGTATTTCATGATAAATTTTGACCTCTTCATTATTTTATCCACCACCATTATGAATCCAATAATTATTAAAAAATTAATACATTAAACCATAGTTATTATCTTGAAACTCTTAATCATATTTAGATATTCTGATTTATGTTTCAGATATATAACATGTGTAATCTGAGTAAAATTAAAAATGAAATAAATGAAGTACTTTTTTATGACCGTTGATTGCTTTCTCATTGGACCACAAATAATATAATGAATAAGTTACTAGGGTCAAGTTGAATGAATATCAACATTCTTATGCACGTATTTTGTAATCTTCCATTTCTAAAAAATTTAACAACACCAATATATACTAATGCAAATATAAGGAATAACATAGATGCCATCTCACTTTGAAATGTTTATCATGTTTTTTGGACACTATGTCACATTATTTTATGTTACAACATATTTTTATCTATCATACATGGTCAATATTTGTTCTAAACTTCAACAACATGAAACAAATTTCTTTTTGTGTGTTGACCTTTTGTAACAAATTTTCCTTGTTCTCCTCTTTTCACCAAAAAAATCACCATATCTAAAAACAACATTATTACCTACATCGAAATATTGTGAAACACTCATCTAATTGTGATTCAAACAATCAAAAAAATAAATGCTTTCATGGAGATCAAATTTTCTTCCCCAATTATAGAGGATCGAACTCCTTTGATTTTGAGAGAATCATCATTTCCAAATGCCACTATTCGTCATTATAAAATATTATAAATTATTTAACAATTACAAATATCATATCACATGAGAAGAACACCCACTACCCAAAATCTCGGTCATTCTCATTTTATAGATTCGAGAGAAGTTTCAATAATAATAGTCATCTCTTTCTATTAATATTCCTTCACATACAGAATTTTGGAATTTTATAATCATGTTATTCTAGTAACAAAAATAGACACCATTTTACAATATTTCAATTCTTACCACAACATTAGGAAATTCATTCTAGCGATTGGAACTTATTTTCATATTTCAAAACATCTTTCCCAGAATTCATTCTTTGAGAGAATTGAATCCCCCACAAACATTTATTTTTTTAACTCTTGAGACAATTGTAATGTTTTTTGGTCAAACAATCTCCTATTTTAATATTCTAAAATCCACCATAATACATGTAGTAACCATGGAAAAAATATTTACCCCTATAATTTTCATAATTTTGGGAAGTCTAGATTTTTTTCCCAACATATTTATTATTATTCATATCGAAACATTGTGGAGTTTCTTACCTTTTTTGTAAAGTGGAATATTCTTCTTCATCAATTCGTACTTATTTCAAACCTTATCAATTTTAGAACTGGTATAAACGTTTTTTTTCGGACATTGAAATTTTAAAAAAGTTTGAAGATCCAATTTTTATGGTTTTGTCCACATATAAGATTTTATAAGCATTCTTATTATTGTGAGAATTTTAAATTTATTTACACAATTTTAAGTTATATTTCAAATATCTATCTTAGTTTTATCCTTTCCAAAACATTCACCAACTACAGATATCGATATCAGAAGACTTGTACCTCCTGGTTTAGCTTTAGAATTTTTTTTACAAGTTCTAACTCTTCTTCCATTGATCTTAACATTACATCAAGATGTTCAATTAGATTTTTTATTTTTTTGATACATATCTAGAAAATAAATTTAGTCCATAAAATTAGATTTCTTTTTTGGAATTCATTCATGATTGTTTTCTGTAAGACATTCTTTCATCATATTTTTAATTTTCTTTTATAGTCATAGTATGTTTCTAATACATTCTATTAATTAATTCATTTGGTAAAACTTAAAATTAGTTTATTATTCTTCATAACTACATATTTTAAATGGTTCATCATTAAATATTTTAATAAACTAATTTTATTTAGCTATATTAGTAATAATTTTCACTTCACCTGCACAATATTCATCTTCAAAATATTTCTAGAGAAATTATCTTTTTTAGCTTTGGAGAACTTTTGATTTTTCCCTGTGGAAGAATATCTAAACATTTCACCTTTTTTTGAAGATCCTCTCATCCTTAAATCACATACCTCACGGTAATCATCATTCTTTTTTCACAGAAAATTATCAGTAAAATTTCCAGGAGTTTTGCATTAAAAACACTTTTAGGGTATATTTTTATTATACATTACTATACCACATTTAACATTATAAGAAAAAAAGATAAAAATTCATCAATATTGTTACATACCTCACCTTTGGATTCAAAATCCCCACTTTTTTATATTTCATAATCATTATTGGTTTTCCCTTTCTCGGAATCCTTGAAGGACATTTATTGATCAACTTTTTTCTTCCATTTCATTAGATTATCTCTTCTTATTTCATATGTAATGAGTGTATAGTGAAGGAAATCCAAGGATTTAGTATGAAGGTATATAACATCCAATGATGAAACATAATTATCAATAATTTTATTAATAATTCTCAAGATATATTAAAAAATAGTAGAACCTCCTATCGTCTCACCAAGAAATATTATGGTGCTCACAATTTAATAATAATTTTTAGATAAGTCACCTAAAAATTTAAAATCATCCCTTTTTAGGTTTTCAGAATTCACCTTTAATATTTCTATCTTCCTTTTATTTACAATTTTATTACATTCATAATTTTTTTTAAGATTTTCATTTATACATTTACAGTATCAAATCCTATAAATATAAGGAATTAATTTTTTGAATGTTTGATTAAATCATTTCTATCGCTTCCATAATTATATATATTCTTCTTATCCACAAATGTAAGTGAAAAAATAAATATATAAAAATCATACACAGTAGACAGAAGTGGATTTTTTTCATTAGGGGGAGGAAATTCATATATAAAACCTTCTAAAAATCATACCCAATAGACAGAATATATGAAAAAACTCAATCCTTCTATATATGAAATCTATTTTCATCAAAGACTAAATCCCAATTACTATTCAAACAATTAAAATTATCCATTATAACTTCTCATAAAAGGAATAAGTAATGTGTATATGAAGTTAACCATCACTCTAACACTAATGGAAAAATCCTAACCATGATCAATGAACCACTGAAAGGTGGAGGGAGTGAATATGTGATTTTTTTATTTCACAATTAGTAAATAATGAACTTCACCAATGGTTAATGAAATTAAACTTTTCTATAAACAAAACATTCATAATTATACAAAAACCATACTATTTATGTGGTTCACTAATCAATAATATTATATACCGTAGAATTGTTTCGAAAATATACAATACAACACAATGCACTCGAAAACATTCATTTTTTCCAGATATAAAATGTAGGAAATAAACTTAAACTTTTGTAGTAGAATAATCTATAAAATAACGTAAGTGATTATTATAGAACAGATGAGATAACATAAGTTTCATGACAACTTACGAAACTTGAAATGTTATGAAACAAGACAAGGTGGTTCAAAATATGTCACTATTTTGCATCATCAATTTCCACATTTTAGAATATTTAGTAAAACTCTTACTCGCTTCCCAAACTATAAGAAGATGGAATCTACATTTTAGACATCAAATGAAAGCTCAATATTATGTTCCATTTTATTCAATTGTATAATTCATCAACCTAGAAAAGAAAACTAAATAGAAACTCCATATCAATTCTAAAACAATTCTGTTTTTCTAGAAATATTAGTCTGATTTATTAGTTCGATCTATAAAACATTTACCATAGATTCTTATTCACACATATTATTTTTGGAATTGTATTTCAAGAAACATAAATCAAGAATCATTCCCAATTAAATTAAACCAAAAAATATTAAGATATATCACTCTCTCCTTCTTAAGAATGGTGACTTCATCAGAAAGTATTTTGTACTCCAACTTCTATTAATTGGTCCCTGAGAATGGAATCTGTTGGAATCTGAATATTTTTTCCCACATAATAACATTTGTGAAATTAAAATTTTAGATACATTTACACTTTATCTTTGACCATTTCTAGGTTTCAAGACTCTTCTGTATTATTCTCAAAACATATTTAAACTAATTTTAATTTTTACCTTCATTGAAATTTCATTCATTTATTCACTTTGATAAAAATTATATTCTATATATTGTTTTTCACTTGGATTTCCCAGATTCCATTGATTGAATTAAAAAATAATGAATTTTTATTTTGTTTCCCTAAATAAATTGAATTAATTATTCCATAAAAATTGATGAAATGTTTATATGTTTTAAAAACTCATTGATTATACTTAAGCATCATCAATTACAACATTTCACCTTTTTTCATAATTTATTCAACAAATTGTCAAACCAATGAAAATCTATGTTTGATGAAGTCTATAAATAAACGAATTTTTTATGACCATTGATTTTGATGGATAAGTATCTATTGTTCAAATGTTGTATCAGTTTCTACTCCAGTAAGATGAGTCTTGATAAACATGAAAATAGAAAAACGTCTTTTTTCTATGATAATGGTGTATTTCATTGTTAACCATCATCTGGATGATTGGTCCTTGATTTTATGTACTTAAATGGCCCTAAAAATCTAATAAAACTATTCAAACTCTGATCTAACACTCTATTTGATTTCATGTTTGTATAAAAAAATATTCTGATGAATCATTCTCAGAACACCTCTCATGGACCGGTGACACACTATGTCTGATAGTCCACTATCATCTTTCAAAACGTTCATTCAGATGCTATGAAACTGAATATTGATCATAAGAATTGGTTCAATGGATAGATTGGATCGTTTGATGGATTGGTCCACCTGATGGATTGTTTGAACAATAATTTGGTAAAAACTATGACAATATTAAGTAAAAACATCAAATTGATTATAAAATTTCTATTCCCAATTATTCTCACACTGATAAACTAATACTGAAATACATAAACATTATATTCACATTTATTCCAAAAAAATATACTTGTATCATGACTTCTCCACGAGGTTGAGAACATTAAGATCATAATAGAATCATCTTATTTATACGGTAAACCTCCAATACTTCCCATAATTTCAATAAATTCTTTATTTATAGTATTTCAAACTTATTGTCAAATATCTGAGACACATTGAACACATCCCCCATTTCTTTAACAAATATTGGGTCACATGTTTTTTTAACTCATCATGTTGAGAAATTCCATCGAAAAAACGAATCATCATATTTTGTATCAAATGTATAGAAATATATTCATAATCCAAAATAACTTTTCATTATGATCAAAAAATTTATTTCGAATACAATAAAAGTCTCAAATAAAACATCTTCTAGAAAATATTTTGTAGATAGGAAAATAAATCTAATGGGATTCATTATGAACTCTTCATCTAATCATTTTGTCCTGGTACTCCTTTTTCTATTCAATAAAAATTAATAACTGTATTGATTTTTCATAATGACAACAAAATAGGATTCAATGAGGGGAACACATGCTTGGAATAACATGTATATAGCTAGGAAATAACGGAATACCACTTTGAGGAATGCATGAAATATAATCCATAATTAATGCTAGACTCTATAAAATGTTGTTTATTGAAGGTTAACAATTACAACACCATTAAATTTTTATTGTATGGTGTGATTATCAATTATGTACATTGGAGTTAATTTGTTTTTGTGATGTTTTTTTGGATACCCCTTTTCCAAAAAAGCTCATGAAATAAAAATATTTAATGAATATTGGTATAGAAAAATAAAAAAACATCAAACACACTTCCTTAATCTAAAAAACACACTCATCAAACATGGTCCCAACAGGGTATTAGCTCATTCATTCCCTAGTTCATGACAAAGGGGCCTAACTAAACACATTGTTTGACACTCTCGAGGAAAATTTATTTATTAATCACCAAATATTTAAAATAAATTTTTAGTAATTTTTATAATATGAATTTTGAATAATTATTGGGATAGAACCCAACCTAATGAATTTTAGGTTTAATAAGTAGGGGTTTATATTTAGTCAGAGTATAATTTGATAGTTTTAAATTTTAGTGATTTGGAAGGATGAGTTTTTTGTAGGATCATTTATGATAATTCTACTATAGTGTTAATTTTTCATTTTTCATGTTAACCAATTTTAGTTTTAGTATTTCCTAGAATTAGAAAAAACTGGGCTAATAATGTCTGTAAGGGATAATGTGAATATCACCCCAACAAACAAGCTACTATAATTGGAGTTATATAGATAAATGTTGTGATTATGCCAAACAAAATCTCATGAAATATTATTAACAATGTGTATAATATTGAATTACTAAACAAACCAAAAAAAGAGAGATGTATTTTCATGGATGTTTGGGTGATAAAGAAAATGAAATAAAAAAATCATAAATTTACTTCATATAAAAAAAGTTGGAAGATTCACCAAAGGGAATGTCTTAATGAAATCAGAATCTCATTGTTCTATGGTAAATGAGGTTATCAAGATACAAGATTCTATGGACAAAATAATAGTTGAGTTATCAAAATGGTAAAAAATAATGTTCTCCCTACGGATCCACAATAAATTTGATGTTTTATATTTGTGTAATTTTTTTCACTATGAAAACATGTACACTAATCAAATAGATTTAGATAAAAAATGACACAAATAACCTCCATGCCAATGGGAATAATTAAAAATCTATGTAGTGACTACCAATGTCATGAACATTCTCAGATTCCACAGTACCTTGATAACTGAGACAATCCTGACATGGCCTGAATGGAGATTCTGATCCCCATGGTTGGGCGACTAGCACTGACATCATACATGATAAAGAGGGAATGGTTTTCCCACATAAAAAGTGATATAAATAGGAAAATGTTAGCTTGCTTAAAGAAAAAAACCATAGGGATAATAGTGAAAAAAACTCAAACAGGTATACAAAACTGAAATAGTAAATCTACAATATCATAGAATGATATGATAAACATACCATGTCCCTATTGGAATAGCACACCAACCCCAAAATAACAATAACAACTGCCACCTCAAAGTGGTGCTTTCCCCTTACTCAAACATGGCACAAGGAAATCTAAACAAACAAGATTGAAATGTTTTGGGGATAACTAAACGGAAAGTAGCATTTCACCAAGTGATTGTCAAGAGAAAGTCTAAATGGTGTTTTAAGAATTTTTTTAGAATTTTAAAAAATCAAAATGTTTGTGTACAGGGTTTGCGGATTGGGCCACACAGTTTTCGAAACCATGCATCCTAACTTCAAACTTCACTAAAGGGGTGCATGGTTTCTATTAGGTGGGTGCATGGTTTTTTATACTGACTTCTAACTATCTAAACCCTCACTTTCTTGGTTTGAACAGTTTACACTAGTATGGTCCAAGGGTTGGAAAAAATGTGCACAAACCATGCATAGCACAAACTCCTTCCAAAAGTTTCTAAATTGTTTTGAAATCACCAGTAAATTAAATCCAAACAATGAATCATCAAAATAGGTTCTAAGGAGTAACTAAATAGATAAATAAGTTGTTACAACCTCCACACAATAGAATTGTTTTGTCCCAAAAAAATCATTCCAAGATTCCTTCAGGTTGAATAGGTGAGGGGACTGCACTCTCATAAGTTCCTCTCTATTTGATTTATCATTAGTATTCAAACCATTTATTCATAGCACTGAAACTAAAGGTATCATCCCTCCACATTGTACTTTGGTTTCAAAATCAACTAAAAATAATGTTCTTACACCACACATCTCGTGAACATCACATCCCGAATCCATAAATAACATTTTTATAGCTTGGCATAAAGTTAGTTGTCCATAAAAAACCCAAAAACACCTATAAAATTACTCACATGATCCTCCCTAAACATATAGTAAACATGGATTTCATCCAAAAATTCCAGCAGAAATATTTCTAGATACACATGTAGGATTTTATTCATCAAAACCATATAGACTAAAAGTGTTTTGGATTGACCAAATGGCATGTTAATGTTATCATAATGAGAATACCTCCTCCAAAACCATGTTTTTTGAATGTTATATTACTTTATTCTACACTAATGGTGACCAGATTGAATTTTAATCTCTGAAAACACTTCCTCCATTAAAATAGACAAATTTATCATCAATATGTGGTAAAAATGATAATTTTATGTTATCGTAACTCAATTTAATTTTTTTTAATCATCCCAAAACAGAAGTAACTGTCACATTTTTTATCAAAGTTCACAAGAGCCACACAATGTAACATACTTAGTCTTATAAATCCATTCTGTAAAAGATCATCCCACTGAGTCTTTATCTCTTTAGTTTCATTTGGTGCCGTACGGTGAGAAGTTATAGACAGTAGTTGAGTACCAATAACTAAATCAATAGAAACATACACCTCCCTTACTAGTGGAAAACCAAAAATGTTAGAATGAAAAACCTTAGGAAACTTGATGATAACAGGTGTGATGTCTTCACTTAATGATTTTCACTCCAGATCAAAAGAAAAAATAGATATTACCTCCCCCAACTCTATATAAAATTTTCCATCTCAACTTGAACTCAAGTACCATAATACCAAAATGAGACATTTTTCCCACAATGCACTATAATATAGACCCACAGAATATATATATCAATACAATGTTTATTAATAATTAGTATTTTGAACCCAAATATTACATCAATAGGTTTCATGAAGAGAACCAAAAAATCACTAGCAATCTTGATATTGGATAACAATAAAACAAAGGTAAGACAATAAAGACACTTTTATCTTTTCATTCTAAGGGGTGTAGTAATATCCATTATATAATATAAAATCTCTATAATACGATTTATATGATTCAAAATATGAGTCCAAATGAGTTAATAATATTCAAAATTATCAAATAAATATTTTACTAAAGATGAATAAGAATTGATGGTACCTCAGATAGTTGTTAGAAGCATATCTACTTACTCTGGAGACACATCCACTATGTGAAGGAGCATCATTCAAGACGAATATGGATGTAAACCCTTTGTTAATGAATCATCTATTTTCACCGAAGTAATTTTTTTCAATGATGATCTTGTTCCACTACATGGAGAAGAATAGACAAGATAAAATATTTTTCATGTGACCAGAGCATCTGTATAAACTAATTATCATGGATTTATTAGTGCTAAACCATTTTCAGTGTCCATAAATACAGAATGGTGTAAAATAAAAGGGAATTCCCCTAAAACAATAACAGGTTTATAAGAACCCTACTATTAAGAACCACATTGAGAATAAATATTATTTTCTCTTATCTTTCAAGGATCTTCTGCCAACCCTGACAAACCATCCAGGTTAAGATCAACCATCAATTTTATATCCTCCACATCAACATATAAAGATATCATCAAAAAGAAAACCTGAGAGAAAATATTAGATCTAAGTAAAACCTTGAACCATTAATTCATCATCTTCTCATTTGATACAATCTTATGTCAAATTGAAAAAAAATAATCAAGTAAAGTTTCATAATGTATCATTGTCTTGTAAAAATTCACGAGTTTTAATAACTCAATGTCCTTGGACAACACCGTAGAATTTGAAATGATTTTGTTGGAGCAATAAACTCTAATTTCATTACACTCTATGACCTCATGATTCATCATTGCCAATCACATAAAAAGATCTACTAAAAAGTCCTTCCATTATGAAGGTGTCACATTTAACCTTGATTTCATCAGGAATCTTCAATAAAACAAATAAAATATCAACTCACCTAAATAAATCATCAGCCTGTTGAGGATATTTTGTGGATCGGTATGCTAGATGATTTTGGAAAAGGATATCATAGGCATGATTATGAAAAAAATTCCATTGAGGTTCCACATCAGGAACGTGAATAGTAATTTCTAATCGTGTCTATCTTAGGGCGTGGATAGTATGTACAAGAACCTCAACCAGATTCTATTACTTGAGGGGATTTTCTCATTATAATTCATCATCATCTTCCTATTATATTTGATTAACAAATATTCTCATAGGAATGATTCTACAAAAAATCAGAAGACAACATTGAATACATAATATTAACACTCAAACAGATAAACATGTGAAATTAATACCATCATATATATAAATAGTATTTGGATTTTTTACCAATCCAAATCAAACTATATGAGAAGACTATAACTAATCCCCAAGTCATCTCTCCCAAAACACCCATAGAGAATTAATGATCATTGTAGTGAGGCATGTAAAGGCACTCACTTGACACAACCTAATAATTACCAACATGATTTCTTAATAGCATAGTAATATCTATGAAATAATTCACAACTTTCACCCTTTTATATCACATTGTCATTTACCATCCTAGATACCCTAATAGCTTGATAACCGATCTTATCCTGAAATATCCGCAAGGAAATTTTTGATCCCCATGGATTGGAGAATATTTCTTGTCATTATAAAGGATATATAGGGAGTTAATTTTCAATTTAAATAGTGGAATAAGTAGAAACTAGTTATTATGCCCCATGAATAACTGTAAAAGTAGAATAGTACTAGAAGATGAAATGTATAAAATTCTACATAGTACATCACCAATGTACCATAATGGAAGTAAAAATAGGACATGTACCAACATCAACAATACACTAATCCTGAAATATCATCAAATTCCACCTTTATCTTGGGCATTCACCTTGTATGAACATGGAAGAAAGAAATCTTGAAATTCAAGCAGGTATAGGTTGGGTGCGAGATAGATTCCCAATAGGGAATCACCTAGTGTTCCATAATAACATTACAAAATCAGTAACTAAATAATCATTTAGATTTTAAATAAAATAACCATTGATGTACATAATAATATTTTAAAAAACATTATTTTACTTTCATTTTATAGTAAAATTTCATAAAATGTCTAAATTGACATTTTATATAAAATTGTATATATTATTTCACTATTTGTATGTAAATAATTTTTACATTAAATTCAATATATATAAAAATAATATAAAACAAGAAAGATGTCCATATTCCAAGGGATATGATAGTTCCAGGTTACGGGATCATCAAATGATTATAAAATGATAATTGAAATGTGCACAAACGTTCCTCAGACTCCCTTCAGGGAGGAATCATCAACATCCTACTAAGTATAATTTGAGTCATGGCATGTTCTTGTTATAGTTTTAAAGTTGAAATAAATAATTAGGTTAATCCCAACATAGCATGTATTCCACATTTATCGAACTAACAACCTATTTTTTCATGTTATCAAATAACAAACCATAATGGGAAATTTATTTCAGAACTATTTAAAATAGAATTTACACATTCCCATTTGAATATGAAAATTTGTCTTTAAATACCAAAACTTGGATTATTAATCAATTCATTACTTTTTTCATGAAAAACCAAATCCATGGTTCTTATAAAAATTATTTAATCCATTTTCTTAAAATCAATTTCACAAATCAATTTCACAACATGCAGTATATTAAAATCATTCCCCAATTAATTTTAATTGGTGGTTGTCCCAAATTTTATTACAGATCTATTGAAGTCCACAACGTCATCAATTTTTTCTCTATAATCCAATTGAAATAAATTTAATTTAAATAAATATGGGGATCACATATCACAATGTCTACAACTATGAAAATCATCAAAGAAGGTTTGAAAAAATGATCCATGAATCAAAACAATGTTCATGTTCTTAAAAAATGATTTTAGATATATCAAAAACATGAATATATAACAATCTATAATGAATAGTTATGATGAAATAATGAGTGAATTAATGAGAGACGGACACTTTTTTGGGAAGAGAACCAATGATGTTTGCATCACTTTGACCCTCCTAAAAAGGGATTGGATGAAAAAAATTGAATTATTAGATCTTAAAATTCCTATTAATTCCTAATACACTGAGCTAGGGTCCATATGGGGAATATACGGGTGTTCAAGAATGTTTTTATGATTTTTATAAAATAAAACATTATGCATGTATAGTTATCTATATAGGGTATCCATGTTTATTTGGTCGTGCAGCCTAACTATTCACCCCTCAAATTGGGTGAATAGTTTCTACATGGTTGGATCATGGTTATTCTAACTATGTGTCATCCAGGAAAACCCTCAATGTCTAGTTTTTCATATTCACATGTAAGGTGCACCATATGGGAAGATTGTGTGCCAACCATGCACTTCCCAAGAGCCTTCCATCATTTTCAAAGCATTCTCTTCAATCACACATATATGATCCCCGACCAATGAATGGGAAAATTTTGGGTCAATAAGTGACTAAAAATTGTCACATGATGTTACAACTATTGATTTTGATAGTTCTAATTAAATTGTTTCATGTATTTTTTAATCTATATTTTTAGATTACTTATGTAATGTATATTTTAATCCTCTTTTAGAAAATGGTTTACAAAAAAAAATCTTCATTGTATCACCATTGTATATGAATCACCTAGATGATTTTTTGAATTATGATTCATTCAATTCTCCATATCCCTACATTATGGTTAAACGTTTCTGATGGGAATTATAAATTTCATACATTTTAATGGGATATATCTCTTAGTAAAATTTATCGAGATTCACATATATCATTTATAAAACTCTATATATTTACACCTGCATGTGATAATTAAAATTTAGAGTAAAAACATTATTTATGTTGGGAGAATATAAAATCCCTTGATTTTACTATATAATCTTATATTTAATTAATCCTTTTATCTATAACTCACTTCACATGCCACTACAAAATAAATTAAAATAGAGATACTGAAAATAATACCATTACAATTTACCATTATAATATTTCTTTTATATTAGTGGATCTAAATGGATGTTAATATATTGTTTTTTGTAGTGGAATCTACAGGGGTGAATTGAGTTCCTACATAAAATATATGTTCAAAACATTCTTATAAACATCCCTTAAAAGATAAAATAGCCGAGTTAATTAAGACAGTAGATATATAGATGTTTAGTTGGTCAACAGTTTTCTCAATGGGTGATTAGTCCTCAGTTGAATTATTGAAAAACAGTTATTCATCTTTTGAAACAAGTTTATTGAATTAAACACCTAAACTTACTAACCAAAATTAACTATCAAAGTTAATGAAAAATAGTTTTATGTTTTAGCACTTATAAGAAGTGTAAAATATATAAAACAAAGTATAAAAAAATTATAGAGAACAGTGAAGTAAAACCAATATGTTCAGTATCAAGGTGAGACTTAATCCTCTCCACATAGTGATCACCTTCCATCAAGTAGTATATATTAACAATAAATTTGATACACAACCTGTTTTAGGCTTTACAATAGTTTTCAAAACTCTCCTGGGTTCACACCCACTACCACAGTTCATCATGGGAAAAAACAATTCAGACCACACATAGTCTCTTCTACAGTCATACATGGGAAGAAGATGTATGTGAAGTTTGAAATTGAGGATATTCAGCATCCTTTAGTTCAAGCACAAGAAATAGTGTGTGTCACAAACAGACGCACACACTTCTCATAAATGTAAAATTAGGAAACACTAAAGAGCTAAGATTATAAGCTTGAGTTTAGAAAGCTATATGTTTTTTTAGTTCAACTCTTGACTCATGGGAGTGAAGAATTTTCTGTTCGAGTCTTTCTTTGGACGTTGTCATCAAAACAGAGTGTTGAAACTCAATGTTCTAGCTTTGAGTATTCTACCTCAGGTGTTGATCGAGAGTTTATGAGGCACAAAAGGTGGAAGAAAGATTATTCAAATTGATCTTCATGATGCTTTTGGGTTCACAGTGTAAGTTCTGGAAGATTTATTTGATCTTGAAAGTAAGATCCTTCACATGCACAGACATGATTTTCATGCCACTCTCATTCTTCTGTTATCTCCTTATATGTGTTTTTTGGGTCTTCTCCTTTTTTTAATGGAGGTCCGATAATAGAAATGAGTAAATCAAGTGTGATCTTCCTCATACCTTGTATTCTCCCAAGATACGATTTCTTGATATGTCTACAATCCAAATTAATTAATGTCAGAAGAAATAAATATACCAAATATGACAACTAGAATAATCATAAGAATTTGAAAAAGTATGGAGTAGAAGAGTATGGTAGACTGATAATATTAGCCTTCACAACGGTAGGCTTCAACTGTAGGTGCACATCAGCATCCTTCACTGGTAACCTTCAATGGTATCCTTCATCGGTAACCTTCATTAGTAGCCTTCAGCGGTATCCTTCCACCAGTAACCTTCAGCAGTAGCCTTCACTGATAACCTTACAAATAGTATCCAGGCATCGGTAACCCCGCATCAGTGACCATTGCATCAGTTATCTTTGCATCAGTGACCTTTGTAAAGGTGACCGTACATTGGTGTTCATTGCATCGATGAACTTTTATAGTTAGAGAAATTTTGCACTGTATGTTTAAACAAGAATGTAATGAGATTAAAATTAAATAGTTATTACTTTTATATAAACATGATTTTCATAAACACGATCATCCTTTAAGAGAAACAATATGTTTTATATAAATGAAAGATGATTTTGGATTATCAAAACATGTGAGTCCAACACTCTCCCCCTTTTAGATAATCACAAATTATGTCAGTATATTTGAATCAAGGTTAATCACATTTGATAATATCTTCAGTGGTGTGTATAAGATCATTTGGACCATGTTTACTATAGAAAAATATATATAGTATATATATGAATAATCCATATAAAAACATCTCATCCTTTTATATTAGGCAGCTTCAAACATAGACTAACATAAAATTGTTACCTACCTTGTTTCTCCCCATTTGTGATTTAAAAAAAATGAAAGTAAAAAATAAACAAAAGAGGAGTTTCCATTTTTGAAGGAATAGTGAAATATACAAAAAAAAGTTATAAAGACATCTATCAACTACGAAATCCAACATTCAATCCACAACTGATATGCCCAAGGGAAATTTGGATTTGGAAGATGAGGATGCGGGTTTTGAAGGAGGGATAGGCCTAGGTATGGCTGTCAGCAGGGTTGGAGGAGCTAAAACAGAGGCATCAGTATACTTATAGTGTGTGGATCTCTAAGGAATCATCTGGGTCAATCTTCTGATGGCATTTGCAGGAGTCATTATTGGTGCAGTACTGGTAGATACTGAAGTAGCTGAGGAAGAAAGAAGGGCTAGAGGAACAATGATGGGAGTGCAGTCCACTTGGAGGAAGGGTAGAAGAAGATTTATAAAATCCATAATAATACGTCCTCTTTATTCCATAGATGAAATAAAATCATCCTTATTCTACATGAATTTATCTAAGGGATGAATAAACTCTTTGAGTCTATTAAACTAATCCTTAAATTCTTGATTGATAGGGGGAATTCTCATGTTCTCCAATACCCACATGAAGTGACCATCCATCTGATGAATAGCATTCACCCTATTGTAGTATAAATAAACTTGTTCTTTGATGTCTATCTGATCTTGAGAAGCTTCCCTTAGATAGTTTCCCACAAGTTTCTGAATTCAAATGGTATTATAAATGACCTGAGTCATAGACTGATGGTATAAGGTACTGTCACAAGAGAACATCTCCACTTCTTCTCTGACAACTGATCTAAAATCTTCTAGACCAACAGGAAGAGCAGCCAAAGATGAAGCATATTGATAGAGAGATGTCATAATGAAATACACTATCTCTATAAAGTATTTGGTTAGCCCATTTATCACTCTCTTTACATCATCATCTTTTCCACTCACATGTGTCTCCATGGACTTCTTAAAGTCCCCAAACACAGTGACCATTTGCTGAACCACACTTTTAACATATCGATGATCTTTGTCCACATGATCCCCTGAATAAAAATAGGATTATAAACTAGCAATAGACTATTTCATATATTACATATAATCTTACATGGTTTGGATCTGTTTCTGATAGTCCATTACTTTTTTTAGCAAGATGGTGTGAGTGGTAGAGACAAGCCTTTCCACTATAGAAGTTAAAACTTATTGATTGTGATTCATAGACTTCTATAACCCAACAAATATCTCATCAAAGTGGTTCTTAAGTTATGATTTTATGGATTACAAATCATCCTTCTTCAAATAGTCTCGAGAAAAAATAACCACTATCAACACACTAGTAGTTTCTGTAACTGAAGGGATTTGATGACTTATGATAGGCTGGTCATCATCAGAATCACTATAGTCTAAAACTAAAACCACTAAAATAGGGTCTTCAGACTAGTATTCTATCCCATGAGAAACATGAACTGAACCTGTAGAAACAAGTTCCTCCCATCACAGGGAGCATTCTTTTGATTCACCACATTCAATACATCCATTCCTCTTTGATCTACTGTATCAACAGAAGGGTCCACTACCACTTCTTCGATAGAATCATCAACAATTTCCAAAACAATTCCAGCTTCAACCAAATCAGCACCCTCTTCATTTAAATTTTCATCAATTTCTATATGCCTTATCAATGGACTGAAACTTAATTATTATTCTTCACATTCACCAGCAGCAGTATCAAATTCATAAAGGCAAGATTTAGTGTCCTCATACTCATATGAGGTCTATTAAATGTCTATCAAGACATATTATACCCCTTCTTCTTCACTAGTCTCTTTCTCATCACTGTCCCTTACGACTATCTCACTTCTAGGAAATTACCTTGGTAGACTAGGCTCACCAAAATATACATTATTAGAAAGAGGATTTGAGGGAATTTCAGGATCACTCCTTTCATCTATAGAAGAATCCTCTCTTTCATGCATAGTAGAAGCCCCCTCTTCATCTAAATATGCTGGATCTAGTTCATCAGGAATTAAACCAGGATCTCTTTAATCCTTAAGCCTGGTAGGATGAGTGACAAGGATAAATGACACTTATATATTAGCCTCCTTATGCACCCATCTTCTATTCCAAGGGTTCTTGTTTATCTTAATCAACATGAATATATCCATTGTAATATAGAAATTACCCCTTACTATAGCTGGTTTCTCCATGTTTCCATCAACTCCTATAACCTTTTACCTCCAGGATATCAATTTGGCATGAAAAAATCTGTTGGACTTAGAACATGGATTTGTCATGTCCTCTAATTAAATAATCAAATTTCTATAGATGTTTATCTTATGTATGTGTTTAAACAGATATAAAATAAATACATCATGATACTTCAAGGTAGAAAAGTCCCCTCTCCTAAGAGTCAATACATGCTTGACAAACATAAATAGTAGGTTTTATTCTCCTTCTATTTCAATAGCAATGACTTTCATAGGGATCCCACTCCATGTCAGTTCGACTAAGGATTCTTCATAATAGAATAACTTAGTAGTGGGAGGCATCACTCATGAGTAGTAATCATAAATCCATTCATTTTGTACTCTCAGACACTCAGCCCATTCAATAGAGGAGAATCTTAAACTTAATCCATTTTCCCTTGAAGACATTCTGTTCTCATCCTCAGTCTGTTCGAATTTCAAAAACTCATAAACCCCCATCACATACATCGGGTAAAAGGGTTCATTGTTGTTTGAAAATCATTCAACCCAGCCTTGACCATCAAGTTCCTTCAACACTAAAGATCATCTCATCCTCAACTATTAGGAACATAGCCCTTTTCAACCATGATGTCCCTCATTGATAAATGAGGGTTGATTAGATTTTCCATTACATGGATTCCACTACTGGACACATCTCAAGGTTTAATAGGGTTCATCACATCTCCTTTTTCACTGACAAATGGTCGTTTGAATCATTCCATTTCAATCTAGAGAGGTTCGAGGGTTTCCGCAAAAGGTTAGGTTCTTAAGTTAGAGAGCAAGATATTCTATAGAAAAGAGAATCAAAATGTGTAATGTGCTTTAATTTTTTCACTTAGTGAAAGAAAAAAAATTAGATAAATGAAATAAGTAATACATAAAATGTTTCCGATTCTGGCAAAGAAAAAGATAAGCCTTGTAAAAATTCAACTATTGGTAAGGTGGAAATGGTGAGGTCTATCGGTGAGGTCCATGGGTGAGGTCTATCGGTTAGGTCCAACGATGAGGTCTATTAGTGAGGTCTATCGGTGATGTCCAACGGTGAGTTTCTAATTCTGAGGTTCGAATAGTGAGGTTCTAATGGCGAGGTTCTAATAGTGAGGTTCTAACGCTTATGTTCTAATGGAGGGGTTCTAATGGTGAGGTATATCGGTGGGGTTCTAATGGTGAGGTTTTAATGGTGAGCTTCCAACAGTGTGGTTTGAATGGTGAGGATACAACGTTGAGTTCTATCGATGAGGATCTAACGGTGTGGTCTATTGGCGAGGTTCTAACGGTGAGGTTCTAACAGTGAGGTTACAAAGGAGAGTTCTATCAGTGAGGTTCTAACGGTGAGGTCTTAAAGGTGAAGTTTCAACGGTGAGGTTCTAACGGTGAGGTTAAAAAGGTGAGTTCTATCGGTGAGGTTCCAACAATGGTGTTCTGACAGTGAGGTTCTAACGATGATGTTCTAACAGTGCGTTTCTAATTTTATCATATCTAACTCAAGTTTGATGTTATTTAAAATCTCATAATTTAAAGTCTTTGTGAATATATCATCCAATTGATGTTCAGTTCCAATGAATTCAAGAGTGATATCAACTCTTTCATAATGATCTATCAAGAAGTGATGTCTCACATCAATATGCTTTGTCCTAACATGAGATACTGGGTTTTTAGAGATGTTAATAGCACATTTTTTGTCACAGTTTATATAGACATGATTGAATTGATATCCATAATCTAGTAAAATGTGTTTCATTCACAAAATTTGACCACAACAACTACCAGCAACTATATATTCCTCTTCGGCAATAGATAATGCAACAGAATTAGGTTTCATACTAAACCATGATACTAGTGACTTGCCTAAAATGTGACATGTTCCAGAGGTGCTCTTTCAGTCTAAATTTCACCCATTAAAATCAGCATCTGAATAACTTATTAAATCAAATGACTATAATAATGGATAAAATTGTCGTATGTTTTTAGTATAGTGGAGATATTTAAAAATATTTTTAACAGAAGTTAAATGAGACTATTTGGGGTTGGCATCATAACGAGCACACATTCATACAATAAACATAAAATCAGGTCTGCTAGTAGTAATATAGAGCAAAATCTAAATCATACCTCTTTATTTGTTTTGATATACTCATTTACCAGTTTTATCAGCTTCCAACTTACAGGTGGTACTCATAGGTGTATCACTACCTTTATTTCATTCCAAACCAAATTGTTTCAAAATATCATTAATATATTTACTCTGTTTAATATAATACCATTTTTATAATGAAAAATTTAAAATCCAATGATGAATTTATGTTCCACCATTAAAATGATTTCAAACTCATCATGAATTATTTTTGAAAAATAAGTACATAAATTTTTTTAGAGAATACAAAAATAATTTCTTCTATATAAATCTCTACTATTAGAACATATTTGGAAATTATTTTAATAATAGTGTTGGATCCTCTATTCCATTAGTAAAACCTTTTGAAATAATAATAGAACTATGTCTATGAATCCATTATCTTTGATCTTGTTTCGACCATATAATGCTTTACACATTTCAAAAACATGATTTGAAAAATGAGGGAATGTAAAACTAAAGGGGGTTTTTTCAACAAATACATCTCTAACAATGTACACATTTAAAAATTTATTGTTGAAATACATTTGATAAATATTGACATTCAGATGAGCAACATAAGAAAGTAGTATCATATGGATTCTAGTGCAGATACAGGTGAAATTGTTTCTTCATATTATAGTCCTTCTTCATGAATATATCCTTGTGCCACTTGTCTAGCCTTGTTTCTAACATTGTTTCCATATTCATCATCTTTATATCTAAACACCCATTTAGTGGTTATGGTAAAAGTGTCTTTTGGTCTTTCTACTAATTCCCAAACCATGATTATTTCAAACTGATTTAATTCTTCTTGCATAGATATCACAAAAAATTCATCATTGATTCCATCATTGATATTTTTATGTTCAAGTTGTGAATGGAAAGATTGATGGTCAACCTGGTTTCTCAGAGAAGATCTTGTTTGTGTTCCTCTATTTAGATCACCTAATACATCATCTAATGGATATTTAATGAGATTTCTACAACCTTTAGAAAGAGTTGAACTAGACTACTCAAGATTTTTTATAGGATCAGATTCAACATAAAACTATTCTAGGAAATTTCCAAATTTGTTGTTTTCTCTAAGGGCTCACTGTCTTTATCAATAAGGTACAGAATTGACATATCTTCCTCAAGATGTTTAACTGAGGTTTTGGGTTCATGTGGATCAGTCTCATAAAATATTGCATTAACCGATTCTGCCACACATTTTTTTCTCTTATTTAACACTATATAAGATTTACTATTGATTGAGTAACCTAGGAAAATTCCTTCATCATGTTTGGAAGAAGACATTTCAGGATTTTCCTTAGTGTTATCGATGATGAATTTGAATCCGAAAACTTTAAATTAATTAAACTTTGACTTCTTATTATTCCAGAGCTCATAAGGGGTCTTCTTAAGAACATATCTAATTAAGACTATATTGATATTGTGGTAGGCTGTATTAAGAGCTTCAGCCAAAAAATAGATAGGTATATTTTACTCTTTTTTTGCATAGTCTGAGAAATCTCTTGAAGTTTCATATTTATTCTTACTACAACTCCATTGGTTGATGTTTTCTAGGAGTAGAGAAATTGTGAGTATAGAAACTTTGTGAGAAAAAGATTCAATTTCCTAAATTTCAAACTCATGTCCCGGATCACTTCTCAAGGTCTTAATTTTATGTCCACAATGATTTTTTACAGACATTGAATATTTAATAAAGTAAGAACAAGATTCAATTATCTGATCTAGAGTGTATACCCAAGTATATCTAGAAAATTCATCTTCATGAACATAACCATAGTGCTTCTCATTTAAACATGAATCTATAGATGGTCCAATCAAATCCATGTGAATCAACTCAAGTAGTTGGGAAATAGAAAATTCTTTCTATTGGTTAAAAGAAACTTTTTATTGTTTCCCCCTTTGACAAGGATTAAAAAATTTGTTATGTGGGAATTCCAATTTAGGTAAGTCTATCTCTAAGACATTAATAGTTAGTTTCCTAAGTGAGTCCACAATTAAGTGTCCTAATCTTCTATGACATAGAAAATATTCCTTATGAGACACATTTAAACTTGAATCATTTTTCTTATCTAAATTGTTTAAATCAACAGAATATATATTTTAATTTCGTAGAGAAGAAAATATTAAATAATTTTTAGAATTAAAAACAGTGCATGTATCATTTTCAAATATAACATTGAAACTATCATCACACAATTGATAGATACATAGTAAATTTTATTTTAACCCATCAATAAAAATTACTTTTGAAATTAATACAGTATTAGGGATATCAATTTGGCCTAAGCCGATGATCATCCCATTAGCATTATCACCAAATGTGACATGTCAACCATCATCATTAATTAGGCTTGTGATGCATGATAAGTCTCTTGTCATGTGTCTTGAACTACCGCTATCCAAGTACCATATTGTTTGACATGAGATCCTTAATCAGTTTTCCTAAAAAAACGATTAAGTGTAGGGTAACTTTGGTACCTTGATTTTCTTGGGACTATAGAGGTTAGAAAGTAATGATTTGGAAACCCATACCTATCTCACAGTTTTTCTATAATTTGAAAATATGTTTTGAGACTTGAACACTTTGTTAGGTCCTTTATAAAAGTGATTTCCAAAAGATGTTCTAGAACATGAACTATCAGTGAACTATCTAGATATTAGAACACATTTATTTTTAATAATCCTTCGCTGTCTTGGTTGATATCTTATAACAATTGTGTGTTTTGGAGAAATTTGTTTTACTATAAACATAGTCACGGTATCTCTACTAGAAGTAAACTTCTAAAGATATCTTTTAATTTCTCATTCAATAATTTATATTCAGTATTCATTTTTAATAGTTGAGCACATTTTTCTTTATCAATATATAGATTAGACTAATAATTAGCAATTCATGCATGTTGTCATTTAAATAATTTATTTTTATATCTGATTTCATTAATGGCATACTCAAGCATTCCACAGTATTATAATAGTTTATTCATTGTCATATTCTCATAATTATTTGATTAACTTTCATTCCCAGAATAGTTAGAATTTGGTATAAGTGAATTAGGTGTTACCTCAAATGTTTCTATCATAAGACACAAATTTTCATGTTTCTTCTTCCCAATATCAGAAGTGTTATATCCACTTGAGCTATCTTTGGAAGCACTAAAAGAAGCACTCATCGAATTTTTATAACCCTTTCTATTGTCTTCATATTTCTTCCTAAACTATTTCTTGGGGAAATCAGCATTCACATGGTCCTTTAATTTACACTCATTGCAGGATATGTCACTTGTGTTGTCATTCAATTTTTAGTACTTTTTCCATTGTCCTTTATTATCACAACTTCTTTTATAGTTTGATTTTATAAATAAATTCAACTTCTGGTATAACTTCTTGGTCCTCCTAGGATGTCGATCCATCTCATCATCACTATTAGAATCTATGTCTTCACTGGTGGAAGTGTCCCTAGGAGCATAAATTTTTTCTTTGTCTTTGCCCTTTGAGGTAGCAGTCCTCAATGCTAAATATTTTCTTCTTGGTTCTTCATATACTTCTTGAGTTACCTTATTCTCTTCTTTATACATCATATGGAATATAATTAGTTCCTTTACATGTTACATTCCTATGTCATAAGATTCTTGGATAGAAATAGATGTTCCTCTCCATCTGTAAGGTAGGCATCAAAAAAATCTCATAATCTGATCCTTTTTGTCTACTAGTTTCCCAAGAAGACTCATGGTATTTTCTATTTCATTGAACCTGAGATAAATTTAAGAGATAGGTTCATCAGGAATAATTTTAAAACGAAAATATTTAATAGTATTGTTATTTAATATCATTTCCTTAACATTGGTTGTTCCCTCATGAGAAACAGCTAAAGTATCCCAAATTTTATAAGCAGTTTTATAGGCAAATATTTTATTTTATTATTCATCACCTAGAGAACAATACAATGCATTCATTTCATTACAATTATTGTTATATGTGGATTTAGTCAACTGAGACCATATTTCCCTAATAGTAGTAGGCAATGCATTTTGTTCTTCAATTTTGTCCCAGATTTCAAGACCTGTTCTCTCTAAATAGATTTTCCTTTTTAATTTCCATGGAACATTGTTATTACAATTAATGAAAGGTGGCATGCTAGTAGAAGCACCCTCAACTCTGTTTTCTATTATTAACTATAATTTTAATGAAATTGAAATTTATATATGACAAAAATTTTAATATCATTATTATATAACTAACATCATAGTTAATGAATTTAACAAATGAAATATGCAGTTCAAATAGTATCATCAAAAATTTGATCCTCTGATAACAAATGTTGGTCTGATTTCAATCCCATGGGGGTATATTGAGTTCCAACTTAAAATTTATTTTAAAAAAAAATTCTTATAACAATCCCCCATTAATTGAAACAACCTAGTTAATTAAGGCAGTCGAGATATCGAGGGTTAGTTGGTCAACATGTTTCTCAAAGGGTGATTAGTCCCCATTTGAATCCATGAAAAACACTTCATCAACTTTTGAAACATGTATACTGAATTAATCACCTACACACCATAAAAAAACTAACTATCAAAGTTAATGAAAAATAGTTTTATGTTTTAGCAGTTATAAGTAGTGGAAAATAGATAAAACAATTTATAACCAATGTATAGAGCACAGTGAAGTAGAACAACAAGATCGGCCTCAAGGTGATACTTAATCCTCTCCACATAGTGATCACCTGCCACCATGTAGTTTATATTAACAATCAACTTGATACACATACAATATCGGGCATTATAATAGTTTTCACAATAGTCCAGGGTTCACACCCTCTACCACAGTTCATCGTTGGAAAACCATACAATTTATAACACACATGGACACTACCATAGATATATGTGGCAAAAAAGATGTAAGTGATGTTTGATATGAGGATATTCAGTATCCTCCAATTCAATAATAGGAGACAGTGTGTGTTAAAAATAGACAAACACACTTCTATGAAATGTAAAATGATGGAACACAATTGAGAAAAGATAATAAGATTGTGTTTAAAAAGATATTTTTGATTGCAGTTCAACTCTTGACTCTTTATAGTGAAGAATTAGTTGTTTGAGTCTTTCTCAAGAAGTTTTCCTCAAAACATAGTGTTGCAAATCCAGGTTCTATCATTGAGTATTCTACATTTTGTATTAATCAAGAGTTGTTGAGGCACAGAATGTGGAAGAATGTTTATCCCAAATGAACTTCATGATGCCTGTGGGTTCACAATGTAAGTGCTGGATGATTTCTCTGATCTATCAAGTAATCTTCTTCACATGCACATACACACTATTAATGCAAATCTATTTCTTCTGTTATCTCTTTATATGTGTTTTGTTGGTCTTCTCTTGTTTTATTTGAGTTTAGACAATATTAATTAGTAAATCACATGTGATCTTCCTCATACCTTATACTGTCCCCAGATAGGGTTTCATTATATTTCTACAATCAGCATTAATTAATTTTAGAATCATTAAAATTACCAAATATGAATGTTAAAATAATTATAATAATTTGACAAAATATGGACTAGATGAGTATGGTAGACTAGTAATGGTAGCCTTCACAATGGTTGGATTCAACAATAGGTGCACATCGGTGGCCTTTATCAGTAAAGTACAATGGTAACTTTCAGTGGTAACCATCATCGGTAGCCTTCAGTTGTAACCTTCCACCAATAACCTTGAGCGGTTTCCTATAGAAGTAACCTTACATCGATAACCTTAAGCGGTATCCTTCAGTGGTAACATTCCAAATATGTGCCTCGCATTGGTAACTTTACATTAGTTACCTTTGCATCAGTAACCTTTTCATCGCTGACCATTTCATCAGTGACCTTTCCATCGGTGACCTTGCATCGGTGACCATTGCAATGGTGACCTTTTTTACTTAGAGAAATTTTTCACTTTAATCGTAAATAGAAAATCAATGAGATTAAAATTACATAGTTATTACTTTGATATAAACATGATTTTAGCGTAAATGATTATCCTGTAAGAGAAACAGTATAATTTATATAAATGAAACAGGATTTGGGATTATCAATATAGGTGAGTCCAATATATATTATAAAATCAGTGGATGAAAATGAGAGAAATTGTATTGAGTATCGAATGTCTCACTTATGAATCATACATATCAATGATTTGAAACAATTTATCTTTTCTAGTGGGTTTTTTATACCAATTCCACATTTAACTTGAAAAAATATTTTATTAGAAAAATAAAATGTGAGTGAAATCCAAGCTCGTGGATATTTCCATGAGATCAATGCCAACAAGATCACCATATATGGTTATTACCAAAATATAACTTCTTATTAGATCATACTTAGAGTTATTTATGTGATATGTAACTATAAATTAAGTTGATATAATCTGGTATATCTTTAATTATTTATATATCACATGTATTTACACATTTCACATTTAGACATAAAAATGGATTTTGTTTTTCTACACCTTTTCAATAAAAATAATGATTAAAAATATATTTATAGTTTTATGAATTTGAAAAAGAAATAATTTCATTTTTAGAATAATAATTTCCAAATTAACTTAGTATGAAATTTTGGTATTTTTGTAAAAAAATTTGTTTTTTTCGGAAAACAATGAAAAAATACTCATATTGTTAAAACCCCCACTTCCATTTCATTATCAGAATACATGAATAATATACTTTTATTGGAAACCCATTTCTGTTTAATATATATATATATATATATATATATATTTGTCAAATATATCAATTTACATTACCATGTTACATTTATAAAACCCATTTATATCTGTTTGGAAAAATATGTAATATTATACTCGAAAAACTAATTTCCAAATTTATTTGAATTTTTTTCATCACTAATAGAAATTAAATACAATAAATGGATTTAATATTTTAGATAAAAATGATCATATTATGTAGTGATAAAAATATTATTTTTTTTATTAAAAGTATGATTACTAATATTAAAGTTAATAACCATGATCATCATACAGAGTAATTTTTTATGAATTTCTTTTTTATTATTGTTTAATATTAATCTAATAAAATAAACATACATCTTATAAGAATTTAATTTAATATAACTTTTCACACTATGCTTATATAAATTGTCAATCATTGAAATATTAATAAAAAATTATGATGATTATGAAAAATAAATGGTGAAAACAACATTTTTCTATATATTTATTCTATATAAAAAAAGTTTTAATTTAAATGATGATTTTTAATTAGTTAGAAATTATTTTTGACTAAATTTGTATAATATTTATGTTAAAAACACCCAAAATAAGAAATATTTCTTATTTTATATTTTTAGTAAAAAAAATATTCATTGAAAGGTAGTTACCGTTGTAAAAAAAGAAACAGTTAAAAGAAAAAATTATAAGAACAAATTAATTTCAACATGTTTAAAATGGATAAACTTCCACCACATCATACCACACATATCCCATAGAATTGCTTCATGGATTTATAATATTTGTCCCCTACTAGAAGCATATTTGGTGAAAATAACCCTCTAGTAAAAATTATTTAGCTTATCCTTTTTTTCCATAGTGACTTTGAATATTTTTTTCAAGGTACCAATGAGTGGAGGCACATATATAAAATCAATCCAAAAAATGGTAAGGGTATCTTGTATCAATCTTCACCAATTATGACATATTTTTTACTCTTTGACATTTTGTATTTGGAATGATTTATTTAATAATTTTAATAATTTTCAATTATTTTTTCTTTATATTTCATGAAATAAATTTTTTTATTCAATGTTCATTCTCTCATGGGGTTTTGACATAAAATTTTTTAAAGTTATAATGGTTTTTATTGACTCAACATTTTCTTAATTCATAATGATTCAATTTTTACAATGTTTTTACAATATATATTTATCATATTCTATAATGATATTACTATTCATCTCTCTTGGTAAAGTGTAATGATCTTATTCAAATAATTACATTCGTGAATTTATTTATCTAAATTTATATCATTGTTGAGAATAATTCTCATCCTCTTTTATAAAGTCTTCACCTGATTGTAAATAATTTCCCATACCAACTATGTTACCCTTTTTAGTTGGAAAATTAATTTCGTATTATATCATGTGACCTTCATATTCCACTATTCAACATTTTAAAATAATGATTTATTATAATTTTTATCCATGAATATATTTTTAAAACCTTAATTATATTTTAAAAAACTATCATAGTTTTTGTCTATCCTAAATGGAAATCATAAGCTATTTTCTTCTATAAGTTTTCCCATGCGCATTTTAAAAATCATCACCTATACATGACATTTTTATTCTTACCTATCCTTGATCCTTCTCATGAATTTTCCATCATTGGAAGTAAATGTTCAAGAAATATTTTTAATTATTAAAAAATTGTAATCAAAATTTATTTATTTTCATATAACCATTGGAATACTTATGATTTATCCTTAGGTTATGCATTGAGACAAGATTATGGAACCTGTTTCTTTCTCATGGGTTTTATCATTCTTATTCTTTGTGTATGTATTATTTTACTCATATTGAACATGTATGTATATAAATATTATTATTTTAATTATGTTATTTGTAGGTCTAGGATTATATATCCCACCAATTTATTGTGTAATGTTTTAATCACATTAGATTCCATGTATAGTGCACCGATGGTGTGCCGAAGAAGATCGTGTTATGTGACATATGGTTCTAAACTTATATAAACCTCCCACACATTTGGTAAAGACTTATATATCATGAGATGTTATTTATGGGATTACGGAGTGATACAAATCCACTATGGGGTGTTTTTTTCAATGTTTATATGATTGGTAAGTGAACTCAAGAAACCATTGGATGTTATCCTCTGTGTTTATATGAATGGAGATGGAGCCCAATCCAATATGGGAATTTTTAAACTATATAATGATGGTCTTGGGAGTGAAAATTGTTCTATACTTATGATATCATGTTTCATGTTATTGAAAAATATTTATGACTCCACGATCTTATGATTTAATTTTCTATACCTTGTTTCCATGATTATCTCACACTCTTATGTCTTGGTACATGATTGTTATTTTGAGATAACATGTATTTCCTTTAGGATTTAGAGAAAAATATTAATTTGAAATGTTATTTTTAATAATAAACATTTCGCATGCTCATGTTATCTTATTTTATTTTGATCCAATCCTTGATGAAATTTTGATAAGTATAAACTTATTATTCATTTGATTTATCTCAATTATTATATTTCCCTTCACTAGATTATGGATATAGGTATAACATATGATAATATTTTTTAATGTTTCTAGAAGAGTTTAAGATTTAAAAAATGTTCACATGTCAGTAAAATATGTTTTATATTTTACTATTCTTTACAGACACTAAAATAAATGGTTCTCCATGATATGTGAGATTATTCTTAAATGAAAGGTCTAACATATAGTAATAATGTAAATTTTGGATATTTTTATCTTGATTAAGCATATCCTAGAACCAAAATATGTTCAAAAACTAATGGAATAGAAGGAAGAACATTATGAACACCAAATAAACTTATTCGAAGATGTGTATAGGATAAATAAAGTGATGATAATCATCAAGGATACCATGAATTATATGAAAAAAAGATAAAAATTAGAGTTTCCTTACGAATTAAAGAATCTGATGTTTAATGGGAATAAAATCAAGACGTATATCAATACTTATCTTAAAACCAAGAACATAAATATTTTGTAATTATATGAGGAGTTAATCTTAATCAAGAAGAAAATATAATAATAATATACTAGGGGTAATCCAATTATAAAAAATTATTTACACTTTCCATATGATTATACTTCAATAGATGAAAATGATATGTAAACTAAGTGGGTTATATTGGAAGAAAATAGTGGAATAATTTTCATGTCAAAATTGCTATGTTGCAAGAGAAATATTTTCCTTAACTATGGAAGAAACCTTTCAAATAAATAAGCATGAAATAAATATTAGTCCCCATGAAAATAGAAAATATTCGATGTTCTTAGTAAAAATTCAAGAACTACCCTAAAAGGAAAGGACAGATGAATGAGTTCTATGTGATGGTATGGAGGTATGTTCTTTAATTATTATGTTCATTTGAATATATATATATATTTTCATAATTAATTGAATAAATATCTCTCTATGATTTTTATGTATAATGAAAAAAATAGATCTACCAAAAGTAATAAATGAGGAATAGATTTATTAGTATAATTTTTACTGTTAAAATCCTGAATCTAATTGAGATATAAATATATTTTTGGGTGTAATGACTATAAGAAAGAATATTCCATTCAATGTTTAATATTTTATCTTGAAAAATAATATTTCTGGGGCTATATGAAAAATATAAGGATGCTAAAATTTGTTTGATGATGTGTTTTAAATCTATTGGTGAATAAAGAGTGTCTTGGAAAAATTGTAAGAAGAATTAGAAAAATATAAGGACATAAAATTTTTTATCAATGGAAAATTTTATCGAAAATATGTGTCCTATGAAATGGTACATTTTGAACAATATAATAATTCCTATTATAAAAAGGTAGAAGGATTAGTTGGAAAATAAAATACATAAATATGATATGTCAAGAAATGGTTATTATTTGGAGTAACTAAGGAAGACAAATTTGCGATTTTGTCTATGAAGAAATGTACAACCCCAAATAATTTAAAAATAAATTGGGTTTTCTAAAAACTAATTGAGATATTAATATATACTCTAAATTGAAGGATACAAGAAAATTAGTGGTCCCTAATGGCTTGTTTTATTCCCCAACTTGAAGAATGTGGAAACATTCCCTATCCCAATGAATTTAAATTTTTTATTATTTACATAAGATTTTTATGGTTTATAAGAGGTATTCTCCTTCACAAAATTAAAATAAAACGAAATTGAAATCAATTTATTCTAAAAAATTGGAATTGTATATTGGATGAATTTGAAATGGTATTTTATAAGAGTGAAAATTACAACATGAGGTTATACATCACACAATTGAAAGTGTTATCATACATTTGGTTTCAAGATAAAATTAAGGTAGGTATGTCAAGACTACATATTGTAATTTTTTATTAATCAATTGATATAGAATAGGAAACTCTATATGAGGAGTGTCAAAAAATGAATTCACACATAAATTTCATGAATCCAATAATAAATTTCACATTTAATATTATACATCTATCTTTGGATATATAAATATTATTTGAAGAGGATAAATTTCATATTGAATATTTATTTTTGTATTAATTAATGATTATTAAGAATTTAGGGGGATTTTGGATGTTGATATCCAAAGGTCGTATCACGATCAACCAAGAAAAGACATCAATACGATGAAAGATGAAATTTTCATTAACCATTGGTAGCAGTTTGGATAATTGATATCATGATTTATCGATAAAGATAAAATATAATGATAAAAACTATTATGGATCACATTCTATGTAATTTATGTATTATCACTAATGGGTTTTTTGGAAGCATGGTTGAGTTCACATGAAGTGTTCCTTGGTGTATTCTTCTTAGTATGTGTAATGTAAATAATTATATTAACAATGATCTTTTTTTTATATTATTATTATGTTCTTAGATGTTTTTCCAAAATTTATAAGTAATGATATAATGAACATCTTATTTTAACATTAATCATATCCATATATCTATTCTTGTAAGGCGGTGAAGGAAAATGAAACATGTCACATTATTTAGGCGGTATTCCTCATGATACATAAATGATGTGTTCTTTTCTAAACTTATAGGTTATATGAAATAAAAATTATAAGAACGTTAAAGTTTTTACATTATAGTATATGGATTACACTGATATCAATATATTGGTGTGTCTCAGATAAAAGATAAATAATATAATTAATGAGAAAAGATGTTTAGTTTATAGTACTCATGTTAAGGACCAAAGTTATCATTGGGAGTATCCTTGGAAATAAATGCATTATGATATAAAATGGTGACCGTATGTTTTTTAATGTGGTATAGGGTTATAAAAGTAGAACATTTTTATATATTCGTGAGATAATTTGAGGAAATGTATGTACTGATTTGGAGAATATGTTACCCATTTGTATGTGAATGTAATGGGGTTTGGGAGTAACCCTACAATTTCAAAAAATTTAAGGTTAATATTCAAGTTGCGAAGGCCAAATAATTGAGATAATTATGATATTAAACTTAATGGGGTCAAAAAAACTACAAAAACACTATTTTAGAAAATATAGTGTTTGCAATATTTTTTTTTCTTTTTACCTTTCCCCTTAATTTAATTTTTTTGTTGTTAATTAATTTTTAACATTAGTAATGAATTTTAATGAAAAATATTAAGATGGAAATTTATCCTAATTTGATAATTCTAATTTCAAAATGAAAAAAAATATCAAATAAAATTACTAATGACGTGAACATTTAATTTTAAACAATACACATTTAGTTACGTAAAAACAATTTTTAGACCAATAACATTTTTTAAGATTTAAATTTAGATATAAGATTAAATTATCTTGGATATTTATTTTCATGAAATTAATTGATTAATAATAAAAAAAGTGAATATATGGATTAAAATTCCCAAAAAAGTGAATCCCCTTTAATAAATACATGATTAAAATAAAATACTGAAAATAATCATTATATAAACGTACACATTAATTAGTCATAAAAATGTTTACCATAGATTTAATATGTTAAAATAAAATAGTAAAATGAATAATGTTATTATTAAAATTAATTTTTTTACCTAAAATACATTATAAATTTCTAGGACATTCTTACATAATTTAATTTCATAAAAATAATAAGTTCTGTGAAAACCATATTTTCGAATAAAAACTGATATTTTCAAAAACAATTATATCAAAACATAATTATATTTTATGTTTTAAATGAGGAATTAAAAAATAAATTATTTTTTCATTAATTATAAATTCCAAAATCAATAAATGTTGTTTTTGAATAAAATCATTAAAATAAGAAAAAATCATTTTTATTAGAAAATGAAAATTTGAAAATTTTAACTAATATTAATCTTTTTTCATATAATTAACCAAAAACATTCGTTTCAACCAATAATTAAAATCAAAAATTATTTATCATTAATTTATATGTTTCATAAAATTGAAATTTGTGGCTCGTAAAAGGAAATGTCTAGAAAAAGGAAATTTCTAAAACAAAAAATGGTCTTATTTTTTATTTTAGGTAATATTAGATAAATTCATTCATATTAAAATTTGAACTTATATAATATGTACATGTAATTCATAAAATTGTCACATATATTCATTTCCCATAGTTAAATTAATAGGTTCTTAGGGGTTATAATTAAATATTTACATTTTATCAAAATATACAGTGGTTTCATTTTTGTTTACTGTTTCTTATGGAAAAAGCTATCAAAAAATTGACTTTTTTAAAGTAAATAAAATATTAAAATTTCAAACTGTTTCATTTTTCCCTCTAAAAAAAATAATCCTAATATTTTATACATCTGAGTTGTGTAATTTTTATTTTGAACTTATTACTAACCAAGCACCACTGGATGGTCATGTGTTTTTTTAGGATGTGGAATGAGATTTATCTATATGAAAAATTATTATATTTTATTTATAAAGGGATAAAACCCATTCATAATTTCACATACAAATATTCTATGGGAATTTAATCTGGATCCATTAGAAATAATTTCCCACAAATACTAAAAATAATATATATAATAATCATACCACTATAGGTGTTTAATTATAAAAAAATATCTAGTGTTTGGTAAAAAATTAATTATATCGAAATATATAAAATTTCATGTGAAAAAAAATTATCATATTTATTATTAGTATTAAAATAGGATTGTTGTTAAGATGTTTATTGATGGGTATTTATAATTCCCCATGATTTTTTAAAATATTAATTTCTTAAATTAATTTAATTTCTTGATATATTTCATTTCACTTGAAACTGAAAATATTTATATATATATTTATATATTAAAATACTGAGTCAAAAATTCCATTCACACATAATACTGACTTGGCTTGTGCAAAATGCAATACCCACTTGAATTACGCTATAAAAATCATCGGTTTGGTGTACCAAACACATAACACCGAGTTTCTATGAAACACACACACACACACACATATATATAATTAATTAAATTAGATAATTATAACATATATTCTAAACATAGTTATATGAATATTACTATTTTCTACAATTTTTTTTTATAAATAAAACATATCGATAATAAGATATATGGTTTTTGGTAAAGTATTTCTACGTTTAAAAAAATAATTTTCTCAAATGACCCTCTTCTAAAAATTAAAGTAATTTTAGACCAATTTATAAATTAATTTTGATAAAAGAAAATTCATTATTGAATTTAAAATATTGAAATTAACATTGGGTGATTATTTTTTATTTTTCTGAAAATATTCAAATTTTGATGAATAATGAAAAATAATTCATAATAGTTATAAAACATCTTTTTCATTTAAATAATTATTTAGACAATTAATTTATTTTTACGTCATAATAAATATATAATACATATATTAATCTAATTTAGGTAATTGGAATCATTACTTACAATAAAATTAAATAGAAAAAATTATTGAAATTATGAAGGTCATTTTTACCCGCCTTTTAGCCACATTTCAGGATTAGTAGCAGACATAATCTTACCTCTTATTTGAATTTAATTTCAAAAAATTCATATACATTGAATTAATTGGAATGAAAAATGTGATCTAATTTGATCAAATATTATTTTTTTGTGAATACTAAGTTTTATGTTTTATTTTCCATGGTTAACGGTAAATTGGGTAATTAAAGTTTAAGAAATATTTTCATAATATAAAATTACCTGAACACTTGTCCAAATTTCATTGGATATGTGTTTATAGGCCCAAATAAACCTTAGGTCGGACATGTAATCATTTTTATTCCCCTTGTGTTAGATTAAGACATTTATTATATTTTATTTAAAGAAGAGTTAAAAGTATCATATTCAAAACCTAATAATTAAATATTATTCATATAGGGTTATACATATGAAAAATTCAACTATAATTATTCATTTGAAATATAAGACATTTATATTCATCATTATAATTTATATTAAATTTTTATATATGAGATAACATAAATAATGTCTTTTATAAAAATGATGTAATAATTGTTTAATTAATTGAGATATCAAAAAAATGATATTAAAAGTATAAAAATAAATATAATTTTACCTTAATAATTACATAATAAATTATAAATAACTTATAAATTTTAGTGAAATGTTATATTTATTTTTTCCAAGTTATCATATTGGTATGATATTTGGAAAATTTTAGAAATTTAATAGTTTCAAAATTGATATAAGTGATATTTTAAAATAATTAATATTTCATTAAATGATATAAAATTAAAAAAAATTTAAGATATAGAAAACTAAATTTTATATTGTTAAATATGTCATAAATTATCCAATTGGGATTTTTTTGGGATTTTATAGTAAAAATATTAAAAATATTATATAAAAATATAAGTTGTCACCGGAAAAGTTAAATTGCTTAACTAAGGGTTAAAGCCAAAGAATAAGGTTAATTTTATAAGCGAAACATGATTATAATTCATTGGACTTTCATATTTAAACACATACACATCTCATCCTATAATCAACTCATTTTGTAATTATATTTATTTGAAAATTAATTTATGTTAATGTAATTTGTTAAGAGTTTATGGAAGTTACCCTCCCCTCTCTTATAAAAGGTAACTTACCCATCTATTTAATTTTGACCTCTAAATCCATTTAGATCTATAAAAGCCAGGCCATTTCATCTAAAAACTTCCCTAAATACATCCTAGATTCTATACATTGGACATGAAGCCATCCTAAAGATTCATTTTGAACAAATCAAAAGGAGGTACCAGAAAAAGAGGTAATTTTTTTATCACCTCTTTCAAAGTTCTATTCTTCTTATAATTACTCTTTAGGTATTTTTTCTTTAAAATAGTGATAAACACAGAAACAAAAATATTATTATATATTTTTATGATTATATTACAATAATATTCCTACCTTTAACCATCCAACAGAAAATAATATCACCATGCGTGCATATGTATGACTTATTGTCTTCAGGCTGGGGTGTAACCTATTTTCATGTATAATTTATTTAAAAGGGTACTATGATTTATATAAATGATGAAATTATTAAATATGACATACTATTGGTTTTTTATAAATCATATTCTTTCAAAATCACATACCTTTAACAATAAAGAATTATATCATCGCTTATGTGTATGTAAAACATACTACCACCAGGACGCGATGAGATTCATCTTCAACATTCTCCACTCAAGGATGATTATAATATATATATATATATATGTTATAAATAAGTTTTAAATATATGACATAATAATGTTACTAGAATATTTTTTATAAATATATTTTTGTATTTACATATAATTCACCCACTTATTTTCATTCAAATAGTTAATAAAACTGAAACAACGTTCATGCGTACGTACGGCCTACCATCTCCATGAATAGTGAATTCAATTTCATATATCTATATATTATATATATTTATATTCTAAATATATATATGATATATAAATCATTTTATAATTTCTGGAAGTAAGTAAATCACTATCTATGCAATACGATCAAGAATAAAAGTAAAAACACACACGATAAAGAAATCGATTATTACCTAAAATGTTGATTTTGCTTGGAAATTATTATTAAACATGTAAAATAATGCCATAAAATCATAAATTATATGATAAATATTATTATTAATCTTTTATAAGTTAATAAAATGTTTAAGTCCATTATATAGGTGTTTTTCACACATGTAGAGAGTATCTGACTTATGCTAAGGGGATTTCGCCTAAATTTTAATATTCGTGAGATATAAGCCATGTTCACCACCAGATTATTATATGTGGTGTATGTAATTTTCCTACTATATTTTATATCAATAATATAATTATCTTTATTGTATTGAAATAATCATTTTAAGATATTTTTCATATTATTTAAATATTCAAAGTGGTATGGGATTCTTTAAATGTTTAATGAATTTATAATTTCTCCATTTCAATATTCTTGGTATTATCATAAATATTTATTTACATATATATATATTGGGTTATAAATAACATAATATAACAATTTTTAATTTCATTCAAATTTTTATAAAATGAATATTTTTAAGGATTTATGTATGGGATTTTTGTCTCTCGTTTTTTTATGTGAGACACATGCCTCATACACTACATGATTCTTTAATGTAGTGTATATAAATCCCATGAATGTATTTTATGATTTTTAACAATAAGACTATGATATTTCCATATTATTATTACAGTTTTTTCTTACACGTGTTTTATGATTCTATTGGTTATAATTCCATGAGTATTGATTTCAAAATATCTCCAATATTATGGATTATTTCTTTTTATGTCTATGTGGGGAATATTTATCATCCATGTCCATGTTTTTTAAAACATATCTCATAATTTTTTTTCCTATTATCATATAAATATTTAAAGTAATTTTTATACTTTTTTAGTTTTTATTACATTGTTTGAAATAAAGCTTTCTTACATTTTCCTAAAGATGTACATTTTGACTTTCCTAAAAAATATATGAGGATAATGTTTTTTTCTTATACAACATGAATGAATTTTTTATGCTTTCATTATGCCGTATTAACTTGAGGCTTCCCCGACAGGCTTACAAGGTAATTTATGAATGAAAGTGTTTCTTTTAATTTTTTTTGTTATTTTAAAAAGAGAAAAATATATCAACAAGGAATGGATATTTTCCTGAAGAATATTTTTAATTGATTTTAATTATTATTTTATATGTTTTCATTATGGTTAAAAAGGAAAGGTTTTTGAAAACGATTTATGTTTTTAAACCATGTTATATTAATGAAAACTCATGTACTAAGTGATCCTTCAAAATCCATCCCCACCTATGATGACATACATTATTATAGTTCAACAATACCATTCATATTTCATATGTAAATGGTTTATGTTTTGACAACATTATATTTAAGAAACCCACTTCTTTTCATGTGTTATTATTTTTCGAAAAGGTTTATGAAACCTGTATCTATTCCATAGGTTAAGAGACGATTACATGTTTATTATATCAATTTTATTTCATTAGTTATGTTATGAATTTTTATGATCTTGTGGAACATATATGTATGACTTCATAATGAGTTCGGTGGGACCGGTATCCCCCTCTAATGCATTGGGTAAAGATTTATATATCATGAGATAAACTAAGATGGTCCTATCAGTGAACCTTGAGTACTAACATATTGAATGGGGTGATCCATGAATACTATGATGATATGAGGTGTGAAATAATGCTACTAATATAGCCATGGGATTGAACCATTGCTACTAAAATGGTATGGGGAGTGAGTTAACAATACTAATATTGTATTGGTTGAGATTACTTGTCTACTTTAAAAATCGGTAAATTCTTTTGTGTCTGCTACAATTTTATTTTTTATTCCTATTTTAGGCATTCTTGACCTATGTTATTTATTTCCTTATGATTATTTTCTTATGAATTTTCATTATTTATGCCCGAATTCAAGTATATATTATTTGTTATGGAGGGTATGATCTTCTATTTTCCTGATCATGTTATCATTCCATTATGCTCCTCATTATGCTTACTTATCTCCCTTTCTTACACCTACAGAGTATTTATTCTCAACCCTTTCTTATGCTTCCTTTCCCTTTTTTATGAATAATGGTTTTAGGTAGACGTACTAATTTAGGGGATCTTTATTGGAGATATTGAAGATCATTAACTAGGATAAGAGATTTTGTTTCCATGTTTCCAAAGGCAGTAATGTTTTTCTGGCCTCTTGCATGTATTTTTATGGTATATTAAATATTCATCTAAAATTAATTAATATCCATGTATATGAATCCTAGGTTGCTATAATATTTCCCCCACTGTCTCTTTTATTGGGAAATTATGTCTCATAACTCCAGACACTCTTTCAATTGAAGAATCATATTTTTATATCTTCTCTCTTTTCATTACTCTTTTGATTCCCATAACCTTTATTCTCACACTTATTAAATTAAATATCCCATTGAGGAAATTTCCCTACATGATTTGTCCCACAAATTTGACATATAAGAAATTTAATGTTCTTTCCGTCATTATCTTTATCACATGATCCTTTATGTGACTCCATATTTTACTTCATTTGGGTGTTTGGGAAATCAAATATGTTTAAATTTTTATTAATATTTCATGATTGTTGGTTTGGAATAATCACAAGGATTATCACACTATCTCTTAATATGATGGATTTTTCATTAAGGCAATCACAACATTGTCCCCCAGACCCATTCTTCCTTCAAGACCCATTTATTACAAAAACCCAAAGGACTTAACATGAGTGATGATCATTGCTAATTAATTATCTTTTATGACCACAAGAAAATTTCACCTCAAGATACCTATCTTTATTAAACTATCATTTTAACATATAGTTCTTACAAATCAACTGGTATCACACTCAGTTCAACCTATATCACTCTCATTTTAATGTATATCATTTCTGGTTAATGTTATGTTAATTTTAGTTGTATTATACAAAATATTATAATGTAATATTTAATATTGATATCCCAAATTACCATGAATTATCTTCAAATATTCTAATACCAATAAACATTGAAATATATAATATCAAAATACAACTTATCTTTCCTCAAACTACATTATTTATTCCTATAATCATATTCCCTTTATATATATATATACCCTAGTCATAAAATCAAAAAAACATCCCTTGAAAAAAAAAATTAGTATCCAAGACATTAAACTAAAATGAGAACTTATATTCCTTCAAAATTAATTTGATATTTAATACTTAGATGGTATTAAAAACAATTTCATAAGGTCACACACAAGGTAAAATATATTTTCAAATTATGAGTTGAAATTCTAAAAAAATATCATGAATATATTATAAATCCAATATTTACTAATTACTAACAAATTTACTTCTTCAAAATGAAAAAAACCCTTTATTACATAAATATCAAGTATATTTTAAACAAAATAGTTTTCCATCATTAAATTATGTGTTCTCCAATATTTATCCCTACAAAATATAACGTTGAAATTAAATCACATTTCAAGGTTATTGATACCATTTTATAACTGCTTTAAAACCTTTAAAAATTGAACTACAGAATAAAAATTCTTACATGTTTCACATAATCCGCTACAACATTTTGAATATTAAAAAATTCCATCCATAAATGTGATTTTGAAATTTAAAATAGCTAATAAAATCATGAAATAATATCTATTATGATATAAACATCATTATCATAAGATAGTGTAGGAATATTACATTTTCCATCAAAATATTAATACAATAACATTATAAACCATTTAAATATGACATATTATTCAGTTATAATACATAATTGTTTCCATCTACATAATGTTATCCAAATTATTTATGTGCTCCTATTTCAGTTAAATTCTAAATCCAAATTGGTAATTATAGTATCAAAAATAATAATTTAAAAAACTAATCAAAATAGTTCTTCCCCTACTCAATATTTAATGACATATGATGCTTTAGTATAAACCTATGACACTCTTTCTTCAATACTTAGTAATCCTTAATCACATACTTATTGGGTAATCAATCCTAATTAGTTAACATAATTCTGGAATCCTTCATTATGGTTTGTAAATAATATTTGATTAACCAAATAATATTCCCAAGAATGTATCTCTATGTGTATAGTCCTGTGCATACTAATCTTGAATTTGATTAATGATTAAGTAATTTTGGAACCAATCCTTTATATGGTGATTAGAACTAGGTGAATATATTTTACAATAGCTTCCACTTGAATGTATCCAAACATGGATTTATTTGCTGGAAACCCGACTTTATCATTACATTTCCAAACTAACCAAGATGTTATCCAATACAAAGACATATTATTATGGTTTTCAATAACGTTTTCTCATTACAATCCCCAAATATAATGTGGATTAATTTCATAATAATAAATCATATGCTTATCCAATACATTAATCTATACCTTGGAACTAATGTTAAACCCTGACAAATAAAATCTTAAATTATACACAACAAACATAATAATATAAAAAGATATCAAAACCTTTAATTTGATAAAAATCATGATACCTCAAACCCACACTCATGGGTTTGGTTCCATACACACATAATATACATATTATCTTTGATATTGGTTGTAAAATATTATATATGACCTATATAATTAGAAAATCAATAATTATTATTGAATCTCCTATATTCAAAGGATCTTTTCATGTTTAGATCGTTAAAAAATATGACACATCATAAACTAATAAATCCTTTGTTATTTGTGTTAAATGTGTACTTTTTATTATACATACTGATCTACTTAATCTATAATGTGCTCTCAAAATATCCCATAATTCCATTCTTATGTGTTATCATTCAGAACATGTCACATTTACTAATTTTCTTACTAAAAAGGATAATAGAAATATAATGAGTGGTGAACTCAAAAACTAAAAAATGGACCAATATAATTTATGAAATCATTACATAAACACTGAATAAATATTAATGTAGGAATTATTTAACTACATAAATCCATAATCATCTTGAAACTGGAAGTATTTTTTAACAATGAATTTAAATTAAGACATGGATATAAATAGTAATGGTCTCATTATAATGAAATGTGTAATGTTGGGAGTCAAAAATTTCTTATCAAGGCCGTGTTCTAACACACATTACTTTTCATGAAGACTGTAGTAAAGATATCTTGTTGAATTGGGTAGACATACACCAAATTACAAAACATGATTCGTCTTGAGAAACCAATTATGCATCAAGTGAATATATAATTCTAGTCCCAAACTATAACCATATTAACTCCAATGCAGTCACCATTAGATTCATCAAGACCTTACATATCATTACACAAGGACTTTATTACCGAAAAAATACAGATTTCCACTTAATGATGAATACATAAATCAATACACAATAAAGCTATTTTAATAGAAAATAATCTGAACGACTATCAACAATTTTCCCATGTTAATAAAAGGTATAACATGATCATAACTCATCCATATAAGGAAGTTGTATGGTCAAATGAAACCTATTGAACTTCCCGACAATCACCTTTATTGGAATACCAATATAAAAAATTCCATTACATTTACACATGTCAATAAATTAAATAAATTTATTCTGAAAATAATCCGATATGAATAATATAAAATGTTATGATCACATCATATTGGGAAATGGGTATATGTCCATGTCAATATTGGAATATAATGATCATAAGAGATATTGATAAATAAAGTGGATGGTCTGAAAAGAACAAATCCCATGATGTGAAAAATATTTTTCCATGGTTTTATGTGGTTGGGAGGTATATCCCCAAAAGAAATGGAAGAATACTATATAATACTTTCGATGGCATAATCCACTGATATTATATGAAATAACTTCAATAAACAATGATACCTCCATTAATGAAGACTAGTTTACCACAACTCCTTACTACCAGGGAAAAAAGTAAAGCAATACACAAAAAATTAAGGGAACATGATTTGAAATATAAATCAAATTAGATTAAAGGAAATAAAGTATAAATCATTCACTGGATAATAAATCAATTGAAAATATACGAAGGGAACATGGTGCATAACATGTAACATGTCTCAAAGAATCAGAATTGTGGAAAAAAACCAATACATATTGAGACACGTTATAATCACAACCCCTTAAAATATAAGGATTTTAATTATACATAAAATACCAAAATAGATATATAATTCATGTTATTATATCTCAAATTGGTAGTGTATTCACCAAAAAATATGTTCATAATAAAAAAGATGTCTAAATGAGAGGAATTTGTTTGAAAACACCATTACCTCCTCTCTATGACTTCGAAAAACATACTATAACCACATATATAAATAACATCATTATCTTAATCGACTAATATATAACCTTACCTTTATCCAAATTGATTTATTCTCTTTTAAAATTGTTATTTTCTATTTGAGTTATAAGGATTTTGCACATCGGGAGTTTGTTGTTTTGATTGTTTGTTCTAGATTAATAATAGTTGTGTCAATTTTTTTATGTTAATGATTATTAGAACCTTTAACATAGTATTATGTATCATTTTAATTATTCATGATGTTTCAAATAGTATTTATGATATTCTTAGTCTTTATCCGTAAAAATGAAACATATAACAACAACATTTCAGGGATTTTTAATGGCCAAAATGTGTTTTCATAATTAATGAGTAATATATTGATATAAAATCCCCCATACAGAAATATAATTATTTTTTATATATTAATGTCAAATTACCTCCGCAATTATCATCCCACATTATTATATGAAATTATATTATTATTTAATTAGCTGGATAAATAGAGCCAAACATGAACACACCACAATTTTGTGAATGATTACGAGGTTGTGTTGTTATAATATCCTTATACCAGAATAATGATTTTTATATTTAATTTTTTTCGTTGTTATGTATCATAATTTGATGTATTTATAAAAATATTTATTGGATATTTAAATAAATTAAAACATTAATAAAATATTTTCCTATGGTTGCATTTATTTTTAAAAATTAAATTAATGGTGATTGTCTTTTATCATATGATTAATATGTTCATATATTTTTCCATAAAATAACCTTAATATTATAATGAATGACATATTTACATTTTCATTCCATCCTCCAAATCAACCTTTTAATGCGATGAAAGAAATTATAACATGTTAATTCATGGAAGCGGTAGTCTACACAACACACGAAGGACAATTATGTTTCACTTATTTGATTGGGTATATGAATAAAAAATGAAAATAAACTTAATATAGTAACATTATATTATATAAATTAAACTAAAATAATTATATTAGTGTGTATAGAATAAATTTTGAACATTATAATTAAATAAAAAAGTTATGTAGTTGATAATAATATGTACGAGGACTTGGATTTTCCTTGGGAATCTCCTTGTAAATGATGGCCTTATTCAAACAAATGGTGACCATATGTTTTTAAATGTGGGAAAATATTATTAAATGATAAAAGAGGTAGATTTTTAATTTTAAATCCTAGTAAAAGTTTTTTATTGAAGCAGTGAATAAATAACCTTTTTATAAGTGAATGGATGGGTAGTCTAAGGAGTAACCATTACATTATCAATAATGTATGGTTACTCATCATGTGAAAAAGTCCAAAAAATAGAAAAATATGGTAGGATATATTTTTATTTGTAAAAAATCACCTAAAAAATCCTTTTTTAGAAATGTTTTTGTTTTTGTGGCCGTTTTTTCTTTTTATGTTTTAACCTATTTTAGTGTTACCATTATAATTATTTTATAACCACAATAATTAATTTTAATTAAAAATATTAAGATTTAAATCTTTTTTATTTTAATAGTAGTAATTTTAAATTTGAATTTTTTTTTATCAAATGAAATTTTGAATGGTCTGAAATGTTATTTTTATACTAAACACACTTAAACTTGAAAAACAATTTCAAGATAAATAATTTTTTAAAACATTAAATTTATATATAAGATAAAAATTATTATTCATTCTGATTTTATTACAATAATATGTATTATAGAAAAATTATATTATGCTTTGAAGTCTAAGAAAATCTAAATCTCCCTTGAAATTTGTATGATTCAAAGAAAAATACCAAAAAGTGTTTTTATATTAAAGTAACATTTTGATTAGTTATAAAAATGTTTCCCATATGTTTTATAAGTTCAAATAATATCTTAATATTAATAATTATATTCCTAAAATTCATATATTACTGTTATAATGAATTTATATATTTCTAGTTCAATAATATATAATTGTAAAATCATTGAAATTAAAAAACACAAAAGCAACATTTCAAGGATAAAAAATAACTTTTCGTAAAAATATTAAAAAATCATATTAATTCAACTATGTTACGAATAATTCAAAAATCAAAATTATTTTAATAAATTTAATTTTTAAAAATCTATAAATTTATTTTTTTAATAAAATCAAAAAATATGATGAATATCCATTATTATTAGATAATGACATTTTGAAATAGTAATTCATATTTTTTTAATTCATATCATTTATCAACATAATAGTAATTAACTAATTATTGAAAATAATGATAATTTATTTTTAATCAAATGTTTATTGAAATATTAATTTGTACCACTAAAAATTCTATTTTAATAAAAAAAGATATCTAAACATTAAATAATCTTATAACTAATTCATGGTAAACTATATCAATTTCATTCATATAGAAAGTATCATTTTATTGATATGTCTATGTAATTAATAAATTGGTTAGTCTAGTTTATTCACTCTAATTCAACAACTATATTTTATATTGTATTTTTTAATATTTATGTTTTATCTAAATATATCATCATTTCTTTTAACCTCAATATTTTGTATAGAGAAATATATCGAACAAATAAGTTATTTAAAGGTTATTATTTATTAATATTCCTGGGTGTTATTGATATTAATTTGAAGAAAATAAATTCGTGTTTGAACATTTTTATCTTTAGAAGTATTTTTATAATTCAATTTTTTTCATTTATTTTTATTCATAAATTATTTGGCTCAAACATATAGTTCATCATTGACATTGATGATGATTGAATTTTAAATTTATAGATCTTATAAATTTTCATTAAATGTGTAGTTAAATTTAGCATGATAAAAAGGCTTCATAATAATAGATCCAATTAGATGATACCTAGTCATCTCTAATACCAATAATAGTTCATGTTCGGTGAAATGATCAGGGGGGATTGAATTAATGAACAATGTTTTTAATTTTCCACTTTAATCCTACCTCTTAGAGTGGTTAATGTCTTGATCAACTCTTATGGTGTCTTTTAACCATCGATGAATTGTAAACAAAAAAATTTCACAATTTTTTTTATTTTGTTGGGATTGATAGCCTGCTCTAGGAAAGGATTGGTTAGATGCATTGAAAAAATATTATTCAACTTTTAACACGAACATCGACAAAACATAGTCTCTAACTGTGATTATAAAAAAAACATAATATGCTACAACATTCAAATACATGTTAATTATACTAAATCACATAGTTCTCTACTCCCCAAAAGTTATTTATATCATACACATCTCATTCCTTGTAACTAACATCACTACCCCCACAAAATCATTGAATGCTTCCTTTCATGTAGTATCAAGAAGTACTTAGAAATCTCATATTTGTTTTGTGTAGAACATGTCATAAAATCACTTATTCTCTAAATACTCTTTAGAAACATTATAAATTTCATTCTATTATATTTTATACTATTTTACTCCTTATCCTTCTTAAATACAAGTATGGTTTATCTTTTGAATGGAATATCTGATTCACTTTCTTCCACTTTAATATTTTTTGTTTGGGTAACAAGAATATCAAACTAAACTCAGATGATTCTTCATGTTCTCTTCTTATATTCAATGAAGCGTGATTTTTTTATTATTTTATTTTTTAAAAATTAAAATCCTTGATACCATAAAATATTCTTATAATAAAAAATTATTCTAAATCCTGGAAATTCCTTCCTTATAATCCTCTTAAATAACTTAGAATATATCCTTTTTTTAATCATGAAAAACAGGGAATATTGAAATATTTTATAGTCTTTATCCATGTGGGAATGGAATAATGTTTTATAACAAATAATTTACCTTTTTAAAATGTAAATAATATAAATATTTTTCTTGATTCGTTATTTCTACTTGATTCATGATCTATATGGATGACTATGGCTTTAAACCCTAAGACGAATAGGTCTTGAACATCTTTTGAATTTTTCCAAATTCTTCATAATATTAATTATAAAATCTATATATTATATAATTATAGTGATAATATAATTCCACTATTGTAATTACTCTTATTCATTGTGAATATGACTTTACGCAGAAACCAATGACTTGTACATAGTCTTTGATTGACACATATCTAGTTTGATTCAATTGTAGATATAATCGATGACTCATGTGAATATTTATAATCATTTATACATGTCTTGGTAAAATTTCATGATGGTAAATAATAAACCATAAATTTATTATAGTCAATCATAAATAGATTTACTTTACCTCATTATGACTCATACAGATTCTTGAATGACCCATACACAAATGTACATATGGTAATAATTCATTGATACATAGAGTATTACAATTATTCAAATTTTTAATAACAAGTAAATTTTAGAGAGGTAGTTTAATTAATCTAAAAGATTTAAATATCGACATTATCTAAATTTTAAACCAACAAAAAACTATTTTAGATATTTATTTCATCCAACAATACATTCCCTTGATTTACTTAAAGATAACCTTCTCAATAGTTACATATAAAAGGGATGATCCATGAACATTCCATATAACAACAACTCAACTTCTAATTTTCAATTAATGATGGAAATAACTAAGTCATATCTTCACAACTTCCCAAAAAATATTGAAAAATAATTATTAATGTACAAATTTCTTACATAAAAATAAAATATTTACATAGGCGCTTCATTCAACCCCGTTGAATTTTGTGAATATAAAATTAGAACTCTTGACACATATGTGTGGTTTAAGGAACTATTTTATTCACCCCTTGTTTTAAATAAATATAAAGGAATATTGCGTTATATATCTCACTATTATTTATCAATTTTATATTACTCTCAAAAAAACATCCTCTCCCTCTTCTACTCAATGTTTCAACCATATCTTATTTTGGGGGATGGATAGAACCACACATTCCTTAACAATTATTCTTTAGTTCATGAAATCTATGTATAATTGTGATAGACCATTGTAGAAATAAAAGATATATTTAACAAAGACACCAAGCTATCCAAAAACCAATCCATCAAGTTATACCATTTTAAATTTATCATTTAATGGGATATTACAATAGATTTATCAAGAACTAATTTATTTGAGTCTAATTTGAATAAAAATTCCAAATATTTGAAGTACACCAAAGATATATCCCCATTTCACTTAGGTTTTTACATACTAATTCCACCCCTTTATAAAAATGTTTGATATAATCCAAAAATATGACTAAAAGTTTTATTGGGATACCACACTCCATATTTTCTGTCGGTGTTTCCTAGTGTATGGATTTATAATAATATATCTATGATAGCCAACTCTTTATATTAGATCCAACATAACTGATACACCTCACTAACTATTCATCATGGAAGGAAAATTGTTCCATGATAGACTCCTTTTTCTCTTTTCATATAGTGATTACAACACCCCCAACTCCCACCATAAGTTTTATACTTTTTTTCATTACATTTTAGTACAATTGTGAAATGTTAAGGGAATAAAGTGGTGGGTTTCATTTCTCTTAAATAAAAACATCATGGTTGAGAAATATCTATCAACCAAGAACATTTATTATTTCCAGTATTAGCATTAGGAGATATATTTATGGTAGATCTAATTTTCCTTTCCAAAATTCGAAATTAACATGGAGTTGTAGACATATAATTCTTCATTTATAAATTATCTTTATATGGAACTTTATTTTTTAAATTGTTTATAAATGATAATATATTTCCTCATATTTGAATAGTTTCTTCAATATAATCCTTATATACTTGTAGAATAGTCATATATTATTTCATACAATATCATGATTTTTCAATACATCAATAAATATTATGTAGAGTATTTGGGACCACACTATTAGAAAAAAACTCTTCGAATTGAATCTAATTATGTGAAACAACTTGTTTTACTTAATCACTATTATTGATTTCTTATTCATACAGCTACCATTTCATTTCTCACTGTTATGGTCAATCCATTAGGCACACCTTTGTGATATAATATATTTTATTAGAGATTTCACGTGGATTGGGAAAAGATATTGGGCTACCATTTTAGGAAACACCTATATTTATTTATAAAAAATGTGTTAAACTTGTATAATATTCATTTGTCTCTCTTGGACTGATTTCCATTTTTGATTTACCTTTCATCCTTTAATTTATATATTCACGGAATTGTTGAATTACCAATGATATTCTACTTTTCAAACAATTTAATAACATCTATTTGGGATAGAAATCCATTTCATCTTTTCTTTTTTGGATTCAGGGGATTTCCTTGCTCATCTTTTTTCTTTTTGAAAATACTATTCTTCACCTTCTATTCTCCCAATTATAACTTATCTTAATTTCTAACCAAAATATGTACTTGTTGTTTTCCTTTATTTTTCTCATATGTACACGAATTTTGTTTGTCATTATTTAAAATAAATCATTATAATTATGGTTAAATATTTTATAATAATAAAATTAAATTTTATATCTCATTAATATGTTCATGGAGAACAAAATATTATTATTTTTATGTAGAGATTGATTATTATAAAAATAACTTATCAATTGTCACCATTACACCAAAACATATAAATTTTAAAGTTAGTGATTTTTTTCTATAAAATGATTTTTATATGATCAAGACTCTATAGACACCATTAAGTTCCAAAAAACATATTCTTTTTTGTTATGATTATAGTGTGAATAAATTTTATTACTTTAAATTTTTTGGTGGAAAGAAAATCCTTTTATGTTCTTCTCAAGGGATTTTTTTGTAATATATTATAGTTTACATTTTTATGTCATTATAAAAATTTTAAAAAAATTATCCATATTAAATATATGGATTTAGATTTTACATGCACATTTTCACACAGAACTATATTAATACAAATATATTGATATAATTTTTGGGTTTCCTTTTTCCAATAGCTTATTATGTGATGATCAATGGATGATTCAAGATATTTGAATTTCAATTCATGTTTCAGACACATAATATTGAGGGATTTATTATCATCCTCTTATGATATCAATCATTATTCATATTTCTTCTTTAACTTGTTGATCTATTATTTTTACACCTTTTTATATTATTTCAATTAGTTATCCAAATATTTTATTATTTACAATTTAACATCAAAATTAAAATCTATAAATGTCATGGTGGATTTTTAAAACATTTCAAATGATTGGAAATTCAATAAATATTATTTTAGAAACCACGTTATCACAAAAATACCATTGAATCCCTTCTTGGAATAAGTAAAATCTTTTATTAGAAAGTGATATTGATTTTCTTCGTTGATTACAATGGTCTATGATATCAATTCACTTTTGAAACATTTTTACCAATGGAAACCTACTTTACAAAAAATTACTATTCCATCGGTTCCTTTTCATCAATTAGTTCATTTATAATTACAAATATATTGGGGACCACCTATTGAGGATCATTCTTCATATGACATTTAACTTCATATTTGAAGAATTCCATTCCTTGATCGTCTAACCATACATATACTATCCATACCTTGAACATTATTCTTCAAAGGGCTAATTCGCTATATATTTGGTATATGTATGGTTATCACATTGAGAATGATCAATTGGTATTGGATCCTTCATGTAAATAGAATATTTTTTTTTCTTTGCCTCTATTTTGTTCATTTTCATTAATAATTTTCTTGAAACCACTATTTCATTAGTGACTGGGATTTCGGTTAAGTTATCCATAACATATACTTATAAATGATCTTAAAATTTTTACATTATGCGATTCTGATAAAAAAGGGTTAGAATAGTATATCTAATTAGGAGATACATAGTGAGGATGATAATAACTCCCGCAATATTAAGTGTCAGAAACATGTTCATATTATTATATTACCTTCTTGAAACAGTTAGTTAATGGATAATTTCATGAATCATTTCTTGAACATTAAATGATCCTTATTCATATTGTTAAAAACAACATTATTACTCTTCATCTTAGTCTACTTTAGTATACCTTAGTTTATCACCTATAATAATACAACTATATCATATAACTCCTTATAATCCTTCTTTGATGCCAATATGTGTCCACTTTTTAATGATTCATCAAGTCCACCTTCTTCAAATTGAATGTTATTCATCGTGTAACAGTAGTGTAGAAGCATACTCATATTAATATGGTTATTCCATTTTTATATTAACTAAATCATTATTTTTCCATGATTTATTTGGAAAATACCCAAACTTAAAAAATAATAAATCTTATGATTATTAAAAAGTATTTTAAATCATTGTCAAGAATTAAATACAATATTCCTTACGAATCAAAAAATTTCATTCATTTAATTTCTACAAAATATATATATTTTAATGTTTTGAAAACTTTTTCTAGGCATGCATTTAATATTACAATGTGTCGTTGAAATTCCCTTTGATATTTTGAAATTATCTCTACCTTATCATTGATTCATTATCTATTCTTGAGTTGTTATCCATTTGAATGGTCATTATTTTAAAAAACATGAAGCTAAGGACTTCTGCATCATTAGATTTTACATTTCCATTTATCTAAAATATAAATATTGAATATCTTATATTATTTCATAGTAGTGACATTAGAGTTTCACTAATTAAAATACTCTTATAGAGTGAGTAAATAATTCCTACAAAAATTACGATGACACATATGCATCCCTCAACAGAATTATAGACATCTAGAATCACTTATACATAGATTTAATGAATCCTAAATAGATTCATAATAACTCATATGTAGTTGGATGACTCATATAATGTTCTCTAATAACAAGTATGTAGTTTCTAATCACTTGTTCATATATCTCCTTTACTCAAAGGTGAATCCTCTGAATTTATGAATGAATTGTATACAGATGTCCCAATTCTCTGAATTGACTCATACATAGAGTTTGGGACACAGTTATATTTGCAATAACCACTGATATATGAATTTCTTTAATTAACCACCATGCCTGAAATCATTAAATTGGATATCTTCTCAACATTCAAAAAATTGTTGTACAGAATGATTCTCATCCTAAAACTCATGTTCTCAAGGTCCATGAAGATCGCATCCAAAATAATAACCTATAAAAGGGATACTCCATGAAAATTTATGGTCATATGTTCTATGATGTGGTAAATCCAACATCTCATTTTCCATTTATGATGGAACACAGTAACTCATAACTTCATAAAATTCCAACAAATGTTGAAATCTCTACATTACCATAACATATTTCAGTATTGACCATTAATGTGATCTCAACACTGTCTCTATTGAGAAGACACATCATTTTAAAAAACCTATCCAAATAAACAGATTATTCGTCAATAAAAATAATTTTCATTAAAAACAACACTAATTTTAGAATAATTCTTTTAGAAATACATGATAACACTAGTAAAGTGGGGATGGAATGAATAGAAAAATGATCTTAGGTTTCTGTTTTCTGAAGAAATTTTTTCAGATTATAGGTAATTTAGTTCAAGTATAAATTTGATTAGTTTGTTTGATAAACATGTTTAAAGAATTGGGGAAATTCCTACTGTAATTTATGTGGTATACCCACAATAAATAATATATGACCAATCAAACATCACTAATGTGATAGATAGTCATCCATAATATTAAAAATAATGACAATAAAAAAATAAAAAAAATAGTAATTATATTAAAAATAATTATTGGCTCTACAAATGATTGTATATCTGAAATCATGAGGAATGAAATCTCTTAATATTATTCCAATGATCAATGTGCACCCCAAATATGTACGAGACAAATGTAAATGAGACTTTGATATTGATGTGATTTGAGTTACCTGGTAATATAAAACTACCTCATGTAACTTATTAATAATATTACTAATCTTATTTGTTTTAATAATTTTTTTAAATAGTATATTTATGAAACAATCATATTAGAAGTGATATATTTCATGGGAAACTGATTTTAAAATTAAAAAGATGCATGTTTGTTGTAATTGGTTCAAATAAACCACTAATTCTTCTGTTAAATAAATAATAGATATAGCAATAAAATTTTTAAAATTATGTTAGAATAGATTGTATAATATGACCCTAAAACAAATTAATATTCCTTGAGAAAATTAAAATAAAATATTTTTATATCCATATTAGAATTGTATTATTTTTAAACAAGTATTTATTCTTTTTTTGTCACATGTCTAGTATTAGTTACTTACACCGAAATGGTGGAAATAAATACAATATTCTATTGATCAGATTTATTTGTTATTATTTTATATAAAATTTATTTTTAGTTTCTTCCAATCATGAATGAACACTCATTCTATTAAAATAAAAAAAGTGTAAAAACATGTATATTTAATCAATAATAAATATTATGAATCAAAAGATAAAATCCCATATATCCTATATTGTATGAATATCTTATAATATTTCATCAATACAATGTTCTTAAATATGAAAGATAAAATATTCATATTTTTTTTCAAATAAATAGATAAAATTGAAAAATAAAATAAAATAAAAAATATTGAAAAGAAAATAATGCTAGGAAATATTAAATATAGCAATGGTGAGTGGTAAATAATGGTGGGAGTAGGAAGAATAACTAGTGATTCTATATTTTAACCTAGTTGGTGGTCATAGGAGATAAGTGGTGGTAGATGGTTTTAAAATTATGTCATAATACACAAATAACTAGAAATATATTCCTATAGCATTTCCACGGATTTACAATTTTTTTAATTCCATGTATTTTTTGTATTTTTTTATTTAGAAACTCATTTTATATGTATTTAATATGTAATATATTATTTATAAATTTTTTACCACTATAAAATTTGTTTTATATACAATCCACCCTCAATATTTGTATAAAATATTTGTTAAAAATTATGGAATCTATTGGTTTAATGATTACACTCTTCTAACAATTACCAAGTTACAATGGACCCATGATTTTATTTTAAAATTCCATGGTTGTATTTGATGTGATCCTAGGGAAACTAATTATTAATATTAAATACAAAATAAAAAAAGTAGAAAATAAAATAAGATTCATATCTTTTCAGTTTTTTTTGAAAAATTCAATTTCTATTTTTTTAAATGATATTTATGATATGATGGAAATATAATAAAAAAATAAATGAAAAATCACCAAAACATCCTTACTTCTAATGTTACAAAACACTTTAATTAAAACTACCGTGGACATAAAATCAAAATTAGAAACCATATTATATCAAATGAAACAAAATTGGAAATTATTTATATTTTTATATTCTTTTCATATATATAAAAATATAAACTCAATTCAAACATAAAATACTAAACATTTACAATAATATTAATTTCAAAATATTAAATAATACAAAATATTAAATATATATTATGTAAAAAAAATTGTTTGGGGGTCACTTGGTGGGTGTTTGAGAACCAACAAAAAAATGGATATAAAAAATCAAGGAATCATGGAAAAAATAATGACTTGGATGAGAAGTTGAGGAGAAATGTTGGTGATGAACATAGAGTACATAATTGATAGTAGGTGGTAGATGGTATTTATTAAGAAGAGGAAATGATATGTGGTCTTTGATTTGGGGAAGCTAGATCCAAGCAACAAGCATGCCCTATGTAGAGGGGTGAGGATAATGGGTGGCAATTGGAGATAAAAATGGTTTATGGATGTGTATGAGGAATAAGGGAATCCATAGGAAATTTTTTGGGGAAACTATATTTTGTGGGATATGTTGTGGGAAATCTACATTAAAACAAAAAATGAAGCATGTGGATTTAATTTTATTTATTAAAATAAAAATATTATATCTTAAAGACCCATTTATTCAATATGTTTTAAAACTAATAAACATGATATAATATTCATATTAATATATTTAAATAATATCCTATAATAAAAATATTTAATTTGGTTTACTATAAATAATAGGAGTGGAAATTATAAAAATTAAAACATGAAAGATTCAAAACAAATAATACGATAATTTATCCAAAAGGTTCTACTAAGTAGAATAAAAACAAATGATAATTAAGTAGTAAATATATAAATCTGAATAAGATACTTGTACATAACAAGTCTAAAATAATATGAAAGAAAAAATGTAATATACAATAATAAAAACAAGAAACAAAAAATCTATTGATTGCAATAACAACAAGTTCATATTCAAAATTAATAAAACTGATTTAGTAAGATGTTCAAAGTAAAATTCTATAGATAAAACCACTTTATTCAAAGGGTAAAAAACAAAATATGTTGACAATTAATCAATGAAACATATTTTAATCCAACTAGTAAAAATAGAAAAATAGAAAGTAATTCATAATTGAATGGTCAAAAATGTTATAAAAGAATGAAATAAAATTAGGATACATGGATTTTAATTCATTGACCAATAAGATTATATACATTATTAATGATCATTATAATATTTAAATATATGAAAATAGAATAAGAAATTATAGAAACATACAAATGGATAGAAAAAAGATACATTTACGACACCTTGAATTAATAAATGCAGCACATACTATAAATATAAAATGATTGAAGAGAAAACAATTACAAAAATGAGAGCCCCTTACTAGGGATCAATACCACATTTTATAATGAATATGGTCAATAAAATGTGTTCAACTAATCATAATATGTTTCTATATATTTTTTTGGATCATCATCAATTATTCCACCCTCCGTGATTCAAGGATGACTGCCATCACTCTCACTTCAATCTATCTACACAAGCATAAATAAAAGTGAGGAATTTGGAACATGTCACAAGATCCATCAATTTAGGAAGTATATTAATCATTCTTTTATTATCCCTTATTATCTCTTGATTATGTCAGATCATATATTTATAAGTAGGATCACTCGATCAAACTAGACATATAAGGACTGAAATAATTCACATAGTAAATGGAGGAGGAACTTGGATGAAGAATAGATAAGAAACTGAATAGTGGAACACACTAAGGATGAATTTATAAAATCAAGGAAATTATATAAGTAAAAATAATTATGTAGATGATTATTTATATAATCAATTGATGAATCCTGAAGGGTACTCATGAATACCTATGCTAAATCGAGTTCAATTCTATAATTTTCAATAAGAAAGTGGCATGTATGGAAGGTATAAACAAACAGATCAGGGGGAATATCTGATGTATGATAAATTTAATCAATTTCATAACAAAAATATAAAACATTCCATTTATAATAATAAATTTATAGAAATTTATGCATGTTAGGAGAAGTAGGTGAAGTAGGAGGTACAAATTGAGATTTAACGAATACAAGCTATAAATCATGTAATTATAAAAAATTGAAAGGAAAATATAAAATTAATATATTGATAAAATGAATATTAAATAATTAATTTAGTTTATAAAAAGTTAATAACAAATTCACAATCCTATAACTTGGAAAGAAAATATTTAACAAAATAATATAAAAATTCATTTTATTATAAATTAAATCGAAAAACTGTTGATTTACCACTGTTGGCTCTAAGAAAATGCATGTTGGATTGACACCTCAATGTAATAAGAATCCATTTGATGAAACGTAAAAATATAATCATCAATAATGATCCAAAATATCCTATAATGGAGACAACAACCTATACATATTAAAATAAGAGACTTCCTCGGCAATGGGGTATCCCTTCAAGTCACATGAAAACCCTATATCCAATAGATAAGATCTATAATTCTAGAAAACATCAATAAAATAAGAGGATATAAATACCATACAAGAGAAATAAAAACTATATAAAATATATTGACATATATATACTAATCAAAATCACTAGGGAGATACCATTAGAACCTCTATGATGTCCATTCACTGCTGAACATGTTCGTAAGGCACTGCAACTCTAAAAAATGCCGAAATGAAATCACAACTTGTAATTGATCAAATAAACATGGACACAACAGCTCAAAACATAAGATAAAATATAATTACAAACCATGAATAACAACATCTCACTCTTAAGGAATGTGCAGAAATTCAGATACAAAACATAAACGCTAATGGCCCATCCACCATACCTCACTACTAACTATTTCTCTTTAAAAGTCCCACCTCACTGACCATTCTGGCCTCAGAACCCATGAAACAACTAGGAAACACTTATCCAATGGTCTCTGTAGGAATCAAATTGACCATAAAAATAGAATAACATTAAGGAAAATATTTCAATAAACCATATGAGGAAAAATAATTATTTTACATCCATAGAGATCAATAGACATAGAAAAAAAATTCAAAACATGTAGTCTAGTAAGATAAAAAAGCCAATTAAAAAATTAATATTGATTCTAAATTTTTGAAACAAAATATTATTCCTAATTAGGCTATGATACCAATCATTAAGGGAGGTGTTTTTGGGAATTCTATATTCAATGTCCAAATGATATTATTGGGTTTAATATTAGTTAATCAAAATAAAAAAAATAAACAAAAATAAATTTTTATTCTACATATATTAAACTAATAAATATAAAAATTATTTTTAAAAACATTTTATTAAAACAATGAATAAATAAATTAATAATTTAGTGTAATATAGATAGTGGTAGTAGAAATTATAATAATTCAATTTTGAAATATTTTCAAGAAATTACAAAAAACATGATTAGAAAGATAATAATAAATATAATCATCAATATGATAATTTACTAGAAAATATATACATTAAAAACGAATTATATTCTTGAAATTAACTAGTCTAGAATAATATATAAGATCAAAAGATACAATATATAATGGAAAAATAGTTGAAATAAATCTATTGATTTTAAGAAATATCATTCGTGACTTTAGAGATCTAAATAAATATTTATAACAAATTTCATTGAAAACAAGAACACATTTCTAATTAATTACAATATTAAGAACATAAAATTTTATAAAACAGATCCAATAAAAAATATCTGTATCAATATAAGAAAAAATTTCACATTATAATTCAACAATTGAATGTTATAAAAAGAAATAAAATAAAATGATAAAATGGGGGCATGAGGATTTACATAATTCAGCTACCTTCCATTAGTTTAGGAGGAACGATCATCACATGTGTTGATTTTGAAAAGAAAAGAGTATAATTAATTAGAGTGACATGAAAAATACGTAAAAAGGATGCAAAAGTTTCACTTGTAACGTCCCGGTTATGGAAGCCACCCATAGGCACCCCGTACCTGGTTGGTTACATGGCCTCAAGCGCATTTCCTCGAATGCCAGAGGCTGTCGACTAGCAGTGAGGGCCTTGTGTGTTATATTTGAGAAACTATTCCCTCATTGGCAGAGTACAGTATGGAAGAAAACAAAACATACAATAAAGGAAGCAGTAAATAACCAACAACAGTAAAAAATTCACAATGCGGAATATTGTTCTAAACCAAAGTACAAAAGAAAAACAGATAAGTAACTTCTCAGCATCTCAAGCCTCGGCTTGGTCCCATGCTCTCCTGATCCAATGCATGTCATGTACCTCAAGTGGAATGGAACTTTCCCTTATTTATACCTTCAAAAATATAATCTATATGGGATCAAAAGCATGACCCAAATAGGGTGCGAGAGTAATGCCCAGTACGAAACTACCCAATGATATGTGCCAAACAGTCAGAGAGCATATGGAAGGTAATAGTACAATAATCAGTAAACCGGATGATACATAGCAGTAAACAATCCACAGATCAACAAGAAATAGTGAATCAAACAGCTAACAACACACAGGACACCCTCTAGGAAGTACTCTCAACCATCCCCTCTGGCCCTATCCAAGAAGTACCAATAAACCTCTGGGTAGTACACTCAGCCTAACCCATTTCTTTTGGTCATAGGAAATTATAGACATTATGAGGATGCACAGTCAGTCAATTACCCTTATAGTCTAAGGAATTTAGGGACTCTCTGAGGAAGATCACACAGTCAATTCCATTTATAGCCCTATGGACTAGAGACTCTCTGATGAAGCTGACTCTGTCAATTCCTCCTATAGCCTCAGGTCGATCAGAAACTCTCTGAGGAAGCTCACTCAGTCTATCCTCCTGTAGTCTATAATATCCTAAACTTTCTAGGAAGCTCACTCCGTCTATCCCCCATAGTCCATAATGTCCAAGAATCTTTGAGGAAGCTCACTCGGTCTATCATCATGTAGTCTATAACATCAGGTTCTCACAACCCTCTGCCAGTCAGTGCATAATAATTCTATAAGGACAATGTGAACCTACTGAGATACTTGGCTAACCAGTCTACAACATAACAAACATGTCAGGAAACATCACTATGTCCTACAGTCACAAGGCATGGAAAACAGTTATAACTACTAATGTCTGAACAAGACCAAAAGGTTGTAAACAGAACAAGGAATGGGCAAAACATCCATACATATAAATTATCCACATACATATCCAAATTACCTCTACACAATAATACATGAAAGGAAGGAAAACAATAGTGTAATAAAAGTAAACATGCAATAACACGTTCAAGGGTATTGGTGGAATTTGAACATAACAGTAAAATACATTGAACGAAAAGGAACAAACCACCAATATTTAGGGTTCTAGCGAAAACGAACCACAATCAACCACACCCAAAAATCCAGGAAACTGCTTCATGGAAGACCACTCTAAAACTCTTTCCCTATCATCCACAAACCATACAATCAACACTCAAGGCAAACCCAACACTAGATCTACATGAATCAGATGTAGATCCAGAAACCCTATAGAGAGGGAAGAGAAGATCTAGGGAAAACCAAGGAGAAATCAAGAGGAGGGACTTACCCGAGAAGAACCGACATAAATCCACCAAGAAACCCCTTCGATTTGCCTCCAAAACGAGCGAAAGAGCTCCCCCAACCTCTGAAAATTGCAACACCCACGTGATCCATAAGTAGGAAGAAGAATGGTGGAAGAATGGGAAATCTTGAGTGGCCCAGGACATAAAAACACTAATTTTATGTGGCATCACGGTTTCCTCGCACCGTTTAAAAAACCGTGCGACAACCATGCGGTTTCTAATGTCTCATCTAGGGACATCACACGGCATTCCCGCACGATTTGGGAAAACTGTGTGCCCCCATGCGGAGACCACTATCTCACCTAGGGACTTCGCACGGGTTGCCTGTACGGTTGGAAAAACCGTGTGCCAACCGGGTGCCCCTGAACAACCTCCAGAAATTCCACTATTTGTCAGAAATGATAAGAAAAGGAAAACATACATGGAATGAAGTTCTGGGTTCTTATAAACTTCCCCCCATAAAGGAATTTGTCCCCAAAGTTCCATAGCACATCGTATATGAATGTAACCCAAAAAACTCTAGCCACTATGATCATACATCATCCTCCCTCTCCCACGTCTCATCTTGTACTCGTCCGTCCTTCCATAGAACTCGTACAATAGGAATAGAAAGGCAATGAAGAACCTTCATACATCGATCAAAAATTAGGATATGATGTTCCTCGAACAACTCTTTCCATTCAAGTACAACATCCCCAGGTTGAAAGACATGAGATGGTTCTCAAAAGTTCCCTCAAATCTGTGAAACGTGGAAGACGTCGTGCATAGCCATGTACCTCTTAGGTAACTGCAACTGATAGGCAATCGTCCTGACTCTATCCAACACCTCTAACGGCCCGACGTACCTCAGTGAGAGCTTACCCTGTCACTTGATCCTCTTGTGTCACAATATTTGTGTGGCACGTAGAAAATCATTATCCCCGACCTCGAACTCTAGAGGTCGTCTTCACTGATCAGCATATATCTTCTGCGAAGACTATGCAATAGGCATATTATTCTGAATCAACTCTATCTGCTATTTCGTCTCCTGAACAATACAAGGTCCCAGAAAATATTCCTCTCCTACCTCTAGCCAACATAAGGGTGATCGGCATGGCCTATTGTACAAACCATCATAAGGTTCCATCTAAATAGTTTCCTGAAGACTATTGTTGTAGGCAAACTCCACGAGAGGTATAGGTTTCTCCCCAAAACCTCCAAAATCCAGGATGAATGCTCGGATCATGTCCTCAAGCACCTTAATTGTACGCTCTGACTGGACATCTGTCTGGGGATGGTATGTTGTACTCAAAAGTACATGTGTACCCAAAGCCTTCTGAAGCCTCTGCCAGACCCAAGAAGTAAAACAATAATCCCTGTCTGAAACAATGGAGTGTGGAACTCCATGTAGACGTACAATCTCTCAGATGTAAAAATGTCCCATATCATCAACACTGAAGGTCTCCTTGATCGGAATGATGTGAGCAACCTTTGTGAGCCTATCGATGCCATCCAAACTGGCATCATTCCCTCAAGGAAACCTCGGAAAACCGGTCATGAAGTTCATAGCTACATCATTCTGCTTCCACTCCGGAATGGGTAACTATTGCAAAAGACGTGCTGATCATTGATGCTCCACTATCACCTTCTAACAAGTTGAACACCTCGTGACGAAACCAGCTACATCCCTATTCATACCTGGCCACCAATACTAATGGTGTAGATCCTGATACATCTTGGTGGCGTGAGGATGAACTGCCCAAAATGTGGAATGGAAATCCTACATTATCTCCTCATGTATATCATTCGACACCCATACGCGTCCCTAGAATTGCAAGATCTCATCCTCGCCTATTGTCGATCCAAGAATAGGGTTCTCTCCTAACACACCTTCCCGTAGGACTAGGCCATCTAAGTATGATAGCTGCCTCATCCGTACCCAATCTAGAAGAGTAGAAATAATGGATAAAGAAGATAGAAAAGTCTTCCTCTATCTGTCATGCACCTCCTAATGAATCTAAGAAAACATATCCATAAGCTGCCACTCACTTCTGGCCTCCTGAACTGCCTAGATCTATGTTCTCCTTCTCAATGCGTTAGCCACTACATTGCATATACTAGGTGTATAGTCATGATCAAACTCAAAGGACTAAATATAATTCACCCACCGACATTGTCTCATATTCAAATCACAGTTAGTGAAGATGTACGTGAGACTTTTGTGGTCAGTGAAAACCACAAAATGATATCTCATAAGATAATGTATCGAACAATGTAAGGAATGAACAATAGCTTCCAACTCCAGATCATGCGTTAGGTAATTTATCTGATGTGGCCTCAAATGCCGAGACCCATACACAACGAATCCATCTCACTCCATAAGACCAGATCCTAGCCCGATACCTTAACCATCGCAATAAAAATTATAGATCATTCCAGGCTTTTTCAAAACTAGTATCGGTGCTAACGTCAAACTCCCCTTTAGCTCTTGAAAGGATGACTCACATGAATCTGACCACAAGAACTTCGCACCATATAAAGACCCATACTTTACATAAATTTTTATTACATCAGAATTGAAGCACACTTATTACAACATATTACAATACCATGAAAGGAATGTATAGGTATAGTGTCTTTCGAAACCGGGAAACATAAAAAAATGGTTCATAAATCATCTCCACTGTCTCCCTTTGATTTTATCATATCTAGTGTACCTTTTGACATATCTTACTTAATATCCTTCTTCCTGTCCTGGGGAAAAGAAAACATAAAAATGGGTGAGCTAAAATGCTCATTAAGGGTAAACAAAAGAAATATCAATGACATCATATTCATAATATCATAACATTTAGGAAATCTTAACCTACAAAAGAGATCATAATTTCATAACATGGGATAAATCATTGTAGTGAAATGTAATCCCAATAATCATAACATAAAACATGAAACATTGTTTAATACCCACATAATCATTGATAATCATTTCGTAGTAGTCAAGATTTATTTCCAACACTATCTTAGTGGACAAAGTCCATTTCTTAACCGAGTTCACTCCTCGCTTCAGTCCTGTTTCACTAAACCGGTTTATCCTGCCATTCCAGCCATGTCTATCTAATGAGATATAAATCATTACCCAATGAATTTGAGGGAGATATAGGTCCCACCCATCTCATAATGGTACAATTATTATGTGTGCCACAAGATCATAAATCATACATCATAGAATAACCCATGTAATAAAAATGGGATTCTTAAACATCATGCCATCATAACATAATCCATATAAGATAAACGTACATCATAAAAATAATTCCATAATAACATAAAAAATTCAATGTAAAAATATTTATAGAAACAGAACCCCATATTATATAAGATGGAATATAATTATGTTAAAACACTTTAACTCCATTCATGAGGAAAATATCCTTCCTACCTCAAAAACATTTTTCCTTTCTTAAATGTCATTCAATTTTAAACTAAATGAATTTGATTAAAGATAAACTAGAAAACATGTAAAGTAATATTCATGGAAATAATTCTCTGAAAATCCATTCAGGTCATATAAGTTAAAAAAACATGCTTCTTGTACTTTGTCCAAAAAAGTCAAAAAGTACCTCGTACTAAAAATGACAAAAGATTCATTTCATATATTTCAATAAAAACTCAGAAATGAGTAATATTGGATTTAAAAAATTTTAGGAGGATAGGAATGATATTTCATATTGAGGATACATGGATGTGGATGATAAATACACCCCAGTAAATACCAAAGTATAATGAATCTCAGATTAAAAAAATGAGATTGTGAGATTTTCCCTTACCTTAGGTCTGATTTTCTTCGTACGTGTCTGAGCCTCCTGTATAATGATCTAAATAATGTTATTGAATTATTCTAGAATATTACACATTGATATTATGTCTTATATGATCATATTCTTAGATTCTTATTAGTAATATTTCATTGTTACTTGTTATTTGGGTGTTTATTGCTTTTTTGTTCTTATATGTGTTTTGTCAAATAAACTTTTATCCTTCTTTTAGGTTATATATACCTAATTTACAGAATGGTATTAGTGTAATATATATCATATTTATTCATTCAATTCATTTATATAAACATTAAGCATTGAAGATCATGTAAAACGAGTCACATCACATCGTGGAGACGGTAGGCCGTACGTACGCACGAGCGATGATATCGTTCCAATGATCGCAGAATTGTATTGAACTATATGTATACTATTTCAGAATTAATATCACTTTACAATAATAATTTATAGTTATTATTTACACCATTATACCCATCCACATGTGGTGGTGGTGGAAAATAGATTACACCGCAGTGTGGAGACGGTATTCCGTACGTACGAACGCGTGGTGATTTTGTTTTACGTAGGATGGATAGAAGGTGAAATAGGGTTGTTTCATATTTATAATAACATATAAGTATATGATTGATACTGATGTTATTACATAATAATGAAACAACTAAATAAGATTATGTAGATGAAAAAATAATGTTGAATGAATCGGTAATGGATATTACCTCTTCTTCCATACGCCTCTTTGAAACCTCCTCTTAGGGCACTAAAATTTGTCATTGAAGAAAACCAGGACCTCTAGGATGTTTCTAAGGAAATGGAGAAGAGCAATTGGCAGGCTTTTGTCAATATTTAAGGCTCAAAGTGGTGTGAGGAGGAGAGGGAGGAGGTGCCCTTTTATAAGGGAGGAGAGAGGCACCTTAGGAAAACTTCAAATATTATTTTATTATAAAGTCATATTAGTGTTTTAATAGCTCCAAATTGATTTATTTTGAAGATAAGGATGGTATGGGTCGAAATAATCTCATACAATATATTTTAGATAAGTTTAGGTTACTATTTTAACCTTATCATTTAGATTTTCTCCAAGTTATATAATTTAACTTTTACCGTGTCTTCTTGTTTTCTTACACTATATGGTTAATAAACTTATTATAACAAGCCAAACGAACAACAAGTTGTATATAATTAATATATATAACCTTATCTATGTCATTTGGCCGAAACTTAGATTTTTAGGAATAAAATAATAATTAATAATATAATATTAGTTTTAAAAACTAATTTATGTCAATTTTGACACTATTTCGTAATTGATTTTTGCGAAAATAAAAACAGTATAATTAGTTTGAAAACAATTAATTAAATAAATAATAACTTGTCATATTAACTTGGAAAATTATTGGAATACATAAAAAGTCTCAAATTACATTTATTTGGGTATTTATAACATCAATTATGTTAATATTTTATTAATAAGATAATTACTGCATCATCATTGTGTCATAAATAAATTAAATTATTTAATGTCTAAAAATTATAAATAAAATACCATTATGTAGGAAATAGTTTTATATTTATAATTAATATTTATAGTTGAATTTATCTTATGAATAACCCTATATTAAAAATGATTTAGTTATTAAACTTTGATATTAACTATTTTAACCCTTCTTGAAATAAATTAATAATAAATGTCCTAATCTAATCCATGTTGACCTAAATGGTCATATTTTATTCCCAGGTTTGTTTTGGGAAGAATTTCACTTATCCAATAGAATTAGGACATGTATTAGGGTAATAATAATATCATTTTTACCCTTAATTACCCTATTTAATTTTTACCATAGTAAATAAAAGTAAAAAGCTACTATTCACCAAAAATTATTTTTATGTTATTGAACAACATTATACTCCTTGATATTAACCATGTCTCTTTGATTTTCTAAATTCCACTAACAGAAGCGGTAAAATTATGTTTTATGTACATTTTCAAACTCTCCTAGGAGGTGGGTAAAAGACGGTGAAAAGTACAATAAAATTTTTATGTCTAAAATTATTATAAAATGACTCCAATGAATTTCATTGAACTTATATAGGTATTATGTATCAATATTCACATAAAATAATTTTAAATAAAATAAATAATTTTTTAAATAAAAAGTAGGTTTTTAAATTGTAACCTAGTGTTTTAACTATTCATAAAAAATTGAATGTTTTCAGAAAAATACCAAAATTTCACCCTAGTCTAATTTCAATATTCTGAATCCAAAAATGAAGACCAATTTGAAAAATAAAATTTCAAAAATTAGGTATTACTATTCATAACTACTAGTTTTAATAATATTTTAATAACATATCGTTGTTTAGTGAAACTCGGTATTGCGTACAACGCAAGCTATCGAGGAAGGTCGTGATTGCATAGAAAGCAAGTAAATCTACTATTGTGTGCAGTGAAAGATTATTTCGATGATGTATTTAACATTAAATACAAATATTTCTCATAAAAATCTCTGGTGTTACAATCTATCCCCCTTAAAAATTAATTTTTCCCTCAAAATTCGTCACTTTGTAACAAACATATGAGGATTTCTCTCCCTCGTCATATCCACAAGCTCCCTTGTAGCTTCTCCTAATTGGTGGTTCCTCCATAAAACTTTCACCAAGTGAGTGGTCTTGTTCTGTTGGACTATTTCTCTACGATCCAGAATCTCTATCGGCTGGTACTCAAAAGAATGGTATTTCTCCAGCGGTACAACTTCTGAGCTGAGTACATGTGAAGGATCAGGTATTTACTTTCTCAGGAGAGATACATAGAACACATCGTGAACTTGAGAGAGATTCGGTGAAAGTGACAATCGATAATCTACCTTCCCAACATGATCCAGTATTTCGAAATGACCGATATTCCTAGGGATCAACATTCCCTTCATTCCAAATCTCATTACTCTCTTCCAAGGAGATATTCTTAATAACACTTTATCACCCACTTCAAACTGTAGGACTTTTCTTCAGTTGTCGGCATAACTTTTTTTCGACTCTGAGCTGCTCTTATATGTTGTTGAATAGATATGACCTTTTATGCCATCTCATCAACAAGTTCAGGTCCTCATAGCATTATTTCCCCAACTTCATCCCATCAAGTTGGAGTCCTTCATTTCATTCCATATAGAGATTCATAAGGAGCCATCTGAATACTGGAGTGAAAGATATTATTATAAGAAAATTCCACCAAAGGTAGGTGTTGATCCCAACCACCTTTGAAATCCATAGAGAAAGCTCTTAACATATCTTCTAGAGTTTGAATTGTTCTCTCAGACTAACCGTCTGTCTGAGGATGATAAGCAGTACTGAAACTCAACTCTGTATGCATAGTATGGTGAAGTCTTCACCAAAACGTTGAGGTAAAACTCAAATCCTGATCAAATATAATATAAAGTGGTAATCCATGAAATCTTACCACTTCTTTTACATATATCCTAGAAAGTAGATCCAGAGAGAAATATTTTCTAATAGCAATGAAGTGTTCATACATTGTAAGATGATCAACTATGACCCAGATAGCATTATTGACTTTCAATGTTTTAGGAAGTCCTGTGACAAAGTCTATAGTGATGTTTTCCCATTTCCATTCAGGTATGGGTAATAGATGTAACATCCCCTTAGAGTTCTGCCTCTCAGCTTAAACTTGCTGACATACCAAGGATCGAGAGACATATTCAGTAACATATCTTTTCATGCCATCCCACCCGAAGAACTCTTTTAGGGCCCTATACATCTTCGTGCTTCCAGGATGAATAGAGAATGAAGAACTATGAGCCTCATCCAGCCGCTCCATCTTTAATTCGGGGATGGGAGGAACACAAACCTGATTTCTGATCATTATTATCCCATCACAATCATGGTTGAATTCTGCAACATTTCTCACGTTCTTTTGTAACTCTACATCTTCTTTCTGTACCTCTTTAATCTTCACATGTGTAGATGGTTGAACATTCATTTGAGAATGAAAATATTTTTCCCCTTCCATTATAATTCCAATATCCATTCTTTATAAATATATAAATATTGGATCTTCTGTGATCCTCATCATGGATAAGCTAGCATGGTCTTGTCGGCATAATGTGTATGCCACCTTGTTTGCTTTCCCTGGATGGTAATGAATCGAGCAGTCGTAATTAATAATCAGCTCTAACGATCTTCTTTGATTAATATTCAGCTCCTATTGTGTGAAAATATACATTAAACTTTTTTGATCAGTATAAATATCATACCTTTAACTATAAAGATAATTCCTCCAAATCTATAATGCAATGATTACCGCAGCTAACTCCAAATCACGAGTTGGATAATTTTGCTCAAGGATTTTCAACTATCGTGAGGTATAAGCTATAAAAATATCATTTTTCATGAGAACACACCCTAGCCCCTTCTTGGATGCATCACTATAGATCACAAACCTTTTTCCACTACAAGGCAGTGTGAGCACAATTGCACTAGATAACCTTATTTTTAACTCCTTGAAATTATCTTCACATTCCTCCGTCCACACGAACATAACTCCTTTTTCGATTCAACTTTGTGTGTGGATTCAATAATCGTGAAAAATCTTTCACAAAACATCAATAATATCCAACCAAACCAAGAAAACTTCAGATCTTAGTTACTGTTGTTGGTCTCGAACATCTTTCGATAACCTCAGTTTTTTTTCGATCCACAGATATCCCCACTTTGGAGATTATGTGACACAAAAATGCAAATTTTTGAAGCCAAAATTCACACTAGGTAAATTTGGCATAATGCTTCTCCTTTCTCAGGGTCTTCAATACAATTATCAAGTGATCTTCATGTTATTCCTTTCTCTTTGAATAGACAATAATATCTTCTATAAAGACTACCAAAAGCTGATCAAGATAGTCTTTAGAGAATCTATTCATAAGATCCATGAAGAGAGTAGGGGCATTAGTAAGACCAAATGGCATCACTATAAATTCATAGTGTCTGTACCTTTTAAGGAATGTCATCATTGGTATATCCCCCCTTTTGACCCATAATTAATGATACCCTGAACGAAGAAAATTCTTGGAAATGTATTGATCTCCACGTACTTGGTCAAATAAGTCATCAATGCGCTGGAGAGGATATTTGTTCTTGATAGTGATCTTGTTATGTTCTCGATAATCAATGCGCAGTCTCATTGATCCATCTTTCTTCTTAACAAACAGAACAGGTGCTCCCCATGGTGACGCACTAGGGCGTATGAATCACTTATCAAGATTATCTTGGAGTTTCTTCTTCAATTCCTGAAACTCAATTGGGGCCATTCTATAAGGTGTCTTTGAAATAGGCAAAGCACTATGTACGAGTTCTATTGAAAAATCTACTTCACGATTTGGTGGAAGACCCAGAAATTCCTCCGAAAAGACATCATCAATCTCCCGTACAATGGGAATTTTCTTAATCGTGAGTTTCTCACCAACCATTTGAGATAAATAACCATAATTTAGTGGAATAAAGACCCATAAGATGGAGGAAATTTCCATTGTAAGGTTATGTTCATCCTTGCAACGATAGACGATCATAGATTGACCTGGAATATGGAACGTGACTTACCTTCATTAGTAATTGATATGAGATCCATATTAAGGAAGCCAATCCATGTTGAGAATCGCATAAAATTCCACTATAAGAAGGTTCCAAATATTTTGAAGAGACACTTTACCGCAAACATCAATCGGAGAAGAATTATAAACTTTTGTTGGGAATGTTGTGCCATTAGGGGTTGTCACATCTAACTCAACATCTAATTGTTGAGTTAATATGGCGATACCATTAAAAATTTCCTTAGAAATAAAAGAGTGGGTGGATCCAAAATCAAATAAAACAGTGGCTACTTTAGAGTGGATAGTAAGTGTACCTTTCATCACATCGTTATCGTACTCCACATCGCAGATATAAATTGCATGTGACAGTCCTTTGACTTTAGACTTAAGAGTTTGTTGGTGTCGATCATCATCAACAACCCATGGATTAGGGTATTGATTAGCATAATTCCCCATTTCCTTGCAATTGTAACATTGAAGTGTAGGAGGTGCACTCGGTGAAGCCTTTTCTTTATTCGCATCACTAGAAATCTTTTCCCCATCATTGTGACATTAAAATGCCCGATGACCTTCTTTCCACATTTGAAACATTTACTTGTCCCTTTAATACAACTCCCTCCATGTTTCTTTCCACACTATGAGCATAAGGGAAAACTATTCTTCATTTTAGTGCGCTCTTTAGATTTTCCTTTGAATTCCATTTTCCTTTTCTTATCAAACACATCTTACTGATGGGTTACTCCAATCTCCATATCAACATTTGGAGCACATCGAACGATTTCATCATAGATATTGAGGTCCCTTATGTAAAACACCCTTCAAAGACTTGGTTTTAAGCCACTAAAGAATTGGTCAATCTTACTCTCAGGTTGGATAATAATCCCAGAAGAATACCTTGTATGTCTTGTAAAATTTTCTTCATAGGCACCAATAGATTCATCATCCTTTTGCTTTAGTTAAAGATACTCTTTCTCCATATTGGTTCTAAAAATACGAGGGAAGTACTTAATAAAAAATATGTTCTTGAACTCATCCCATTCCATGCACTCAATTTCATCTCTTGGCCTCGTATTCTTGATAAGATTACACCATTGATCACCTTCACCTTCCAAATGATAAATGGATAAGATGACTTTATCATGTTCAGAACATTGAAGAACTAACAATATCTTTTCAATGGTACTGATCAATTGTTCAGCCACTAATGGATCAGTAGACCCACTGAATGAGGGTGGATGCTGCCTCATGAAGGATTCAACATAATTTTTCTTCTTCCTTTGCTCGTTTGGAAGTCCTGCATGAATCAAATCTTGAGAAAGTTGTATGAGCATGGCTACAATATTTTTCATTCTAGATCCCATAACATTTGGTTGCTCAGGGGGACACTCATTGCATTTCCCGTCGCATTCTGCATTAACACGGTTCCTTCAGGTTCCAGCCATTGACTAAAACCAAGAAGAATAGTGTAAACAACACTAATTATAATAGGAAAAACACATAATCAAGAATAAAATTTCACACTTAAGGTTTTATCATAGGTTGTTCATGGACATTTCTAAAACACTAAGATTGTGTTCAATTCTTAGAATTACCCTTAGTGTTCCTACTAAGGCTTCCACATGCTAGTTTCCAAAGGGTTACTATACCCTTCCTATAATACCAACTATAACGACCCATACTTTACATACATTGTTATTACTTCAGAATTGACACACACTTATTACAACATATAAAAAAACCATGAAAGGACCGTATAGGTATAATTTCTTTAGAAACTAGGAAACATAAACAACTGGTTCATAAATCATCTACACTGTCTCCCATTTATTTTATCATATCTAGAGTCCCTTTTGGAATATCTTACATAAAATCATTATTTAAAGCCTGGGGAAAAGAAAACATACAAAAGGGCAAGCTTAAATGCTCAGTAATGGTAAACAAAAGAAATATCAATCACATCATATTCATAATAACATATCATTTTGGAAATTTTAACCCGCAAAAGAGGTCATAATTTCATAACATGGGATAAATCATAGTAGTGAAATGTTATTCGAATAATCATAACATAAAACATGAAACATTTTGGAAAACCCACATAATCATAGATAATCATTTATAAAGTAGTCAAGACTCATTGCCAAGACTATCTTAGCGGACAAAGTCCATTTCTGAACCGAGTTCACTCCTCCTTTCAGTCCTGTTTCACGAAACCGGTTTAACCTGAAATTCTAGCCTTGTCTATCTCATGATATATAAATCATTACCCAATGCATTGGAGGGAGATATAGGTCCCAACCATCTCATAATGGTACCTTTGTTATGTGTTCCACAAGATCATAAATCATACATCATAGAATAACTCATGTAATAAAGATGGGATTCTTAAACATCATGCCATCATAACATAATCCATATAAGATAAAAGGACATAATAAAAATAATTCCATCATAACATAAACAATTCAATGCAAAAATATGGATAGAAACAGAACTCCATATTATATTAGATGGAAAATAATTTTGTTAAAACACATGAACTCCATTCTTGAGGAAAATATCCTTTCTACTTCAAAATCATTTTTCCTTTCTTAAAATGTCATACAATTTTAAACTAAAAGAGGTTGATTAAAAATATACTTGAAAACATGTAAATTATTATTCATGGAAATAATGTTCTAAAAATCCATTCAGGCCATATAAGTTAAAAAATTCACTCTTTTCGTACTTTGGCCAGAAAAGTCAAAAAGTACCTTGTACTAAAAACGACAGAATATTCCTTTCATATCTTTTACGAAAAACTCACCAATGAGTAATATTAGATTTAATCAATTTTAGGAGGATATAAATCATATTAAATATTGAGGAAACCTGGATGTGGATGATAAATACACCCTAGTAAATAACAAATAATAAACAATCTCAGACAAAAAATTGTGATTGTAAGATTTTCCCTTACATTAGGACCGATCTTTTCATCGTACGTGTCCGAACCTCATGTATAATGATTTAAATAATTTTATTGACTTATTAAAGAATCTTAATAATTGTTATTATATCATATATTGACATATTGTTAGCTTCTTATTAGTAATATTTCATTGTTACTTGTTATTCGGGTGTTTGTTTCTTTTTTGTTCTTATGTGTGTTTTGTCGAATAAATTATTATTCTTATTTTAGGATATAGATAACTCATTTCAAAAATGGTATTACTGTAATATATATCATATTTATTCATTCGATTTATTTATATTATCATTAAGCATTTAAGATCATGTAAAAGGAGTCGCATCACATCGTGGAGACAGTGGGCCATACGTACGCACGAGTGATGATATCGTTACCATGATCATGGAATTTTAATGAAGTGTATGTATACTATTTCATAATTAATATCACTTTAAAATAATAGTATATAGTTATTATTTTCACCATTATACCCATCCATGTATGGTGGTGGTGGAAAATAGATTACACCACAGCGTGGAGACGGTATTCCGTACGTACGTACGCGCGATGATTTCATTTTCCGTAGGATGGATAGAAGGTGAAATAAGGTTGTTTCATATTTATAATAAAATATTCGTATATGAGTGATACATATTTTATTACTTCATAATGAAACCACTAAAAAAGAATAAGTATAAGAAGAAATAAAGTTGAAAGAATCGGTAATGGATATTACTTCTTCTTCGATACGCCTCTTTGAAACCTCCTCTTAGGGCACTAAAATTGATCTTTGAAAAAAAACCAGGACCTCTTGGATTTTTCTAGGGAAATAGAGAAGAGAAATTGGCATGGTTTTTCTGATCTTGAACACTCAATGTTGTGTGAGGGGAGAGGGAGGAGGTGCTCTTTTATAAGGGAGGAGAGGGGCACCATAGGAAAACATAAAATATTATTTTATAATAAAGTCATATTCGGAACTTAATAGCTCCAAATTGATTTATTTGGATGTTAAGGTCGGTATGGGTATAAATCCTCTCATCCAATATATTTTAGACAAGTTTAGGTTACTATTTTAACCTTATCATTTAGATTTAACTCTAATTTAAATAATTTAACTTTTACAGTGTCTTCTTGTTTTCTTACACTATATGGTTAATAAACATACTATAACAAGCCAAACGAACCCCATGTTGTTTATTATTAATGTATATAAACTTATCTAAGTCATTTGGCCGAACCTTAGATTTTTAGGAACAAAATAACAATTAATAATATAATATTTTTTTAAAAAAACTATTTTATGTCAATTTTGACACTATTTGGTAATTGAATTTTTTGAAAAACATATCATTATGATTAGTTAGAAAAAAGTTAATTAAATCAATAATAACATGTCATATTAACCTAGAAAATAATTTTAATTCCTAAAAAGTCTCAAATTACATTTATATGGGTATTTATAACATCAATTATGTTAATATTTCATTAATAATATAATTACTGCATCATCATTGTGTCATAAATAAATTAAATTATTTATTGTCTAAAAATTATTAATAAAATCCAATTTTTTAGGAAATATTTTTATCTTTCTAATGAATATTTATAGTCAAATTTATCTTATGTAAAACACTATATTAAAAATGATTTAGTTATTAAACTTTGATTTTAACTATTTTAACCCTTCTTTAAATAAATTAATAATAAATGTCCTAATCTAATCAAAGTAGACCTAAATAGTCATATTTTATACTAAGTTGTTTTTTTCCGAATTACACTTATCCAATAGAATTAGGACATGTTTTAGGGTAAATAATAATATCAATTTTACCCTTAATTGCCCTATTTACTTTTAATCGTGGTAAATAAAAGTAAAAAAGTTACCATTCACCAAAAATTAATTTTTTTCATATTGACCTCATTTTACTCCTCGATATTAACTGTGTCTCTCAGATTTTCAAAATTCCACTCACAGAAGCGGTAAAATTATGTTATATGTAAATTTTCAAACTCTCCTACGAGGTGGCTAAAAGACGGTGAAAAGTTCAATAAAATTTTTATATGTCTAAAATTATTATAAAATGACTCCAATGAATTAATTTGAACTTATATATAAATTATGTATCAATATTCACATAAAATAAATTTTAATAAAATAAATAATTTTTTAAATAAAAAGTCGGTTTTTAAATAGTAGCCCAGTGTTTTCAATAATCATAAAAAATTGAATGTTTTCAGAAAAATACCAAAATATCTCCGTATGCTAATTTAGATATTATGAATCCAAAAAATGAAGTCAATTATGAAAAATAAAATTTCAAAAAGTGGGTATTACTATTCATAACTGCTATTTTTAATAATATTTTAATAGCATATCGTTGTTTAGTGAAACTCGGTATTGCGTACAACGCAAGATATTGAGGAAGGTCGCGATTGCGTGTAAAGCAAGTCAAGCTAGTGTTGTGTGTACTGAAAGATTACTTTGAGGATGTATATAACATAAAAAACAAATATCTCTCATAAAAATCTCAGGTGTTACACACGCCTCTTAGTCAGACCTGTCAGAGGTGCATCCAAGGGAGAGAATTCATGTATGAAATGTATGTAGTACCTAGCCAGCCCCAGAAAACTCAGCACCTCAAAGACATTCTTCGGATACACACAAGAAACTATAGCTCACACATTCTCTGGGTCTAATGATACTCCTGTCTCTAAGATAACATGACCCAAGAAGTTAATATGGTTCATCCAAAAGTGGAATTTCGAGAGCTTATCATATAAATGATGCTTTCTCAGTGTACTCAAAACAATCTAAAGATGGGAAGCATGGTCGTGTATAGTGTGGGAGTGAACCAAGATATTGTCCATGAAAACCAACATGAAGGAAACCAGGTATGGATGGAATACTTGGTTCATCAGTTCCACGAAAACTACTAGCGCATTCGTGAGACCGAATGGCATAACCATATATTTTATACACCATTCCTGCTACTAAAATATGTGAGAGGTATATTAGATGGTCTGACTCGCAAATGATGGTAACCTACCCTCATGTCGATCTTCGAGAACACCTGGGCTCCTTGAAGCTGATCAAAGACGTCATCAATCCATGAAAAGGGATATCGGTTCGTGACTGTAAACTGGTTCAACATCTGATAATACATGAAAAGACTAAGCGTATTGTCTGCCATCTTAGAAAACAGGACAGCCAAACCCCAAGGAGAAGTATTGGGTCGGATGAAACCCTTTGCCTGCAACTCCTCCAACTACTTCTTGAGCTCCTGCAACTCAAGTGTAGCCATCCTTTAAAGAGGAATGGAAACCAGTGCCACTCCTGGGACAAGAACAATAGAAAATTCTACCTCACGCTTCGGAGGAAAACCTGAAAAGTACTCTGGATAGAAAACACTAAAAAGATCCACTACTAGAGGAATGTCTAACTATGAAGTCCCCTAGTCATACAGATAATGAATAGCAATCTAGGTAGTAACTATTCCTAACCCATGATGCCCTAGTCCTACTCTACTCGCCTGGACATCCCACTCACCCTTATGAAGAAAAGATCCACCATCTATTGATATAAAAATCACAATTCGGTGGTAGAAATCAACGACTACTTGGAAGGGAAATAGCCAGTCCATTCCGAGAATGAAATCATAGCCATTTATCTCTAGAACATAATGATCCCTATGGAAGTGACACCGACCACCCTCAAGGGGGCACTTCCTGAACTGATGTATACTTGCCATTCTAGTCCCCAATAGAGTGTCTAGGGTCAAGACATCAGTAGAAGAAAATATACAGATCCCAATGATCTCCACGATAGCAACTGATTTAAATATATGCTTAGAATCTGTATCGAAAAAAGCTGATGATAACACCAAGGCTACTAGGATCATACCTCGAACCGTAGACGGGCCGAGATCCTTCTTCTGATGGGTCTACTCCACAGCAAAAGTCTAGCCAGCTCCGCGTCCATGTGACCCTGCCTGATTACTCTATGTGGATCCACCCTACTATCGCTGGTAGCCTCGTGACTGACTACCATGGCTGTAACCTCCACCTCAGCTTGAATGGGCTGATGAACTCTTGTTCCTAGACTGGTGAGAAACTATTGGGGCTTCTCATGTACGAGGAGTCCTAAACGGACCCCCGTCTCTAGAAACTTATGAGAATATCTGACAAAAACGCTACCGGTGGCCCATATTGCCGTAAGATCGATACTCCATCGGGTCTCTCTGGCACTGCGGCCTAGATTACCCTCTTCTTCCGCACTGGTAGCACACCACCTGGCTACCATAAGATGCATCTCGCCTACTCTGGCCTCCTCGAGAAACCTCCCTGTGGTACATCCTGTTATCCAAAAAATGAACACTAACTCTGGATGTTGAACCGCCCTAGCCCACTGCTCTAGAATCCCTCGCATTGTGCTCGGTGATTGGTGTCTGGTTGACGATAGAGGATATCGAAGTGAACCTAAAGAATTTAACCTGGTAATGGATCTCCTGCCTAAGAAAATCTTCAAACTTCCTATCCAGGAACAACTCATCACCTGCTGGGATAGGTGTGAAATGATGCAGCTCCGTGAAACGAGAGGAATACTCCATCACAGAAAGAGTACCATGCTCTAAGCTCATGAAATCCGAAGCTCAGTCGGCCCTCAGGGTCTCAGGGTAGAAGTAATCATAGAAAATACGATGAAACTCATTACAAGCCATATTTTGATGGCGTCACAACTAAGAGATGACATCCCACCACCTCTTTCCGGAGTCTCAGAGCATATAGGTCGCATGTTTCCCTTCCCCTATGGTGGTACCTCGTGATGCATGAATATCGTCATTGTGGCTTCGAGCCCTGACATGGAAGCCTGAGGTCCTCCTTTCCATGATAAGGTGGGAGGATGATGCTGTTAGAAAACCCACGTCAAATCATCCATTGATGGGGTAGGATGATGTGCTACCTGGAATGTTTGCATTATCCCCATAAAGTCTTCCATGAACTGTGCATCAGCACCGGTAACAGGTATAACTATTGGTGCCAAGACTGGAACAACAGATGGATCTGCTGGAAGTCCTTATTCATCCATATATAGCATCTGATCACCACTTTGTGGGTGGCGTACAACTGGAGGATGTCTCAGTGGCATGACTTTGCAAGGTCATACGCACAACTCGGATCAGGATTAACAGGGACTGAAACAAAGGAGTACATGGCATGTACATAAGAAAGATTTGTTTCTTCCCGAACAGAAGAACACATGACATGTAGTCAAAACTACATGTTGTGCATTCTGGTTTTCTGGACAGTAAGCCACATAAACTACTCCTGATCCCATAGAAACACCAAAATGAACATTGAACGTGACAAATTCCAATCCGTGTGGGCCCATACTCCCCATGAATCAAGTTTGGCATCTTATACAAGTAATTACCTGGAAAACAAGCAATTATCTACCAAATTCCAGTCTGTGAGGGCCCAAAACACCTCAAGAACCAATGTTTTGTGTCTATCTAAGCAACACAATAAACAACAATTTCCCGATCAAACAGTAGGGATTCTATCAATGAATCTATCACAATAGCATGCATAATCTACACAACCTCTATCAAAACGTCATGAAATCAGTAATTCATCCTAGATGGCATGGAAATAATTCATGGCATGTTATTTATAAAAAGTGCTTATATGATGCATGAGATGGAATACCCTCATCTCATTAGGTTGCGACAGAAATAAAAGTGCAATAACAAAAACTGTAACAGCACAAATCATGTAAATCACCCAATGGTGGAATCAAATCAACTGTAAAATTTGCAAACCAGTAAAATTGCAATAAACGAGGTAGTGTGGATTTTACCTGTACACAGGTTAGCTACTTTCGGGCATTTCTTTTTACCAAATTCCTATTCCGTCATATCCCTAGCTAAAGGCTCCAAACAGTAAATCCATTGAAAAGTAAAGAAACCCCTCTGATACCACATTATAACGTCCTGATTCTGGAAGCCCCCCATAATCACCCCATACCCGATTGGTCACATGGCCTCAAGCACATTTACCCAAACTCCAGAGGCTACCAACTAGTAGTGAGGGACTTGGGTGTGATATTTGGGAAACTATTCCCTCATTCGCAGTGTACAAAACCAAAGTAAACAACACATACAATGGCGGAAGAAGTAAATATCCAACAAATGTGAACAAGAGGAAGACAAAAACAATAAACAATTGGATCACATATGTATATATGTAATGATGCAAGATACAGATGTCACGAAAATAATCCAAACAAGTCACAATGCTGAATATAGTACTAAACTAAATACAAAAGAAAAACAGATAAGAAACTCCTTAGCATCACAAGCCTCGGCTTGGTCTCATGCTCTCCTGCTCCAATGTAAGTCATGTACCTAAAGTGGAAGGGCACTTTCACTTATCTATACCTGCAACAATAGAATCTATTTGTGCCCAAAATCATCACCCAAATAGGTTGTGAGACTAAATCCCAGTAGGAAACCACCCGATGATTTGTGCGTAACAGTCAGTGAGTATATGGAAGGTAATATTACAGTAAGCAGTAAACATTTAGCAATAAACAGGATAATACACAGTAGTAAAAAATCTATAGATCAACAAGAAACAATGAAGAAAATTGCTAACCACACACAGGAAACCCTCTGGGATGTACTCATAGCCATACCCTCTAGTCCTATCCATTAAGTGCCAATAACCTTCTGGGAAGTACACTCGTACAAACCCCTCTGGTTTGGTCATACTAAATTATAGACTCTCAAAGAATTCACACTCTGTTGATTCCTCTTATAATATAAGGTAGTTAGGGTCTCTCTAAAGATGATCACGTAGCCAATTCCCCTTATAGCCCCATAGTCTAGAGACTCTCTGAGGAAGCTCATTCTGTAAATTCCTCATATATCCTCAGGTCGATCAAAGACTCTCTATTGAAGCTCACTCGGTCAATCCTCTTATAGCCTAGAGTGGCTTTAGGAAAATTCAAACAAAAAAAAGACTCTATGAGGAAGATCACTCATTCTATCATTGTATAGACTATAAATCTCATGACTCTCTAGGGAAGCTCACTCAGTCTATCCTCATGTAGTCTATAATATCCATGACATTTTGGAAAGCTCACTAGGTCTATCCCTTAAAGACTATAGTGTCCAATACTCTCTGAGGATGCTAACTCAGTCTACACTCCTTTAGTGTATAGCACCAGGTTCTCGCAACCCCATTCCAGTCAGTGCATAATAATGCTATATGGCCAAAGTAAACCTATAAGGCTACATGGCTAACCAGTCTACATCATAACAATCATTTCAGGGAACATAACTCCATCCTACAGTCACAAGGCATGGAAAATAGGTATAACGGCCAAAGGTTGAACAAACCAAAAGGTCATAAATAGAACAAGGCATTTGAAAACATCCAAGAATCGAAAATGTCCTTATAGATAGCCAATTTACATGTACACAAGCATAATAGAAAGGAAATAAAGAAACATGGGAAAATAGTAAACACGGAATACCTAGTTCAAGGTTATTGGTGGAATTTGCACATAATACTCAAAAACATTGAACATACAGGTAGAAACCACCTACCATTAGGGATCCAGTGAAAACGATCCACAATCAACCGAAACAACAAATCTGGGAAATCGCATCATGGAAGACTGCTATACAACAACTTCAATATCATCTACAAGCCTTAAAATCAACACTCAAGGAAAACCCAACACTAGATCTACAAGATGTAGATGTAGATCCAGAAACCCTAGAGAGGGGGAAGAGAAGATCTCGGTAAAACCAATAAGAAATATAGATGAGGGACTTACCCAAGAATAACCACCTTCGATCCACCATGAAACCCCATCGATTTTCCTCCAAAACAAGCCAAGGAGCTCCCCCAACATCTGAAAATTGAAACTCCCATGTGATCCACAAGTAGGTGGAAGAATGCTGGATGAATAGGAAATCTTGAGTGGCCCGAGACTTAAAAACCCTAATTTTATATGGCTTCAGGGTTACCTCACACGTTTTGGAAAACCGTGCAACAACCATGCGAGTGCCACTATCTCATCCAGGGACTTCACACGGCTTTCCCGCATAGTTTGGGAAAACCGTTCACTGCCCATGTAGAGCCCACTATCTCACCTAGGGACTGCGCACGGATTGCCCGCACGGTTTGACAAACCGTGGGCCAACAGTGCCCCCTACACAACCTCCATAAATTCATATTTTTCTCAGAAACGATCAGAAAATGAAAACATACCTGGAAAGAAGGTTCGGGTTCAGAACTCACTCAACATGGAAAAATAAGAATCACATAGAAGAATTAAAAATTTGAAAAGTTAAAAATAAATATTGGACTAAGACCCCATTAATAGGGCATAGTAACAAAGTTTTTTTGCGAATATGGTTAGTTAAAATTACTAACATCATCATGGTTGAGTTTTCTATATCATCCAATGTTCATCACTAATTTTATCACCCAATAATTTACACTAGAAATATATTTCTATATTATTTATTCAAATAATGAAGAGTTTTGTTTATGAAATAAAATTAAAAATGAAAGGATTATATTGAATCAAATCAATTCTTGGAATTTGAAATAGAAAAGTTCATGTGAGTTTACTACTGATTTATTAATGGATTTAAAATGATTATCTTTATAATTAAAATTTAAAATATTGATATTATATCTTTTCATACCCATAAAATTTTCAAAGGCCCAATTAGAACTTTATAAAAAAGGCATTTAATTTTTTTTGTGATGTCCTATAAATAGGCCACCCTTGCTCGAGAAGACCTATTTAGGATTTTACCATTTTAAAGGATATATATTTATTATTATTATAAATAATTATTATTTATTATTTATTGATGTTAAATAGTAAATTTCATTTGAGGATTCTAGAGTTGAGGTTAAATTTAGTGATTAAGATTTATTAGTGCATGTGTTTCTCCTTTATTGATTGTATCTCACCTCCACTTATTCATTTCATTGGAACCCGACATAGTAAGAGAGTAGTATATATTTATATTATACAAGTTTGTACACACGCTGCTATATTCACCCTATTTGGGAGGTGGGATAAGGTTAGAGGGGAGGTGTTATTCTGACGATGATAGTGTGTCCTAGTTGGGGTGGTTGTGTTATTTTGGATGCAACATATACTGAATGTGGGTACTGTGTTTTGAGGTTTCCTTAGACAGTCTCATTTTAGGAAAAATAGATTTATTCATGTTTATTATACATCAATGAAGATTCTATATTGGTTATTCACACCTTATATGCATTTTATCCCCATTATTATTTCATTATGTCACATCTAAACTACTATTTTTATTCATTCATCGTTATCGTATGTTGCTATATTTTTTTAATATTCATTTTCCATCTATGTGGCTTTGTTAAAAATGGAATTATTCAAAATGGATGGTTTTTAATTTGAATAAGGTTATTTTGTTAAAGGGTTTTTAATGAAAGTATATTGTTTTTATAAAAGGTTTGGTTTATATTCTATACATTAGATTTGTTCTATTTTTGAGTGATGATTCTTCATAGATTTAAAATGAAAGTGCATTTATGGAAGGTATATTGAAAATGGAAAGGATGTGTTACTTGTTTATTTTCATCACATGCATATAAAAGCATAATTTCTAAATGTATTTAAAGCTATAATGATTGAAATATAAGTCGTAAAATATATCCAAGACTCCTTGGTGTGATCTTTTTGAGCTCGAGATTCACACACATATTGAATACACCTATTTTTATTTTAAAAAATTATGTTTCTCTCTCAATTTCCCAAATAGTTCCCCATATTAATTATTGCATATTAGCTTTTATAGGGATGTGTTGATAGGTGGTGGGTGGCCTTTCTCCACAATGAGTCATTTCATTGTTGTTATTTGTGATTGTATTCTTTTGTTTACAAGATGTTGTTCATGTACATTATAAATAAATTGACATGTACCAACAAAAAATTATTGATAAATTAAACATTTCATGGTAAATATAAATAATTTGAAATTATATTTTTTTTGATATTTATTAAAATTATTAACACTTTTATCAGAAAAATATTGTTTCTGTTGATATTAATTACTCCATACTATCAAATATTTTACATAAAGTTAGATATGTTATTTAATCATACTAATACCTACATTTTTTTACCTATATGTAAATTTTTTAGTATTAATTATTACCTCCAAATAATCATTTACTATTAAAAAATGTTTTTTAATACAAAAAAACACACACAAAATGATAATGTTTTATGTTATATATGTTTTACAATTAATATCTGTGTAATTTTTCATATTTCATATTATTATTTTCTTAAAAATATATTAAAAAAATAAATTAAAAAACTAATATAAAATAAATAAATATTAAATAACATCACATAATAAAATATTCAAATTAATTAAAATCATCCTATCACCACCTATTCAATTTCATATTGTTCATTCATAGGTACAGTTCTCTTCATTAGAAACCTCTTCAGTTTAGTAATGTCTTTCCTTCTCCTTATTTTGGGCATTTCATCAAAATATATTTGAAATAACTATATCAAAAATAATTTTCTTTCAATTCAATTAAAATATAGATGAAAAGGTGGAAAATAATAATTTAAGATAAAATTTGTATGAATTAGGTCATTAGGATCTTTTTGCTTGCAAAAAAAGTAATTTTTTATCACAATTTCCTACTTTTGGATGTAAATTTTTTGTGAATAACTATATTGTATATTTCATAATTCATAGATTGAAACACCATGTTATTACTTATACAATTGATGAACCCATTTTTAATGGTAGTTATAAAGGATTTAATTTGATCTAGTTATCTATAATAAACAGTTCATATAAAAAATAATGTAACTATTTTCACTTGAAAATTATTTTATACAGTCAATAATTGGATATGATAAAGGGAAAGAGCCCCATGAGGATAAATAGGTTTTCTTATAATATATATTGACCAATCTCGTTTTCACTTCTCATTATGGGTACAAGTGTCATTTTAATTGAAATAAAATTTGATTATTCTATAGATTATAGTGAAATATAGAACCCACATAAAAAATTTACACCTTAAATTATTGGAGATTAAATTTTGTACATATGAATTCACACACAATCATCTAATTATAATGGGAATAATTCTTCATTTTGAAAATAATGTGTACCATTTAATTGGTTAAAGTTAATTATCTAATTTTCTATGTGGAATGAATCATTGTTGCGTTTTTTAACTAATGAATGATTCTAATTTTATATGGTGTGTAAATTAATGTAATTATTTAGTTACATCAATAAAATATTATACAGTTGAATTTGATATTGAATATTTGTATTTATATAATATTTTACAATGCACACCATGTGGTCAAATATTTAATTAGATGAGATAGGGAAATAATTTGATATAAATATGGAATTTAATTTTTATTTTATGAATAAAAAACATAGTTTTATGTGATTAAAAATTATTAATTTTTCATGTTTATGAATAATAGTTCGTTTTTTTGTTAAAAATTAATTATATTATATATAATTTGAATTCTTTTATTGTTAATTTTCTCGTACTATTTGATTTTTTACTTATTAACCATTTTTCAGTTCCCATGTTGATTAAATTTATCATATGAGTGATTATTCATTAATGAATAATGTTATGTTAAAAAATATTCATTAGTATATTAATGGATTAATTTGTATAATTTTTGGATTGAATTTTGATTTAATGTGTGATTTATCATTTTGGTGTGTATAAACCAGATACATGTGATTTACTTCATTGTTTTTTTGTTATTCTTGATTTGTATTTATTTGATGAGTATTGCATTATTTTTTCTACATATAACTTCTTCCAAACATGTTTGATCAAGTGAGTAGGTAGGCTCTTTTTAATTGTATCATTTATTCCCCACCCTCGCTATCTTCAATATGTATACATGTATATATTATGAATATGTCAGAAAATTTTTAATGTAATGCACCATGTTTAATATTTAATATGTAGTGATATTATTAAAAAAATATGATTCAATATGAAATTAATATCAATTATGAATTCAATATATCAGTTAATGTAATTTATATTCAATATGAATTCAATTAAAATCTATATAATGTATGCAGTTTATTTATTGGAATTTATAGATCAGTGTGATACCATGACCCTTCCTTTGTTATCATCATTATTTTTTATTATATACATATAATAATATCTATATTTTGATATTTTTTTGAAAAATTATTCAATATGAAAACATTATAATATTGTATAATTATATTGATTCTTCACTCTGCATTGATGTATAATTTATTGCAATGAATTAATCTATTTTAAATGCGTATATACTCATTTCAATACATGCACTATATGGATTTTTGTTTCATTAATGACTCTTTGTTGTTTGTTCATTTTCTATTTCTGTAATGTGAAAACACATAGTGGGATTTAAGATTTGAGGGGAAAGCGAATGAGCCCGAAAAGGGCATAGCTCTATTAGGGTTTCCCCAATCACTTCAATCTCCCTCAATAATCGGTGGGATGCTGCTTTCTTCCCCGGGGCTTCCTTTCAGCAGGTCTGCAGTGTGTGGTTTCTTATACAGTTGTTGTGTCATGGGTTCGTGGTGTACTTTCTCGAACAATGGTATCGTTGTGGGTTCACGGTGTGCTTCGTCTTATAGTGGTGGAATCTACGATCTCATCTCTGCAATGGTACAGTGGTTGATACCAGTCATATCCCATCACAGGGATGGTCCAGTGTATCATCTTGGCCATCTTTAATTACAGAAAAGATCTAGTGGTCAATCTTGGTCTTCTTCAGTTTGAGGTTAGCAAACATATTGATCTATCGGTGGTGAGTATTTGGGAGGATTGGTGTGGTGTCTGCGAGTGGATTTCTGGTAGTGATTGGTTTTTTGGTTCTAGTATAGTGTAGATCCCCTCTATTTCTTCCACCTTCAAAGTAGGTTTGATGATGGTTTTGAGGTATCTACATTGGTGGATTGTCATTTTACTTCTTGGTGGTTTTGTTACTTCAAGTTTCTTGTCTATGGTAGTGATGTTGGGGGGAGAATGATGGGTTCGTTATGGTGGGGATATTTTTTTGAGATGATTTATGTAACACCCCAAGCTTCCACGGTATGCTTCTCTTTGAATAATACAGTAGCGTGTGTTGTACGCAACTTCGAGTTCTTACACACCACAATCAATCAAACTAGCCAATATGATTAGTAATACCCACATTTTGAAAATTGATACATTTTATCATTCAATATGGACTTCATTTTTGGATTTGTAATATCGAAATTAGCTTATGGTGAATTTTTGGAACTTTTCCGATAACATTCATATTTTGATGAATAGTGAAAATTACCAAATTTTAATAAAAAAAAGTTTTATTCAAAATAATTAATAGTGATAAATTATGATTTTGAGTGGTTTTCATGTATATTTAGAATATATTTATACCATTTAATAAAATTTGGGTCATTTTATATAATTTCATTTTTAAATTGAATAAAAGCAAGTGTCAATCTTTTGATAGTTATTATCTCTTAAAAACACACTTTTTGTTTTAATAGTGGGAATTAATATTAAATTAATTTCTGCCACTTATCTGTTTTGAATTTAGAAAATTGGATTCCATATTTAGAATCAATAGGTCCAAATTGTGTTAATATTTATCTTTTATTGTTATACATTTTGAATAATAACTTTGGTAAATATTTTATTTACCTTGGTTAAAGGGTAGATCCGGTGAATAAGGGTAAACAATGTAGTATTAAAGTAATAATATTTTACCCTAAAACGTGTCCTAACCCTATTTTTTGATACATGTCCAACCAAGGGCATTGTTGGGAAGATTTTGGGACCCTATGAAACAACTTGTAAGTGATAATGACACTTTATATTAATTAAGTTAAGGTAAATCCAAAAATGATAAAAGCATATACCTTTTAGAAATTTTTTTTACATAGGGTTATATATGTTATATTTTAGACTAAAAATATTAATTAGAAAGATAAAAGGATTTCCTACATAATGGTATTTTATTTATAATTTCTATACATTTATTAATCAAAATTATTTATGACATAATAATGATGCAGTATTTTCCTTAATAATAATATAATCAAATAATTGGTATTATAAAAGTTAAAATAAATATAATTTGAATTTGTTGATGACATACATGACTTTTATTGGTTAATATTACATGTTAGGATTTCATAAATGAATTTTATTCTAATTATTAAAGTTGTTAAGACTTTTAAAAAAAATCAATTATTGAATAGTATCAAAATTGACATAAATGAGTATTTAAAGCAAACATTATATTAATAATTGATATTATATTCCTAAAATTCTAAGGATCGGAAAAATGACTTATATAATGGTAGTTATATTATTAATGAACCACTTGGGGTATCTTGGATGTATATAGTATGTTTATTAACTATATAATATAAAAATACAAAATGACATGGTAAATGTCAAACTAATTAACTAAGTGTTAAATCTACAACAGAAGGTTAATATAGTGACACAAACCTGTATAAAATATATTTGTTGAAATTATTTCAACCCATCCCCACCATAGAATTTATTATAATACACTTTTTATCCATTAGAAACCGAATATTAAATTATTATAAAATAATATTTCTAGAATTTCGTAAGGTGCCCGTCACCCCTCTTATAAAAAGGCACTCACCCTTCTCTCAAATTAATTCCTTCAAAGCTTATTGGTTCGGCCATCCTCTATCCAAATATACTCCCAACATCCCTCAATTCAACATAGTGGAATTATTTTGATCAGAAATCCACCCTAAAGTGCTCTTTTGATAAAATGAAAAGGAAGAACCCGAAGAAGAGGTAATGATTTCACCACCCTCTTTCAAGTTCCTTTCTTCTCCCACTTCTTATTTATTTGTTATTTCCATTCTAAAATAATACATTCAGTATATTATATATAATGATATGTTATTATAAATATTTAACAACCAAATTCATTATTCTATCCATTATTTGAATGACATATTACCATACGTGCGTGCGTACGACTTACCGTCTCCACGTCGTGGTGTAATTGTTATTCAATACATTATTATTTTGATGGGTATGATAATGATGTGTAATTGATGTAAATAATAAATATAACATGATAATTACTCTGTATATACGATATAACATCCATTTATATATTATTTTAAAATCAAAATAATGATATAGTGGCTTGTGCATACGTATGGACTACCGTCTCCACGAACGCGATGAGATCCATTCCCCGACATATCCAATCAAGTATAATTATAATTTGATGATTAAAAATAATGTTTAAGGAAATAATATCATTCTGGATATGAATAATTTACAACCCATCCATAAAAAATATGGCTCACATAACAAATAATATAAAGTAAAATGATTCTGTTAACACCCGAAACGATGATAATACTAAGATATAATTTACAAATCAATGCTAAAAGATAATATATGATATCATATTAATGTATAGGATTCTTGTATAATTTAATAACAATTATTTCACCATTATACAAGAGGTTAACCTACCCTCAACCAAGGAAATTTACAAGTTAAGGGGTTATTTCACTATCTCTTTATTATCGGAGGTTGTTTATACGTAATTATCTACTGGGACTTTGTTATCATCCACATCCATGATTAATAAAAATGTATTTCAAAAAAAATTTACTATTTTATATAATACGGGTTAAATTCATTTATACCCTTGTTTTACTTTTTATAATATGTTTATGAAGGAATCTATCTTTCATTTTCCAAATATGGTTCTGTTTAACATTTTTGACAAAATTAATGTAAGAATGTATTATTTAACTTATACGGCGGGTGCGGTTATTCTCCGTCGTAATTACAGCTTTTAAGCTTCCCTTATAAGCTTATAAGAATATTTTCAAAATAAAAGTTTTCATTATAATTATGTGACTTTTAAATTATTTCATAAACAAATATATTTCTCTTAAATAGTTTTGATTTCATCTATGTCAAAATCCTTTGATGGATTTTAAGATTGTTTGAACGTTATTTATTATGATACAAAACATCCATGTAGTATTTAAGGTTTTTGTGATATGTTTGTCTATAGATGTGTTATTTTTATAACATTCATGGTTTATGGAGAAATTATTGACATTTTAAATGCTAGTTTTTATATGAATGTTTATGTTATGTTTAAACCGATTCATATGAGGAATGCATTGGACTTAATAAGTGACGGGTGGAGCCTGCTATAGCTCTTTGATGCATCAGTAGGTCTCATTAGACAAACAAGTGTCTTGGCATGATGCTTTGACAAAATCTTATTTGTAGTCTTGGCACGAGGCCTTGGCTACGTGGTTATGATAGTCTGGCATTCTGCATTCCATTATTTTGAAAGTGGTTAGTGACATTGCATGTGATTATTCGACTAGTAGAAAATCCATGTGAATAAGTAAATGAAATTATTTCATTTTATATTTTCCATATTATGGTCAAGTTCAAGTTTAAAAGGATTTTTTAGTTATACATTTCCTTAAATTTTTATTATTAATTATGAAAGTTTCCGCTATATTTTTATCCTTACTTAGAATCTAAGCTCACCCCTTTCAATGTTTTATTTTTTCCAGGATGTGAAGAATTAATTTATGAATGACCTGTAGTGATAGAATGAGGGGATATGAAGAAAAGAGTTTGTTGTAGTTTTTTTACTTTATGATGTAATGTAAGACTTATGAATATATCTAGTGTTTCCAAGACTACTAAAGTAATCCGTCATTCCAGACGTGAACTTTTGTCATCAGGATAATGTTATGCAATAATGCACTGACTCTGGGTAACAGGGGTCAGACCATTACAATTTATGCATTTGGATGTTGACAATGTCGGTTATGAATTTGAGAAGTATGATTTTTTGGAATTTAAAATGAATTTTGTGATGCTTTGTTTTACTGTGTGATTTGTGGTGTTATGACCTGTGGTCCAAATCTCAAGGGTCGATGCAACTAGACCTTCTTATAGGGGATTCTTCACATGAGGTTCGAAGCATGGAGTTTTTACCAAAATATTTCAATTAGGATTTGGATGTTTCAGAGGGTATTGAAGATTACATTGGTTCCAGGCCCATGCAGCTCTACATGGGACTGCTAGCATAGCAGTGATGAGAAGGTGGAAGATGGACTTAACATTTTTTCATGATGGGGAGATGCTTTTAATTGTGGTCTTGATCTTGGTTTTTGATGTTTTTTGGATCATTGGGGGGTAGTTTTTGTTTTAATGACTATTATGTCATGTGGGGACCCCCTTTTCCTTTAAAATAGGTTTATGGTAATAAAAAAATAACTTTTATTCAGTTTTTAATGTGGAAACACACATTTCCTACGGTAAATACGTGAAAATTCAATATCTGAATAAATAAATTCCATAAATTTTATTTTTGGTCATGTATTCAGAAGATATTGTTTAAAATATACAAGAATATTAATTAACACAAGCATGGTAGATTTGTTACAATAGGATTCATTTTATAATATTATGTTAATATTTATATCTCAAGTAACATTTGTTTATTTTATATTTACATTACCCTTGATTTACATATATGTTTAGGTGGTTATATGTGGTTTTACCTATTTACGTTGATATAGGTTTATATTAAATTTTAAATACTCTTGGATTAGGTGGATATATTTCATTTTGTTAGTCTAGAGGTAAGATAGAAAAATAGACAAGAGGGGGTGAGTTGGAAATTTAAAATAATTAATGAATTTTAAGGACATATTTGAGTTAGAATATCAATGAAGTGAAAAATAATAATGTTTAGAAAACATGATATTTTAATAGTGGTTCAAGTCTATATATTTCAACTCCATTGTTCACCCCTCTCACAGATTGAGAGTGATAGAACCCACAATAAAAAATATAATGGAATTTTATAATAACTATTTTCTGACTTGGATTTATAATATTATGACATATAATTATTTCTATAAAGTAACAAACTGAATAATGAAAGCCTTTTAATGCACATGAGCCTTATCATGGTTGGTGAGGACTCAAAAAGTGCATCCAAGAGTTCCGAGATCAAATCCGGCGGAGACACGTATTTGGGTAGCTGTAGGAGCACTGTAGTAGGTACTATAGTCGGTATTGTTAGGTATTGTAGTAGCATGAACTAATCATCCAATTGGGCCTTTGGGACACCAGTTTTGTCGTCAGGTCGTGGATGTCTTTCGATCCACCCAAGGAATTCGGTCCAGTTGTCTATAATGGAATTCGGGCCACCTCAAGGCCTTCCTCCCTCCCAAAGGCCTTCGGTCCAAATGAATATACACACATACCAGTCATACTACTAGGGAGAAGGCTGGAGATGATGATTAAGAGCGGACACATTGACCAGAGTATAGCTAACCAGAATTGAACAAATGAGAGGGTATGGAATTAACAAAGATATCGGGCTTGTACCGTTCTACACATGAAAAATTGCCGACCATCCTGGCAAAGACGGAGTACTGATTTCATGAAATGTTCCAGGGAGGAGTATTTCCATGTTGTCTTGTTTGGGTGATTACCTCTAAGACCTACATGTATTGTAATCGTATCTAAGACATCAAGCCTTGTAAGGGTTCCACCACACCCCTTGAAAGATGTATTGTCAAAAATAATAATAAAAATGAAGGCCTTCATGACATTTAGACAAACAGTTTTATTTCCTAGAGGCACAACATGAACAAGCTACCTTTCCACCTAGAGCCACAACCTAAATTACCTAATCTTTTTTGGGTGTCATGACCCACAATTGCACATTTTAATGGGTATTATAAAACCGTACTATTATTTACATAGAAGAAAAATATGAAGAACTAAAACATAGAAAAAAATACACAAAATCTAGTATATGCATTTTGAGGAAGCAGTGGAATATCCAGTAGAAAAGGATGAAATGATTTTTATTTCAGCTGGGAGTAGTATTAGATCACCAAAAAATATCAATGCTTAAACAATTCATGTAATCCTCAACCTCTTTCTTAAATAGTATCTATGGACTCAAAAATATATAGAGTTTCATTATGAAAAACTAAATTAAAATATTAATAATATTCAGTAATTTATTTTCTCAAAACATTGATCACTAATACAACTTCAAATAACTACTACAATGTTTTCCATGCATGTTTCCTTGTAATTATTCCACTTATACGTTATTTCTAAACGGAAAAAAATTGTGAAATCACACCGAAATATTCAATTTAAAAACTACAAATTAAAATGTTATGATGGTATGACTGAGTATTATATACTCTAAAATACCAAATGTAGGATCAAATAAGTTATATTATATACAAATACAAGAGGGGGTGAATTGTATACTTAAAAAAATTCCCTTAGGAAATTTTGGACAACCAAAATTCACAACACCACTATGTTCTAATGACTTGCTTGATTTCAGAAAAATGGTTCCAAAAATGAAACTTAATAAATGTTTACAACAGCTAAGATTATACCTTAAATCTTATAGAATCTAACTAAATCTGAGTACATATATGAGTAATTATAAGAGAGTTATACATTCCATAACAATACAAATTCCATGGAAAAATAATGTAGTAAAACTATAGGTAACATGTATAAACTCTTTTAACCAAAAAAGGAGGGTATCCAACAACCCTGGATATGGGGTCCCTTGGTTTATTCTTTCAAGAAAGTTTGTCTTCCCCAAACCCAGGTAATCCCTAAATTCGATGATCGGTATCTTTCGTGAAATCCACCCAAGGCATCGATATGCAAGGAAATCAACAGCTCTGACTTCAGAACCTGAAGTCTCTGATTTTAAGGTAATCAAACCTCTGCATGAAGAAAATCTACATGAATCCATGTTTAAACAAGCTATTAAAACATTCTATACGAAGATTGAGAGTTGATAAGAGCATCTCTCTCTAGAAATCAATTCAACAACATATAGGCACAGTTGTCAAAGATCTTGTGTCTAATTTCAAATGAGATCATATTTATAGGCAAAGCTCGATCGGTCGGCTCCCTCCTCCAACAACCATATTTTTTCAAGAATTTCGGAGGGACATGTACACATGTCACTCAAACAATAGTTAGTTGATAACTAAAAGCAGGACATCGTTTTATAATAGAACAAGTGAAAGAATTACTAAAATTGATATTCAAAAGGGAGAAAATCAATGGTTGGAGTGATGAAATATAAAGTTCAGAGTCTAACAAGAAAATTAATTCGGAGTCTATAATACGAGGATATTCAGATTATATTTTGCAGAAGAATTCAGAGTCAAACATAATTCATGTTCATATCCATAATTCGTAATCAGAATTCACAATCAGAATTCGTAATGAGAATTTATAATCAGAAATCATCATCAGAATTCGTAATGATAATTCATAATTAGAATTCATCATCAGAATTCATAATCAGAATTCATCATCTGAATTTGTAATGAGAATTCATAAACAGAATTCATCATCATAATTCATAGTTAGAATTCTTAATCATAATTCATCATCATAATTATTAGTTATAACTTTATATAAGTTCGTAATCAGAATTCAGAGTTGAACTTCATAAATGTTCATAACAAGGAATTCACAGTAGAACTTCGTAAATGTTCGCGACATGAATTCGGATCCTAAAATAGAATGCTTAATATCAAAGTATCATACGATTCCGAGGTTTTAGATAGGAATACGAATTTTATAATTATGAAATATATTGATATGAACAAAGACGTCTTGGTATGGGTAGATTTCCTTGGGTAAGGAAATTTTCCTTATATAAGTGAAACAGGGGTAAAATGAGTTTCTCTATTAAATGAGGTGATTCTTATTTTCAAAACAAGATGAATGTTAAAATCATAAGAGTGCCTTCATGAATAAAAAATATACCCCTTTTCATGATGGAATGGAAGATTTATAAGGAAAACCTTATTTCCTCAACAATCTCCCCGTTTTTGGAAAGCACTAACAACCGTACGAAAAATAATATATGTACTTAGAAAAAAATTTCATAGACTTTAAAAATAATGCTTATCGAACTTTGGAAAATGTTGAATACGACTAACTCCCCCTTAGGCATTGGAAATCTAAGGATCGTATTCTTGATTTTTGGAATGGGATTTTCATTATCACGAGAATGGAAATCTTTGTAATGAGAAACTCCACCTTATATAAGCTCCCCCTTACTTAGAAAAATTTCTTCTTTACTTAGATAACTTTTTCATTCTCCCCTTTAGATAATTTCTTCTCCCTTTTTAGTTCTTTTTCATTCTCCACCATTGTGAATTTCAAAAAGAGTTTGATGGAATGGAAAAGAATTATTGTACAGGAATTAATTGTAAGGACATAAAAAAAATAGACAAGACACAATTCCATTATGATTGAAAGTATTAGTACATGGGAAAACAAATACAACAAAATATTGGAGTGGGATTTATTTTGGTCCCTATTCCTTGTGAATTAGAATCTTCAAAATGGTCTTCATCTTTTTTAGATCTTTATGATCCTCATCTACTTTCTTTTCTAATGCTTTGATCCTGTCTTACTGAGATTTGAGGATCTCAAACTGATCCTTAAGAAGTTCGTCCTTCTTTACAAGATTCTCTTTGATCTCAATCTGGAGATCTCTTTCCCCCTTCTAGCTTTGATCAATAGAGTTAAGCTTCCCATTTAGATCATTCACCTGTAGATTTCGAGTATTTTTTCTAGGGTTAGCTTATCTTGAAATATATCTGAATGATTTTTAATTTTTGCATCCTCAGTACCAAAGGCTTCATTAACATCTTCTTTAAACAGATCAATCTCCACCAAATCTTCATTTATTTTCATTGAACAAAGAGTAATTTTGATGCAAGACTTTCTGTGGACCTCATAATTGATATGAAAATTTTTATGTTCTTCCACAATCTTCACACATTTATCCCTCACAATGGATACGAATTCTGAATTTTTATTCATGTTTTTCTAAAGCATATAGAATCTGGAATCTATTGTAGGAAATATTGGAATGGTATCTGCCAATTTCTTGAGGGACTCAACAACAAAATTATGTCCAAATGCAGATGACTCTGATTCAAACAATTTACTCGGAGGTGGTTCTTCCTCTAATTCTACAAACTTTCTCTTAGAGGATCCTCCTGTTTTTTTTCTTCTGATAATTTCTTTTGTTGGGGTGTCAACAGCTCCTTTTTTACCCTTGTCAATTTTCGGTATTACATTCACATTAGGAGATTCCTGCTCACTTTCGGATACTTGGACAATCTTGTCTTCATCATATTTTTCCTTCTCAGCTCCATCATTAATGTATTCAGGGTGTATAAAGTGATTATTGAAACTCACTTCCTAAGACAACTTGTTTACTTCCTTGTCTTCACCCTTGTCATCAACACCAGGAGTAGCAATTTTTTATGATCCATCTTGAGAAGTCCAGATTGAAACTTTTCGAAAGAAATTTTTTTTCATGATACTCATCAACTTGTTTAATTACATCTTTTGAGCCACCACTTCTCTTGGCTTCTTTTACTTATTTTTCAGCTTCCTACTCTTCCACAATCTTCTATTGTAGTTTTCCCGAAGGGATGATATTCTTCCCCAGAGTATCAGGTAATGATTCCACCAAAAAGGTTTTTGGTACATGTTTTTTTTCGGATGCAACCTGATCAGCCTTCAAAAGAGATTTACCAATATTTGCCTCAGATGACTTTTTCTTTTACTTTTTCTCCTTTTCTTACCTCTCAAGCTCTTTAGCAGCTATTTAATTTAAGGCCTTAGCCTCAGCAGGATCCAAACCAAACTATGGCTCCCCAGATTATCTAGTCTTCTTGTTCTTCTTCCATTTTTCTACCACCTCATCTTGGTAGGATTTCTGCTTCTTCGGTTTAGGAGTTGTGGATTGGGCTTCCATAGACTTAGAGGTTTTATCTTCAACTTCCACTTAGTTCAACTTCATTTTCATCCCAGCATTCATTTAAGGTTCACCCTTCTATATATTTTCCAGAATGGGTTCTGCCTCCTCCTCTGGTAGATCAAAAAACTCACCTGATTGTTTTGAGAAACCAATCTTCATCCTCATAAGAGTTTCATCTCCGATCAGCATCACCTTATAATTCCTCGGCTTGGAACTTCAAGGGATCTTGAAATATTCAAGTCATCGAACTATCAAATTTGAGATTATGGAAGGATAAATTTTTACCTATCCTCTTTGATTTCCATTATTGATGTTTTGAATCATAATGATGATATGTCTCATGAGATTTTCTTTCTCGAGGATTACTAAAAATTCTAGGATATACATGTCACTCTTTATAAGGGTATCCTTATCACCCTTTATTGGTACAATAAACACTTGTACCCAAAGCTGTAGAATCCGATAATTAGTTGAATGTTGGTCGATCTTTTTTGCAGTGTTGATATATGAAAGAACAAGGCATTCAGTAGCTTTTTCCTTAACAAAACTACCCTGAACTACTGGTAACTTATGAGAGAAAAATTCTGCCTCTACTTCATAGGATATTCCAACTAGGCTAGCTTCCTTGGTATAAGATAAAGTATACGTCCTCCTATATCTTCTGAAAGAGAAAATTTCCCTGCCATCTTCCATGAAGAAACTAGCTGACTCATAAAACTCTTTGAGCATGTCCGGATACACCACATCTTGAGCTCGGGTTTTAGAAATAGAAACACTTTCTAATCCATTGACCTTGATAATCTTGGATATAATTGAGTAAAACTTATTGAAGAAGTTTGGGTGTACCAACCTATACCTATATATCTTCCACTCTGGGATTGGCTTGACTGAAGATATATCATGAGAAGGGGCTTCTGCAGACATTCGAACTCGGCACTTCTGATGAATTCGGAACGAGCTTTTGTAGAGGAGCAGAGCTTCGAAACGTGACAACTTGGAAACCGATGTGGGACATCCATCGGGGGTACCATTTATATAGGACATATAAGATATCCTGTAACATCTATTTCCAATATTACAGATGAAAAACACTCCGATCTAATCTGACAGTTGAAAACATACCCGCAAGGAAATCATGAATCCGATCATTTGAGGTTTTAGGAAAAACATTCGGATTTAAGGAGAAATGAATCCGAAAAATATTAAAAAGAAAATAAACTTATAGAGAGTAAAAGTGATTACAAAAAAATAAGTAAGGAAGTCAAACCTTATGGATTTTATAGGAAGATTATTTGTAATAGGTCTCATTCTTTTATAAGGACTTCAGATTCCAAAAAAAACATGAATACGAGAGAAAAAAACTTCACTACGAAAATTTTAAATTCGAAAATGTCTATTACGAAAATTTCAGGTCGGATGATTTTCTTTATGAATACATCAAGTTCGATGATTTAATTTTAAAAACATTCAGGTTTGAATATTTTTCATTACAAAAACTTCAATTCTGAAGATTTTCATTACGAATATTTCAGTTCTGAAGATTTTCATTACGAAAATTTCAGTTCCGAAGATTTTCATTATAGAAAAAATGGAAACATTATTACTAAAAAAATTGAAAAACAACATTATGAATAATTTTCATTACGAATTTTTTTGAAAAACCAACTACAAAACATCTTCATTATGAAAATTTATGAAAAACCAATTACGAAAAATTTTCATTACAGAAATTTTTTAAAAACCAACTATGAATTTTTTTGAAAAGAATTAATTAAAGATGTACCCTCTATGAAAAGGAGTTTATTACTGTAAGGATATTGGTTCAAAAAAAATTAATGGAGGAAGATTACCTCACGATTATCATTCCTAACTTCTGTTTAATATACTCAAATCTATAGGAGAGTAAGGATTTTGTGAAAATATCAGCAAGTTGATCTTATGTTTCGATAAACTGAATAATGATATCTCCTTTTTGTGTGTGATTCCTAAGAAAGTGATACCTAATATCTATGTTTTTTTCAAGAGAGTTATGTGAAGGGTATTTACAAAGGTAAATGGAACTTGTGTTGTCCGACAAAATTTGAGTTTCAGTAAAATGCAAGACATAATCTGTGACTGTGTGTTGCATCCACAATACATGAGCAAAACATCTTCCAGCTGATACATATTCGGCATCACCAGTGGAGAGTGATATAGAATGTTGCTTCTTGCAAGACCAAGAAACTAATGAATCTCCTAATAAATTACATGTTCCTTATGTACTCTTTCTATCCATTATACATCCACCAAAGTTAGCATCTGAAAAAAAATCTAAGAGAAAATAATTTCTAGAAGTATAGAATATTCCAAAATCCATGGATCCCTTTAAATAGTGAAAATATCTTTTCACTGCCTTTAATTTAGATTCCTTATGATTGGATTGATATCTTGCACATAAGTGTACTGAAAACAGTAAGTCTAGACCACTAGTTGTCAAGTAAAGTAGACTTCCTATCATATCTCTAAAAGATTTTTGATCTACTCGATTCCCAACTTCATAAAGATCAAGTGTGTTTGAGGTGACAATGGGAGTACATACACTCTTGGTGTTGTCACATCCATCCTTTTTAAGAATATATTTAATATACGTATGTTGGGATATATAGATTCATTCTGGTTTTTGAGAGATTTGGAAACCATGGAAAAATGTTAACTCATCCATCATACTAATTTCAAACTCAGATTTCATTAGATCCACAAAGGAATCAGTTAAGGATTGCTAATTGGAACCAAATATAATGTCATAAACATCTATTTGACCAATCGGAAAAAATTTCTTATCTTTTTTTATAAAATGGGTTGGATCTGCATTTCCCGTAACATAATTATTTTGAGGCAAAAATCCAGGAAGTCTATAATACCAAGATCCATGGGCTTGTTTAATTCCATACAGAGCATTGGTATGTCTAAAAACATGATCAGTATGTTTTGTGTCTTCAAATCCAGGAGTTTATTCAACAAAAATGTCCTCTTGAACATAACCATTAATAAAATCACATTTCACATCCATTTGAAAAAGATTTAAATTGAAGAATTCTACAAAGGTAAGTAAAATATGAAGAGATTCAAGTTTAGATACTGGAGCCTAGGTTTCTTCATAGTTTATTCCTTTTTGTTGATTATAGCCTTTATCAACTAATCTAGCTTTATTTCTATCAATGATTCCATTTTCATCACACTAATTTCTGAAGACCCATTTTACTCCAATAACAGATGTTTCAATAGGACATTCAACCAAGGTCCATACATTATTCATTTCGAATTCATTTATTTCATCTTGCATGGCTTTGATCCAATCATCATCACCCAAAGCTTCATCAGTGCTTTTTGGTACTAATTGGGAAAGAAATTCTAGATGTTCTACTTCCTTTCTTAAGGAACTTCTAGTCCATATAGGCTTATTGACATCACCAATGATGTTATCACTTGGATGATTCTTTAGAAACAAATGGTTTGGGTTTTGTAAAACCTATTCATTAACATAGGGTTGAAAATCTTCTAGGGTAAAGTTTTCAGTATTATCTTCATGAAAATTTTCTTTATCAGAATGATCTTCTATCATAGGTTGATAATCAGTTTTTGAAAACACATCCAAGGATATAGGTTGAGGTTGTTTAAAAACAAAAGGATTAGTTTCATCAAATTTAACATGTAATATTTTTTCAATAGTACAAGTGTTTTTATTGAAAACTCTATATGCCTTAGAAGTTGTGGAGTAGCCTAAGAAAATTCCTTCATCAAATTTTTGTGTTAATTTGTGTAAATTATATTTAGTATTCAAGATGAATAATTTTTAGCCAAAAAAATTAAAGTATGAAAGTCTAGGTTTTCTACTATTCCCTAACTCATAAGAAGATTTATTAAGAAAATGTCTAATCAAAACATGATTTATAGTATAACAAGAAGTACTTAAAGCTTCAGCCCAAAAACTTTTGGCAACAGAATACTCACTCAACATTTTTCTAGTTATCCCCTGAAGAATTATATTTCTTTTTTCAACAAAACCATTTTGTTGAGGTGTTCTAGGTGATAAAAAGTTATGAGTAATGCCTTTTCTAATACAAAAAGTTTCAAAATCAGAATTTTGAAATTCTCCTCCTAGATCATTGTGGATAGTTTTCAATGTAAGGATTTTCTCATTTTCCACTTGGGCTATAAAACTTTTGAAATAAGATAAGGCTTCACAATCCCTTGCTAGAAAATAGACCAACATAAATCTAGTGTAGTCATCAACGAAAACAAATACAAAGTACTTTCCCCCAATGCTTCCAGTTTGTGTTGGACCAAAAATATCCTTATGCACAAGCTGTAATGCATCAATAGTTGAGACTTCACCGACTGATTTAAAACTTGATTTATGTTTCTTACCATATTGGCAAGGGTCACAGACGTTTGAAGAATCAAATCTAAGCTCCGGTAGATCCATAACTACTCCTTTAATAGAAATTTTACATATGTTCCTAAAGTTACAGTTTCCTAACCATCGAGGCCATAACCAAGAGTGATATTCATTTTCACTAAGACAAGGAATGTCTTAGCTCCTAAGGACATCTATGTTTAGTGTGTAAAAATTCTCTTTCCTGTTGGAATAAAGAATAAATTATTCCTTTCAATTTTGTACTAAACACTTATCATTTCTAAAATTCACAAGGTATTCTTCATCACATAATTTGATTATGCTAATGAAGATGTGCTTAAGAACCTTAACAAATAAAACATTTTAAATAAATTTTTTTTCAAGAAGAATGATGTTACCCATACCAATAATTTCTCCCTGAGCATTATCTCCTTAAACTACTTTTCCTCAATTCGTCTTGATAATCTGTTAAAAATTGTTTTTGTTACCGGTCATATGTAGGGAACATCCATTATCTATGTACCACGTATTGCTGTTGGTAGCTTCATTATTTTCTTGAAAACGAAATAGTTAGACTTTTGGAATCCAAACTTTCTTGGATCCGAAATTGTTAGAAAATAAAATTTTGGGTATCTACATTTGTTTAGAAAAACATGCTATATATAGCCCAAGTGATTGAACTCTATTCAAGGAGCAATGTTTCTTCCAATGCCCACCACTTTGACACATAGTGAAAAAAGGGGCTCTAGGAGGAACAAAATAGCTGTTTTTGAAGATATTTTTTTGGAGAGTATAACTTACTCAAATCGTGTTTCCTTGAGGTTTAATTTGAGAATACATATTGTCAAAATTTTCCTTCCCAGAGGTAAAGTTTGCAAGAAGCTTCAATAGAGAAAATATTTCAGATTTCAGTCTTATGACTAAATTCCTATCCTCAGGAATCATTTCCTTATAGTCAGGTTTTTCCTCAAAAACATGTATCTTTAATATAGCATTCTTAAGATCGTTAGACACTTATTCTTTAACAAAATTTTCATTCTCAAAGTCTTTAAATGTTTTTCTAAAAACTCATCATTATTTCTAAGATCTCTAGAATGGTCTGAAATCTCCTTTGTATGAATTTCATCCTTAGTATTTCCTTTGTCTAATTTCTTAGAAATTGTACAATTTTTTGATTCAAGTAACATGGAAAATATAAATACATATTCATATGAAGGTATTTCTTCATTTTCTAGGGATGAAGTATCTTCATTAGAAGTACTATTTTCGGAATAGTAATTCTTATCAAGAGATAAATTTGTTAAAGCCTCGACATAGCATACCTTGGCCATAATACATGTAATATGGAAAGAAGTAGTAGAAATGAATCCCATTTTCTTCTATGCTGATAAATCATATTCAAAATATTAAACATCTGAAGAGTCTCCATAGCTATCAATCCATGTATCATTAGCTTTAAGACTTTTCCTGTGAATGGATCTATAAAATTTCTTCGTGTTCCTCTCTGAATTCATTTCCTTCTTTTCCTTCTTCATCAACAAAAGAGAATCAGGTCTGATATGACCTATTCTTCTACCCTCATAATATGTAACATCTCCATATTTTATATCTCTATAGCCTTTCTTCGGGTATTTTTTATAATGGTTCCTTTGAGCTATAATCTTGTTCATTCTTTGAGCAAGATTAGCTAATTCATTCTCAGACATTTCTGTGTCACTAGATTCTGACTCAATAATGACTTTCATTGTCTTTGATCTGGTTACTCTTTCTAGGGTCATGGAATTCATATGTTTAGAAGTGATTGTAAAAGCAACTCCTTCATTCCAATTCATCTTCTTGAAATTTTCATCATATCTCTTCATTCCGTTTTCATACTGAAGAAGTGTTCAAAACAATTCATCAAAGGAAATCTGAGTGACTTTTCTATTCTCATCAATAACTATCCTCTTAGACTCCCATTCATTTGGAATGATATCTATGATCTTATCCACAAGAGCCTCATCATCCAAACCTTTCTCTCCCATTGATTGTACGCTATTCACGATAGACATAAACCTTTGGTGAGATTTTCTTATAAGTTCTCAATAAGGAAAGTAAAAACCACGGTATTCAGCTATCAGCATAGCTCTTCTAGACTCTATGACTTTAGATGTTCTAAAATGTGTAACTTCATGTTTCATCCAGATAATTTTTTTCAGATTAACATCATGATATTTTATTATAGATGTTCTTATTCATGGAACACCACAACGTATTTCCGACTCTGATGTTTGATTGATATTCTGATTTCTTCGGATTCGTAAAGGTTCTCAATTACTTCTCTAGAATCTTATAATCTCCAGTAATCATTAGATAGTCATCTACTCCAGTACTGATAAGAAAAGTCTTCATCCTATCTGTCCAGTACTCATAATCATTTCCATCAAAAATAGGAGGTCTTGTAGGATTTAGGTTATCAATAGAACCAATATTTAAAACTGCCATTCTAAAGAAAATATTTGGCAGACAAACTTGCTAGTAGTATGAGTTTGTAATAAAGAGGAAATAATCTAAGCAAGGAACTAGATGTTGTATCTATAAGAAAAAGTGAATCCATACTATATTGGTTAGAATTTATGAATCCTAATAAGTATGAATCCAAAAAATAGATTCCGAAAAATATGAATACGTAAAATGTAATTCCGAGAATTCCATTCTGAATCTAATCATAAGATTAATTCAGAATGAACCAATCCTCTGTTACCAATTTGATAAAATGGTATGACTGAGTATAATATAATCTATAACACCAAATGTAGGATCAAATAAGTAAAATGAGATACAAATACATTAGGGGGTAAATTGTATACTTAAAAAAATACCCTTAGGAAATTTTGGATATCCAGAATTCATAACACCTCTATGTTCTAATGACTTTCTTGATTCTGGAAAAATGGTTCCAGAAATGAAACTTAACATAAGTTAACAACATATAATATTCTACCTTAAAGCATATATAATCTTACTAAATCTAAGTACAAATATGAAGAAGTATAACATTGTTATACTTTCCTCAACAATACAAGTGAAGTGGAAAAGAAAAGTAGTTTTAACAGTTAACAAGTATAAACACTTTTGTCCCAAAGAGGAGGGTATCCAACAACCCTGGATAAGAGGTCCCTTGATTTATACTTTCAAGAAAGTCTGTCTTACCCAAAACGAGGTAATCCCTCCATACAAAGATCGGTATTTGTCTTGATTTCCCCCCCAAGTGCTCGAGTTTTAAGTAAATCGGCACCTCTCACTTCTTAACCCGATGTCTCTGATTTTAAAGGTATTCCATCCTCTGCATGAAGAAAATATGCATGAAGAAAAGTTTGAACAAATTGTTCAAACATTCTACAAGAAGCTAGAGAGTTGATAAAATCCTCCCTCTCTAGAAATCACTTCAACATCATGTAGGAGCAGTTGTCAAAGTTCATGTGTCGACTTACAAATGAGCTTCTATGTTTAGGAAAAGCTCCAGCGGTCGGCTCCCTACTCCAATGGTCATATTTTTCCATGAATTTTAGAGGGACATATACATGTGTCACTCAAAAAACGGTTAGTTGATAACTGAAAGCATGATATCATTTTATAATAGAACAAGTGAAAGAAAAACTAAAACTGATATTCACAATGGTGATAATTAATGTTCAGAGTGATGAATGTTAACGTTCTGAGTCTAAAACGAAAATGAATTAGGAGTCTATAATACAAGGATATTCAGATTCCGTTCTGCAAAAGAATTCGGAGTCGAACATCATAAAAGTTCTTATCCATAATTTTTAATCAGAATTCACAATCAGAAATAATTATGAGAATTTGTTATCAGAATCCATCATCATAATTCGTAATGAGAATTCGTAATCAGAATTCATCTTCAGAATTCGTAATGAGAATTCATAATCAAAATTCATCATCATAATTCGTAATGAGAATTCATAATTTGAATTCATCATCAGAATTCATAGTGAGAATTATTAATTAGAATTCCTCATTAGAATTCGTAGTTAGAACATTATATATATTCTTAATCAAAATTCAGAGTTGAACTTCATAAACGTTTGTAGCTGGTAATTCTGAGTAGAACTTCATAAAAGTTCATAACAGGAATTCAGATCCTAAAAAAATGCTTTATATATAATTATTATATGATTGTGAAGTTTTAGATATTAATATGATATTTATACTTAAGAAAAATATTGATATTAATATATCCAATATATGATCATTCTTTCACAGGGTTTATGTTTCAAAAGTTACCAAATCGGTAAAAATGTTTTGTGTCAATTTTCTTTCTTTGAGATTCATGTTTTATTATGCACCTAAAATATATTTATTGGTTCATATATTTCTATATTACATATAAAAACCTAAATATCATTATTTTAATTTTATTTTATGCTTCATATAATTTCCTTCTCTTAAGTGTGGATTATGATCCCATGTTTCCAAGTAAGAAGTGTTTATTGAAACAATCTCATTAATTTTTGAAATTTTTTATACTTAATCATCCTTTGATGAAATAATATGATACATCTCTCAAGAACATTCATAAAATTTCCAATATTTTGGATATTAATAATATATTAATTTATTGGCAACATGTTTTCACTTTCTGGTACAAATTCTTTAAGGTTTTTTACATAACCGTGTTATTACACTCTCTTTGATCAGAAATATGTGTTCCTTCAAAACCATATTTTATAAAAAAGGGTTTCCAAGATTATTATATTAATATCATATTATAATTAAAATAAATTTACCCTTTTTTACCATTTTTTTGAAAATAATCTTCTTGTTTCCTTCCAAATGATTTATTTTTATAACCTTTGCAACATGAAAAAGGAATTTTCATTTTACATCGTACTACATGTACATATTTACCCATCTCTATTACATTGAGAAATCATCTAAGATATTAATAATTAATTCATTCTAAAAAGATAGTGTTCTCCTAATATTCTTGTATATTCATTATTTTTAAATTTTTATTCATTTAAAAATATATCCAAAAATATTTATTTTTAAAAAAAAATTTGAAATTTTTTTCATGTATTATTTTTTAGTTTTTGAATTAGTTTTAAAGACATGCTTCTAAAATTTATTTCAATATTTATTTATAAGTTTTCCATGTATTTTCATGGAAATGGTTTGATTTTTTTTAATATTAGTTTAGATGTTTTCAAATTATTTTTAATGAAATGGATTTCAATACATTTTATTGCTTTATTTTTATGATTTCAATGTATTTTCATGGAAAACTATTTTCAAAATTTTTTCAATCTTCATTCATATAATTTCATGTAATAATGTATTCAAAAAATTCTCAATCATCATTAATTAGTGTTCAATGAGTTTTCAAAGAAAACTATTTTTAAAATTTTTTGAATCCCATTTTATTAGTATTCTAGGAAAAAGGATTCCAAAACGATTTCATGTATTCTTTATTTTTTTTCAAGGAATTTTTTAGGAAAATGATTTTATTTATTAAAAATCCTTAAAAACTAATATTTTCCTCAAAATATGTTCCCGAAAGATATTGAAAAATTATTTTCAATATAAGAATATATTTGTTGATTTTACTCAAGCCATTCTAGGAAATGATCTAAAGGTTCAATTCTTATCATTTCTATGAAAGACTTATTCCTAATTTCATGTTATTTATAAAACATATTTATCTTTCATGGGTCACATGATTATGAAATTCATTTCTCTATCTCAGGATATGCTTCTGATGGATTTATTATGTAACATGCATCGTTTTCCACAAGTTATGGTATTTCTACAGGATTATGATACCCATTTCATTTCATGGGTTAAGATATGATTATTTAAGATCTTGTGGAACATATATGTATGATTTCATTATACGATGGGTGGGAACTATATCTACCTCCAATTCATTGGATGAAGATTTATATCTCATGAGATCAAATAACTTGTTCATGGGAATGAACATTAACTACTAAGATGGCCATAGGAGTGATCCGTGACTACCAGGATTGTATAAGGAGTGAACTGATGCTACTAAGATGGCCATGGTAGTGAATTATGACTACCTTGAATGTATGAGGAGTGAATCTTCGCAACTAATATGTCTATGTGAGTGAACCATGAAAACCATGATAGTATGAGGAGTGAACCCGTACTACCAATATAGTCTTGGCAGTAATGCCTTAGATACTATAAAAATTGTATTATATTCATATGTCTCGACCAAAATTCCATGTTTTATTCCTATGTTATGATTTCATGTATTATTATATTTATTTATTTATGATTCATGTCTTATATAGTTACATTGTTTATTTCATGATTCATTTATATGATCTTTGATATGTTGGGTATGACCTTTTATTTTCATGATCATGTTATCATAACCTTATGCTTATTATTATACTTATATATCTCCCTTCTTTACACCAACTAAGAATTTGAGATCTCCCCATTCTAATTATTCATTTCCATAGGTTATGATGAATGGTCTTATGAAGAATTACTAAATGTGTTGATCTTTATGGGAGTTGTTGATGTTCTTTTATCAGTATAGAGGATTTGTTTCCAGGATTCTAATGACAATAAACTATTATAGTCATAAAGCATGTAATATTGTAATTTACTTAATATTAATATAAAATGATGTAATTTCCATGTATTTCAAACCTAGGTCACTATCAGATGTTAACTCTAACAAACCTTTTCATCTTCATCTTGAGCCTCCGGGGATGTTACCACCAATTCCATCATCATTATCATATTTAGGATGTACTTTTCATACCATGACTTGGATTCCATATGGGATGTTTCAACGTATTCCATATCCATATCCTATAATTTATCACCATCACTTATATCCTTATTCTTCCTTTCCTATTCTACCTCCATTTCCTACAATCCATCCAGGATCAGATTATTGTGGTCCTTTATCAACCAGTTCACTACACCAAGATAATCTGTCTCATGCAATGGAACATGCACATAATTCAGAGTATACTAATCTAGGATATCCCACAAATCCATCGGAGCCTAATTATTAATTAGGTTCATATTTTTCTATAAGTGTGTCAAATTATGCCACATCATTATTTCCCTATCATAGTGTGAATTAGTTGAACTTTTTTTCTTTTATCTTATTTAGTAGGATATTCTAATTTGATACATGGGAACACCCATGTTCATGAATCCTAGAATCATCAAACAAAAATAATGGTATACTACAATGAAGACAATTCGATGACATGTAAAAATTCTAGATACTATAGATGTTTTATTGAAATATTATCCATGTCCAAAAATATCATTCTATTGAAACCAATATCATGGAGGTGTATTAGTAATGATATAAATAAAAAACTCTTTAATTAAAGAAACACCCTCACCCAAAATTATTCAAAAGACCAAAACAAAATTTATGAAAAATACTTCAACCGACTGACCAAATGACCAAATTTTCAAACTAAGGAATTAAAAAATATCAAAACCAAAAAATTAACCAAATGACCAAATAACCAAAATAAAAAACTAATAAACTATCCAAATAACAATATAAAATAATCTAAATATAATTACATAAATATCATCACACTAGTGGAATCCAAATCATACCCATTTTTAGCATTCAAATTATTATGAATTGATAATGTCATACCACTACTATTAAATTTATAATGAAATGTATATTTACATTCTAATGTAATAAATGTACAATATTAAAAATATATTATTTAATAAAATGTCTGAAAATTGTTCCTTAAGAGAGAGATAGAATCTTCTATTTTGTTTTCCATGATTAATGTAATGTTGGACAATGTTATGGCTATTGATAGATAGATACCGGGCACTTAAATAATATTTTTTCATTTATTAATTATAGAATATGAGATAATAAATTCATAATTAGGAACAAATGATTAATAAATAAAATAAAATTTACATATATGACTTTTATTTATGAATTATTAAATATTATATAGTTATATGCTTCTTCATTTTATGGATTTATTCAATAGTGAAAATGAAAATTCATTCTAGGTTGTGTTAACCTTTATTTAGCTCTAATTTATTACATTAAAATGATTCTATCTTTATAGTATTAATTTAACATATCATCCTCTTTTGATATTCCTCCCATTTGACATTTAATGTCACTTAATCACATGTATATTCAATCCCATTCATTTTAATCTAATGTGATAATTGATGTTAATACCACATAGTGACTCATCACTATAATATAATCAAATATGATAAATTTTTAACATTATTGGAGTAGATAGTGACTCTCACATGTCTTTACAATCATTTTTGTTTTATTTTCAAATAAAATTTATATTACTCCATAATTTACTATTGCAGTAATCAATATCATATTCACCAATTGACATTGGGATTAATGGTTGGGTGCCCTAATGAAAATTATTTATCTCTAGTTGGAGTAAAAATGATGGATGTTTTTTAAATTCACAGATGCATGAAAATATAATAAGTATTCTTATTTATATTTAATAATTTACATGTAATTCACAAGTAAATATATATTTTTTAATTTAAATAGTGTGTTCGGAGGCGCACGATGATTAAAAATATGACAAAATTGCTCTAAATGATCATTTGAGATAGTTATTAGGAGAGGATAACCAGGGTATAGTCTAATGTGAACACGGGAAAATAAAAATTCCCTACTAAATATTTTTCCTCATAGAATACACCACAAATCTCTCACACCATCTAGCACCAAAATTAACATGCACAATAAACTGAGGCCAATAAAATAGCTTGATGGGAGCATGAAAGATATAAAATGAATTAAAAAATAGTTCCTAAAATATATTATAATTATATATGAATCCCTTAACTCATAGGTTTCTAATTTTCTGATTCATGTATTTAAACAATTATCTCCATATATAATGCACCTCGTGATGTCAATGAGAGTCAGAGTTGTGGTCGAGGTGATGATACTACTGGTGATGAGGATGATGATGATGAAAATGATGATATTGATGAGGATGTGGATGATGATAATGGTGGTGGGGATTATTATTATTATTATACATTAGGAGATGATGTTTATAAGGATTTTGGTGATCATTATGATGTAACTAGTGGTGATGAAGGATATATTCATCCCCTCCATTTTTTAGTTTATAGTAAAGATAAATGTGTAGATGATGTTTTATTGACTAAATAATATTGATGCCTTGGAATATTTTTCTATGTAATAATATTTTAAATGGTATGAAAACTGTAGATAACTAGATGGTTTAATGTTAAATAGATAATGATTATAATACCTTAAATGTTTATCGAGGTCTGTAATTAATATATAAATTCTTTAAGAGGTGTTGGACAATGCGGCTACTATCTATTGGTGTTAGGAAGCTAAACTGAATGTAGATAGAACCATCCGTATAAATTAATTTTGGAAAAGAATATATATCCTTGGTTTTAGGAACCATCAATACAGGTTTATACCAACATTTTAAACCACACCATGTGTATTGGATGTGGGTTATGGGCTATACCAATAGTTTACATTGAAACAATTTGTATACAACTTTAACAATGCTTATAATCCTCATGTTTCGCAGAGTCACTCGTATAGGTCATACCAATGGTTCTAGGGCCAATACACATGGATCTACACCATTGGTATAGTTTAGTATTTTAGCTGTGAAAAATGGTAAAAATATCCCTAAACATGTGGAAAAAAATTGGAAGAAACTAAGATAAATTCCAACTGACTATTAGTAATGATATGTAGAAACATGAGATAAAACATTATAAATGATAACCCTATAACAATACCTCACTAATAACCAAATATATCTCTAAGGAAAACCTTGATAAACTAACCTAACGTGAAACCCAAGATCCAATGAGTAGTACCTATCAAAAGGTCTCTACGTGGATCAAATAGACAGGAAACAAATTGGACAATAATTATATTTCATCTAAAAATAGAAATATATATAGGTTGATAGATTATAAATTATTAATAAATTTTAGATAAATAAAACATATTATTTTGATGAAATAAATATTGATTTGTAATTTTGATAAGACACAATTATCCCCAATTTGGCTATGATGCCGATTTATGCGGGTTATGTTGTGGGGTTACATGCACTCAAGGGCCAAATGAGGAAATTGTGTTTCAATTATTTTTGTTAAAAATGAAAAAAATGAATTATAATTTTTTTTATTATACAACATTACAAAAATTAATCATGAAACAATATTCATATACACATTTTCAAATAACAATGAATTTTAAATTAGAAACATTCATTTTACTATACAAATCGGTAGCATAAACTAGAAATAATTAAAATTGAAAAACTCATAAAAATGATTACCACATGATTCCTATGAAGATTATAATAAAAATAATAAAATGAGATGAAAATTAACTAGGATATATATTTTTATAAAACATTAATAGGAAATTGAACATTAATAGTCTGAACCAATAATCTAGATAAAAAAAGTATCATATAATGATACAAATGAGTATAATAAGAATTTTTTTATAAGAAAGTTTAGTCCAAATTTTCTAAACAAGAAATAAAATTCATGTTCAAAGAACAAAATAGAATAAAAAATCACATTTTACTAGAATATGAACTCAAAACAATATGGAAATAATACAGTAAATATGATTCATAACAAGACAAGTAAATTGAAATGGAATTTAATATTCAGCAATTACAATTATAAAAAATTAACAAAACAATGTAAATAAATGAGAAAATGATGATTTTTGTGCTTCATACAATTTTACAATCTGTGAGGGGAATTATCGTAATAGTATTTAACTTTAGAATAAAATTTTACAATAAATTGGATACAAGTAATCAATGTTGGACAATGAAACACACACAAAGTGAAAAAACATGAATTACGAAACTATTTTTGAAACTTTTCAAAGGAAAACATATATTTTTTCATGAAACCATTAGAATGGTTTAGTAACATCATTATTAATGTAAATGGTTGATAAATATCATTATATTATTCATCATTGATTTCTCCAAATGTCACTATGATTTTATTAATGTTCATTGATCTATGAGTTTATGAAACAAAACAAACTACTTCATTACAATACATTTACATATATTTTAGAAATATTTTGGAATTTATAAATCATATATAACTCTATATTATCATTGAAATTTTTTAAAATCATCTCCTTCTTCCCTGCACAATATTGGTTGAACAAGAATATTGTTTTGGGATTCAACCGCTTTTTGGGGAGGAAAATTTGGAGTTTGATTTTTTCAAACTCTCACATTTTCATAATGTGACTTCTAAATGGGTACTATTTTATTATCCCATTATTTTTTAATCAGTTTTATATATTTTTATGAAATAATATACTAATAAGTAGAAGGAATCAGCTGTTTTGTATAGGATAAGAAAAAATGAGCTTATATATGGTTTGTGGCGTCATAGTGAGCAAATACATTGGTGATGGTTATTAGGTGTGGCCACTACCGAGTAGTATAAAATTAGACCATACTATATATTTTTTTAGGTGATTCTATGATGAGTATTTTTTGGTTTTTATCTTAGAGGGGTGACTCATTTATATGAGATTATTATCATAGAAAAGGTGAGGTAACATCATATTTACGTTTCCAAATAGGTTTAATTTTCTATAATTATTATTCAAGTTTTGGGTTATCACTTTCATTTTTATAGTCATTTATTATGGTTGAATTATGTAATTTTATCCCATTATTTTTAATCCTCAAAATTATAGGGTTTTCCTCCTAAAATTTTATTATCTTAATTAATTTGCAGGTATAATTTTTTTGCTTCTATTTCAATTTGATATTAGGAAAATGATTGTCAAAATCATGTTTTCTCACTCATTCAAATAATTTTTCTCCCAAATAATTGTTATTCTAGGAGGTTATTTTTATTTCTTATGGATTATATATGGGTGATAAACACCAATGGATTTCTAGCCTCATTAAAATATTTAATATGATAAATTATTTTACTATATGGATGCAATGAATATATAATATTTTTGAATATATGAACATAATGAAGGAACATAAGAAAACATTAGAGAATCTAGAGAAGAAATGTGATGCTCATTGTATGGATATGATATAGTTAGCGACAAGCACAATCCACATTTATTTTTCTGCTAATAAACTATGGGAGGTGATGAATCTAATAGATCTTGATGAGATTTGGGTGATGCCTGAAAGAATATATAAATTGAAATTATTAAAAAATAATTTATATATGAAAAATTTGTATAATTATCAAATTATAGATAATGGAGATTTAGATAACCACATGGATAAGTTAACCAATCATTTTATGAATATATATATTTTTTTCTTTAGGATCGATGATAATGGAAATTTTATACCTATCTAAATGTAATAAAAGGATAAATGTTTACACTTATTGAGTTTATTTCTTTATTAATATGATAATATCATCACCACATTATTTACCATGAGATAAACTCTAATGTTGGTTAATGTGATTCCATCATTCTTAATGAATGAGACTCATAATTAAGTAACAATATTGAGTCTTCAGGTAATTGAAGTTTTTTGGTTGTTAAAAATAGACAAGGAATTCGTAGTGGTGAGTTGCAGGCAAAAAGAAAATTCAATTTCTTATATTGTGACAAGGGTGGAATGGTTTATATGTTCTATAAATCTGGTAAAAATAAGTATAAAGGAAAAAATTAATATGTATAACACCGATTATGAGGATACCAAAACAATACATATATAGGGTGAGGGTGATTTATTTTCAATCATTATTTATTTTCACTTGTTAGATAATTGAAATAAATGATTGATTGATTTATCATCTTCATACCCTATTACACTAAATATGGAATTACTTTTCTTCATACAAATAAAGTGATTTTGGTATATTAAAGATGGAAAATGGAGATTCTTCATGTGTCATTGGTGTTAGTTATATTTTTATAACTAAGAATTCAGTTTGTATGAAAATGCTGAGGGACATGCGACATGTCCTAGGTATATGGCATAATTTTTTATCTAGTTACACTCTTGATAATGATAGGTTATGAAGTTTATTCAATGATAGATTATGGAAATTTTCCTGATGATCGATGGTATATGGCTGGGGAATAATGGATGAAATTATTTATCGGTCAGATTTAAAGGCATGAAGTGAATGGAAAAAAATAATTGTTTTTAAGAGGTCTTTGTCATATTTGTGGAATAGGTAATCATCACACATGAGTTGTAGACCGTCAAATGGGAAGAAGAAAATTTGGAAGATGAAGTTGGTCGGGTAATTTTTTATGAACTTATACGTAATTAATTTTCATTAAAGGGTACCACTAGTTAAGACGGAATTAAAATCATAAATCTCGGTGATGTGTAGATAATTACATACTTGTTGAAGGATGTTAACAATACGGGGAAATTTGTTTTTAGTACACTAGATTGTTTGTCAATCACTATTATGGGGGATCCAATTCAGGATCAATCCAAACAAAATTAGCATGGTGGTATAAATACATTTATAACCATGACTTTTTCAATTGAAATTTTTTTATATGGGTAGGTTTCATTTTCCTATTAGAGATACAAAATAGAATCATCATATTCATTTCATAGGATAATGATTGGTAAGATTCCATTGGGTTTTTAGAACAAATATTTTTTTTGTGATGATATATCCTCTATCGATGGGCTGATGGGGGAGGTTATTGGCATTCAGCTTGTGTTTAGAAGCTAAAAATGTGGAGTTTGAATTTTTCTAACTACCCACTAGAATTACCAGAATTTTAAGGGGGTATTTTTCCCATTATTTTATTAATTATTCATATATTTATTTAAATAATACTTTCCCTATAAAAAGGGAACCTTAGGGGTGTTTAGTAGGTGTCAAAAATGATTAGATATATTGTTCCATGTTTAGCAATGAGAAAATATTTTGGAGGTAGTTTCCGGACATCAGCACAAGTGAGAAGCATCAAATCATGTTGTGAAATAGATTATTTTAGTTTCTAAAAATACACTTCTTTTTTGGTTTTAATCTCTTTGAGGTGACTCGTTTTCATGATATGATTCTCCTAGAAATGGAGATGGAGTATCAAGCTTTGGTTTTCACATTGGTGTTCTACACTCTCATTATAAATCAATATTTGTAATTTCACATGAATTTTATACGATATCTAATAATAATGAAGTTATTAGATATTCTCCATGGGTTTTAATCATCCTCTTTAGATGGTTGTTTCAACTTTAAAAATATGTGTTGTGGTTTATTTATTTATATTAGTTTTTAATCATTTGTGTTCATTAGAGAATCAAAAATTCTTTATTGGAATAAAGTATGTATCCTAAAACCAACATGTTTCTTACCTAATTTATAATTACATTGGAATTATCACATGATATCACTGTACATGGGAGACATAAAATATCCTCTTTCTAAAAGATGATGTGGCTTATAGAGGAAACCTTTCCATGTAACTAGTGATGGGAAGCACAGTAAGGATACCTAAAAAATCATTATAATATTTATAGGACCAAATCAATATGGACATTGTTATAACACATAAATGATGCAAAAAATATATATGTGTCACTTAAAACTACATAAGAAACGAATGTTGTAAAACATGAATTTCTAGTATGAAAATCAATAAAGCAAAGACCTTATCCAATACTTCATGACATTTATCCACCATAGGATCAATCTAATCAATGGACCAAACAAAATACAAAATAATTCATGTGTAAGATGTCAGTTAGGGAAAGAGATATAGTCCAGGTGCAACATACCATAGACCCAATGGGAAATAATCATAGTACAAGATATACATATAAAAATTAAAAAAAATAGAAATTAAATATTTGAATTAAAATCATATTAACATTCATGTGATTTAATTAATAGAAAAGTGAATTCTAATTCCAAACGATATCAGCGTTTATGGTTAGAGTTCAAGAATGTGACATTTATTTTTTAGTAAGAGGTGATAGCCTCTAACAACTAAAAAATGAAAGTTTTGTAAACCACCTAATAATGTATTGGTTTCCCCTTATTAATTTTATCAATTTTTAATAGATCTTAATCAATTAACTTGAATATATTTTTCACACAAAACCCCCAACATTTTTTTAACATTTACTAGTTATTTTAATTATTCCATAACCACTATCAATTTCAATTGTCACCACTATCTTAAGGGAACTTATTCATTTATAGTATGGGTTGGAAATTTTTGTCTCATTGGTTCATTTTTATCTTTAGTAATTACTATGTATATCAGCTTTAGAAGTGATAAAAACAACCTTTAAAAACACTAAAAGATAATTGATACATTTTATACTAATAAATGTATGAATCTTTTATTAGAGTATTTTTAAAATGGATACAGTGGTACTTTATCTCCACATTTTTATCATTAATAGATTATTCCATTATCAAGGATAATTTCTAGAAGTGATAAAATATTTCAAAAATAATTTAAATAATATTCAAAGAAACCACTCACCCCTCCCCCCTAATGAGGGCACAGGGGACTCCATTAGTTCATTGTTGTTATAGGCCCATGAATCCCCATCCATAAATGAAAACACTACCTAATTATCAATAATTATTCTCTGTTGATGTTTCAACAGTTTCACAACACTTTATGGTTGAGAAACCATATATTTAGTCTATATTACTCTCTTTATTAAACAAGTACATATATATATATATATAATTAACTATATTATGGTTTCTTTAGAAAAATCTGTTTCTGTACATATATATTAATTATTATTTATGATTTTATATGTGTGTATATATATATGTGGGTGTTATTATAAATTTGGGTATAAATAAATGTATTAATATTTATTTATATATGTGTGTATTTTTTTTCTGATAGTATTTAATTTTTTTTTAAAATTTATACATGACTTTATTTCTGTGTTTCTATATATGTTTATATAAACATATATATTAACTTAAATGTCTATATATATATATATATATATATATATTATGTAACACCATTATGTTTGTATTTAAATATTTTTGTTTGGGTGTTTGGGTATTTGGTGAAAAATTCATTCATATGTATTTGTTAAAAAACATGTATATTTATTAATATATTTATATTTATCACTAACCCCCTATTTCTTTCTTTTATTTTATTTTATCACACCATGATGTTTTAGGAATGTGTCTACCCAATTTTAGGTGATAAAACTGTTGGAACCATGGCTGTTATATGCAAGAATTAGAGTTTGGTTTTTGTTTATTGTCAATCCTCAGTGGAAGTTCCGAATTTGTGCTAGCAAAGTGATCATACAGTTCAAGAAGAAAAAGGAAGTGGTGCGCAAAAAATAAGGGATGCGCGCGAAATACTTGAGCTGGGTGCGAAAAACAGCGTGGTGCGCAAAATAGCGGAGCAATGTTTTCTGCGCCAATAGTGTTTCAGAATCAAAACGAAGAAAAATGGAAAAGGCATGTGCTGCGAGAAATATATGGAAAGGTGCGCAGAAAACGATACATACGAGAAACTTTACGCACCAGATGAGAGCTTTTCACGCCGAATGGGTTTTTTCACGCGGGGGTCTCAGACGCCTATAAATGTGAGGTGACCTACTTCATTCCTTACGGTTGATGACTTAGAGAGGATCTGACGTCTGATACATGAAAAAGGATCACTTAAAGGGGCTTGCGCGAAATATTCAGAGTTGCGCGGAACATTTGGGGATGCGCGAAAAATGAAGAGTTGCGCGTAAAAATTGGGTTCGCACATAAAAGTTTCAGTTGCGCGAAAGGGGGGGGGGGTTGTGAGAAACATGTTTCCATGTGAAAAGTAATGTTTGCGCGCAATAGGAAGGTTTTGCGCGCAAAGGGTTGGTGTTGCGTGCAATTGTTAGTGAAGATTGTATGAACGTTCTGGTTATCCAGTTCAGTGGTTCTGTGTGTTCTAGTGCATCAATTCCGGTTTTTGATGCAAGAAAAGTCTCGTGCTAAGAGGCGAAAATGACATCAATGAAAATATATTGATGATAAATTCATGTCTATAAACTGAGTGAGACATCACGAGGGGCAGTGAGCCAGGGGGAGTCAGCGGATGTGACCCATGGGACGCAGTGCGCTATCATTGAACAATTGTAAAGGTAGTGAGCCTAGGACAGAGTGACTGTGCCCGAACCATTGTAATCCACATCTAGTGAAGATTAGTGGAATTAGGTATGATTGACAACTTGTTGGAGTATGCCCCTTGGACGTAGCCCTTAGTGATGATCCAAGTAAAATTTGATGTGTCACCTCTTTTGCATGTGAATGTTTGATTACTGATCATATCCATCATACCGGTTCAACTAGTTCCTACCAATTTAGGAATAATATCCTTTAATTTAAAAGAATATTTTGACACCCTGATTCACCCCTCCCCTCTCAGGGTGTCCCGGGGTCCTACATGTGGTATCAGAGGGAGTTTGCTGGAGTTGAATCTGTCCTTTGTCGCCATGGATAATGCAGTCAATGTTAGGGAAGTCCCTCTCTTCGATGGAAGTAATTTTCAGATCTAGAAGAACAGGATGTGATATCATCTAAGATATCTTGGAATGGAAGTTCTGTTTTCCACTGTGCAAGGAATACAAGTCATTGATCCTACAGGCCTGGCTATGACTGACACAGACATGAAAATTGTTGATGCAGATGCTAAAGCACAAAATGCACTCACCTTAGCTCTTTCTGATCAGATATATCAAAAGGTGATGAATTTAACATCAGAAAAATCCATGTGGGATAAACTCAAAAATATTTATGAAGGAGATAGGAAAGTAAAGAGGCAAAATTTAAAAGTTCTGCACAATTGGATTAATGATATGAAGATGCACCCAGACGAGAATGCAGACTCATTTTCAATCGAATTACTGAAGTGGTTGGAGCAATTCGGGGTCTAGGTGAAGAAATCAAAGACATTGATATTGTAATGAAAATATTAAGAAGACTTCCACCCATGTAAAAGGCAAAGGTGTCGGCCCTTGAGGAAAGAGATCTTTCCAAACATTCTCTGGATGATCTACTGAGCATCTTTGTAGCTTATGAAATGAGAGTCAATCCAAAAGATGCTACGAATCATGTGAGCAAGGAAATGGCATTCAAGGCCATGGATAAACTAAAAATATTAAAATATAGTAGCGGTGAAGATGAAGAAGAAAAATAGATTCTTTCTCTAATTTCAAATAAGTTACAGAAGGGAAAAGTGAAATTCAAAGGGATTTCACCTCTCGCATTTTTTCGTTGTGGAATAGTTGGGCACATTGACTCTCAATGTTTAAGAAAAATCAATGATGAAGATAGTGAATATGAGAACATCGATAAGCCTTGAAAAAGATTTTTCAAAAAGAGAGACTTCAAATCTGGAAGGAAAATACAGAGGAATAGTTTTTTCTGTGAAGAAGAAGATGATGATACTGATTTTTGTGAAGAAGAAGAACCCGAATTTAAAATGAGAAAGCATGCTTCCCTGATGGATATGGTTGAAAAGTCAGAACCCTTGATCAATAAAGACAGAGATAATCAGATTATTTCTAATGGTGATTCAAATAATCAAATTAAGGATGCATTTTCCAAGATTCAGAATAATTGTAAGAGATGTAATAGGTAGAAGAAAATGGTGGAAGATTCATCAGAATATGTTGATGAGCTTGAAGAAGAGATTGAACGACTAGAAGAACTAGTGAGAGTTCAATCTTCAATCCTTGAAAGCACAGATGATGTAGTAGAACAAAAGATTAAAATTGAAGAACAAGCAAATGTCATAAATGAACTTTCATCCAGACTAGAAGAGAAGTCCAAGACAGTTGAGGTACTTGAGGAAGAAGTTGTTAGTCATAGATGTAAAATTGAATGTTAATCAATTAAAAATGAGGGAATGAAGAAAATTCATTTTGGAAGATTCTCAGATGCATAATTATTTGCAAGAGCCAAGTGTGGTTCAGATGGGGTTGGAAAAATCTTATGTTATCAAAGACCCACTTACATGGGAAAGAGTGGAATACGCTGTGAAGCTGAGACATCAACTGCTGGAAGTAAAGAGATCCAAAAGAACGAAAAGTTGAATGTTGTACATGCTGAAACATTACCTGAAAGGATGAAAAAGGAACCCTCAATCCAAACTAACAGAAGAACTGAAAATTATCATCAAACATTTAGAAATGATTGACAGTTCAACTATTCTCCCAAGGAAGAAAGCATGAGGAGAAATTCACGTGAAAAGGAATTTCCTCTCATTAAGTTTCAGTTCTATGGTTATCTGGGCCATACCTTGTCATACTGCGAAGAGGCAAGGAGCTACATGAATGGGGAAGATCTGGGAGGAAAAAAAAGGATCCTGATTTCATATCATCCATCTTATATAATAAATAGCTTCTATGGTTACTGTTTTAATTTTTCTAAATTTGTCCATAATGCTATGTATTGCAGACAGTGGTATGACAGGAGAAATTCATACAACACTCAAAGACGTGCCAGATTTCATCCTCCTAATGATGTTGCTCTCACAAACAGTTTTTCCCCTCGGGAAGAATATTATGTGTATGAACACTCATATTATGTGGAAGAAAGTATTAAAATTCCATCAGTATCCTATGCTCAATCCAATATCTCATGGAAAGAGAAGAAGAGGATCGAAAAATCCAAACTTGCAGAAGTATCCCTCAAAGCTACAAAGAGCAGCAGCACCTGGATCCTTAATAGTGGATGCTCTTTCCATATGATGGGAAATGTTGACCTGTTGAAGAACATTGAAAAGAAGGTTGATGGAACAGTGCGATTTGGTAATGATGGTGCTTTGAAGATTAAAGGCAGTGGGAATACTTCTCTGTCCAACGGGGAGCTAAAGAATACTGGTGTTCTTTATGTGGACGGTCTACGCCACAATCTCCTCAGTGTAAGTCAACTCTATGACTCGGGGCTCATGGTAACCTTCAATCAAAATGGTTGCACTATAAAAGGGAAAACATGGAATTCAATTATGAAAGGCTGTAGAACAGATGGAAACTTATATCAGGTTGACAGCAAAGTGAACTCCTGCTATTTGTCTGTTGAAGAAGAAAACAATGTGTGGCATCGAAGGCTGGGGCACATTAACCAACCAGACTTGGAAATGATATCTAATATGAAGATAGTCATGGATATTCCCATTCTAAAACGTGAATGGGAAAATTCTTGTGATGCTTGTATTCATGGGAAGCTGGTCTGTAGTTCATATCGGCCAAAGAAGAAAAGGGAATCACATCTTCTTGATCTCATTCATACAGACATATGTTGACTGATAAATGTTGCTGGAACCCATGGAGAAAGGTAATTTGTCCTTTTCATTGATGATTATAGCAGAATGGCTTGTGTAATGGTGATTCACAAGAAGCGACAAGTACTTGATTGCATGAAGACTTATCGCCGGATTGCCGAGAATGATACTGTAAGGACAATAAAAGTCATGTGATCTAACAATGGAGGCAAATACACTTCCATTGAGTTTTAAATTTACCTAGAAAAACATGGAACACAGCATGTGGTAGCTTCTGTGAGAACTCCACAACAAAATAGAGTTGTTGAGCATCGAAATCGATAGGTCTACAATATGGCCAAGACTATGTTGATTGAGAGTGGTATCTTACGCCATTACTAGAAGGATGGTGTTGAAGCAGCAGTGCACATTCAGAATTGAACAGAGCTCTATATGGGAGAAACGAAGACATCATAGGAATTATGGCATGGAAGGAAGCCTTCTTTGAAATACTTTCATGTTTTCGGAAGAAAATGTTTCATCCAGAATAAATATTGAAACCAAATAAAGTTCGGCGACAATGCTGATGAAGTAATTTTTCTTCGGTATCCAAGGAACAGAAAATCTTACAAGTTCAATAAACGCTTGGGGAGGATTGTGGAAGGAAAAGATGTTAAAATCATTGAATGAAAAACCCCAAATGATTCAAATAGTACCTATGCCGATGAGATAGATGATGAGAATGAATGTGAACATTGAACAAATACAAATACAGAAAAAGAAGAAGGTGTACAAAACACTCAGGGGTCACATCATGATGTTAACTCAAACGAAGAATTCAAAGAGAAAATCTTGGATGGTGAGAATGCGACTGAACCTAACAGAAGAAATCAAAGAGCAGAGATTGATCCATCTAACATAATTGGAGATAGGAATGCACCCACACAGACAAGTAGGATGAGGAATAACACACCTTCTACATTTCTGTCAGTTGTGGAGCCATCCTCATTTGAATAATCTGCAAAGGATGAATCCTGGGTGAAATCCCTAAATGAAAAGATAGATCATATTGACAAGAATCAGACATGGTATCTGGTCTAGAGACCCAAAGGTCACAATGTGATTGGAACAGAATGGATATTCAAGAACAAGTTTGATGAGCATGGAAGTGTTATCCGAAACAAGGCTCGACTGGTATGTAAAGGGTATTCTTAGATTGAAGGTGTTGATGTTGAAGAAACTGTTTCTCTAGTGGCTAGACTAGAGTCATTCAGGGTATCCCTTACCATGGCTCTCCAAAGAGGATATAAAGTATATCAAATGGATGTCAAGACAACATTCTTAAATGGTTTCTCGAAGAAGAAGTCTACATTGAACAACCAGTGGGTTTTCTTCTTGGTGGTGATGGATCAAAGGTCTGCAAGCTGAAGAATGCACTTTATGGATTGAAACAGGCACCACGGGCATGGTACTTCAGACTAGATTCTTATCTCAAGAAGATGGAATTCAAAATAGGAGGAGTAGATCACAATCCCAATGTGAAGAATTCTCTGAAAGATCAGTTCATGGTTCTCGTTTACGTCGACGACATTATATTTGGTGGGAGTAGACAGAAATCAATGGATGAATTTTCCAATCATATGAAATCAGAATTTGTAATGTCAATGATTGGAGAGATCACATATTTTTTGGGACTTCAGGTGACTCAATGGAAATAATACACTTTTATCTCTCAAGAAAAGTATGAAAGAGAGCTGCTGAAGAAGTTTAATATGCAAGACTCCAAACCAATGTCAACTCTGATTGCAGTTGGAACAAAACTTGGGAAGCATGAGGATCAGAAATCTGTATATCCCACCATGTATAGGAGGATTATTGGGAGCCTACTGTACCTGACAGCGACATGGCCAGATATTTTCTTTGCCACATTTCTTGCATACCTCTTTCAGAGTAATCCAATGGAGGAACATATGGCAGTAGTTAAAAGAATCATGAGGTATATTCAAGGCACTCACAATTGTGGATTATAATTTTTTGCAGGAAGGGACAGTGAATTATCAGCATTTTCTAATGCTGACTATGTTGGCGATGTTGTGGACAGAAAATCCACCAGTGGTGGAGCATTCTTTATTGGGAATAACGGTGTTGGCTAGTTGAGCAAGAAACACGAAAGTACTTCTCTTAGTATTGCTGAAGCTAAGTATATATCTGCCACAAAGGCATGCACTCAATTGTTATGGATGAAGCAACAATTAACAGATATTGGTGATGAGTTAAAGCAACCAATGGTGATTTACTCTGATAACAAGAGTGCAATTGATCTTACAAAAAATGTTGTTCGACATTCTCGTACAAAACATATTTAAATCAGGTTTCACTTTATAAAAAAAAGTTGAGAAAGGGGTGATTTGAATGGATCACATGGGAACTAATGAGAAAGTAGCTGATATCCTGACGAAGCCACTATCAGTAGCTGTGTTTGAAAAGCATCGGTTGAACCTCGGTGTTCAACCACCTCCTACTACATAAGGAGGATACGAAATTCCCCTCTCCCCGATTATGGTAACTGTTTCTATCTATTTATGGCTATGATGCAGGTTTATGGAAGAGATACTATCCAGGGGGAGTATGGTTTGATTTGAAAATTGAAAAAATTACCGGCCTTTGGGATTATTGTCAATGGGGGAGAAAGGAATAAATTTAGGCATGTTCAGTCATGAAAATAACTCAGGGTCAGTGATAGGATGAGATGGATGAGAAGGAATTCATTGGACATATAATTCTTCTATGACACTCTAAGAATATTTCTAGGGCGTCATTAAGAATTTCAAAACACGAGAACCCAATTCAAACTTCCTCTCTTTTTTTCTACACTGATTATTCCTCACGAGGACTTAGAGTGTTGGCTGAGTTGATCCTTGCGTTTTTGGATTGCATGGGGATGGTGATCTTTTTTGAATTTATTTGGTGATTGCCAACAAACCCAAAGGGGGAGATTGTTGGAACCATGGCTATTCTATGCAGGAATTGGAGTTTGGTTTGTGTTTTTTGTCAATCCTCAGTGGAAGTTCTGAATGTGTTCCAGCAAAGTGATCATACAGTTCAAGCAGACAACAGTATTGAAGGTGGCGTTGTTTCCCAGTGTATTCTAAATTTTTGGGCCTCAAAATAGGAAAATGAAGTCATGGATTGTCTTAAAAAGGATGTGCGCACAAAAAGGAAGTGGTGCGCGGAAAATAAGGGTTGTGCGCGAAATAAATGAGTAGGGTGCGAAAAACAGTGTGGTGTGTGAAATAGCAGAGCAATGTTTTTCACGCAAATAGTGTTTCAGAATCAAAACAACGAAAAATGGAAAAGTCATGGGCTTCGCGAAATATCTGGAAAGGTGAGTGGAAAACAATACCTATGCGAAACATTACATGCCAGATGAGAGGTTTTTGCACCGAAGGGGTTTTTGCGCGCGTGGGTCTTAGACGCCTATAAATATGAGGTGACCCCCTTCATTCTGTACAGTTGAAGACTTAGAGAGGATCCTAGGTCTGATGCGCGAAAATGGATTGAGTAAAGGGGCTTGTGTGAAATATTCTGAGTTCCGTGGTAAATTTCGGGATGCGCGAAAAATGAAGATTTGCACGTAAAAATTGGGTTCGTGCATAAAAGGATCAGTTGTGCGAAAAAGGGGGGGTTTTTCTGTGAAACATTTCTCCGCGCGAAAATTAATGTGTGCGCACAATAGAAAGGTTTTGCGTGCAAAGGGTTTTTGTTGCACACAATTGTCAGTGAAGTTTGTCTGCATGTTCTGGTTATCTGGTTCAGTGGTTCTGTGCGTTCTAGTGCAACAATTCCGTTCTTTGATGCAAGAAGAGTATCGTTCTAAAAGGAGACAAAGAATTCAATGAAAATATATTTAAGAGACCTTCACGTCTATAAACTGAGTGTGACTTCACCATGGGTAGTGAGCCATGGGGAGTCAGTGGAAGTGACCCAAGAGACGCATTGAGTTATCCCTGAACAATTGTAAAGGCAGTGATCCTGGGACAGGGTGACTGTGCCCGAACCATTGTAATCCACATCTATTGAAGATTAGTGGAATTAGATATGACCAACAACATGTCGGCGTATGATCCTTGGACATAACCCTTAGTGGTGAACCAAGTAAAATTCGTTGTGTCACCTCTTTTGCATGTGAATGTTTAATTACTGATTATATCCATCATACAGGTTCAACTAGTTCCTACCATCTTGGTAACAAGATCCTTTAATTTAAAAGAAACATTTGACACCCTGATTCACCCCTCCCCTCTTAGGGTGTCCTGAGGTCCTACAAAAGCTGAAAATATATATAAATATATATATATATATATATTACATTAAATATGCATAAAAAAATTCATTTAAATAAAAATATTATAAATATTTAAATACATTTGAATGTGTATATTTAAAAACATATTTCTAAATAATTGTGACGATTTTTTAAATTTTTTTATTAATAAAATTTTAATAATTTTGTATTTTTATAAATTATTAAAATAAATGTTATAAAAAAATTTCTTCAATGATTACTTATTGTTCCTTGATATTTATTTAATATAATGTAACCTTTATCCGGGTTAAAATAGTATCAATAAGTGGAAGCCATTACAAATGAAAAAAACACACATAAAGGTAACATTTCCTTTTTATTTTGAAATAGTCCAACTATAGATTGATACATAATAACTCAAATGAAACATGAATAATAGTACCCATTATGTGTGCTAAAATGGTGATGATATATGACAATATTTATCAATGCTAAAAATTATGATAATGGTCATGAGGTTTTATTGTAAATATTTTCAAATTTATTTTATATTTCCTAAAAATTGACTTTGTGGTTTTATTATAATAAAATTTATATTATATTTTTTCATTATGTTTAAAATAGGAATAAAAAAATAAATCAACTCATTCTTCCATGATGACCAATATAACAGAATGAATTTTTAAGAAAATAATAAATATTACAATATTGATTAATGAAAATAAGTATTGATAAATAAGTAAATTAAAATTATTTTAAAATATATATTTACTGACATATAATTAACTAATTTATATTTTACAAATTTATATTTAATGTAAAATAGATAAACACATATTGTGAGGGATACTCCCTAGTTTGGATAATTTTAAATCATTCATTTATAGAATATATGTTTCAGTAATATTTTCAGGTAGGAGCCCAAGGTTGGAAAACGATATAGAAGGAGTTTTCTCTAGTATAATGTGAACGTGGTGGGTGCAACCGATAGTAGGGTAGGAAGTTATTCGAGTAGATGAGTCATCCAAACCACATTTGATAAAGATGGGTTTTTTCAACTATAAAATTAAAAAAAAATACTCTTATAATTGGATGTTTGTGACCATTTTTCTATCCTCCGACATTTATCCAGATAGTAAATAAATAACATAGCCCATATCTCAAATTGATGTAGGAATAAAATCAAACCATGTAAAATTATAGGGTTATTTCATCATTATAGAAAAAATTGAGATTTTGGGATATCATTTATCAATTATAGATAAAATAATTGATTAAGGGTCCTCCTTTATCGGTTCTAGATAAATACCCTGATAAAGGGTAATTTTCTCAATACGGATAAAAGATCCTATTTGTGAGGGGTTTTTATCACTAATAATGTGTGCCTTTTTCAATACTTATTTATTACACTAATAAATGGTGAATTTCATACATATATATATTTTTATACAGTTAAAATCATATCATAATATATAAATATTTTTTTATTGATCTAAATATTATATATGTTATTAAGTATGAATTAATTAAGGAAAAATATGAATTTACACATAATATATATATATTATTTAGTGAAAAATGTATAAAAAAACAATTAAACAATTATATTAATTATTGATTTTCTATTAGGAATTGAGTAATAGTCATTTAATAACAATTTTATGTGATAAAAATTCAATAAATTAATTAATAATGTATGAAATGTTGATAACATTACTGGAACATTAAAAAACCCATAACCATTGATCTGGGTGTCCATATGGGCTCTACCACATATCAAATAGAAACATGGGGAAAACATCTATGACATATTGTCCAATGGGGACTGTGGTTTTCATCTGCTCTCGGTGAAACTGTTCTTGAAACCTCTAAAACATATTTTTTTTTGTGAACCTTAATTTTTTATCTTTTGATGGAATTGCAACCTCATTTGATGGGTTTTCTTACCTTTTTTCATTATAGACTATATTTTTTCTGTATTATTACTACAATATGGATATTATTGTGTCCAAATTTTATCTTTTTTATATTTTAGTATTATTTATAATTTAATATCTACACATTTTATATATTTATATATAATATATAAATTTAAAAAATAACTATTTAAAAAAATTTACATTAAAATGTGTAGCTAAATTATTATTTATTATTAATTTTATTTAAAATAAAAAAATTATATATTTTATTGACCTTATAAACATGAATTAATACACACACTCAAACCCATATATTTAATTTTTATTTGTAATTATGTCTGTTCCAATAATATATATATATATATATATGAAATCGAAGGGTGATCTTGGAAGCTATTTACTCTGTAGGTTTCTTCACGTAGATTTTCCTTGTAGGGTGATATTGTCTTAGTGGAATGGATTCAATAAAGAGATAGCTAGTGAGGATTATCCTTTATGAGTACTTATGGTTCCAAATCTGGTTGTATTCTCTCTCCTCACAGTCTGCGGGAGTCGTGTTTTGAGGGTGATCCTCAATTCAAGGTTTCTCCCCTATCCTCTCTCTGAATTCCAACTATCCCCACATCCACATTCCTCATTACACCTTGGTTGATGATGGTGTTCTCATCGCCCCTTGGTTGGTTGTCGCGTTTATCCTTTTAGGGACATGATAATGTTGAATCATTAGTTCTCGATGAAACATCAGGCATGATAGATTTTGTAGATTTGTGACATATAAGTCTAAGGTGTAGATTTAATGTTGGTAGGAAGATCATTTTTTCCATGGGATTTGAACGTGGCAGTGGCTGGTTTAAGTTGTTGGGATGGGAACATGACATACATATATTGTTCCTTGTTAGATTTCAAGAATCACGGGCCTCTGGTATTTTATGGCTAATGCAAGCACATTGTGAGGCCATGTTATATCTTAGCGCATGTGGTAGATAGTATAATAATGTTTTCATTTTTGTGGGAGTTGAGAGGGTGGTCCCAAAAGAGGAATGAGTTTGATGACACTTATAATCTATATATATATCCCCTACTATAGTATGGATGGGTTCCCTTTCATCTCATTATTTTATACTATGGAAACGCTAATGATATGATGTAATAGGTTAGCAGTGTTGTGGGTTCCAACTCCAACTCCATTGGGTGGGAAACACAAAAGAGAGATTGCTGGTGAAAATTGATGGTGTTTTAAATTTGATTTTGATTTTTAAAATCATCTATTCTTTTATACATTTTAAATTAATGAAAAGTTTCAATAATTTTCAATGTATTAATTTTCTCTAATGTTTTGGATTCTCTGTCATAATTCTTTGTGCATATGTTTGGTTTTATATCCTTTTATTATGTGTAGGTATCCTTATATGGGAGTCTCGTAGCATAACATAGGGTTATAGTTACCTTAACATAAGTACTCTTTCTTGGAGAATAATGTTGACGCTCCTTTTTCGTCACATTATCTAAAAAATGGAATGGGAAATGACTTAGCACAAATTGATCCCTCCGTTGAAGAAAACATCAAAAATCGACAAAGGCAACAACAAGGCTTCAAAATCACAAGGGTCACACATGTTTTATCACTGTCGTGAAAGTATACTTGCGCGCCAACTAATTGTCGTGCAAGTGACTTGCACACCCTAAAGGATAACTACCCGGGGTCTTCCCCAGCCTATAAATAGACCATGTGGGCCCCCCATTCAAGGAGATTGTTTTTTCAGAAACTCAAGTTTGAGCTCCCGACGCCCTAGTCTCTTCTCAAAGCTTACGAAATACTTCTATGGTAATTTCACTCCTAGAACGGAAGATCTAAAGAGGGGGAGGAAGGCCTAAGTGTTGAAACTCATCAAAACTTGCACGCCGGAGTGGCTAACCCTTAAGGGAAATGGCCACACTTGCGCGCCGCCTAACTCCTTAAATAGAACTTGTGCACCACTCTTCTGGAAGATCCTCAAGATGATTCTATAGGCTTTAACCAAGAGTCGCTCAAGTATTAACCTGCTGGTTAACCGTCGCGCAAGTACCCATGTCTCGCGTAGGTATACTTGCGCGACCAGGACTTGGGCGTCCATGCAGTTCCTACGTGCCTTCCAGGACTTGCGCCCCACTGTCTTTTTGGGTTCACTTCGTGCCCATTTCACCCCTCTTAAGCCATTCCACATCTCCCATTAAAGATTCAGTCTTTAAGACACTCTTCAAATCCATTTATGGCATGATTTATTGATTTTACTTCCTTATCTGAAAGGAATTTGTGGAATATCTCTCAAAACCTAGGGATTTACACATCTTTATGTCACTAATGATTTAGATTTCATTCATTCAACGTCATCCTTTAAGATGAGATAACTTAATAACCTGTGCCTCCTTTTTAGGAATAAGCCCCAAACATAATTCTTAACATGGGCCTCCTTTTTAGGAATAAGCCCCAATCATATTTCCTAACCTGGTCCTCCTTTTGCAGAATAAGTCCCAGTCATAATTCTTAACATAGGCCTCCTTTTCAAGAATAATCCCCAGTCTCAAATATGGGAATCCTCTTCAAGAGGAAGCCCCAAGTCCCTTAATTTTTCAAGTCTCTTAATCTGGGCCTCCTTTTCAGGAGTAATCCCCAGTCTTAATTTCTCTTAACTAGTCCTAATTTACCTTTGATCTTGGATTCTTTCTCAGGAGTGAAAAAACCCATTCATAAGTCCTCTCCTAATCTGGGCCTCCTCTTCAGGAGTAAGCTCCATGTTAGAGTATTAAAATATCCATGAAGCACATAAACCTTTATGGGCCTTGTTCCTGGATTTCTTCCATGATGTAAATCCAAATCTTCATTTATCTGGGCAGTCGTACATATGTCTCACATTATTTATTATGATTGCATCTTTCATGGCACAATTGTCTGATTTTTTACAATACCTCTTGTTTCTCACTCCGAGCATGACTCACATGAGATTAGAGTGTAACTGTAATTATGACATCCTTCTTTGAGCCATAAATCATAAACATCATACTCCCTTACTCAAACTACATGGGTTATGATTCCTTTTCTAAAGAAATGATATGTAGGTTGCCCATCTGCGGGATCAATCCCAACTCTGAAATAATCCATGTCCTTCTGAATGACAATAAACGTCATGTTCCCCCCTGAGTGGCTTTAAAACCAGCATGGTCATCATAATAACCAAGATACATCTATATAAATGTTTCTAAGGATACCATTGACCAAAAATCTCTAATAAATTCAGATGATTCTCTATCGATGAAGAACCTCAAAAACATATAAAAGATTCTCTAAATTTCTTATAGATTTAATAATTGATTTTAAGATTTAAAGGAATGATCATTTTATACATTGTAATGTAATAAGGATTCACGAACATAACTTAAATCTATAAAGAGAGTCCCTAAGTAGACAATAATTCCCCTAAAAAAGGTGTGGTTAGTCCGACCTCCCATCCTCTCGACCAATGAAAATTCTTAAGCCTCATCAGTCCACAAACTACTGAGCGCCTACCTTTGGAAAATAAGTCCAAATGGATGTGGAATCATTGGATGTTTCCGGTTCTATGAACAAACCCGTTAGAAACCGATTGGATTGTTTGAACCTTCAATCAAGGAGGTCATCCCCAAATTCCGAGGGAAACAGAGAATGGTGAACCCGACGTCAATCCTTAACCATGTTAAAATGATCTTTTACCTATTTCTTAGGACTATATTTAAAACTCAATGAGAGGGCCAACAAAAAAAATCACTGACATATGTGATCATACAAAAGATGTAGTGGCTGAATTTATCATGATTATGTCTGTTATATCAAAAAGGCACTCTTTTCCAAGATCTTCTGCATTTCCAGAATGGCTGCTCTCAAGTTCAAAGCTGTGAATACCGCTGCTGTGAATACCACTGCTGCTACTCCTGCTGGATCGTCATCCGCTCTGAGGATGACATCACCTACTCAGCATCTTCAACGATGGGTATCAAATGCGCTGGTTATGGAGTACCATCAACATGGTACCATCCCTACTTTGGATACTACCCTACAAGCCCTCCAATTGAAGAACTCACACCTGTCGTCCGAACAAAGATGACCAGTGATCAAGAAGCAGGCGGTGTTAACCACAACCTCCAACTGTTTTGGGTCGTTATCCCCGGAACACAATCACCATTAACTCCCAAATTCTTGGCAGGTGAATGACCAGGTCCCTCAGGTCCTTAATTCAAGAAAGTAGGAGTCCTTCCCGAGGGCTCCCATCAACAATCGCCGCCAGACTCATGCGGCAGTGCACCCTCAACATGATGAGGGTGTCGACTCCAGGCATTCGGCTTAGGTTCCTTGAACCCGAGCAGGAAAGACGAATCGCCAGAGGTGAAATCCGGTTAACAGTGAGCAGGTTCTCATCTCTGCCATCTCTAGAGATGTCCACCAACCTAACTTGGTGGAAAGAAATGAGTGGGCACACACACCAGCCCGTTTTATTTCTGCTATACAGCAGACTCATCTATCAGCATCACTCCAATCTCGCCAAGAAATTCCGGCAGAATACTATAGGGAGGAACATACACCTATTTATACATCATCAGCTAGTCAGTAGGCTTGCCTGACTACATATGATGGAGCTCGTCAACCACGTTCGGCGAAGTGAAATCAGAAGGCACATACTCCTGCTAATACTAATCCAGGATACCAATATTATCGCTTGGTAGCACATGGAGAAGTCAGTCGGAAAGCTCCGACGATAAACAGGAGGCAGTCTCAACTCTCTGCCCCCACACATGAGTACTGTCAAGATTAACTGATAGGAAAAGGAGGATAGGAGCAAGCACAGATACCTACTCAAATCACGGAATGGACATATATCCTCGTTCCGGTAGCTAAAGTCACCAATCATATTCTATAAATGGTGAAAGATAAGAAGAAAATCCTTGCTCATATTCTGGATGCTTTCCAGGATATTATAACAGCTTCAGCAGCATCTCAGGGAAATACACATAAATTTATCCCTACCAGTGGAGTGACACATCAATAGTTCACTCTGATACAGACACACACATTTGTTCCAGTCCAAAAGGGTTGTAGGGAATACTCCCCCATATCATACAGACAACCAAGTAAGGCACATACATCTGATTTGAGTGGAGATCATCAGCCTAAATTGGCCATCTATACACCTACATAGAGAAGCCACTTTCATCAAAAAGTGGTTTCAAAATCCAGTAAGAAGGCATCTAATAAAAATACCCGCCCGACACAGTTATGAGATCAAGAGCCAATATGTAACAAGGCCTTGCTTGATGATGGAGTTCTTGAAGCCCTCAGATAGTTATCTGTTGGAATTCAAGATTTTACTCCATCATTTCTCAATAGTGGGAACATTAATTCCGAAGGTCTTCAATATACACTTCCTCATGAAGGCATGCTTCATGATTATTCGGTCGATCTCGAAGTTTCATCTTCAGATTAGAGCCATAGGAACCCTCTGTGTGGTCAGAAGGCCAAGGAGCAAGAGATATCATCTCTTGCTGTAACCCATTATGGTTGTCCTCCCAATGATGATGAATTTCGCAGAAAAAGTCCTCTCTGTAGTAGTGATGCACATTGCTAGGAAAATGCTCCAGGTGAAAATTTAGTGCCGAGAAAGCCCTATTATCTTGAGGCACTTGGAAATTCAAAACTAGTCATGTCTGATGCTTCATCGCTAGAAGTTGAAATACTTTCTCAATAAGAAGATAGCACAGGGTGTAGGTCATTTTCCGCACCACCCCTAAGTCATGCATCTTCTAGTTTGATCAATGATTTCTATACCAATCTTGTTGAATATGATGAAGCAGAAAGGAAACACCAACTCTGGTCAATTCAGGTAGAATAATCTTCATTGAATGATGAATAGGAAATGATGAACATGAGAAAAAAACTGGTCAAAGGTGAAGTGCCAGTAATGTTTTGGATTATGGCTGATTCTCAGTATGACATTCCAGAAATGTTGATGGAAGATGAAATTCATGATATTCGTCTCAACATATAGAAAACTCTTTGTCAGTTGAATAAGAATGTATTATCATATGATGAATATGAAAATCATCTTATGATAATAGAAGGGTTACAACGTCAGATTGATTTGGCATCTCTATCAGTCTCTCGATATCCGAAGGCTGAAAAGCATGAGATAGCCCTTCAATGTTCATGCCATGGCACACTAAGAAAGTTGCACCATTTAATTGACAATGCCCCATCTGGCATTCATGTCAGAGGATGGGGTGTTCATGGAGCACTACATTTCATGGTGCTCTCCAGTCAGCATAGCCTGCCGAAAATGGTCTCATGCAATGTTATTTCCCAGGGCAGGCCATAGTCAATGGGCTTTGTTTGTAATCAAAAGCATTCCCAAGAACACGCCTCAACTAGTTCCTCTCAAAATCAAGAATACAGGGAACAAGTTTTTGAATTACTCCTACATCAAGAAAACGAGAATATTGAACAAGCCTCTCATATGGAGCAAGCACATCGTCAACTGACAGAAGTGTCAAAAATCATCTAACGATCTTTTGAACCAGGTGATAAATGTGGATAGAGGTTAATGAATCATGCTAATTTCTAGACTAAGGTTTGAAAGACCAGGAGATCTTTTAAGATAGTCTCAGACATAGCATTTCAAGAGCCACCCCATCTTTCCATATTGGGGACTCATTTAAACCAACCCTTGGAATCAATAAATAGGATTCGAGGAGTTGAGAGGGAACAGCAGGAAAAGCCCCAGTCCACCGGACTGGGGGATTTTTCAAATCATCTATCCCCTCCTCATAGAATGTAGGTCTTTTCTCGATTGGGGAAGAATCATTAAGAGGAACTAAGAGCCAAATTATCAAGAGATTCCCTCCATATTACGGTTCATCAAGAAGTTTCGGAGTGATCAAATCAACAAAAGGAAATGTCACATCAAAGACATGGAATAAGACAACATCACAGAAATACTGGTAGAAGGGATGTGATGCGTTATGAATTAATCAATGTCATTAACGCTGTTGTTGTTGATCCACCAGATGTGCCTCACTCAGGTGACTCAGATGAAGAGGTTCCTGCTCAAGAAGATGTATGCACCGACACAAATGAAGAATGTGTGCATACACGAAATCAAAAGATTACTCAGAACCTAGGTAATAATTAAAGTAACACACTTCCCCCTCTTCGAAAAGGATCCAACAAAGGGAGGGGAATGAATAAGGTTACATATCCTTCCTATGGAGAAGGCCAATCACTCTCACTAGAGCAATGGTTTTCACAATAGGAGGAAGAAATGAAGGAATTAAGGAGGTTGAATGTAGAACTACATCAGTGTAGTCTTCTTCTTAAGCGTGCTGGAGTTAGTCCGGCAAGGGAATTTGTTGAGCTACTGAGATGGTTCAAGAATATCCTCCTCTATTAGTACACCCCAATAGGTCTAATCCTACAAGTCAAGTGAAACAACTGTTGGCAGTGCTCCCATCAGTTGCAGCACCAACCACCACATATGTCCATGCTCTAGTCATTGCACCTACCCAAGTCCAAGTTCAAATGGATTTTTCTCAAAACTTAATTACTAACATTAATTCATTAACAATTTGGTTAGAATCTAAATAAGGGAAACATGGGAAGTTTCAACCAGAAAAGAATGTTTACCCTGAATGGGAAGATTCAATCTCTCCTCCATCCTATTTTGGAAACCCTGTATTCCCTATTTTCAATGGATCAGGCGACCGTGAACAGTATTTGACGCATTACGTGACTTTTTGTGATCTTATGATGGGAATTTCGGAGCATCAAGAAGCATTAAAACTCAGATGCATCGTACGGACCTTGCAAGCACCATACTTTGTTTGGTATACAAGCTTGAAATCCCGGTCAATTACTGGATGGGAAGATCTCCGTCAACAATTCATTATTTAGTTCAGCTCAACATTTCCAAAGACAACAGTTTTTGATCGTACAAACTATAAAAAAAGGTATAATGAAAGGGTCTTAGATTTCATTGCTCGCTGGAAGGGATTAACATATTCCCTAACATAGAACTCCCTCAAGAGGAATTGTTTCCAATATGTGTGGAAAATATGTGTGATGAATTATGCATGCCGTTGATCCCTGTGAAATACACAGGAGGGTTTCGAGACATTACTTCAATCGCTCAGCATATTGAAGATTCCCTTATACAGGCTAAGGCTAAATCTTGTGTAATTTCATCAGCTTCATGATGGATAATGGGTAAATAAGAAACTGCTTAAATTATGCTTAAACAAACACATGTACCTTTTTCTACTTCAAATCCTTATTCTTCTCGAAGGGCTCCACCTCCTGAGCGCCTACATGAAAGGCTATTTCATCCAGATGATCAAAGATATCAAAGAAGAAAATAATTTGAGGATAAGAAAATAAAAACATACTCATTCCGAAATGAACAAGTTCATGGTTACTTCATTTCAGCTCTGGAAAATAATTTGGTTCAATTGACAAGGCCTAAGAGTCCGAACAAGGAAGGAGATGAAGACCATCCCAATTATTTCCCTTTTCATCAAATGTTTGGGCGTCCCATCCAAGAGTGTTTTGTCTTCAAAGACCTCCTGCGAAAGATGGTCGACTCGGGACAAGTCAAACTGAACGGTTCTTCAGCTCAGGTAGCATGTGCTACTGCTACAGTTCCAGAGGAGGAAGGAGAATGACAAGAATTCAGAAGAAAAAATGCACAGAAGTATGATGATTGGATGGTTGGAAACAAAATCAACCGAACTCATGCTATTTTTCAAACACAATTAAAGAAACCTATTGTGTCTTCTTCCATGAATGTTGCGTCAAAACCCTCTTCATCAGAGGGAAAGTCCTCAATGAAACAGGATGATTCAATGAAAGAAAAATAATCAGAAGAAGATGAGTATGTGCCAAAGACTAAGTTGTCTTTGACTCTGGCAGACTTCATGCCATCTACATCAAAGCCACGGGCACCGCCCCACCGTACGGCATAGCCTAAACAGGCTAATCAGGCAGAGTCTTCATCAGACAAAGAGTTAATCTTTGGTTCTGTTAAAATGATTCAATTAACGGATACATATGTCAGTCTCATTTTCGATTTCGATGATCATGAATTCCCTATATCAAATAGGGGAATAAGAGGAAATTCCAGAGGCTCAGGATATAGGGGTAGACGTGGATCTTTCTGAAGCCAATATTCCAATACTACCCCTGCTAGAACTGTGTACGCAGCAGAAACTCATGGTTGAGCCCCTCATCGAGCTCAGCAAGAACAAGAAAGTTATTCTACCAATAGAAAATTCAGTCCTGACACAGTTATTTTGGAAGACTAGTTGAAGGTTCCATCTTCTTCCTCTCAGAATGTAAATTGATCTAATCAGTATAATCATCCAAAACCATGAATATTTCCAACTCCTATCCCAATACAAGCTATTTCAACTTCCAAAGTATCTGCTTCCAAGGTACCTGCTAAACCACACATTCTCGTTGGGAAACACAGACCTCTGGATCAAAAGTATGATGTATTGAAACACTTGGACCAAGTACCAGCCAAGTTATCATTTCTGGATGCTTTGAATCTGTCAAAAGATCTTCGGGAAGCACTCATCGAGACATTGTCAAGTCCTCGGGAGTTTGAAACTGAAATTGTTGAAGCTGAGGACTATCACATAGAGAATAATCTTACAGAATGCCATGCAATAATATCTTTTACTGATGAATATGAAGATGATGTTGTGCATGGGAATATTAGACCATTGTACTTATCTGGCATGGTCAATAGTATAGAAGTCCGAAGATCTTTCATTGACAATGGTTCATGTGTCAACCTCATTCCCATTCGTACACTTCATCGATTGGGACTCACAAAATCTGATTTATCTCCTTCTACTATGATGTTACATGGATATGATAAAAATGAACAAGAACCTCTAGGTGAAGTTACACTCAGAACTCAGTTTAGAGATCATGTATCCAATTCGGATTTCATGGTTGTTGATCAAGACTCAGCTTTCAACATCTTGCTTGGAAGACCCTGGCTACATCAACATGCAGAAATCCCTTCATCATACCCTCAATGTCTCAAATATTGATTTGATGGTCAAGTTGGTACATTGTATGGTGATAAGGCCCCATTCAAGACATGTGAGTCTCAATACATTGAGGTGGAATTCTATCGCATGAAGGTAAGGGAGAAATCCACAACAAAGGAGATTACCAAAGTTAATGCACCATATGGTTTGGAGAAGATTCCAGTAAATCCACTTACACATGTGAGTACAGATTATGTGTTTCCTATCAGTCAAATTGAAATGATAGTCCCAAATAAAAATACTATTATGGAAAGATCCATAATGACAATTACGGCAATCGATCCACACAACATGATAGAAATTGGAAACCCACCAAGCAGTGATGAAAGCAAAAATGGTGATGTCTTCATTTCATCTACTGAAATCCAACAAGTCTATACTTCTCCAATTAGGCCATAAGATGTTATAGCAACATCGGAGGTGGACAATGATGTCGATTCTTAATCCATCATCTACTCTTTATTACCCAAAGAAGACCCCTCATCATCAATCGGGTCGGAAATTGAATCTTCTTCTTCAAGATATGCAAATTTTGACATCTCTTCTAATCATGAAAATTCTGATTTATCAGCTACTATGCATGTAGAAACGGAATAAATAACACATGATGAAAAAGAAGAGGAAGATCTCAGAGTTGCTCCTCCAGCATTTGAAGAGGGTATCTCTACCACTGTGGATGAACTCAGAGAAATAAATATGGGTACAAAAGAAGACCCATGCCCCACTTTAATCAGTGCGGCCATGACTCTTGAAGAGAAAAAGAAGTATATTCATTTTCTAAATAAAAATAGAGATATAATTGCATGGAACTATCAAAAAATTCCCGGGCATGATCCGGAAGTTGCTACTCATCATTTGGGTTTACCAGAAGAACGTCGAGGATTTAAGCAATCCGCGAGAAGAACACACCCAACTTATGCTACCAAAATTGAAGCTGAAGTAGATAATATTTTCATAACTAACTTCATCAAAGACGTTCAGTATCCCAAGTGGTTGGTAAATATTATCCCTGTAACAAAGAAGAATGAACAAATTAGAGTTTGCATCGATTTCAGAGATTTTAATCGGCATTGTCCTAAGGATGATTTCCCAGTTCCGATTACAGAACATTTAATTGATGAAATAGCTGGCTATGAAGAAATTTCCTTCATGGATGGATATTCTGGATATACTCGTATCCAAATGGCCCTAAAAGACGAGGAATCCATATCCCTCAGAGCCCCTCAGGGTGTGTTTTGCTACCGGGTAATGCCCTTTGACTTAAAGAATGCAGGTGCAACATATCAGTGTTCCATGCATCGTATCCTCAAACCCTTCTTAAGGGAGTTTGTTGAATTCAATGTGGACGATTTGGTGGTCAAATCCAAACAACTATCTAATCACATGGCTGATTTGGAAGTCATATTCTGCAATCTTCGGCAACATAATTTGAAGATGATCCCCTTAAAATGTTATTTTGGGGTATCTTCTGGAAACTTTCTCGGCTTAATTGTATGCCATCATGGTATTGAAGTCGATCCTGAGAAGACAAAGTCAACCCTTGGTATGTCACCTCCTCAAAATTTTAAATAATTAAGAGGAAATCAAGGACACTTATCCTATATTTGGCATTTCATCGCTAATTTGACAGGAAAAAGTTTACCCTTCACCAAATTTATGAAGAAGGGAGTCAATTACCAGTGGGTTGAAGAATGTCAATAAGAATTAGATATTCTCAAGAAATACCTATTGAGTATACCGGTACTCATGACACCTGTTGAAGGAAGACCACTTATCCTCTACATGATATCTTTAGAGTGATCATTGGGTGCCTTTCTGGCTCAGAAGAAAGATGCTGGGAATGAAAATAGCCTCTACTACCTCAGTCGGACATTGCTTGAAGCAGAAAACTTGTATTCAAGTATTGAGAAGTGCTGCCTGGCATTAATCTATGTAGATCAAATGTTGCGGCACTTCCGGCAACATCACGAGGTCCAATTGGTATCTCGCAATAACCCATTCAAATTCATCATTAGTCATCCAATGCTTACAGGATGTCTGGAAAGGTGGGATGTTATTTTGCATCAATTCGACATTCAGTATGTGTCTCAAAAGGCAATAGAGGTCCAAGATCGGGCTTATATCCTGGTTGAACACACTTAAGTGGAAGAAACATCTTTGTATAAAGAACTCCACGATGAAGAACAATTATCTATTCAAGAAATTACTCAGGCATGGGAAATGTAATTTGATGGTGCTTCTAGAAGTCCAATAGGGAGGAAAATGGAAAATCATAAATTCAAAAAAGTTGGATTAGGAATTGTGCTCATTTCTCCAGAAAAGGCAATGATAATTTATTCCATCTTATTGTGGGAAGTTGGTACTAATAATGAAGCAGAATACCAAGCTCTCATTGCAGGCTTGGAATTAGCGCTTCAAGCACAACTAAATCACTTAAAAGTGAAAGGTGATTCAGACCTAGTAATCAAACAAGTCAATGGGGATTATGCCATCAGAAAAGAAGAACTAATGCCATTGAATGATTATGTCAGAGCGTTAATGGAATAATTCCCTTAAAAACCAAAATTTTCTTATCTCCCAAGATCACAAAATGATCATGCTGATGCACTGGCTAATATAGCCAGCTCTCTGGCAGATCCAAATCGGGACGAGAGAACCATCAATATTTCCCACTGTCGTGCAATTTCACCTTATGTTCGAATCAGAATAGAGGAAATTAATGAAATCAGTCCCATTCTTGAACCGTATGGTCATACAACAGGATGGATGTCACCTCTCAAGGAATACCTTAAAAAAGGAACACTTCCACCTGATAGAGCCTAGAAAGAATAAATCTGGCGACGTGTGGTCAATTTTACTCTTTATAATAGCCCAGATCACCTAGATAAAATAATCTAAAAATGTGGTTTTGATGGAGTTCTTTTCAGATGCATTGATGGTGATGAGACAATGGATGTCATGAAAGAAGTGCATGCAAGAGTCTGTGGTGCCCACCAGTCTGGATATAGACTGTCTGATCAGATTTGAATGCTTCGACACTTTTGGCCTTCAATGATACAACATTGTGTTGATTTCACGAAGTAGTTTCATTAATGCCAAGTACATGGAAACTTCATTCATCAACCTCTAAAGTTGCTTCATACAGCTAATACTAATGGACATTTTCCACATGGGGAATGGATGTGGTAGGACCTTACCCTTCAGCAACGGCCAAGCAGTTTATGTACATTATTACTGTTGCTGACTTCTTTTCCAAATGGGAAGAGGCAATACCTCTCATGGAAGTCATTTCTAAATTTGTTGATAGATTAATCAAGTCTAACATCATTAATAGAATTTGTGTCCCTCATACTATATTGATAGACAATGTCACCAACTTCTGTTCATCCTAGGTGAAGAAATTGTATCAAGAATACAACATCAAATCCAACCATTCATCTCGGTATCATGCAGCGGCCAACGGCCAGGTCGAAGCTTTGAACAAGACTCTGTCAAATATAATTCAAAATATGGTGGATAAAGATAAGAAATCATGGCCTGATAAACTCTTTCATGCTTTATGGGCTTATCATACTACCACCCGCACTACAGCTCGGTCAACTCCATATTCATTGGAATATAGAACGGAAGTAGTCTTGCCAATTGAAGTTCAACTACCCTCGCTCAGAGTTGCCATTTGTGATCAATCATTTATAGATGAACAATCTCAAAAGATATTGAATGAATTGGAATGATTAGATGAGAATAGATTGTGCACTTTGCACCACTTGGAAGTATATCAGAATCGAATAGCACAAAATTTTAACAAAAAACTTATTCTTTATTCATTCACCCAGGGAGAATAGGTATTAGTTCTCAAAACTCCATTGATACCAGGAAAGAATCCTCCCAAGCTTGATCCAAAATGGGAAGGACCTTACTCAATACATAGGGTCTACTCCAATGGAGCTTATTCATTAATATCGATGGATGGAGAACTCATCACCACTCCAACCAATGCCATATTATTGAAGAAGTATTTTTTAGACACAAAATATATCATCTGTGGTCCGATATGACCTTAAACTACACCACCGTCCAGCAAGATGTTAGATTGCATCATTAACAGTCCATGCATATGACCCTAAACTGTATGCGCATACATCCAACATGACGTTAAACTGTGTCCCCTTCATCGTCCTTGCTATATAACGTTAAACTATACAGCAACGGTCCATACATATGACATTAAACTATTTTTATTCCTTTCGTCTCACATAACGTTAAATTGTGACGTCCCAACTACATGACGCTAAACTATACAGAAGTCCCTTACGTCCATCATGACATTAAACTGCACCATCCATGGTCCATACATATGACCTTAAACTATTCGCACTTTTGTCCAACATGGCACAAACATGTATCATCCCTTTTTCATCCATCATGACATTAAACTATGAAAACAGTCCCCAATACATCTAACATGACGTTAAATGGTGTACTCTTTTTCCCTTACTACATGAAATTAAACTGCACAGTCGTCTTTTTGTCCAACATGATGTTAAACTGTGTTGTCTCTATCGTCCTAACTACATGACACTAAACTGTATAGAAAGTCCTAAGATATGTCCAACATGACATTAAACTATAATTTTCCCTGCTACACGACACTAAACTGTGCAGCACCAATAGTACTAACTGCAAGACATTAAACTGCATAGTCCATTTATATGTCCTACATGACATTAAACTTTTCATCATTAAGGTTGTTGTTACCTCTTGTTTCTCACACCAATAATGAATTACATGAGCATAGAGAAAACCTCAACCATAAAACTCTCTCTAGGCTACTAACCGTGTGTAAGTCCCAACAACATCATTTTTTTAGGTCTTTGTCCCCATGAACAACTTGATCACTTATTCATTCTTCAACTGAAATATGCAGACATTGATCCTCGCCTTTTATGTTGGGTACGTAGGCAACCTCCCAAGGTTTATGTCCAAAACCAATCTCTTCACATCGGTTCACCTCCATCTCAAACAATGTTGATTCGTGAAATCGCCTCTAGAATCAATATATTTACATTGGTTCACTTTTGTCCTTGATATATGAAGTTAAACTATACAACACTTTTGTCCAGTATGAAAATAAACTACAATATTCTTTGACACCCTCCCCTGAGAGGGAATCATTATTTACATTGATTTTTCAATGATGTTTCATTTCAAAGACTACGTGCATACATGGCATTTCCCAAACCGGTTATCTTGGGTTAAACTGTAATTGCACTAAAGTCCCCTTTCACCCTTCACATGTACGAAACAAATTTGTACAGAGAGAATTTCTAGAACTACGTGGGCTTGATTCCCATCCTTATGGGATACGTATGAACATTCGTGTGTCCCTCGAATCCAGCCCCAAGTCTTTTGGTCCTAACCCAAAATTCCTCTTTCAGTCCCCTGGCTGAAAAGTCCTCATGAAAACACACACTATATATTTATTACAATGGTCCAATCTCTATGAACCTAAACTAATATCTCTAATCCTTTTGTCCCACACGACGTTAAACTTTAATTTAAGAACTACGTATGGATTGATTCCCATACTTATGGGATACGTAGTGAAGTCCAACATTTCCATTCAGGACCCAGCCACAACATGATTATAGTTAGCATTGATTTGTGTATCTTTTCATACATTGGACAATGGCCATATTTATGTGTCATAATCCTATCCTTAAATATTTTTGGATCATTATAATCCTTTTCTTGACTTCTAGTCACAAAAATGTCAAAATTCTGAGAATTCTTTTGCCTGACTATGCAGTACGTGCCCTTAGGAGGCCTTGCATAAACAGTCTCCATAACAGATTTGTCAGCCAAAAGATACTATTATTTGACTATGCAACCAATTCCCTTAGGTGGACCTGCATAATTCAACCCCCCAATGGGTTTGTTAAATACTGGTAACTTCATTCTTGGGAAGAAAGCATCTTTTGTCCTTGTTGGTCGTAAATGAAAATATGTAGGGATCCGCCAAAATAGCCATCCTTAACATATTTGTTCCATATCATTTTTCATGATATTAATGTATTCAAGTATATGGTCTATATTCTCCTTCCCAATGTTTGGGTCAGACCTTTGTAGGAGTGATATCCATCCAGTTCTTCGATAATCTTGTTTGGAAATATCTTCTCCGTATTCAAGTATCTCTTTCCATACAACCAACTCTATACTTTGGAAAATTTTAATCTCCATAAACATTCAATTGCTTTTTAGCGATAGGAAAATAAATTTCTGAGAGTTCATTTGCCTGACTATGCAGCACGTGCCCTTAGGTGGCCTTCCATAAATAGTCTACATAATAGACTTGTTATCCAAAAGATATTATTTATTTAACTATGCATCCAATGCCCTTAGGTGGCCCTGCATAATTCAACCCCCTAACGGGTTTGTTAAATAATGGTAACTTCATTCTTGAGAACTACTTCTTCTAAGGAGTTTTAGCTTTGTTTTATATCACTCCTCAGGTTCAAATATTCTTAAGTCATTTTTTACATATTTTCCCATATACTTGAGTATGGTACAATGTTTTCAGATGAATTGTCAAGGAATTGAGTGAATTTTAATCCATTTCGGTCAAAGCTATTTCGACCATAAACAATAGCCTTTTTATGTCTGATGTGCATGACTTTAAACTGCTCAAAAAATACAAAGGAACTTTGAATAAAGTCATGTTCCAGCTCACTAAACATACATTTTGTATGAATTAGGTAATATTGAGTAATTAAAAGGTTCAAATTTTGTAGGGTTATTTCCATTAATCTTAGTAAAAATCAAAATATACTTACTAGGACCATTGGATTAGGTAAAATTTTAAGAAGGTAGAAATAAAATACGTGCACAAGTGATTGAAGATGAAAGCATTCTTTCCATTTGATGCACAAGAATTAAAAGGACATCCACAGATTGGAGCCTCTTCTCTTTTTCAGGAATTACAAAAGACTTTCAACATAACTCTTCATTTGATTAATGACATCCCGAACTTCATCAGCAGCCACTTAGAATTAATTCATTCAACTGGATACCATAAGAGATGAAGTGATACCAGCTCTTCTTGGAACAATTGTAAAAGAATGTTCTTGAGTGCGGTTTGAGAAAATTTTCTACTGATCAAACAGCGATTCTGTTTTCACCCAAGAGACTTGGAAGATGGATACATGGATTTGAGAATGAATCATTGGATGTAAAGATCCATTTGGAGAGATTAATCTTTTCAGATATTTATCTAATTCCATGTTTGTTTTCTCTCCACCAACTGACTATGGAAAACATTTCAACCCAAGGGTTTTCCATTTTCATATCTGTAAGGAAATGGAATTGAGGAAAATTTTTAAAGCTCATGCCAAAGTTGTTGCTCTTAATGCACAACATAACCGAAATAGAGGAGTATTAGTGCAGCTGCATATCAGGCGTATAGTTCTTTGAATCTGGAATGTTGACTCCTTGCAGATGACCATGACCACACAGAAGAAGATAAATACCATGTGGGAAATTATGATTATATTTCTTCAAGTACTTAGCCAAATCTGGGAGATTGTTGTCGCGGATGTCATAGTAATCATGTCCAACAATGTTCATCATCTCATCAATCCGCTTTCTAGCCAGTCCATCAGCCATTCCGATTCTCTTGGGAGCCATTAAATCTGCACAAGAGTTCAATAATTAACTCTTAAGTAAGATGATTTTTCATAATCTTTGTGAAGAAATTTGAAAAAAAAGGCTATGGCATTAAGGCGCACAAGTATAAACTTGGAACGCAAGTATGGATATGCCTCCCAGGTTTTTGGCCCGCAAGTATCACCGTGAAAGTCCAAATACCTACACAGCAGTGCGCCAACAAAGAAACATCGGAAAACATAGCAACTTGTGCGGTGAAGGTGACCTGCGTGGCGAGAGCTCAATGATTTGAAATCCAGATGCTTTGTATGGAAATGGGGCTGCATATTTATAGTCCATGCAGCCAACCTGCATGCCTACAGCCAGCGTGCTCCAGCGCTGCGCGACTCACACTTGTCCGCTGCCCTCTGCAAAATCAACATTCGTGCACTGCTTTTCCTTTGGTTTTATTCTTTTTTTCAGAGTCACATTCTCATTTCCTTCGAATCTAACTCTGAGGGGGGTCTTTTTTTGACTCTCCTTTTTCATCTCATTGTCTATAGAATGGAAAGGGAAATGACTTAGCACAAATTGATCCATCCTTTGAAGAAAACATCAAAAATCGACAAAGGCATGAACAAGGCTTCAAAAGCACAAGGGTCGCGCACGTTTCATCACTATCACGCAAGTATACTTGTGTGCCACCTAATTTTCGCGCAAGTGACTTGTGTGACCTAAAGGATAACTGCCCGAGGTCTTCTCGAGCCTATAAATAAACTTTTTGGGCCCCCCATTCAGGGAGAATTGTTTTTCTAGAAACACAGATTTGAGCTCCCGACGCCCTAGTCTCTTCTCAAAGATCTTGAAATACTTTTAAGGTAAATTCATACCTAGAACGGAACATCTAAAGTGGGGGAGGAAGTCCTAAGTGTTGAAACTCGTCAACACTCGTGCGCCTGAGTGGCCATCACATAAGGGAAATGGCCACACTTGCGTGCCACCTAACTCCTTCAATAGAACTTGTGCACCACTCTTCTGGAAGAACCTCAAGATGATTCTAAAGGTTTTAACCAAGAGTCACTCAAGTATTACCCTGCTGGTTAACCGTCACGCAAGTACCCATGTGTCGCGCAGGTATACTTGCACTACCAGGACTTACACGCCCATGTAGTATCTGCGTGCCTGGAAGGACTTGTGCGCCCCGGCCTTTTGGGTGTCCTTATTTCCCATTTCACCCCTCTTAATCCATTCCTCCTCTCCTATTCAATATTCAGTCTTCCAGACACTCTTCAAAGCCATTTATGGCATGATTTCTTGATTTTACTTCATAATATGAAAGTAATTCCATGGAATATCTCTTAAAACCTAGTGATTTACACATCATTATGTCACTAATGATTCAGATTTCATTCATTCAACCTCATCCATTAAGATGAGAGAACTCATTAACATGGTCCTCCTTTTCAGGAATAAGCCCCAGTCATAATTCATAACCTGGGTCTCCTTTTCAAGAATAAGCCCCAGTCATAATTCTAAACCTAGGCCTCCTTTTCAGGAATAAACCCTAGTCATAATTCTTAACCTGGCCACCTTTTCAGGAATAATCCCTAATCTCAAATATGGGCATCCTCTTTAAGAGTTAGCCCCAAGTCCCTTAATTTTCAAGTCTCTTAACCTGGGCCTCCTTTTCAGAAGTAATCCCCAGTCATAATTTCTCTTAACCATTCCTAATTTACCTTTGATCTGGGATGCTTTCCCAGGAGTAAAAAACCGAATCATAAGTCCTCTCCTAATATGGGTCTCCTTTTCAGGAGTAAGCCCCATGTTATAGTATTCAAATATCCATAAAGCACATATACTTTTATGGACCCTGTTCCTGGATTTCTTCCTTAAAGTAAATCCTAATCTTCATTTATCTGGGCAGTCATACATAAGTCCCACATTAATTCTTATGATTACATCATTTATGGCACAATTGTCAGATTTTTACCAATACCTCTTGTTTCTCACACCGACCATGACTCGCGTGAGCATAGAGTGTAAAAGTAAATATGAAAACCTTATTTGAGCCATCAATCATAAACATCATACTCCCTTACTCGAACTACATGGGTTATGATTCCTTTTCTAAACAATGGGTACCTAAGTATCCCATCTGGGGGTTCAATCCAAACTCTGAAATAATCCACGTCCTTCAGAATGACAATAAACTTCAAGTGCCCCACTGAGTGTCTTTAAAACCCGCTTGGTCATCATAATGACCAAGATAATTCTATATAAATGTTTCGAAGGATACCATTGACCATGAATCTCTAATAAATACAGATAATTCTCTATCGATGAAGAACCTCGAATACATATAAAAGATTCTCTAAATTTCTTACATATTTAATCATTGATTGTCAGATATGAAGGAAATCTCATTTTATACTTGGTAATATAATAAGGATTCACGATCAAAACATAAATCTATAAAAAGAGTGCCGAAGTAGACAATAATTCCCCTCAAAAAGGTGTGATGAGTTCGACCTCCAATCCACTCGACCAATGAAAATTCCTAAGCTTCATCAGTCCACAAACTAATGAGCGCCTAACTTTGGAAAGTAGGTCCAAATGGATGTGGAATCATTGGATGTTTCTGGTTCTACGAACAAAACCGTTAGAAACCGATTGGAATGATTGAACCTTCAATAAAGCAGGTCATCCTCAAATTCCGAGGGAAACAAATACCCTTATGAAGGTTCCATTATGTGGGTGGTTCTCTTACATGGGTACCCTTATACATTGGGCTTAACCATTATGTAAATGTGGTGTACGTATACATGTGGGCCTCTAAACCCCGATGTGGGGCCTTTATACTATGGAATCCTTACATGAATTTTACAGTTACAATGTTAAATTTATGTTGGTATTAACTTTACACTATTAACTTTACATATCATCGATTCATCTTAGTACAACTATGAAGATGGTTTATTAACCCTATCATAAAATACCTTTATCCTTATACTGACATACACTCATGTGGGTGTCACCTACCTATTATGTATCATTTAAAATTATATTATGTGATTTTTCTTTTCTGTCTTATAGTGATTTCTGGTATGATCTGCTTGGATTGGATGTTGTGATATCCTGTATAGTAATCGTGAGATGTAATGCCCCATACAACCTCTTTCTTTGAAATTCATTTAAATCCTTCCAATCTATTTTTTTGTGGTGTAGAAAATCTAAAGTAGTTATACATCTGTTGCTTCAAAGAAGATATATTATTCAACTCACCATCATCTGCCAAAGTTTTTTCTACTCCATTTTTTCGGACATTATCAGCATACCTTATGAGATTTTTTGCCTCTTGTTATAGATCCTGAATCCAATAAGATAATATAATTGAGTTTCATAAATATAATAAGGCTCCAAATGGTCATTCAAGAAATGATCAATAACATAAGATAATGATATAATTAACTGTTTTGTTTTATTTCAAATTTCTATTATTCATTCTAGATTACTTATCTTGCACCTATTTCAATATTTTGTCATAGTAAAATTTGTATGTGTCTGTGGTGTTCTTTACATTCATATTGGACCCAATTTGACTGAATCTTATTAAATTATATATTCTTCATTCTATACATTTTTTTACAAGAAATATCTATATTGTTTGAATCATTTGAATATTTTTCAGTTTTCATATTCAATTTTTAATTTATAATTTGTTTAAATCATCACTACTTATTTCTATTTGTAATTAAATTTATTATAACCTCAAAATATGTTTCCCAATTAAAATAATTAATTGAAAAATTATGCATAACTGTTGATTTTGGGTTTTTTAAGGGGGTAACAATTAACATTGACTTAAAAAATGTTATATTAGATATTAAAATTAATCATGAGTTCAATTACGTATGAAAACAAATAAATTTATGGTGGTAATGATTTTTATTTTTGGAGAATCAAGATGAAGGGTATTTTATTTTGAAATTTCCTTATAAATTCCATGAAATGCCTAAAAGAATTAAATTGAATCCATAACAATTAATGTAAGGGAAAAAATGTTTTTCATGATATGCCTTCTAAACATATTTTTAAGGCCCAAAATTCAACATTTCCTTCTCATGATGGTAAGAACTTTTGGGGTTTTACGTTCGAATCTACTATTATTGGTTTATTGATTAATCTTTAGAAATATTATATTATAACTTCACATGTAGGTATGCTTTATAAAAAACATTATAGGATTACTATCAAAATGTGTAATGGTGTTTCTAATAAATCTTTTTTGGATGTGTTTAACAAAATCATGTTTCATTTAGTATAAATTAATATGACTCTTGAAGTTTAGGATAAAGATATGATTCTTTTGAAATTTCCTGATAATTCCTATGACACACTAATAAAAACTATGATGTATGGTTGTGAATATTATACCCTTTAAGAGGTCAAATTATCTCTACATTCCCATGTTTTTAAATCTAAACCCAATGTGAATGGAATGGATGATGTGTGTCTACTGGAGGGAGACAACATTATAAGGCTAAAAAGAAAGAAATAGGTAAAAATAAATGCAAGAATAAAAAAAACTAAAACCAGTTCATAGTCTCTGGATATAAAAGTTATGTTTTACAACTATGTTATTCCTGAGTATATATGGACGAAATTTTATAAAACCAAAAAATAATCTTGAAGACGAAGAACCAGATGATCTGTCCCTTTTAGAGAATCCTTTTAGGAAACATCTAATATTTAAAATGTATCTAGATATGAACTCATCGACGAGTGGGTTTTGGGTTCAATATTCTCTTTTAATACATGTAAATCTAGAGATCCTTTTATTAGGTTAGTTGAGATATTATAGGGAGATAAAATATTTGGGAATAAAAATAAGTGTACAGTTCAAGGAAGATGTTCTATTCTTATAGGGTTATATGTACCTACTTTCATCACCCACCAAGATGTTAGTTGGATATCATACCTTCACAGAAACATGGTTTCCCATTGTGTTATAGAACAATAAGTTTTTTTACGTCATAATTGGGATTCCTTAAGATATATAAGGGATCTAGTACTATAATCAGTAGATCCATAGTTAATGGGATTTATGTGTTGAATGTGAAGACAAATTCAAGGAAGTTGGTACGTGTGTATTTATGAAATGATGAAGACAACATACTATAGAATATGATATTGGGGAATTTATACACCAAAGGAATAGAGGATTTGGGTAATCAAGGGATGTGAAAGAATGATGCAACAAGAAATATCCCATTTTGTGAAAATTAAAACCTGGCTATGTCCAGGGTTAGTTTTGATGTGACTACTTTTAATGATTCTATACTATTGGAGATTATCCAATTTGATTTTGTAGGCCCTTCTAAAGTCAAATCCAATTGTCTACATTCTGATTGTGTTACCTTTATTGACGAATATTCTAGGAATCTTTCTATTCACAAAATCAATAAAAAAATATTGTTTTAGAACTTTAATATTTTTAAAATACTTTTTGATGAATATGATGGAAATAATACTGAATTTATGATAATATATGATGGTTTTGTGTACTTTACATTTTTAATTTGGCTAGTTCATTAAATTTGATGGTATATAAAACACTAGACTATTAGTGACCCACCCTCAAATAGAATGGGATTGTTGAGGATATGAATCTAACTAATATTGAGAAATACGGAAGCATGATTTTATGCATGGTCCTTCCATAATTCTTTTGGACTGAAGATTCTTCTACAGAAGTCCACCTAATTAATAGGTTCCCATCTGCATCCCAATATATTAAACAATTGTATGAACTATGGCATTTCAAATAACCTTCTACGAAGGACTTTAAACTTTTTGGGTTTATATCCTTGGTCCAAACTAAAACAGATAAGTTTGAACAAAGTTCTTTTAAGTGTGTTTTGTTGGAAACCTAAATTGTATAAAATGATACGAATTTTGGATAGACAAAAATGGATACCATGTGTGTACAATCAGTAGGTAAACAGTCATTCATGAGTCCAAATCTTATAAATTTTAATGTTTCACAAATAAATGAGATGATAAAAATTATTATGATCTGGATATTCCTTATCTTTATACTCCACGTGAGGCTAAGGATGAGCCTACTCTATCTGTTCCTCAAAGTGAGACTTGAAGTCAGCCTTGTTCTGACTCAAATTCATATTTTGAACCTCCTATAGAATATACTGATTACTAGCTAGCTCAAGATAGAGTTAGAAGGTTCACTAGACCATATGTTTTGTTAGACATTTATTATTGGTAATATTTATTCCTTTAACATTGACAAGGATATCATTGATGATGATCCTCAAACCCATAATAAATCCTTGAATGAAGAATATTCCTATGAAATGATATCTATCATGAATTAAGTGATGAAATCCTTGAGTAAAAATTCATACATTATCTATTGTAGAATAATCTCTTAATTTCATGTTCACTGAGTGTTAATGGATTTAAAAAATAAATGAAGACGATACTGATGATAAGAAAATCAATTTATGTCCATATTAGTGGACAAGGGTTACCATCAAATAGATGGTATTTATCATTTTATGTTTTTTCAATAGTTTTTAATCTCTATTTAATTATATTTATTTTTGATTTCTCTTCTTTTAATGATTTTATCTTATAACTACTAGATGTAAAATATAATTTCGTACATGGTGAACTTAATGTGAAATTTTACATAAATCCTACTACTGGTTTACAAAATGTGTTTAAACAAACCAAGATTATCAATTAAATGAAACTATTTATGGTATAAAATAGACATATAGACAATGGAGTAAGGCATTTTACTCTTTTATACTTGATAAAAAATTTGAAAGGATCCTTCAAAAATCATGATTTAATATTATATGTGTTAAAAACTACATTAATTACACACTACGTTATATAGATGATATAATGGTTATTTTCAATAATATAAATCTTTTCAATTTTATTATATCTTAATTGAAAACTATTTTTGAGGTAAAATACTTCGGAGGATAAAAATAGAAATTATGCGTGTAAATTATAAGGTACATACCAAATAATTTTTTGTGTTTTCTCCAAAAATGCTTTCATATTAAAATTTCTTAAAAGGGAACTACTTGAGACAATAAATATAGTTAATGGTAATTTTGTTCAACACATGAATCTATCATTAACTAAATCTTCTGATTTTCCTATTGATATTGAATATATGTAATGATAAATTCCTTATTCGATTATTTTTGGAAGCCTAATATACTCTATGATTTTCTCTAGGACTGACATAGCCTTTATAATTTTCAATTTTATAAGACTTATGCCTAGTCCATGGAAGCCTTATAGGATGGTCGTGAAATGGTTTCTTATATTGATTCATGTACTACTGACTGGTCAATATGTTATGGTAGATATGTAAATAATGATGAAATAATTTCTAGACATGAAGATTCTAATTATACATGTAATATAGATACGATAAATTCCCTACATGGAAATATATTCACTTCTTGTGGTGGAACCATATCATTAAAATGAAATTCACAGTCCATGGTAAGTATTTCAACCAAATAAGATGAGTATAATTCCTTAAATGATGTTGTTAAGGATGATTTATGGTTAAAGAGTTTTGTTTCAAAACTAATTTTAAATATTTTTATTCCAGTGTAGTGTGATAGCCAATCTACTTCAAATTTGAATATGATTTTAGTTTTTCAGGATAAATCCAATGACATAGACATTAGGTTACATTTTATAAAAGGTATTAGATAATTTGAAACTATATATGCCACAAGGATACATACTGATAATAACCTAGATGATATTTTGAGTAAATATATGGTTTTATCTAGATTTGAGTTATGTTTAGATAAAATTAATTTGGTTACTATTTAACAACAATGGTTTCCTGAAAGTCGCTGATTTCAAATCAAAATGTTTGATATAATTTAATTTAACCTATTCTAAATTTTCATTTACATTTTTATTTATTCATACCATTTATAAATTTTTTACATTCATTTAGAGTGTCATAAATTTTTTTTCTTATTATACTCTAAAATCATTGATTCTAGATCATGAGGTTTTACCATCATACAAGGTTATCATTACCTTTTTTTGGGTTTAGCTTCCCTTATGTGGGATTCCCATGTATTCACATAGTGTTTCAGTTACCTCAATGTCTGAAACCCTATGTGGGGTATTCCATAATGTTGGTATGCTTAATTCGATGGTATTATTATGCAGGTAATGTTAGACATCAGGCCTAACCTTTACATAAACATGGTTTACCTATATGTTTTCCCCTCTTGACACTTACATGGGACCACTATGCAGTATAATCCTTATGGATGTTACCATTATTGGTTTAATTTTATATAGGTATTACCTTTCATTATTATCTTCATGTATTGGGGATCATGCTTTGTACCTTTACGAAGCGATTTTATTACCCTTATTCTAAAGTTGGATTACCCTTACACTGGTTTACCCTCACATGGGTGTCACATAACCCTTATATAGACATTAAAAATTGATTCACAATTTCTCTTTTCTATTTTGTGGTTATTTATGGTACAATCTAATTAGAAAGGTTGTTACAATATCCTGCATAGTTTTTAGAATATTTAATTACCTTGTGGACTATATTCTTTTACATTTGATTAATCATTCCGGTTGCATTTTTATATGGTCTGATAGTCTAAAATCCATAGTTGTTCATCATGAACATGTTTTATGAAGATGTGGTTTTCCACCTAACATCGCATATCAGTGCTATTTCTACTCCATTTGTGGTGGATTTTATTAATATCCATTTATAGAGTATATGGGTGGGCTCATGTTCAAAATCTTGAAGCCCATGATATATTACTGGGGAGTTTTATAAGAAAACAAAATCTTCAAAGAGACATGAATGATATTGTTTTGACTGCTCAATAGTAAACTGATGCAATGTCGTATTTTTTTAAATTAATATGTCTATTTTTGAGCTACTTATCTTAAAACTATTTATTTTAATAGGATTAATGAAATGAGCATGCCTATGTGTGTATGTCTTTTTCAATATTGATTAAATACATCTAATAAAAATAAATTTTTATAAAAATTTCGTTAGCATTAAATATATTATAAAAATGTATCTACAATAAATATTTATAAATAAATTATTAAATTATTTATTTATAAAAATAAAACAATATGTAAATTTATATAAATATATTTGTAAATACATATAAACACACACACATATATATAAATATAATTTTTATCTATTTATACAATATATAAACTTATATTTATATGGTATTTAAAAATAAATCTATAAATTTATATTATTATATAAATAAATATACAAATAAAATTTAATTATGTATATATATATATAAATATTTATATCATAACATAATATACAAATCCTGATTGTGTAGTGGTAAAGGCATTAGCTGTTATGGTCAGACGTCACGGGTTCAAATCAAGGTACGAAAATGTTTGAAGGTCGTGAAAAGCATTGATAAAGGGGTTAGAAAGAACTAATAAAGGGGGAGGTATTGAGAAAGGTGGACTAGGAACACAGGGGCTCAAAGTGTTGAAACTTTGTATGCTGTAGAAATAAAAACATTTTTGGTCCACAATGATTTTTTTAAATATGTTTTGAATTTTATGAGTTCTTTTGTTAACACTGATAAAGCTTGTTGGGTTTTAAGTTCACATATCAGTTCATAAAATTTTAGGGATAACAAATAATTTTTTAGCTGTTTTAAATGTGTGATAGGTATTACTGCATTTTTTAATCTCTATTTTTTTCAATTTCTTCAAATTAGTCAGTTTATACCACAAAAAAGTTGTTTAAGAGGCATCAAAATAAAATTAGGAGGAAGCAACTCATTTTTATTGTGATTGGAAAATTCAATGTGGTCATAATGAAATTTATAATATAGATCCATGAATAGATTTTTAGATAATTATACTGCTACAAATGTATTGAAAGAAGAGTGCAAACAAATCATCCAGATCAGATAATGTTTTAGTCAACTTCATCGTCTTACAGTACCCCTATCCAAAGAAGATGGTATTATTCATGCCAAAAATGAGTATTCAGATTCCATTTTTTTGGAATTTATAGTGGGCACAACAATAATAAATCTCAACCATTGATTCTTTTTTTACAATATCATGGTTAAATAGTGTTAGATTTCAATGATCTTAGAGTTTATTCCCACTATTTTTACCATTATAGAGACATAAGTATAGTTATTTTTTGAAAACATATATTTCATAAATGGAGGAAAATAATGATGGTATAATATAGATAACCACTTTTTGTTATGCTATAATGAAACCCGAAAAGGAATATATTTTGTATATTAAGGACTTCTAGAACCTGTAGTTGATACCACTAATCCCATATAACGAAAATCAAAATAATAATTGACAGGAAATAAACCAATTGAGAAGAAATGTATGGGTAACATGTTACTTGATTTAGAGTGGTTCATATCAAATATAAAACATGCTACTCAAATCCGCTAATGTATTGACAAAAGTATCTTCTAAACAATTAATTGATCATCATGCTACTATTCTATTAAACAAATAATAAAATATATATACATGGAAAACTTCACATTATAAAGAAAACATAATACACGAATATTTCATCACAAATTATATGGTTATACATATTATTAGAGAAAACAATAGAGTTAAATGTAATTGTTGGATAGTTAAATTAAATAAAAATAAGTGTTTATAATATATTTCCTGAACTTTTTCTTGTAGAGTTCTTTATAAAAGACGTAGGACTGACTACTCATGAAAGTCAGCAATTTAGTGCTTGATGGAATGCTCACTATTGAAAGAGTGAGGTATAAAATAATAAATTAATAATCTAAAAAGAAAAATGAGGTGTGTAATATCGATTCAGAATAACTTTTCACTAAAAGATAAAGGGTGAATAAACAACGAGGAAGAATCAAATGAAATGAAACCCAAGACCAAAGCACACAATGGGGTAATCCATCAATATCCTGATCGAGATATAATATGAAGTTCCCCCATTTTAGAAATCCCAGAAACATCATTGAAATTTTATGAATTTTAAAAGCATAAAAAAGGATTCAATAAGGTAAGACCCAAAATAATGGTTTTTTATTTATAAACGAATAGATTTTTATTGCTCGGTATTAGACTGTTTTACTTAGATGTTAAGACTTGACATGGGTGATTGATTCAAGATCCTCCTAATATTTCACATACAAATTGAATTTTTTCATATCTTTAAATTTAGGGTATCTTGGATGTGTGAAGATGGGAAATGGTGGGGAATAAAAAATTTCTTGTTGGGCTAATATTTTTTTTGGAGATTAAAATTAGATGTATTTTAGTGTTGAAATATGTGAGGAATGTTCCAAATATTCACCTTAATCTAATAATAACTATAATTCTTGATGATGATGGATACATTATTTACATTGGTGGTGGGAAATAGAATCTTAGCATATGTAATATGTTAATTTCTAAGGGAATGAAATCTTTTTATCGTTATCTCAAAATTTTCCAAAAGATTGGTGATGAATTTAATACTACTAAAATTGAGATTAATAATGAAGTGTGTCAAAATAAATTTAGTCACATGAAAAATTTAGATATCAATATTTTCACTATTTATGATATTTCTCTATATATTATATGTAAAAATTTTGATGCATTCATTTATTGTAACTTGGAATAAAAATATAGATTATTATTCATTGGTTATTTACTATCATAAAAGATAAATGTTTTATATTTTTTACAAACTCATGCTAGCATGATGATCACGAAGTTTATGGGAGGTTCTATTTATTTTATAACATTCATAGATGGTCACACTAGGAATGTGTGACCTTTTAATTTAAAGACTAAAGATTATGTTCATGATTTTTTAAAGAATTTTTGTGTGATGCTTGAAAGATAAACATACAGATGATTGAAGTGTGTGTGTACAGAAAAAAGAATAAAATACCATTTTCTGCTTGAAGAATAATGAAAAAAGGAGAGCATTATAATAGAAAAACTAGGGCCAAAGATAACTTAGCATAATTGTATTTCTAAAAATCTGAATAAAACCTTCTATGATAATTTCAGTTGTATTCTCTCAAATGTAAAAACCACAATCACTTTTTGGGGGAGTAAATTCGTATGGTAGTTGATCTTATCAACATTTCTCCACTATCTTCACTAAACAACAATGTACTAAAACGTTTTTGTAAAGAAAATGATGATTCACACGGTCACATGAAAGTATTTGGATTCTTTGAATGTTTATAAATCATGATTGATAAGAGGGAAAGTTTGGATGGAAAGGGAAAGTAATTTATCATGTTAGGATACACTCGGATGTATTTGGATTACCATATATGGATCTTATATGTAAAATTATTTTCATAAGTCTAGATATGGAATCTCATGATGATCAAATGATTGATTATTTTGAGAATCCCAAAAAAATTAATAATCCACAGTCTGAGGAAATTTCAGTTCATCTTGAATTAGTCTGACCTCCATCAGTTCCAGACATTTGGGGAGAAATTCCAGAAACTGACGATACATCACCAAGTAATATGAATCAATATTAGGATATATCTCAATCATAAGAAAATCCAAAACATATCCGGCATATAGCATAGATGATGAGATCTACCATTTAATGAAAACTAAATAATAGACACTCACAACATGAGTATGTGATACTAATTAATGTGGGATAGAAATAATCTTATGATGATGTGATTAAAATCAAAAAGGATATGTAATGGAAAAAAGTCCTTGAATATAGAGATGTTTTCCTTTAACTTGAACTAAACTTTATATTTTGTTGATTTACTACATGTAATGAATAAACTGAAGAACAAGAGAATTTATTGAATCAAAGGTGATAATTGAAACTTGATGCTACAATAATTAGCTAGGTTATTTTGATGGGATTCAATCATAAGAAATAAATTTACCCATATGAAATCTTTTTATAATTTTGTAGAAACGTCTTTTGTTAGTTTATCCTTGGATTAATGGCATGTATAAACATGGAGCATCATCAACCTGATGTAAAGTTGGAATTCATACATGATGATATTGAATATTAAATATATTTAGAGTAGACATATGTATTTCACAACAAAAGGTATTGAAAAAAGGTTATGTAAACCTAAGAAAAGTTTATATGGTTATAAATATGATCTATGGATATAATATAGTTAATTTGATTCATACGTGGAGAAACATGAGTATAAGAGAACGACTAGAGATCACTGAATTTTAATAAAATGGTTTTTTGATAGTTATTTTATTATTATGTTTCTTTATATTAACAATATATTGATAATTTGTAGAGATATCACCATGATTATTCGGTTGAAGAATAAATTAAACAATAATTTTGAAATGAATTATTGAGGAAAATCTATACAGATCCTTTGAATATTGATTACCCATGATAGAAGGAATTTAAAGATTTCATATCTTTGGGATGGTACACTGAGAAGGTTCTTGAATGGTTCAACAAGATCAAGGTGAAACCAGTTATTACTCCACATACGAGTCTTTTATGCTCATTAAAATATATCTTCCATCAACTGAAGTGGATAAAGCTAAAATGTAGTATGTTACTTATTATTCATTGGTTGGTAGTATGATATATACAATGTTGTGTGCCCGAATAGACATTTCTCACTCAATTGGTATTTTTTTAAGATCCATATCTAATCTAGAAATTATCATTGGAAAATTTTATAATTGATATTGATTTATCCTTGATTTACAGACATTCAGTAGTTTATGTTTTAGAAGTGACAAACATATTTTATATGGATATAAAATGCACATACAGCTATAGATGTAGACATTTTGAAATTAATATTTTCATAACAGATATCATTTTTAGGTTAATAAGACTCATGGTAATTCTATACTCAAAAGTGCGTTTTAATATATACCGAATAAGTAAAATATATCAGAATCACTGAATGTTTCAAGGAGAATCTTTTTAGGAATAATTTTCTACAAGATCAAGGATGTAGTGATGAGAATTAAATTCTTAAATGTGATAGTCAAAGACCCATTCATATCAGAAGGAATCCATAATTTATTTCTAGTTAAAAACTCATTGAAATTCTATATCAGAAGATTTGTAATGTATTGGAAAAATATATTTATGAACGATTAGAAAGATCACACTAATGATAATGGGACTAACATGATGAAAAAGGTTATATAGAAAGATATTATGGGAGTATATAAGGAGACTATATGTCTCAATTTAACCCCAAATTGGTCTTGAAAGAGAGATTTGTAGGGGAACTCAAAATTAGGGAAAATTTTACATGAGTCACTTGTGGATGTTTTTTTTGAAATACCATAAAAAATGTATCCATTTTAGGGAATATCAATTGAAGTATTTTTCTTTTGGTTAGCATCCATGAAAACATGATAACTAGTGGTGAGGGAAAACATTATTCTAGTGGATGAACCACCCAAACCACCATTCGAAAAGATGATCACCCCTTAAAATCAGTATAAAATCACTATAAATGATGTTTATAACCCCATATGTGTCCTATTACATTTATCTTGAGTGTAAATAAATAATAGGGCCCCCTTTATTCTATAGATATAAATACATCATAGAACCACATCAAATTTGTGCATTTTTTCATTTCTATTACCAATTCGTGTTAAAATTTATTATCTCATGTTTAAATTTCCCCAATATATACATACATAAATACATATATATTTATATATATATATATATGAATACAAGCATATAAACATATAGAACAATAATTATTATAGAGGAATGTCTGGTTATTTGACCTCATTTCTTTTGGAGGTGTGTATGGGGATCCATGCATATTATGAATCAAGGTTTGGATTAGAGGGTCTCTAATTGTTTGAAAAATAATATTTGGAAGGATCCATGGATAGAATATAATAATAACCTTAAACCCATAATTTCATTAATCTATAGGTATGAATATTCAATATTCATATATTTTATTAGTGGTCACAAGATTGGTTGGGATTAGAGGAATATTTTCACATGTTTTAATGGCAATGATTTGAAGGAAATTTTGGATATCCATTTTATCTAAAATTTGTATATGATTAAATCTACTGGAGTAAGGATTCATTAGGGTGATAATTTTTATGGTCGATAAATGGAATATTTATATAAATGATAATAATAATAATAAATTAATGCATATCATTTGTGGTTATTTCTAAAGGGAACCAAATGCAGAGAACATATAAAATTACCACATATCTTGAATAAATTTTCGAATTGATAAAAGGGTTAATAGTTTAGAATAAAATCATAAAATATATTTGAAAAAAACACAGGCAAGGTAGGTTTACATCCATGAATCTATCCACTAACATTATAAGTAGCCTCCAAATTTTTTATTGAAAAAATAAATTTCATCATCAAATATATTAATTTATCTAATACTAAACACCCCAAACCATGTAGTGGCATTGACATTATAACAACATTTAATTCAACAGTGACCATTTATATAAAAAACTTTTTCCAATATACTTCATTAAACTTGTTTTCATTGAATTTTCGAATTTTTTTCAATTTTTTAAATACATCATTCTTCAATAGTTTCATAAATATATCTACAATGTTTTCATTTATTCATTATTAAAAAGGTAAAATTCTTTATTATTTTCATTCCCTACAATGAAATGATACATCATATCAATGTGGTTTCTTATTTCATGATAAACAGGATCCTTTTTTCAAATAAATTTATGAATTATTGTAAATAAATATCTTATATGGATTGTCTTATTTGTAGGCAGAATAATATATCAAAATTATTATCCTTATGATATGGAACACATCTGAGTTGGAAAAAACATACTCAGATTCACTCGATGATAATTAACTAATTTTCTTTTCAGGGACGACCATTTGAATTTCATGTCACCCAAAAAAAAGTGAATCCAGTTATATTCTTTCTTTCATAAAGGCCACGTACCCAGTCACTATCCATATATCCAAAAATAATGAAATATTATTTTGGTGTATACAAAAAGCCTTAATTGATATTAATTTTAATATACCTTTGAATTCTCTTGGTGACATTCAAATGTGCAAGTAAAAGGGTCTATATATATCTTTTGACTATTCCTACCCAATAGAGAATATCTAGTATGGTGATTTCCACGTATCACAACCTTCAAATAATTATTTTTAAGTAGGTAGGATCTGCATATCTAGTATCATATCTTTCTAATTTCAATACTGCTTCAAAATGGGTTATACCAGGATTAAAAGATTCCAAATTGTGCTTCCAAAAAATTGTAATGATTAATTTTATTGAGAAATAATTATTATTCCATCACATTGAAAAAAATCTATATTGAGTAAGCGATCTATATCTTCTATGTTTGTGTTTTGAAAATCATTAAACATTATTTCATTAATGGAACATAAAAACCATATTGTGACTATACTTCATCTAACATTACTATTACATTAATTTAAAGATAAAAAATACAATAGTTATGCATTGAGAGATAAAAAGGTTTTCTATCATGGTAAAACTATGATCATACATCACATAAACATAATAAATAATATAAATTATTTTAAATACTTCTGATTTACCCTTATAAAATATCGTGTTCTCTATAGTACATGCAATCACCTACGGATTTTCATCAAGAAATGGGTGATCTAAAATCTGAGTAAGATGAGAAATAATGTAGGTGAATAAATATATATTGGGTGAGAGTAATCATCAACATCATATAATAACAATGGGATCATTATCATAATAACAAGGTAAAAATTTCATAATGGAATGATATATGTCCATGAATAAAATTGAAACATCATGTTGTATTTGTTAAATACCACATATTGTTTTGAATAAATCAAGTACCATGATCACACATAACATATGTGCATAATCATAACATCATCATTATGAAAAAATTGAGCATTATGTTCAATAATAATAATGATTATCTAATGAGATACATCATATTACTTATTAAATTGGTGGGATATATAACTCTGGTCCCACTTATCACATCATAATAGTTATATAATCATCCATGACACATATAAGATATAATAATCGTAGTTATGAAATAACCCATAGAAAGGAATGTCATTCATATGGTTTTCATAAATAATACATTCAAGAATAAAAAATGGGGATCCCAAATGAAAAAGGGGAATTATATTTTGTAATAAAATATCACATTTATTTGATAATAAAGAATACATGAGTATTTGAAATTGTTTTATAATGATTTTTTGGGGAAATCATTGTATTTTGCAAAAAATCCAAGGCGGAAAAAAATTATATCCCCAAAATAAAAGGGAATAACAATAAAATTAAATATATGGTACACTAAATGAATATCCATACTAAATTTCATGTGATATTAGGAAAACCTAATGAAAGGTAGTATGGTTCGAGGATCCCCTTACCTTACTTCCAATTGTATTTTATCGATTTTCCACTTCCTAAATAATAAACATAGGATTATTGAAATATAATCACATAAATGAATTATGTTAATTTTATTCACTATTTTTCAATTATAATGTTTTATTTTATTTTAAAACACTCTTCGTTAAATATGAATTGTTTTTATATCATGCTTTCATTAAATTTTTCCATTTTTTCGATTTCAATTGTATTGGTCAATGTCCTAATACAATAGTATAATTAATACCTTAATCTTATAATAAATGTTATTAAATTTTTATATATTATTGATAATTTATAATATCTAGAAATTATTATTATTATAACTGTCTACATTGTAATTTCTCCAATGGTTGTTAACTGACCTTTAGGGGATATTGTTGGGAGGGAAAGAAATGGAAGTTTGAAGTTTATATAGATAAACAATATGATACAAAAGTTTTTTTAAAATAATTTATATAATGTTAAATTAATGTAAAATTAAATTTATTTGGAGTAATGAAATGGGGGTGAAAAAAGAAATATATGAATAAAAAAGAGACAAGATGATCGAATGTTACTTAATCCTCGTTGTTGCTTGTCTTTTAAAATGAAAAAACTCCCTTGGTGATTCAGTAGTATTAATAAAAAAATCCCCTTTGTATTCAAAATGATTAAAATTGGGTATGTTTTCACATATTTTACATTGAAACGTGGGTGAGTATTTTTTTCATAAGGGGGTGTATAAGAGTTATTAATAATTCAAAAGAGAGGTATTTTTAAAATAAAATGTTAAATAAAATAACATATCAGTGTTAAAAATTATAATCATAATTTTTTTCAAAATAAATCATAGATACCTATAATATAAATGTTTCGAATAATTTAAGCCAATTTATAATTTTATTTCATTAGTTTATTATAAAAGGAAGTTGAATGAATGGATACATATTATTTTAAGGGATATATTTTAACCATTTGTTTTGGAAAATGCATTTTAATTGTAGAAATTAATTTTATTATATATTAATAAATAATTTATGAAATTAATTTTTTGGCAATAAATCCATTTACATAAATTAAAATGTCATTATTACATCATGGATGATATAATTTGAGGTATAATAGTTTTGAGGAAAATATTATTTTTATTATTCACCAACAGATTAATGTATTTTAAAAAATTACCCAAAAATAACCCATGGAAAATTTAGGTTGGATAATTTAAAAAATTATATCAATTTTATTAGAATAAATATTTAACCTATATATTGTAAAATTTTAATATAAAAATTATGATTTTTCTGAAACTAGTTTAAATATAATTTATTAACCATGTTCATATATTTTATTTGAGTTATTTTATCATGATATTAGTTTTTTGGTACTATAATATTTATATTTTTATGACTTAATAAAAATAGATTTTATTTTTATTACATTTTTTTAGGTAAAATTACATTTTCCAATAGTCAGGTTACAATTTCCAATAGTCTTGTTACCATTCTAATGGTAACATTATTTTCTATAAATACCACCTCATTCTTTCACTAACTATTTACTTAAATTACCCCCATGGTTATATATTATCATTTTTATAAGATATTGATTTTATAAATATTATTTTGATTCATTAATATAATGTTCCAAGTAGTGGGGAATATTCTATCAGATCGTGGAGATCCATATTTTCTCAAATTATATTCTCTATTATTATTTTTTGTTCCATAATACTATTTGACATCTTCATCGGTTTCATTACTAATAAATGTAATAATTTTATTAATGAAATATTTTTTTATCAATTTTTTATGTGTATGATAATATATATTATATATATATATATATATAATTTACATGAAGAGACAAATATCATTGATAATCTCTAGGTTTTTACATACTTCCCACCTTTAGAAATTTCATCATTGAAACTTGAACTCATATTATTAGTTTACAATATATGAGGGTACTTTTTTCCATTATTTCCTATGGTTACCATGTTTCCTCTTCATACATTTGGTCCCTCCACAAAACTTTGATAAGGTATGTTTCCATATTGCATAGAATGTTTCCTCTACGATCCCTAATCTTCATCTAATTATCCTCGCAAGAGAGTTCATTCTCTAGTTTCATCCCATCTATATTTAGTACATGCGAGGGGTCATGTTTTTAATTCCATAGGATAGATACATGGAAAATTTCATAAACATGAGACATATATTTTAGAATTTCAATTATATATTACACTACTTCTATATTATCAAGGATCTCAAAGGGGACAATGTACCTAGGAAGAAGCTTCAATTTCATTCCAAACTACACCAATATTTTCAAAGGATAAAATTTAAGAAAATGGTTTTTTCCAACATCAAACTCCATGTCCCTTTGATGGTTCACAACATATCATTTTATTACTCCCTGAAGAATTTATATGTTGTTGGATAGATTGAAATGTTTTTATATCATGTAAAATTCAGTTTCAAAAAGATTTCTTACGCCAACATCATCCAAAAAATTTTAATTTCGACAACACTTTCCATGTATATATACATATTGAGACGTTTTTATGCTTTTGAAGAATCTGTTATTGTATGATTAATCAAATAATGGGAGATTTTTATTTGATACACCTTTGACTTACATTGATAATTTCTCATAATTTCCTTGGTTATCTGAATAGACTTTTATATTATCCATTAGTTTGGTGGTGATAGGTCGTACTAAAATTCAATTTAGTATTCAAAGACTATTGGTGACATCCCTAGTTTTTTTATGTGAAGCTTGGATAATGATCATGGATGCTCGAAATTGGTACCCAATTAATCCCCCCACATCCTTTACATATATATCGTAATGTTCTTCAGGAGATAAATCTTCCCAAATAATGAAAATGTGAGCAGTCATGGTGAGTTAATCCACTACTACACATGTCATATTATTTTCATTATGTGTATTTGAGATACTAGTGAAAACCCCATTATTAAACTCTCCCATTTCCATGTGGATATAATAAATTTTTTTATCATCACATTGGACTTATGCCTCTAAAATTGTACTTACTGACATACAATGCACCATGATATATAAGATAATATATTTTTCTTCATGTTGTCTCACAAGAAGTGCTCTTGAACATAATGGTAAATATTGTTATTTCTATGATGGATAGAGTAAGGTGATCTATGTGAATTATCCAGTAGATCCTTATTAATCTTAATTGATAAAGGAATAAAAATAATAGTACCAAATCGAATCACACCATCATCATAGTTGTGAAACTATTGTTGGTTCCCTTCCTCTATCATTTTCACCTTATTTTGGAACTCCAGGTCATCCCTTGGTGCTCCATGGATCATCTCTTAGATTGATGGATGAAAAATCATATTGTAAAGGTACTATGTATGCCCTACATTTATGATTCATATGATTGTCCTTTTCATATACATAAATACAGGTTCATTCTCAATCCACATCATAGATAGAGTAGAATGTTATTTTTATTAAGAGCCTTAGCTGCCACATTTAACATTCAATAATGGTAGTGAATAGAAATATCATAGTCCTTGATTATCTATAAACATGTTCATTGATGAATCTTCAGATCCTTATATTTGAATATATATTTAGACTCTTTTGATAGGTATATATGTCACACTTATCATCATAGAGGTAGTACTGCTAGATTTTCTCGGAAAAGATCATATCTGATAACTCCATATCATTCATCGATTAGTTTTTTGCATTGATCATCAACTATAATAAGGAATATTATATCAATTAGTCATTATACATGAGTACACAACCAAATATATTTATCAAATCATTGTTTTATATAACTGAACATTCTCAAATTGTTGGTTGTGTGAGTAATAGTGTAGTGATTAACCTCTACTTTGGCTCTTAATAACATTCCACATGTTCTTTTTTACAAACACACATTACCCCTTTAAATATAACATAGTTCTATTGATAGAGAATAATGATATATTTCTAAAAAAATTTATATTACATACTAAGACAATAAAATTGAGGATTTTTATGATAATAAAGTGTATGGTCTATTCCCAAATTGTCTTTTTCTTTTATGGGTCCATATAAAGTCCATCACATGTGATCACATTCCCCAAGAATGGAAATTGTTTTATCCCATTGTAATATTTTATAATCCTAGAATTGATTTTTTCTTTTTTTAAAGTCACTAGCACAATCCTTATATGATCTTTATGTTCATCCTTTCTCTTTGAATTAAATGAGATTCTCATCCATAAACACTACAAATTTTTTTAAGGAAGTCTCTAAATAATATGTTAATAAAATATCTAAGTATTATAGTGGTATTAGTAATTATAGTAGGAATAACTATGAATTAGTATTGTTAACAAATTGTAATTAAAGTACTCCTTTTAATATCATTAAGGTTAACCTTCATCTGATGATTTTCAGAATGAATATCGACCATTGAGAAGTACTGAGATACTTATATCTTATCAAATAAGTCACACATTTTTACTAGAGGACACTTTATCTTTATAGTGATCTTATTGAGCTCCCCATAATTGATACACAACCAAATTGATCCATCTGTATTCATTACAAAGAGAACCAGTGCATCCCAATGTGATGCACTAAGGCATAAGAACCCTTTATCAAAATGCACTTGTAGCTACTTCTTTAACCTCCAATTAGGTTGGGGTAATTATGTATGTAAATTTAGAGATAATATTGGATCTAGGTAAAATTTCAATTGAAATTTATTACTCTTGCTTTGGGGAATTTCACGTAATTTTTTAGAAAATACATCAGTTTATTCCCACACAATGGGAACATCCAAAACTTTGATACATTCCATTAATTAGAGCATTTGGTTGAGGTGTTCTTCTTCATAGTGTAACATCACCCAAACAATTAAGGGATTTTCCAAAATATATTCATGATCTTCATTGAATTTTAAGAGGATTATGGGGTGTTTTGTTATATGAAATGAGATTTCATTTTCCTAAAAGTTGATGTGTGCACTATATAATGAGAGATAGTAGATGCCTAATATAGCACCAAATTCTAGTAACGGAAGGCTTATATTATTTTCTAGAATAATATTCCCATATAATCTTATAAAATAAGTGTCCAGCACTTGTTTTTTAATGATTGAACCACTAGGATTTTTACCGACATCATTACTTTACGGTATTAGGGCCTTGATTAATCATTTCTAGTATACATGCTTAATATAAAGGGATGCATAGAACTAGAATCAAATTAAACCTTTTATATATTTTTAGGGAATAGATTGCATACAGTTTATGACTTTTTTTTATGATCAAACTCAATTGTAGTGATGGAATAATAATTCCCTTACTCCTTTAGATTTGGAAATTGTTGAGGATGATTATCCTCAAGGACTCATGGTTTGGTGTGACGACTCACATAGTGAACTTTCTCCCAAAAATTGAAGAACTAAACCATGGGTCATTTATTATGAGGCATATTCATTTAATCCATAATGATAGATGACTTATTCACGTCTCTTCAACATTCGTCAGCATAGAGGAATTCTCTCCCACACTTGTACCATTTCCATATTCCTTCATTATAATTCTCATTAATATTATTCACATATTTTTGACACATGGGTGGTTGGATTGTATTTTATCTTTTTCATCAGACCCAGTTGCTAGAAAAACCATTAAACTCTTCTTATCCCCATGTAAAATGGTCCAATATCCAAAATTCATCTCTACTTTGGGTGAACATAAAACCACTTCTTTATAAATACCATTGTTCAAATATCCAGATCCATTTGATGGGGTGTTTTTAAACCACAAAAGGAGATATATATTTTCATATCATTGATGATAACATAACCATAGAAACTTTTTGAATGCCTTGTTATGCTTTCCTCATAATCCATGATAGATTTACCTTCCCTTTTCATTGTATCTGTGAATTCAGTCTCCATATTTTTTCAGTGAGTTTTGAGGGAAATACTTGGTAATAAATATTTTCATAATGTCTTCCCACTCACCTCTTCCATTTCGTAATTTGGATTGGTGTTCCTTTTAAATTACCACCATTGATCATATTTTCTATAAAAACTATATATTTCCATTCTCACATTGTTCTTCTAAAAATAGTGGATAAAAAATACGCTCATCTCTATTCAGTTAACCCACTATTCTGTGACCAGTGAATCAAATTCTCCACTAAATTATGGTTTTCATTATGGTATAAAAGTCTCAATAGATATTTTCCCCTTTTGGGTGTATAAGGATGTTCCATATGGATTAGGTCATTTTATATAGCCGGAATAAACAAGGTAAGTATTTCTATATTGTTTTCAACTCCACCAAGCATGTCATTGGGGATGTTGATGATACAACAGTTGTATTTCCCATCACATGGGTTTTTGTCCTAGTTTCTTCTAATTTCTACCATTTTATAAAATAGATATGGGTTGAAAAAAATAATTAAATAATACATGAATAATTTATTTTTTTCAAATATAACACTAAAGGAATAACTTATTGGATCACTATGTTTAGTTTGACACCTAGATATTTTGTGAATTTTTACTCAAGATAATTTAACATTTTAAATATTTTACATTTCACAAAACACTCAAGATAGCTCATTTTAAATTAAAGAACTATGTTTGCCTGGTGTTATACGAAACACTAAGTTAAAAATGCACTAAATGAAACATAATATCTGGCCTTCTCTACATTGAACACTGAGGTCCACTTTCATTATTCCCAATATTGACTATCCATTATGACTTTCATAATGCACAAGATTGAGGTTTACCAGAAAATGATATATTATTAAAATATGATTATTTAATATAATAAGAAAAATCATGACGTTAAATTAGAGTTTACGAATAGTGGTAAATAATTTATGAAAATGTATGGTTTATATAATCTAATATGAATTCATAGGTTACCAATTAATTTTTATATGAATAAAAATAATGATTGAATATAAAAGAAAAAATTTGTATTGTCACAAAGCTAGTTTACCCTAATAAATTAATTTTAAATTTATGTATTGAAATGAACTATGTAAAAAATTCCTTTATCATGGAACTAACATGGATTATGTTACACACAACACTGAATTTGAGCATGTTACATATAACTCATACTGGGCATATGTTACACACCACACTGACTTGGCGTATGATGCACACAACATTGAGTTTCTATGAAGCACATTTTTTTAATATAATTATTTAAATGAAATAATTATAACCTAATTGTTTGACATAATTATAGGAATATTAATAACTAATTTTCAAATATTTTTATTATTTGTTTTATATATATAAAACAAATCTATAGTGAATGATATGATTTTTGTAAAGTCTTTTTATGTTTAAAAATATCATTTTCTCGAATTGGCCAATTTTAATAATGGATTTAAATTTTTATGAATTTAGAAATATAATTTCATAAATTAAAATTTAATTTTTAATTAATTATGTTAAAATTATCCTAGGTTGATTTTTTGGGATTTATCTGAGAATCATCATTTTATGATGAATAGTGAAAATAATGCTTTTTAGTTAAAAACATCCTTTTTTAATAATTTTAAATATTAAATGACAATAAGAATTATTTTAATATCAAATTATTTAAATATTAAATATATTAGTAAAATTAATTTCACTATAATCAATTACACTTTGATGCAGAATATAAAATCCTAATAAAATTTAGAACATTTTTCTACTTTAAAAAAATGTTATTTCATCTCAATAGCGGGATAAGAATTAATCTTAATTTATCATGTTTTGTGATTTTAATTTTGAAAAATAGAAACAAACCATATTATTAATTATAATATTTAGATTCTAATAAATATATGTTAATGTTTTGACCAAAATGATTAGTAAAAGCGATTATAATAAATTAAATCGATTAAGGTCATATTAAGACTGAATATGGGATAAACCCTTAAATTAAGGTCCCAAATTACATAGAAAAATTTACAAAACCAATTTTTTCAATATTGAATCCAAAAACTGTTAATTATTTATTTAGTTTGGGTTTTATGACTAATTTTAGGTAAGGACATGTGTAAACAAAACATGTTTTCAAAAATTCTAAGTGAGTCGTTTTCCTTCCCTATAAAAGGCCACCACCTCTCCCTCTTTTTCAAACATCTCAAACCTCTTTGTTTCATCCTAGACATTCCCAATTATCATTATAGTAATTATACCTTCCTCTTGCAGTGTTCCCTTTAGAAGAAGGAAATCCAAGGAAGCATATTGGCACAATCCAAATGGAGATAACTGATTAAGAGGAAATGTCTTCACTCAAGTCCATACTTTAATTTTCATTATCCACCACTAAAAATAAATTTATTATATGATTATATCACACAAAATGTATCCCCAATATAATAATATATTGTTATATAAATTTTATACCTACACATACTCACACCTCGATCTAATGTATAATGAATATATTGTTTCTATGTACGGAAAACTACTACGTCATGAAATGATGATTGTTCATATTCCAATTACCACCTTCAATCATGGCCATTATTATGGAAATTATATTTACATATGTCATATATTTATGTTATTATATCTTCAATCTTATTTTTTACTTTTTACAAACCATATCTGTTTTCATTTTATTTTTTGTTAATATGAAAATTTTATTTGAGGAAGTGTGGACTATTACCCCCCATTACGATATTATTTGTTCATAAACCCCATGGATTATATTAAATATGGTTTTAATTAATATATTAGAAATATATTATATATTAAATAAACTATAATAATGATATTTATATATACATATATGACTTTTACTTTCATTCTATGGACACAACAATTAAATGGAAATATCGTTCATTATTACGTACAACCTACCTTGTGCATGAACATTGTATTATTTTTCATACTTGTATATTGAATAGAATACTATAATACTAATATAATTTATAAAAATGATATCATTATCATTGTTTACATTTTTTATATCATGATATTTAGTATAATTACCAATGATATAACAAATTAAGAAACAAGTGAATAATAAAGCGAACATTACCTGAAATGAAACCTTAACATAGTATTGTTAACGAGTGGGTAATATAAGGTCATAATATAATAAAATAATGTATTAGATAAAATAATTTATTTTTTAGAAATATTTATATTAAATTTATATTTATTATACATGTGTTTTGAACGCATACGATGAGTGTCAAGACACAAGGTAAGGGGATTTCATCTCACTTTTTATTCTAATGAGATATACATGATATATTTGACACTGTTCCATTTTTTTGGTGTAAATAATTCCCATAATTTCACTCTATTTATTTTATAAATTAATATATGGGTATTAAAATTCATTTTTTATGTACATTTACTGATGGGGTTTATGTTTCAAAAGTTACAAAATTATTAAAAATGTTATGTCTCCGTGTTCCTTCATTGAGACCCATGATTTGTTATGAACCTAAAATATCATTCAAGGTGTATATACTTCCATTTTACATGTTCTATAATGAATTTATTTCCTTTCATGATATTTTAGTCCTCATTTAATTTTTTTCGTACATGGAGAATAAGATCTCTAGTTAACATTTTATAAGTGTATATTTAGACAACCTCATCACTTTTCGAGATTGTTTAGGTTATACTTCATTTTATGGTTTAATATGTTAAATCTCATAAGAATTTCACGAACTTTTATTCCTATAGTTATTCATAGTATATTCATTTATTGGTACTATTTCTTACTCTTTGGTGTACAATATAGTTATGAATGTGTTTTTAGGGAATCCGGACATCACCCTCTCTTCAGGTGTAAATCTATATTCCATCAAAAATATGTTTTCAAAAAAGGGTTTACAATAATATAACACTAATCTCATATAACCATTAAAATATATTTTTCCCATTTTATTTATTTTATTAACATTTTTCAAAATAATCTTCTAATATCATTCTAAACAAGGAAAATTTCTATATTTTTTACCATGCAATAGGAATGTTCTTTTTACATCACAAGACAAATACAAATTTATCTATCTTCAATTATTTAGATATTCATTTTCATGTTAATAGTTAATTATTCTGATTTTTTTAAATATATTTTCAAATAATATGGTATTAAAAATATTAACTAGATTATTTTCTAATATTTCAAGGAAGAAATTTTTCCAAATGTTTCCAATATTATTTTACAAGATTTCAAGAACAATGGATTTCAAAATATTTTCATGATTTATTTATATATTTTCAAATTATATTCAAGAAAAATGGATTTCAAATTTTTTTTAAGTTCTATATACACGTTTTCAACTTATTTTCAAGGAAATGGTTTTTAAAATATATTCATCATTTATTTATATGTTTTATGTGTTTTCAATGAAAAGGTATTTTAAAATGTTTTGAATCTTATTTTATATTTTCAAGAAAAGGGTTTTCAAATGATTCCATGTATTATTTATATCTTTTAAATAAATTTTATATGAAAATTATTTTCAAATGTTTTTATGTGTTAATAATCCTTTATTAAAGATGAAGTGATATTTTACTCTTGAAAAGTATGAATGAAATTTTAAAATTATTTTCTATCTAAAATGACATATGTTGATGCTACACATTCACTTTTAGGAAATGTTCTAATGGTTCCACTCATATTCTTTCGATGAATTTGTTATGTTTATGGTTATAGTCTTTATGAAACGTGTTTATCTTTCATAGGATTTATGTTTATTAAATATGTGTCTATTCCATAGGTTTTATATTTATAAAATCTATTTCTATTTAATGAGTTATTTTTTTTATAATATTAATATCAAACATATATATTTTTCCACATGTTATGATAATGTTACATGTTTATAGTGCTCGTTCCATTTTATGGTTTATGATATGATTACTTATGATTTTGTGTCACATGAATGTATTATTTCATTACAATATGGATGGGACCTATATCTCCTCTAAATTCATTAAGTAATTATTTATATCTAAAGATATAGTCTAAAATGGACTTTAAAATTAACCTTGACTACTATAATGGCCATGGGAGTGAACTATGACTAACAAGATTGTATGAGGACTGAGCTTATACTACTAAGAGGGCCATGGGAGTAAACACTAACAACCAAGTTGTTTTATGGAGTGAACCCATAATATCATTATGGTGATATCCGTGATGAATGGGATAATTTAAAATCATATAATGTGCTTATTTATCTGCCACAATTCCATGTTTTATTCCAATTTTATGCTTTCATAGCTTATATTATTTATTTTCTTATGATTCATGGCATATGTACTACCATGCTTTATTCCATGATTCATTTATTTGATCTATCATATGAAAAATATTATCCTCTAGTTTCATGATCATTTTCTTATACCCTTATGCCCATAATTTTGCTTACATGTCTCTTTTATTTAACCTTTCTGAGCATTTGAGCTCATCCATTTATCATGTTTCCTTTCCCAGTCTTTTGAAGAATGTTTTTATATAGGTGTACTAAAGGTGGAGATATTTATTGAAGATGTGGATGTTATTTCACCAGAAGATAGTATTTTTTTCAAAATTTTTCAAAGACACTGAACTATTATGATCCCTTGGAATGTATTTTTATAATGTACAAAATATTAATCTAAAATGATTTAATATCCATGAATGTTAATCTTGGGTTACTATTGCTTGTATCAAAGAAAATTTTTATTCAACCATTGAAAACTCGGATTTGAAAACCATATTGTGATTACTAGGTATATTTCTAATTATATGTCTAGGTATTTCTCTAAAGATTTGTTTAAGGTTGGGTAAATATTTAGGAAAATTTACTTGAAATTTGGTAAAGGGTGGAGTGAGTGGTTTCTAGGAAATTCATCCCAATATAGATAATACGAGTGTATGTGGATCAGGAATTGATGTACCTAAGTATAACAACTCCGAAATGATTTTTTTGACTGAATCGAGGTAATCAGGTACCTGAAAATTATCCTTGATGCACACCTAGTTTGACACTCCCTAGGGATATACTTCAGAAATTCCCATACTCTTCATGAGCCATCATAAAGGATTTTGATATAAGTTTTCTAAGAGTAACCTTTGATTAACCTATGGTGTCATAGATTAATGAATGATTCATGATTTAGATATACTACAAATAAATATTTTCAGGACTCTGTGGTTTTCTACTATGATAGGTATTGATCACACTATGCTTCTGGTTTTATTCAATGAAGGGAACCGTAAAGAACTTAATTAATGTGGAATATGATGGATGATTTTCTTAGGAGTAGACTTGTGGGGTCATAACTTGATTGAATGATGTTGTGATCAAGCCTAATCAAATTTCATGGAACATGAATATCAATGTGTCCCCTAACCAACTATCTGAAATACCTAGGAGGAGAATGAAGGAGTTTGATGAGTGTTTAGGTAATGGATACCATAGTGGAAATAATATTTGGATTCCTTTGCTTCATGATTGTGGAGATAATCAACTATGTAAATTTTTTAGAGGAAGATGATGATTTATTCACTGTGGAATGTTGGGACATAAACAAAGTTACTATTAGAGAAAAATGACGAGTTCAGTTAATAGAATCGATGAGAATATTGGCCTCCCTAAGACAACATTGAATGTTATGTGTTCTAAATCATGAATAAATGGTCATTATGAAACCCAATGTCCATAGAGGAATGATCTTGATGAGTAACAATAATGTGTCATGAGTAATGGTTACATTATTGATGATCACGAGACTATAGATGAAATATAGAATGAAAGAGGTATTTTTAAAAGGATGAGGTATCCTTGTTAATGGAATAAGGATGATGTGGAATAATAAAGGTCTATATATATAGGATTCAAAACTGAATTTATATAAATGATAAAATACACAAGGGTTGTTAAACTTATGTTTATCTCTCAGTATTTACAAGTTTATATTGAATGATCTCGTTGGACAGGTGGAGTGACTTATTAAAAAGGTGATATTTCGTCTAAGGGAGGGTAACCCTTAATATTTTTTTATGTTATGATAATACTATTACAAATAAGTAAATTTGAGGGTATAGATTGTAGTAGAACTATGTAGGGACAAGTTAATATGTTGGTTATGCTATCATTGATGACGTATAAGGGATTTTTGAATTTAAGGAATATATCAAGTATAATTTGGAATAAGGAATAATTCATGTTTTCCAAACAGATCTATGGTAATTAAGGTTATTACTATGTTTGGAGGGAAAATAAAATAAGAGTATTCACATGTTTTGAATGTGACAAACAAGTGGTACTTTTTGATTCATTGGGGATCAATGTTTGAGATGATTTCATATATTTCATTCTCAGTCTTTGGATTTCCATTTTTGAGAAGGGATATAAGTTTAACTGTAACTGAAAAAAGTATATTAAAATTTGGATGATGAATTTATTTATTGAGTTTGTATTAATAACCATTGATAAATGGTTATTTAGAGATTGACTATACTTTAAGAATATCCATCATATTTTTTTGGAAATTATATTTGTGTGGTTCTAGAAAAAAAAATGTATTGTATGTGACAACCGATCAATTCCGGAAAGGTTTCAGGTCTTGAAGCCATGATCAAAGAACAATAAGCGTTTCATGCTTACCATTGTCCTACATGATGTCTCAAATTATATATGATTATTTTTAATGAATAATTATTTATGATGAAATGGTAGTGATATTTTTTATGTTTAGAGATTAATGTATTAACAATATTGATTATTTAGAGTAATTATAGATAAATATTTATAATTTTCATTCTTTAATGGGCCATAATATATGCTGAAAGTTTATTTAATTACTCTAGGAATCATTGTTCATTTCTAGAAATCCGTTTATAGATGTAATGGATTAATTGGAAATAGATAAAAACACAACAAAAGAAATATAATTTTTTTGTATTCTTGGTTAATAAAATAACTACTCAATGATAGGATAATGATCACAAAGTAAAATGTGTTATCCTAATACCGTAATTATTATTAAATTTAGGTCATTTTATGTCATCGCATAATTAATTATTTTAATCCCTCAACATTTGTTTTATCATTCAATTGTTTTGGATTTATGACCTTAGTCACTTCCTATTAATATTTATTCTTTTCCTCCATGTTCAATCATCACACCCCACCGATGTTATCTTATGTGGGAACCTAGTAATATGTTACATTAGGTAATCATTAGGGTTCCATAATTAACTATTTAAGGATGTTTTAGAATCCATTTTGAAGATGTGGGTCTCTATGAATGAAACATTTACATATTAAACCATTGATAACTTAGACGAATATCAAGGGAGATGTTCATTTTATGGGTGGTAGATTGTAACACCTCGAGATTTGGAGATTTTTATGAATTAATTTTCCCTTTTTGATATTTTTCATTTCATGAAACATTGAAGATAGTTCATTTGATATTAAATCACTATGTTGGTCTTTTGTTATTCGCAACACCAAGTTAATCGTGCACTACACACAACATAATCTTTGGTCTACTCTATAAGGAATATTGAGGATCTCATGTATTATATGCAATAATGACTTTCCTAAATGATTTGAATAACATGTAAGACTGAGAATTACTGAAAAACAATATATTTGTCACGACTCGTCCTCGGGACCCGTGCCGTGACTACCCCAAGCCCGCCTTCCATAGGACAGAGGCTGGCGACTAGCACTAAGGCGTAAATCCTGGTAAAAAGGGAAGGCATTGCCTTTGTAAAGTAAGCAAACACCACAGAGTAAACAAGCAGTAGAATTAAACACTAAGTAAAAACAGAGTACAACAGTAAGTGCTCAAAGTAAGAGGGCCAGTAGACAAACCCAAAGTGAAAGTAAAGTACAGCTGGAAAGGTAAAACAACAACTGTAATGTAAAGCCCCAACGCCGAGCTGTCCACTGGAAATCCCACCTGAAGGGTGGGTACAGATAGATCCACTGCTCCTCGGGTCCCGCCGTCCGCTCCATGTATGTCCCGCCCAGTGGTCCACCTCCAGGTACCGTCCTGCTCTGCAAGCCTCAACCACGTTCAACGATGTCTGTCATCTGCAACCAAAACAACGTAGTGCGGTCATTGCCCGTGTAGGGGTGAGTATAAGCTACTCAGAAGGGACCCTGAGACCCCCGAAGGTCTCCCAGTATCCACAATGGATAAACCACAAAGGAAAGGTAAATCACGAAGTAACATCTAACACTGCTTAGGTATATGCCCATACATATACCTAAGTAATCAATTCTCATTCGTCTCCAATACCCGAGCCCAAGTACAACCCAATCCACATAGGAAAGCAATACGTAAATCCACAGAGGATAGCACAACACAATCCAAATAGGAAAGTAAAACAGGATTCAGCTCACATAGGTATACTTCTTCGGAAGACGATATAGATGATCACCGATCCATCTAAGTCGTCAGACCCACAAAGGATCGATAGGTAATAACCCTCGCAATGACCCACACAGGATCTGTAGGCGTTGGCTCACACAGAACCGTTGAGCACTGACCCACACAGGATCGGACCCACAATAGATCGGTAGCACTGATCCACATAGGATCGCTCAGTGTTGTAGTTGTCGTCGTCGAATCCACTGAGGATCTCTGCACAGTCGTCGTCGCAGTCACAGTAGCCGTCGCAACCAGCTCTAGGGTTCCCGCACACAGCAAGCTCGTTTGGGAGGGTCCGCTCTACGAGCCGAGAGACTGATACATCAACTAACACATAGTCCAGATTTGATGTATCCAAAAGTTCCGTTTCGTCAACAGGAACTCAATGTCGTAGACGGCGCGTCAATCGGACGCCCGGTCTGAGAGTTATTGACCTTTTCGTTCCAGGGGCCCGGTTGGTTTTTAAGGAAAAACCAACCCGACCGTACTCCACCTGCGTCCAAACCTCGCGCGGAGTAAGCCAAAAGTTTTTTCTCACTAAGAGGAATCCAACAAAGCCGACGGCACATCAATCAGACGTCCGAAGCTCAAGATATGAGTGTTTCCGCTCCGAGGGCCTGGTTGGTTTCGTGTACGAACCAACCTGGCCGAACACAAAGTAATCCGAAACCATGAGTGCGATATACCGAAACGGCCGTCTCGATTCAAGGATCGCATCGAAACTGATGGTGCGTCGATCAGAGTTCCGTAGCCCAAGTTATGGGAAAATGACCGAAGACGGTCCGAAAACGGGGGTTTCGGGCCCAGACCAACCCGGGCCGAGACCCCCCCGGTCGGCCCGAACCGGGTCGACCTGCCCCAGATCCGGGTTGGCGCGGCCCAGCCTGGGCACAGCGCGCCCACCGCGCTGGCCAGCTCGGCCAACGGCCGAGCCGTTTGGCAGGGGGGGGGGGGGCGCCTACCCCCCTGGTGTAACCGTGGCCCCCCAATTAAGGGGGCCGTTTTGTGCTGGCCAGCTGGGGAAATTAATTCCCTTGGCTTCCCTTTGTCCGGTCGGCCCGCACCGGCTGGCCGGTTCTGCCAACAAGGACCGGCGACGGCCGGTCCTTCTTCCTTCGCCGACACCGGCGGCTCGGAACCGTCCGTGGCTTGGTTCGTCCAGCGCGGTGCGACGGCACCAGGCCCTTCTGCCACGACCCTTCTCTGGATGCGGTGTCTTCGGTTTTCTTCGATGCGGCGCGACGGCGTCGCGTCCTTGTTCAACTTCACGGTGCGACGCGACGGCGCCGCACATTACATGTCATACGATCCCACGTGGTGCAACAGCACCACGCCATTCCGTCCCAACCACAAAGAATCAATCAAGGATAAATGAGGAGGGTCGGTCGTGTTTGTGTGGTCCGGACCCCTCTCGTTAATCGATATCAATTGGTCATATTTTCATGAAGAATGAAAAGGTGGTAAACACGAACAAATTAAATAAACAACCCCTACCTTGATAAAAGAGATCACGAATGTCGGCGTCGCGAAGCGAGGATTCGAAGACGTTGATGGATATTTCTTCGGGGAAAACGGTCGCAAAAAGAGACGTCGCATAAGAAATACATCGTGGAAGAAGAAGTCGCGTCGCAGGTCGGTGTCGCGGAAGACGGTCTCCGAGGGCTCGGTGCTCCATGTCGGAGATCGTTTTTTCTTCGTGCTCTTCGTCATAGAGAATGAAGAACTCAAGACTTCCTTAGCTTTTTCACCAAAGTCTCTCAAACAACTAAACACCAACCCAATAAAATAAGTTCTTAACATATTTTATTAACTCATCAAGGCTTTTTAAATTCAAGTGTTTGAATTCCACATTAACTCACCTCATTAATTCCATAAGTTAACAAAACTTAAGTTAACAAAATTAATGGGAGTTGAGGAGGTTGGAGAATATGAAAAGGTGGGGTTCGTGTGGGCCCCACCACCCTCATAACATCCCAAGGGAGGTTGGGTAGTTACCCAACTTCCATCCGAAGGATTAAACACTTAGAGTGAAAATAAAAATTGTAGTTAAATTATTATTTTTAACTTACACAATTTTTAACAACTTGTCTCGTGTAAACGCAACTCTGGATTAAACATTCCTAAGCAATTACCGGCGCTGTGGTTCCATCGGTGCCCTCAGAATTCGATTCCGAGCACCGGTTCAAAAGATAGTAATTCTCACTCGTTCGTTCACTGAACATACCCGATCTAAACTTCGGATAGAATTTCCGGACACACCGGGCCTCAGAATCTTGTTCCATCTGAAACTAAGTTCTTGTAAAATCCCAAAGAAAATTAAGAAAAAATTTCAATTGAATTTTATGGGTCTTTACATTACTCCGACCTCAGGGATTTACGTCCCCATAAAGATACAACAAAAACTAGGGAAAAAATGTGGGTATTGAGCACGCATCTGAGCCTCCCGCTCCCAAGTGCTCTCCTGGAGGTTCTAGTGCTGCCATCTGATGCGCATTAGAGGAATCGACTGTCCACGTAGGACATGCTCCAGTCGATCCTCGATCTCCACTGGGACCTCCGCAAAAGTCTCCCCATCATCAACATCAAGCTCCCCATGGTCAATGATATGCATCGGGTCGTGCACGTATCTCCTCAGCTGAGATACGTGGAAGACGTCGTGCACCCGGTGCAACTGAGGTGGTAGAGCCAGACGATAACCCACCTCGCCAATCCTGCTGTGGACCTGGAATGGTCCGATGAAGCATAGATACAGCTTGTCACCTCGGCCAAATCTTTGTAATCCACGTCGAGATGAGACACGCAAGACGACGTGGTCTCCATCCTCAAACTATAGTGGCCTCCGCCTCCTGTCAGCATAAGACTTCTGCCGGCTCTGAGCTGTCCTCATCCACTCTTGGATGACCTGGACCTTCTCTATCGTGGCCTGAACCATCTCATGTCCCACAAGTGCTGACTCCCCAGGGTCTGTCCAGCACAATGGAGATCTACAAGGTCAGCCGTACAGCACCTCGTATGGTGCCATCCCGATGGTGGAGTGTTAGCTGTTGTTGTACGTGAACTCCACCAAGGGTAGGTGGTCCTCCCAACTGCGACCAATGTCGAGGACACATGCGCGGAGCATGTCCTCGAGAGTCTAAATGGTCCTCTCCTTCTGACCATCCGTCTGAGGGTGAAAGGCTGTGCTCCGACGTAGCTGTGTCCCGAACGCCTCCTACAACCCCTTCCAAAGCCTGGAAGTAAAGTGAGAATCTCGATCGGAGATGATAGATGATGGTACACCATGTAGCTGCACAATCTCCTGAACGTCGAGACGTCCCAAACTCTCCACTGAGCCCTGCTCTCTGATGGGTAAGAAGTGATCCGACTTGGTGAGTCAGTCGACAATCACCCAGATGGAGTCGTGACCTCTGGAAGTGCGTGGAAGTCCAGTCACGAAGTCCATAGATATCCCGTCCCACTTCCACTCCGGGACCTCCAAGGGCTGTACTAAGCCTGATGGTACCTGGTGCTCTACATTCACCTGCTAGCAGGTGAGGCATCGAGAAACGAACTCTACCACAACCTTCTTCATGCCCGGCCACCCGTGATGTCGTCTTAGGTCCCGGTACATATTCGCCACTCCAGGATGTACCACCAAAGGAGAAGTGTGAAACTCTCTCAGCACCTCCTCTCGTAAAGAAACTTGTACCAAGGTACGTCCTCTAAAAAGGATGTCGTGCTCTGCTCTAAAGGAGAAACAATCAGGTGCTTGTCCTGAGGATATCTGTGCACGACGCGTCTCACAGTTAGCATCCCCACGTTGTGCTTCTCTGACCCGCTGCAGTAGTGGAGGAGTGACTGTGAGAGACTGAAGGAAGGTTGCTCCATCTCTATCCATGAAGGATATCTGCAAAGCAGCTAGATGCTCTATCGCCTCCTCAAGTAACTGAATTCCCGTCCTCCTGCTGAGAGCATCGGGTAATATATTTCCCTTCCCAGGAGTATAGACAATCTCAAAGTCATAGTCCTGGCAGAACTCGAGCCATCACCGCTGTCTCAGATTCAGGTCCTTTTGAGAGAAGATGTATCTGAGAATCTGATGGTCAAAAAAGACTATAAAGCGCTCTCCCATATGGTTGTGTCGCCATGTATTCAGAGCGAAGACCTTCTGCTGCTAACTCCTGGTCATGGGTAGCGTAATTCTACTCATGCGGCCTCAACTGACGTGATCCATAGGTGATCATTTCCCCCTCCTGTATCAGGACACATCCGTGTCCGGTCCCTGATGCATCGTAGTAGACTACGTACTCTACTCCCTCCTTAGGCAACCTCAAGATAGGTGCGCTGGTCAATCTATGTCTCATCTCCTGGAAGCTCTACTGACATCTGTCTGACCACACAAAGGGTTTCCCCTTCTTCTTCAAAGCTGAGAGTGCTGTCGTAACTCTGGAGAAGTCTGGCACAAATCTTCGGTCATATCCATCTAGTCCCAAGAAACTTCGCAACTCCGTCACGCTCCTGGGTGGCTACCAAGCTAGCACTGCCTCGATCTTCGCAGGATCCACCACAACTCCCACCTTAGAGATGTCGTGCCCCAAGAAGTGGACCTCACGTATCCAGAACTAACACTTTGAGAGCATACATAAAGCTGATGCTCTCAGAGTGTGTCTAGTACAACCCGCAAGTGGTAGGCGTGCTCCTCCTAAGTCATCGAGTAAATCAAAATGTCGACGATGAATACCATGGCAAATCGATCGAGGTATGGCGGAAAGTTCCTATTCATGAGGGCCATGAACACTGCTGGAGAATTTTTTATGCCAAATGGCATAAACAAGAACTCATAGTGGCCATACCGACATCTGATGGCCGCCTTATGCACGTCCTCGTCTCGAACTCTGAGCTGATGATAGCCTGACCTGAGGTCTATCTTCGAGAACCACCGTGCTCCCTTGAGTTGATCTAAGAGTTCATCAATCGTCGGTAGCAGATACTTGTTCCTCACTGTCACCTGGTTGAGGCGATGATAGTCGACACAAAGTCGCAAGCTCCTGTCCGCCTTCTTGGCGAACAAAATCGGGAAAGACCAGGGTGAAACACTAGGTTGGATGAATCTCTTTCCCTGCATATCCTTTAACTGTACCCGTAGCTCTCGAAGCTCGGCGGGGGCCATCCGATATGCTGGAGCCGATATCGGGGTTTTCCCAGGGTACAGGTCAATATAAAAGTCTACCTCTCTGCGAAGAGGTAGTCCTGGAACGTCGTCAGGAAAGACGTCCGCGTACTGATCCACCACTGTAGGAAAAAGAGGACTCCGCATGTCAACTGCTCCTAGGATGAGGCTAGCCAACTGATGAGTGATGGGTTGTCCTCTCCTCTGTGGAAGTCCATCTTGTGCTATGAAGGCACCCTTCTCTTCGGTGAAGGTGAACCTGCTCCCATCGGTGCGTACACATGGCACCTTGCGCCTAATACAGTAAATATGTGCATGGAATGTAGACAACCAATCCATGCCCAAGATGACTTCGTAAGGCCTCGACGCTACTAAAAGAAGATCCCAGCCGAAGCTCTCTCCTCCTAGAGTAAGCTCACACTGCTGGCACCAGTGCGTAATCGTCGAGTCTGCTCCCGTAGGAGTCTATAGCCGTAACGATCGAGCCAACAGCTCTGTTGGAATATCCAAGCTCCGAACAAGGGAAGCAGCTATGAAATAGTGACTCGGTCCTGCGTCTATAAGAACTTTAACAAGGGTGGAATAGACACAGATAGTACCTCGAATTATCTCGGGCGCGCCATGGTCATAGGCCTCTACTGCCTGGAGCTGTGCCTGTCTCTGCCCACCAACTCCCTGTGGTCGGGATGGACCTCCTGGTGGTGGTGGTGGTGAAGCGTCAAAGCGTCGCCCACCACATGCTGCTCGGGCAGCTCCCCTGCTTCGTCCTCCTGCCTGTAGAAGACTCTGGTACGTGCCGCCTTGCGGTGGGTCTCGGTGCTGGTGTAGACTCAGCAAGAAAGCTCTCGATCAAAAGGGCTCGCTCCAGTACTCTTGTCTGAGTCGGAATGCTGAGGGAGATCAGCGATTCCCTGATCTCATGTCTCAATCCCTGCTCAAAGGTCCGGGCCCGGAATAATGGGTCACGTGCCATGTCTATAGAGTAGCGCGAGAGATCGGTAAATCTCGCCGAGTACTGGGTGACCGTTATGCTGCCCTGCCGTAGCTGAAGAAGCTCTTGGATACGCACCACACAGAGGGTGGTTGGGACGAACTCTGAGTCGAAGAGGATATCAAAATCCGTCCAGAGAATAGATGCCTCCTCGTGCACCTGGAGCATCAAGCTCCACCATCTTCCTGCTGCTTCGTGCAGTAGGTTCGATGAAAGGATCACCATGAGGTCTGATAGTGTCCTCACCAACCGAAAAACTCGTACCACTGCCTCCACCAGTCCTTGGCTGCCTGGGGGTCCATCTCCCCACGGAACCTGGGTGGTCGCTGGCGCTGGAACTCATGAAATACACTAAGGTGACGTGCATCGTCAGTGGCTGGTGCTGGAAGAATCGGTGGCTCGGCCGGTAGATCTACCGCCGATGCCACAGCTGACAAAGGGCCCTGCACCGAGGCCTCGTCGCTCGGTGGGCTGTCATCATGCTCAACTCTCATAACCCTAACTGGCTGCCATCGTGGGGCCATCCTGAAAAGGAAACAGGTGCGCCATGGCAAAACAGTATTCCTGGTGAGTTGATACAAGTAATCACAAAGAAAACTTGAATCACACTTGCAATCAATGATTTCGTGCATTAAGTCGGAAATCAGAAGTCAGGGTCCTGGTGTACGGATACGTCGGCTGCCGCACCAACACTAGACTCCCTGGTCTGATAACCACACCCAATACGCTAAACACTATTGCCTCACATAGAAAAGATCAGAGTCCGCGGTAGAACTGAAATCTACTGATACCAATTTGTCACGGCCTGTCCTCGGGACTCGTGTCGTGACTACCCCAATCCCGCCTTCCATAGGCCAGGGGATGGTGACTAGCACCAAGGCGTAAATCCCGGTAAAAAGGGAAGGCATTGCCTTTGTAATGTAAAGAAACACCACAGAGTAAACAAGCAGTAGAAGTAAAAACTATGTAAAAACCGAGTACAACAGTAAGTGCGGAAAGTAGGAGGGCCAGTATACAAACCCAAACTGAAAGTAATGTACAACTGGAAAGGGAAAATAGCAACTGTAAAGTAAAGCCGCAACGCCGAGCTGTCCACTGGTAATCCCACCTGAATGGTGGGTACAGATAGCTCCACTGCACCTCGGGTCCCGCCGTCCGCTCCGTGTATGTCCCGCCCAGTGGTCCACCTCCAGGTAACGTCCTGCTCGGCAAACCTCAACCACGTTCAACGCTGTCCGTCGTCTGCAACCAACACAACGTAGTGCGGGCATAACCCGTGCAGGGGTGAGTATAAGCTACTAAGAAGGGACCCCGAGACCCCCGAAGGTCTCCCAGTATCCACAAAGGATAAAACACAAAGGAAAGGTAAATCACGAAGTAACATCCGACACTACCTAGGTATATGCCCATACATATACCTAAGTCATCAATTCTCGTTCGTCTCCAACATCCGAGCCCAAGTACAACCCAATCCACACAGGAAAGAAATACGTAAATCCACACAGGATAGCACAACACAATCTACATAGGAAAGTAAAACAGGATTCAACTCACACATGTATACTTCTTCGAAAGATGATAGAGATGATCACTGATCCATCTAAGTCGTCGGACCCACAAAGGATCGATAGGTACTAACCCCCACAATGACCCACACAGGATCGAACCCAGACAGGATTTGTATGCGTTGGCTCACACAGAATTGCTGAGCACAGACCCACACAAGATCGGACCCACAATGGATCGGTAGCACTGATCCACACAGGATCGCTGAGTGTTGTAGTCTTCGTCGTTGAATCCACTGAGGATCTCTGCACAGTCGTCGTCACAGTCACAGTAGCAGTCGCAGCCAGCTCTAGGGTTCCTGCACACAACAAGCTCATTCAGGAGGGTCCGCTCCACGAGCCGAGAGGCTGATACATCAACTGACACATAGCCAGAGTTTATTTATCCAAAAGTTCCATATCGTCAACATGAACTCAACGTCACAGGCGGCGCGTCAATCGGACGCCCGGTCTGAGAGTTATTGGCTTTTTCGTTTCAAGGGCCCGGTTGGATTTTATGGCAAAACCAACCCGACCGTACTCCACCTGCGTCCAAACCTCAGGATAAGTAAGCCAAAAGTTCTGTCTTACTATGAGGAATCCAAAAAAGCTGACGGCACATCAATCAGACGTCCGAAGCTCAAGATATGAGTGTTTCCGCTCCGAGGGCCCGGTTGGTTTCCTGTACGAACCAACCCAGCCGTTCTCAATGTAATCTGAAACCTTGAGTGCTATATAAAAAACGGCCGTCTCGATTCAAGGATCATATCGCAACTAACGGTGCATCGATCGGAGGTCCGTAGCCCATGTTATGGGCAAAAGACTGAAGACGGTCAAAAACCGGGGGTTTCGAGCCCGGACCGACCCGGCCCGAGACCCCCCGGTCGGCCCGAACCGGGTCGACCCGCCCTGGGTCCGGGTCGCCCCGGCCCGGCGTGGCCTGGCCTGGCAGACCATCCAGGGCACAGCGCGCCCAGCACACTGTCCAGCTCGGCCAACGGCCGGGCCGTTTGGCAAGGGGGGTGGGGGGGTGCCTGCCCCCTGGTGTAACCACGACACCCCAATTAAGGGGGGCGTTTTGTGCTGGCAGGCCGGGGGAATTAATTCCCCCGACTTCCCTTTGTCCGGCCGGCCAGCACCGGTCGTCCGGTTCTGCCAACAAGGACCGGCGACGGTCGGTCCTTCTTCCGTCGCCGACACCGGCGGCCCGGAACCGACCACCGGTCACCCTGCTCCGCCGCGGCCCGGAACCGGCCGCGGCTTGGTTCGTCCAGCACGGTGCGACGGAACCGCGCCCTTCCGCCGCGGCCCTGCTCCGGCCACGGTGTCTTCGGTTTTCTTCTACGCGGCGTGATGGCGTCGCATCATTGTTCAACTTCACGACGCAGCGTGACGGTGCCACACATTACTTGTTATACGACCCCGCGTGGTGCGACGGCACCACGCCATTCCGTCCCAACCACAAAGAATCAAACAAGGATAAAGGAGGAGGGTTGGCCGTGTATGTGCGGTCCGGCCCCCTCTCATTAATCGATATCAATTGGTCGTATTTTCAGGAAGAACGAAAAGGTGGTAAACACGAACAAATTAAATAAACAACCACTACCTTGATAAAAGAGATGAAGAACGTCGGCATCGCTAAGCGAGGATTCGAAGACTTTGACGGAGATTTCGTCGGGGAAAACCATCGCGAAAAGAGACATTGCAGAAGAAAAATGTCGTGGAAGAAGACGTCGCATCGCGGGTCGGTGTCGTGGAAGACGGTCTCCGAGGGCTCAGCGCTTCACGTCGGAGATCGTTTGGTCTTCGTGTTCTTCATCAAAGAGAATGAAGAACTCAAGACTTCCTTAGCTTTTTCTACAAAGGCTCTCAAACAACTAAACACCAACCCAATAAAATAAGTTCTTAACTTATTTTATTAACACATCAAGGCTTTTGAAATTCAAGCATTTGAATTCCACATTAACTCACCTCATTAATTCCATAAGTTAATAAACTTAAGTTAACAAAATTAATGGGAGCTGAGGAGGTTAGAGGATATGAAGGGGTGGGGTTCGTGTGGGCCCCACCACCCTCATTAAAACCCAAGGGAGCTTGGGTAGTTACCCAACTTCCATCCAAAGGATTAAACACTTAGAGTAAAAATAAAAATTGTTGTTAATTTTTATTTTTAACGTACAAAATTTTTAACAACTTCTCTCGTGTAAACAGAAATCCGGATTAAGCGTTTCTAAGCAATTACAAGCGCAGCGGTTCCATCGGTGCCCGCAGAATTCGATTCCGAGCAACGGTTCAAAAGATAGGAATTCCCGCTTGTTCGTTCACTGAACGTACCTGAGCTAAGCTTCAGATAGAAATTACGGGCACACCGGGCCTCGGAATCAAGTTCTGTCTGAAACTGAGTTCTTGTAAAATCCCAAAGAAAATTAAGAAAACATTTCCCTTGAATTTTACGGGTATTTACAATATTATTAAAATATTATTTTTTAATACAATAAGATAAAACCTTGAATTTAATTTCGAGGTTATGAATAGTATTTACTATTTTAAGAAAATATATGGTTTATTCAATATAATATGAATTAGTGGGTTAAAAATTAATTATTAATGAATAAAAATAGTATTGAATATTAAAGAAGTAAATATTGTATTCACAAATCTATTTTACCTTAATAAATTTAATTCACATTTATGTCTTCAAATGCACTAAATAAAACATTACATTCACATGAAAATGACTTGTAGTATGTTAGAAGGAACACTTACTTGTTTTATGTTACTCAGAACACTGACATGGTGTGTGTTACACGCAACACTGACTTGGAATACGACGAACACAACATTGTGATTCAAAAAAACGAATTTTTCATAAAATTATTTAAATTAAATAACATTAAACATACCATTAAAAATAGTTATAGAAATATTTATAAATATTTTTCAAATATTTATAAAAATTATTTTATATAAATAAAACATATTGATAATGATAAATCTTACGTTTGGTTAAGTCCTTTTTTGTTTAAAAATATCATTCTCTCAAATGAACTAATTTTAATTATAAAATTACTTTTAGACACATTTTGATGTTAATTTTTATAAAATAAACATAATTTTTTAATTTATAATGTCTATATTATTTGAGGGTTATTAATTTATATTTATAAGACACTTCATTTTTGAGGAATAGTGAAAAATGCTGCTTTTTAGTTAAAAATTCCTATTTTTAAATTTATTATTAATGTTTAATGATATTATAATTTCATTGTTGGTAACATTAGAAAATTATGAAATTTAATAATACATTTTTAATTCATTATAATCAAATTCACAAGAAAATAGTATACAAATTCTTAACAAGCTTTTGAATATTTTTCAATTTAAAAACCAGTTATTTAGTCCCATATGTGGGATTATCAATAATGTTTATTTTTCCACTTCTATGATTTGAATTTAAAAAACTAAAATACACCACATTATTCAGTATAATATTTAGAGTTTCATATGACCATGTTAATTTTTGACCAAAATGGTTAGTAAAAGTAATTAAAATAAACCCCGTCGATTAAGGCCAAATTAACATTAATTTTGGACTAAACCATTAAATCAGGTCCCAAATGCACCATATACTTCTAAGAAATCCATTTTATATAAATATTTCTACCAAAAAACATATATTATAGAATTATTCAGGTTTGGTATGACTTTGTTTAGGTAAGGACATGTGTACACCTAATTTGTTTTAAAATATTCCAAGTGAGTTATTTTCCTTCCCTATAAAAGGCCACCACATCTGGCTCATCTTCACACCTCTCGAACATCTTAATTTCGTTCTAGACCTACCTAGTAATATTAAAAAAATACTCCCTTCCTCTTAAATACATTCATTTGTATGAAGGCAATCCAAGGATTCCTTTCGGGTCAATCCAAAAAGAGTTACCCGATTAAGTGGAAATGTCGTCTCTCAAGTCCATTATTTTATTTTCCTTATCCACCCCTTCAACTATATTAATTTTATTCTTATGTAAATAAAAAGAATCACAAATATTCTATTATTTTTTATGTAAATTTCTCTACCTACAATTATACACACCTCTATCAAATGGGTAACAAACATAATGTTTTTGTGCATAGAGAACTACTGCCTTATTAAATGATGATTTTTCATTTCTCAATTTCTACATAACATAGTGGAAATTATAATGGAAACACCATTTATATATTTCATATATTAAATTTCTTTTTATTTCATATTCTTTATTCCTTTTTACAACATATAAATTTTTTCATTGCATTTTTTATTAAGATAATTTCGTTTGAGGAAGTGTGGAATACCCCCCCTCAAAGTGATATGATTCATTAATACAACACATGGAACGTATTAAGGATGGTTTCCGGGAATATATAACATACATATGATATCATTAATACAGTGTAATAATGATATATATATATATATTTATTTATATATTTATGTCTTTTACTTTCTTCCTAAAAAAATGACTATTAAACAAAAATAGTGTTCATGTGTACGTACGACCTATCATTCCGATGAACCAGGTATTCTTTTTCCAACATATTTATTATATTGATTATTATAATACACATATAATTTATATACATGATATTTATATCAATTTTTAAATTCTTAAAATCATTATATAATGTTTAAATACCAAATATATAAAAAATTATGACACATGCGAATAATAAAGAGAATATTACCCAAAGTGAAACATTAACATGGGATTGTTAACATGAGTGTATATATATAGATGTAATAAAATCATTTAAGTTATTATATATCTAATTATATGGTTCTTAAAAATATGTGTGATAATTGTTTTTATTATATAGGTGGTTTGAACACAAATGATGAGAGTCAATACATAAGTCATGGGGATTTCATCACACTTTTTATTCCTGTAACATACATGCCATGTTCGCCCCTCTTCCAACATAAATAGTTTATGTACTTGACATTATTGTACTCTATATATCTTATACATAAATTTATGGTAATTATGACATCATTTTTATAGACATTAACTAATGGGGTTTATGTTTCCAATGGTGTTAAATTGGTAAAAATATTTTTTCTTAATTTTCCATCAATAAGACTAATGTTTTCTTATGAACCTAAAATCTTTTTCAAGTTGAATATAATTACATTTTAAATTTTCTACTATTAATATTCTTCATTTCATGATATTATAATCTTAATTTAAATTACTTTTCTTATATAGATAATGTGAACCCATGTTACAATGTTATAAAGGTTCATTTAGACAATCACATCACTTTTTAAGATTACATATGTTTATTATCACTTTAATGTATTATTTTGTTTCATATCTCAAGAAATTAATGAATTTTATTATCCTATATTTTTTCATGATATATTCATGTACTAGTTTTGTTTTTTACGATTTGGTACATAAGATTTTTTTTCAGAAATCCTGAGTCTACCCTCTCTTCGCCCATAAATCAATGTTATTTCAAAAATATGTTTTTGAAAAAGGGTTCCCATGAATTGTCTACTAATATCCTATGATAATTAAAAAACATTCTTACCATTTTTTTATTTTACAAACATTATCAAAGGAATATTATTTTTTTCTTTCCTAATATAAAATTTTATTTCATTTTATGGTGAAAAAAAAATTCTATTTACCTTGTATGATATTTGAGCATTTATCCACCATCATTACTTCATAGATTTATTTTCCTGTTTAATGGTTTCTTTTTTAGAACGTTTTTTAAATATATTTTCAATGAAATCTTTTTCAATAGAATTTCACGATTAGTTTATAAGCCTTCAAGAAAAATGGGTTTCAAAATGATTTTAAGCTTGTTTATAATTCTCCAATAAAAATGGGTTTCAAAACGTTTTTAAGATTTATTTATATTTTTTCAAATTATTTTCAAGAAAAATGGGTTTCAAAATGTTTTCAATATCTAGTTATATAATTTTAAATTAGTTTTTAAAATAAATAAGTTTCAAAAAAAATTCATTCTCTATTAATCAGTTTTATAGGAAAAGAATATAAAAATGATTTCATGTCTTTTTTATATGATTTAAGTGTATTTTTTATGAAAATTATTTTCAAATGGTTTTAAGTATTAATAAGACCATTAAAAAGAAAAAAGGATATTTTACTTAACAAACAATATTTAAGGGTATATAAAAATTACTCTCCATCTAAGATGACATATTTTAATGTTAGTCATATACTTTTGGGACTTGATCTAAAGGTTTAATTGATATGATATCTATGAATGAGATATGCTTAATGTCTCGGTCTTTATGAAACATGGTTTTCATTTATTTGTTTTATGTTATTGAAATATTTTTCTCATTCATGGATTTTATGTCTATGAAATCTATATCCATTTCACGAGTTATGCTTTTGATGAAAAGATTATAAAACATGTATCTTTTTTCATATGTAATTATAAGAGTACATGTTTATAATACCCATTTAATTTCATGGGTAAAGATAAAATTATTTATGAAATTCTGTAGCACATATGTATGATATAATTATAAGAGTGGGGGGACATATATCTTTATCCAATGCATTAGGTAAATATTTATATCTCATGAGATAGAGAATATGGTCTTGGGAATGAAGCTTGACTACTATGATAACAATGGGAGTGAACCATGGATAACAAAATGGTATTTTTAGTGATCTCATGCTGCTAAGATGGACATGGGAATAAACCATGACCACCAAGATGGTATAGGGAGTGAACCCATATTACCAATATGGTCTTGGAAGAGATTCCTTGGATACTATGGAAAACATATTATAGGCTTATTTGTCTTCCACAATTCCGTGTTTTATTCTTATGTTATGAATTCATAGATTATGTTCTTTATTTACTTATGATTCATCTCTTATGGAATTCCATGATTTAGGCCATGATTCAAGTATATGATCTATGATATGTAGGGTATGTTCTTCTAATTTCATTATCAGGTTCTCATACCTTTATGCTCAAAATTATGCTTACATATCTCCCTTATTTATCTTTATTGAGAGTTTTATCAGTCCATTTCTTATGTTTCCTCTCCACTGGTTATTAAGAATGGAATTGTGTTGAAGTAACAAAGGTGGAGATATTTATGGGTGATATCAAATATCTATCACCATGATGGAATATTTTTTTCTTAGTTTCCAAAGACACAAAACTATTATGGTCCTCGGGCATGTATTATTGTAATGCACAAAATATTCATCAAAAAATGATGTAATTTGTTTATGTTATGTCGGGGTCACTATAGTTATCCTTTTTATAAGATAAATATTTTTGGACGTTTACATATACATTTTCATATTCAAAGGGGTTTCACTAATGATTTCTAAACCTAATTCCCAAATAAACTAAACAGTAGATCTAATACCAACTATAACCACCCTACTATTTCCTACAAGAATATTACATGATTTTAATGATAAAAAAATTATAGTTATACAATAAAGGATTAAAGGTATTAGTATATTTGTATGATTGGTAACATAAATAACATACACATAATAAATCACGAACATTTATTTCTAAACATCTTATTTATCATTATAAAATATCACATTCTCATTAGTAAATATAGTCACTTGAGTACTTTCATCCAGAAAGGGGTGAGCTAAAATCCTAGCAATAGTAAAAATAGGGGTCATGAATTAATATAAAATTGAATAAAATTAAAATGATCATCATATCATAATAATAGGATCATCATCCAAATCATGATGGAAATTTATTTAATGTAATTGATTGTGGAAATCCATAAAAATGAAACATCATGTCATAGTGATCAAATACCACACACAGTTTTAAACAAATCTAAAATCATGTTCACGTATAACATTTGCACATAATCATAATATCATCGTTGTGAATAAATATAAAATAATGTTCATGCATAATACACAATATCTCCCAATATAAGTCACATTTCCCAATTCATTTGAGGGAATATTATTCTAGGACCACCTATCACATCAAAATATTTACAAAATTATGAATTCCTCATAGAATGAATAATAGTCATAGTCAGAAAATAACCCATTTAAGGGAATGTGTTTAATAAGGATTTAATAAATCATATATTCCGGAATAACATTCAGGGTTCTAAAATGAAAGAGTTTTATTATTGTTTGGAATAAAATAACATTTCTTGGATAAGAAACTACACATGATCAGTCAAATTTTTATTTTGGAAAGAAATGTATTTTTTTGGAAAGCATTGTATTTGGATTAAAAATCAAGGTGGATAACATTTATATACTACAAATAAATGGGAATAATAGTGAAATTATATTTTTGGAATATTATGTGAATTTCCATAATAAAATTTATGTGATAGATGTATGACCCAAGTAATGGGAGTTGGGTTCAAGAACCCCATTAACATAATTCTTTCTTTATTCCATCACCCTTATACCTCCTACATTATTAACATAGGATAACTAAAACATAGTAACATACATATATTATTTTAATTTATACACTATTTATCAATTATAATTGTTGGATTCTATTTCATAACACACTTTGTTAAATGTGAATTGTTTTGATATCATGTCTTCATTATATTTTTAATTATAATTCAATTTCTCTAATTTTGATCTAAAGCCATTATACAAAAATAGAATTAATTCTAGAATCACATAATATATATAATTACAAGTTTATATATTATATATAATTAATTATATACATTCAAGATAACGATTATAAGTGTTGACAAGGAAATGTCTTTGTAGGTGGTTAACTGACATTTGATAAGACATTATCGATAGAGTGGGAAAGGGATGTTTGAAATTTAAAAATATCAAAAATGTGATAATTACATCTATTTAACCACATTAAAATAGTATTATCATAAATCCCAATTAATCATGTAAGTTTTTCATAGGGGTGGAGAAAAAATCAGTATAAGAAGAAAAAAAGATAATAGTTAGTCAAAAAATACTTAATCCTCAGTGTAGCTTCTCTTGTACGACATTAAAAATCCCTTGATTCTTGGAGATGGATTACTATAAAAGTAACTAGGTATTGTAAGGGGTATTATAGGGATTATTTGGGTAAAAATAAATATTTGTAATGTGATGGTGGGGTGCATTTTCAAGGGGAGGGTGGGGTTATTTATATGTGAGGAGATATATTTTTTCGTAATAAAATATTAAATGAAATAATATATCAAAGGTAAAAATAGTTATATAAACATTTTTCAATATAATTCATATATAAATATTATATAATGGATTTTCAGATATAAAACTTCTTTATAATTTAAATTATTTTTTCAATTAAAATGAACATTGTAAAGAAGAAAAATATATTTTAAGGATTGGACATTGACATTAGTATTAGGAAAAAAGTTTTTTCTTTTGGAATAGAAGTTTATTTAATTTTAATGTTTAGTTAATACAATTAAATTTTTATTGTCTTAAAATCAACTTTTATAAATTCTTAGTTCCTTATTAAATCAGAAATGAAAAAATATAAAAAACACCGGTTATGAAATAAGATGTATTTTTTATATTCACTTAATAATTTAATTATTTCATAAAATCACCAAAACATCAGTATCAAAAAATTTAGTAATATTTATATATAAATGGATATTCATTTTATAAAAATTAACTTCAATCATAGTTAATTTTAATTTATAATATAAAAATTATAATTTTTATGATATAATATAAAATAGAGTTTATTTAAAATGTTATTATATTTCCTTTTTCTTTCACAATCATGATGATTTTTTTAATGTTAAAATATTCCTAATTATATAAATTAACCATGAAAAATATTGTCTATATAAAAATGTGATGTTACAATGTAAATTACTAATCCAACAGTTTGGTTACTATTCTGAATGGTCAGGTTACTATTTCCATCCATCGTGTTACTATTCTAATGATCACATTACATCATATAAATATCACATCATTATTCCACTCAATATTCAATAAAATTACACCCGAGATTATCTTCTCTAATTTTTATGATGTTTATTGATTTAATAATATTTTTTTTTTCTATATTGTTTACATTTTCGGTGATGATCCTATCATATTGGGAAGATCCAAATTTTCCCATATTATCTTTTATAATTTTTTTTTCAGTTGTAATGTTTGGAATTTTAATGGGGTTTTGGGTTATTTTGACAATTTTTATTAATGAAATGAACATTATTTGATTTCTTTATGTGTATAAAACTATATAGTATATTATATCGCAAATTTATTTTAAGATAAAAGTATCGTTAATAAACCCAGATTTGTTACATACCTAGATTATATCATTTGAAAATAATATCATCAATATATAAGAGAGTATATTATTTGTTTATGTAATAATCCTTCTTTAGATAGAGTTTTAGTTCATATAAACACTTATATAATCCTCCAGATTGAATGTAATCACCCATCTTAGTATTCAATACATGTGGTTATTTCTTTAGTACATTTACTGCCTTCTATAACATGTACACCATTCCTTCTCTCCCTTTATTTAAATATCCTAGTGGTTGATCAATTCTAGTCTCATCTTCTAAAACAAACATTAGAAGTGATAATTTCTCATCTAAATGATGAATCATTCATTTTTATGGGAATCTCTTAAGGTCATTAATCTAATCACCTCCATCCATATAATGGGTGAAAATAATTAACAGTAGTCAATGAATTAACTTTTCTAATATCATTAGGAAACTCATCTTTCTTTTTATCTTTTCAAATATCAATATGATTTATTATTGGATTTTAACACCCAATACACACTAATTATTTTCTCCCATTGAGGAGGTTTATTAATTCCCATGACTTTCTGTTCTTCATTTAATGGTTTTATTCATCCGTCACATTCAATTATTGTTCATTTGATTTATCTTCCCTTTTTCAAATGGGCCCATAAGTCACCAAGAGGAAATATAAGTTCTATTACCAGTATATAGGTTTTTTAAATTCATATAATTGTACCGAAAATTAAATATTTTTTGGCCATATATAATAATTTTCTTATTCAATCCATTCTCATGTAGAATTATACAATACATGTTTCATTATTTATTCAACACCCTGTTCCTCTATTTTAATTTCTACAACATTTTATGCTTCTTCTAAATTCAGTGGCACACTCCTAAATCTTTATCTTAATTCTAATTTCATGGACCATTTTATTCAAAAATAACTTATCTAATGAATATTATATTCTTTTTGATGAGATTATACAATATATTTCCCATTTCTAAATCTGTGTATCCCATTAAGACACACTTCAATACTTTTTAATTTAGATTTTTGTATTTTATCACTACTATCTTAACATAGTAAATAAAAGAAAAAAAATATAAGATGACTTACATGAGGATTTTGGTAATCCATGAATCATATGGTGTATCTATTTCAAGATTTTTATGGGAATCTATTGAGTTGATAAACATTACACAAATTATTTTCAGACCAAATATTTCATGAGGACTCCATTATAATTCAACATGATATTTTCCATATAGAGAATTGGTTGAATTTTTCATCCATCCAATCTATTGAGTTGAATTATTTGTGTAGGCAACAAATAGTGTTAAATTCTATGCTTCTGTATGTACACCTTGAAAGGATGAGAGGTTTACCACCCTCCTTGATCATATCACTAATTTTTTGTATGATCGTTTCTTTTATTATCCATTAGAATTTGAATTATTTGAGGATTCTAAACACTTACAACGTTATATTTATAAATTATATCATTTTTTGAATTATGATCATTAATAAATGTAACAAATACCTTATTTCTATATTTGATTTTAGGTTCAATGGACTACACAGAATAGTGTAGACTATCTCGATTGGTACAACGACTATCTAATTTGAATTCTTTACAATGCTATTTCTATGTTTCAGACATTGACCAGAACATTCAATTATTTTTTTTAGAAGACTAATTATAGTAATCTCACTCACCATATTATTTATTCCTAATAATCATAAACATTAAAAGTTTAACTTTCTAAACCTAGGATTCCATAACTTTTCTTTATCGTCGTGTACTTATATACAAAGTCATGGTACATGAGGGTGGATCATAATTGGAACATATGATTCTACATACTGGGATATTTTCTGATGGTACATCATTTTACATCATGAATTTCAATTTTTCTAGATTATATTAAATCCAATTTACACTAATTTCAAGAGACATAAGTTGTTGGTGTTCTTGTTCCGTACATAATATACATTATAGATGAGTTCTTGATTTTGATCTCATTTCTTGATCAGAATATCTCCTCTTCATTGGAAAGATATTATTATGAGATCACTAAATGAATAATTTCCAAATACCCTATAATTTTCTTTGTCAATAATTAGTAATTTACTGTATATGAAATTTATTAAAAATAAGGAATATATGTCTTCAATGAAATTTTTCCTATTATTTTTATTTTATTGAACTCACAAAATTTATTGGAGTGATAATATTTTGGTGGAATTTTAAAATAATAATAATAAATTTATTTTCATTATTATTAGTGTCTAATAAAATGAATTAAAATTTACATGTGTAATACATAATTTTGTTATGGTGGAAGTATTGGTTGGGTCAATAATTATTGGTAGTGAAAGTAATAATGGTTATATTATTTGTTGTACTAAATAAATGTAGTTATGACTGATGGAGAAATTTATTATATAAGTATTTAATGATAGTTATATTTGAAACGTTGATGGTGGTATTATTAGGGGTTAATAATTATTATTATTAATGTTTTTATTTTAATAATTACTAAACTCGGAGAATAATAGTAGTTTGTGATAAATTAAAATGTTCATATATACAGATTAAATATATATGTTTGTGTTTATATAGGGGTTATATATATATGTGGGTGTAAATATATATATATATAATGTGTATATATATGGGTGAAATGTATATATATACATATATATGTGCAGGTATATATTTTTTCATGTGTTTGTGGGTGTATATATGTATATACAGGTGTGTGTATAAAAATATTGCACATATATATATATGGATGGATTTATATATATATTTAATTATTGGTTAAATGTTATTTAATAGTGTAAATTAGAAGAGGAAAATCATGAGGACAGATAATAAATCAAAATGTTATGCATTAGTTTAAGACTAAAGGAAACCAAAAAATAAATAATAATTTTAATGGGGCCATTAATGAAAAAAATGAAAAATGAGGAATAAAGTGGGATTTGGGAAGTGTGCATCATATAAGAGGTAAAAAACCTATCATACCACCCCTCCCTCTATTTTATATATTTTATTATTATTATTGTTATTATAAACTTATCTGCTGGATATATTAACTAATAGTGATTATATTGACACAATATTGGTGTATTTGGATTTATATCAATGAATATAATTTAAATAATATGTTTTTAGGTTTTGAGGTATTCTATTCAGATATATTTTAATCATTATCAATATTTTAGGTATTTTTTATGGTAATAAATCTAAATCATTTTAAAATGGGAATGGTTATAGGATTTTGTGGTGTAATTAAACTCTAATATAAATCCTTTTCATCAATTGTCATTAAACCTAAGGTATATAGTCCATAACCTTGACATGTGTCTTATACATGTCATTGGCATGATTATTGGCCATTGTTTGAATCCATTGGAAACCAATTTCTAATACTTCATCACATAAGTTGTGTGTATCCTAAACCATTGTTTCTATTTATTACATATAAATTAAACTAATGATGAAACTGTTGACTTTTCATGAGTCTTGATCTATCAGTCACATCTTATATCATATCTATTGTCTATTTCATCTACAAATGTGCATACTGTATGAACTATAAGGCAATTCCATAAGAATAATTTGTTAGGAATGATGTTGTAATGAATTGGACAATCCTTACTAACATATTTTTTAGCTATGATTAGGACTAGCCTGAGGGGTAATGTGTTAGGCTATCAATCATGATTTTGATGGGAATAGTGTCGAAACAGGTACATCAGGCATTCAATAACCTAACATATGTTTTTTACTTATGTGATATATATCATTTTTTATATATTTAACCTATTTATATTAATTTAATAATCTTATATATCTTATGAACTGATTTTAAATTCTGTTGGTGGTTCCCTCCTGAGTCTTTTACACACACCCTACTTGGGTATTTTGGTGTTCTTGTTTATTTAAATCTTAGGGATATTATGAAGGGAAAGGTTCATATGTTCTATGGTTGAGAATGTGGATAATAAGGATCCGGATGCATCTAGATGGAGTTTGAGTGGGATGTCTATGATATTGTTTATTATCTTTCCCTACACCTTGGATCTTTGTTTGGTATTTTTTCATTATGTCATGTATTCTATCTTTTAGTTTCTACATCTAATATATATATTTATTCATTCTATAAATTATTTCAAATATGATATGATACTAAGGGAATACTCTCCCCACCAACTAACATAGACCCTTAAGACTAGTGAAAAACCTTTTTTGTATGGGGCGGTATAAATGAGGTCATGTGGCACTCCAGCTCGAACCCAGTGGTTTGGGATGGGGTGTTACAAACTAGTATCAGAGCACAATGTTTACTAACATCTTTATTCTATTTTCCTTATTTTGGGATAGGGTAGACAACATATCTAAAATTTGGGACTCAAATTGGTTATTTATTTTAGTTTCCTCCAAACATTATATAATATACATATGAGTTTCACTAAAATGAGGGATTTTTTTTTCTTTTTCATGTTTTATGTTACGATTGATTAAATTACCATTGGGTGATGTAAATGATGTTGGTGTACAAATTTATGGGATTTGGTGATTATTCATTCATCATGGTAGAATAGATGTTCACATTCGATATATACCCATTTCATACATTATATGGACCCCAAAAAATCAAATGCATTTTGAAATTATGATATGTTATTTTTTACATCATTATTCAACATTCTTATTTTCTATTTATGTTTTATATTCATGAGTGTATATATGATATTATGACTGACATGAAGTTGTTGGTAATATGAATGTAAGATACCTATTATAGGTTCTAGCATACCCATTACTCTTTCAATCTACAAACCTAGTAATGTCAGCATGTCTCCAATCCAAGAGACCTATATTGATATGTCTCTTTTAATGTATAATCATCATCATTCACAGAATAAATAATCCCTCTACCGTGAACCATCATGTTGGTATACCCATTTCAATTTTGTGGTACATAAACCTCTATCCCAATTAGTTAAAGGGTCAACTAATAAGTGTAAATATACATATCACTCTTTTGAGATTCCAACTCAAAAATACTACCTAAAGACAAGATTCATTTCCTAAATAATGTGCTTCAACGATCTTATGGTCACTGTAAATCACTTAATGCGATGTGGGGGCTTGGTGGCCCTATCATCAGTAATCCAATGGTGGCCTGAAGGCCATGTGGTCTGAATGACCAAATTTGTGTCTCGTAGGCCCAAACATGTAAAATATTTCAATGACCGCAATACAACTATGGAACCTTATATACAAACTCTGAAATCCACCCCTTTCCTAGTTTTGAACATTGGTCTATCGGATAACGAATAAGATCTTATACCACTCTGTTTCAGGCTCATTGGTTATAATGTGTGTCTATAAATATGGGTTAACTAGATATATATATATATATACACATATATATCTCTGTGTGTGTGTGTGTGTTTATGTGGTGTTGTATATATGTAAATTAGGGTGTGTATAATATATATATATATTTCTGTGTGAGTTTCTTGGTATATATAAGTGTGTGTGTGTGTGATTATATAATGAGTATTTACATAGATTAATTTTAAAATATATTTAATGATGGATTACATTGTTTTAAAGGAGAATTTAGAAGAAAAAATGTATTATATGATAAAAATTAAATTAAAAAATTGTACATGGGATTATCAGTAAATAGAATAAAAAATAATAATTTGAGTAGCGAAATAAATAATGAATGAAAATGAAAAAAACACTATAAAGGGGATTAAGGAACTTCAAAATTCATAAGAGGTACATTTCCTCTCAGATCCATCTCACTATATCTCTCCCCTATATATTTATATTTATATATATTTAAATATATATATATATATATTATTCCAAACCTAATTATTCAATATCTTTTCCGATACTAATTGGATTGACATTTTGTTGAGGTCATTGGGTTAATCTCAATGACTGGAAATTAAATCCTAAGTTTGTTTTTTATGGTAGTGAGTTATATTATTTGGGTATAATTTTATCATTTTTCACATTTTAAATATCTAAGATGGTGATAAATAAAAATCTTGTTGAAGTTCAAATGGTTTTCGGAATTGATTTTCTAATTCAACTAAAACTTCAACTTCTATCATCAGTTTTCATTTTACCTAATGTAGGAAGTTGTTAACATTAATTCATGTGTTATATAGGTTATTGGAATGATTTAATCAATTTTTTTCTCCCAAAAAATCTCTCTCTGATTCTAGATCACATTTGGTTTGTGTGTAGCCTTGACCTATGCATTTGTTTCTTACATATTAATTATACTGATAATGATATTATTTATATAATTTGATGTTTTATATGTCATTTTCATCTTTTATCATTTCTGTTTTCATTGTATTTTTTAGAGTAGTGTGTGTTGGGGTATATATATCGATTTCCTATGATGGATGTGTTAGGCATGAGGTCAGCATGCATTGAACTATTCTGGATGAGGGTTGTGTCAACTATGTTTGTGGATTTCATAAAGGGAAAATGTTCTAGGCTGACCATCATGGATTATTTGGGAATGATTTTGAATAAGTTAAATTTAGTCTCTAGGGACCCAATATAAATTTTATAATTTTTTTATATTTATTATTGTTTAAGTATGTTACATATTTACACTAATAACATGCACTTGTATTTATTATGAGTTAATGTTATGTGATATTGGTGGTGTCATATCATGCCTTTCACTCACACCCCACTTATGTATTTTGGGGAACTTGTATATTTCATTCTTACGGATCCACTGAAGGGAGGTGGTCATATGTTTGATCCTTGAGCATATGGGGTAGGAGGATGAAGAAATTGTTGGATGTAGTTTTAGAGAGACTTTTATAGTTGTTTTTAATAATTTTCTTTTCCCATATCGTGGCTCTTGTTTGGGTTTTTGTTCACTATAACATGTTTTTTATCATTCATTTTCTTCATGTAATTGGATTATTTATCATATATTTTATTTATTATTTGAACTATGACATGATATTTATGGTATAGTCTCACCACTGATTGAATTAGTCCCTCGCTACGAGAAGAAAACCTCTTTCATATAAAGAGGTGAACATGAGGTCATGTGACACTCTACCTCAATAATGACCTCTCCCTCTAATGTTACCCCTACATAGCCACAAATAAAGTATGATAGATAATTTTTTTAATGGTAATGCCTTGACCAAAATTAAAAATTCACAAATATTATTAAATGAAAGATTAAAAAAGTCTAATGTACGAGATCATATTAATATATTTTTCATGAAAGGGAATAATAGGGGTTGGGAGGTCTTCACACCAGGTAATGACTTGATTAAATCCCATGTTGTCCATGCCATCAGAAACCATGTCTGCTTCCTGATAAACATGTTTAATGATTTAGTTTAGGTCAGTGAGAAAATGGTTTCATTCCATCGAACTAGTAGTAATTGGAAAAGCTAAATGACTTACGCCATTCATAATTCCTTGAACGATGGTCATCGGGTCACTTTCAACCCAAATGATGTTCCAACTATAAACCATGTAAAATTTAATTGCATGAATCATGCCTATCATTACAGCTTCAAGGGAGGAGGTAGTGCCATAATGACCCATGAAGAAGCCTGGAATCTATCTGAGGTGGTTCCTGAAGACAGCGTCACACCATGGAGGTCTCGGATTTCCCTTGGAGGCACCATCTATGTTGATTTTGATCCATCCAGGTAGAGGATCTCTCCATTACACCTTAATAGAGATGTGTGGTTGACAGAAGTGGCCATTGCTCCGTAGACGTTTTGGAATTCCAAAAATCATGCATGGTATTGTGGAAATGACCTTTTTGAATCAAATCATCTTCCTATATGGAAATAAGGATCCAGGTACCACCTTTATTAAGATTGAGTGAGTTTTTGTTATGAATAATTGAATTCTGATAATACCAGATCACATGGTGAAGTTCAGAAACCACTACAAGGGAAATGTTTCTGATATCCTAAGAGGCATCTAACACTGCACATTTCATAAGTTGATTTTTGATAGAGTCAAGAATCAACCATATACAATAAATTATGTGAAAAATATAGTTCCAAAGAGCAGAGTGAGTGTCAGATTAAATGAAGAGTTGGTTAGAATCTTCTCTATGATGATTATAAATTTTACAATTAGATCAGAGTTGAATTACAAACGATTGAAGGTAGATGTCAGTGTGAACTCTATTTTGAGCTGGGCACTAGATGATACCGAATCATTAGGGAATTATTCATGTCTTGTTGACGTTTTTAATCCAGCTAGATTTATTCTCATTATTTTCACACATTTGATTGTAGTAATTTTTAGTGTAAATCATCCATTGTGAGTCGGCTCCCAAAATAAAAAATCGTTTTTATAAGCGAAAGGGTAGTAATCTATAAGATTAAAAATAGTATCTGGGAGATGATCCAGTTGAGTGTTTAAAACATTTTTGATTGATCTGATGGTGTTTTCAAGAATTTGATTAGAAGAGATTATAGAGATTAAAGGTGTTCCAGTCCAGTTATATAGCCAGAATTTCATGGAAGAATCTCTTGAGACCATCCATCTAGAGTTATTCATAATGTTGGTGAAGGATTTTTTGATGGAAGGCCATATGGATGAATTAATAAACCTCATATTTCCAGTCTTAAGTTAAGAAAGAAATCTATTTTTTGATAAAAATGAGGGATTCAGATGAATTGTGAAAATGATTCCATGTAAGCCGAGCTTGAAGAGCTTCATTAAAGTATTTCATGTTTTTTATACCAATTCATCCTTTAAAAATATGCTTGCAACATGTTGACCAAGGGACCATAAATAATTTTATTTCAAGATTACTACTGGTCAAGATGATATTATTAATAGTTTTATTTTATTTTTTGATAATAAAAATGGGCCATTTGCAAGACATCATTGAGTAGACCATATTAGAGACAATAGTGGATTTAACAAGGCAAGTCCTACCAGCCATAGAAAGAGATTTACCTTTCCAAGAGGAAAGATGGTTCAAAATATGATTATCAATAGTGAAAAAGATGAAATATTTAGGTCTACCCCAAAAAATGGGCACACCATGGTTAGTGAAGGTGAAAATGAGGAATGATAAAAAATCAGGATTCATAACACCAATAAGCCCCAATTTGGTGAAAATTGTCGATGGTAGTAAAATATCACATAATGTAAGTTAGTAAACTCTATGAAAATATTTGATCAGGATATTGGATGAAAAAAATAAGAGAAAACTACCCATAATATAAAATAAAACATAAATCCATTCCATAATAGACAAAAAAAGTTGAAAAGGACAAACAAATGTTTCAATGTAAATTTTGAAATGCACATCCGACAAGAATGACTAAATAGAATCTCCAAAACCTAAGAATGTGATGTTCAGCTTGGTCCCCAAATCCCTCATAAGAATCAAAAAAAATTATATTTGTAGTGTGATTATAACATGTATAATCAGTTGGATCATACATATAGTCTCTAGTGTACATGAGGAAATAGAATAATAATGTGCCAATGAGTAAACAACAAAACCAATATGTATTTAAACAGGTCAACTAACCAACCCCATATACACCATGGCTTGATTTCCACATCACATATTAAATATATTAACTTATATAAAGAATAAAAAAAGGAACTCCTCTTCATATCCCCGTTGATCTATCACTCCCATGCCCTAATATTGAATGTCCTTTGATATGAACCCTTCCACACATAACACATCACATATCCTTCCATCTCTGATGTGGGTTACAAAACATCCCTACCTACCCCACCCTCAAAAGGTCTAGCGTATAATTCAAGCATCAGTAATCACCACATTAGAACCTCATAATATCAAAACCCCATCAATTCACTTCCTCATCACATAACTAAGGGATAAGGGTATCATGAAAATGAATAACATCAACCTTATGCATTATTTAAACAATGCATGACCCCCACCACATATTACATACTCATTACCAATGGGTATTCTCAAACACCGACCCAAATTAGCACTTAGGAAGGAACAATAGAGAATAGGGGGTATCCCTCCAACTATATCACCATTATCCTAGTTTTTAGGGAAAACATTTGATACTGAAAACCTGTGGAAATTATTTAGTTTATACAAATTAGGTGGTGTGAATAAAGAAATAAAATAATATACATGATATATATATATTACAAAAATCCCAACCTATGCATTCACAACAACTACACTAGTATAATCTAAATCACCACAATTGCACCAAAAAACAACTGTCAAAATTGCTACCACTAATAAATTCATCACACCTCACAATCAACACACCCAACCAAATAGTTTAAATTTCTATTATAGTTTTCACCAAGTTTTGAATTTAGTGAGTTTCCACTGACTCCCATTTACTATGTCATTATATTCAATTTTATAATTTTCATTCATTTATCATTCAATTCATTATTCATATTTAACACTCACTAATTCCATCACACGATTATTTATTTACTAACCCATAATATTTCATTTTATGCATTAAAAATTTATTCCAAGGCTAATCGAGAAGCTAAAAAAATCCCACCCCACAAAAAATTTCCCTACCCACATCAACCATCCCCACCCCACCGCAATAACCCCATGCCTCTACCACCACATGGAACAACCACCACACAACACATCAACCACACATTTCCACCACTACACAACCACTGACATTAAAACTCATGTGAACCAACCATCACATCACTAAGTGACACATTTCAAAACCTAGTCAGTCACCACAATCACCGAATAGGAACCCACATCATAAAAGGAAAAACAACAAGTACAACCACACAAAACATAACATCCCAGCTTCTAAAAATCATATTCATGGTATTATATCACATGAAATTATTATTTTGAATGTTTATCCTAAAAAATACAAGATTTACATGGGTAACCATTTAATTATAAATATCTACATTATTATCTATGCGGATTCTTGAGAATATCCAGAATCGAGTGCAAAGTGTAGGTTTCTGGAGACATCCTGAATGGGAATCAGCTACAGGAGAAGAAGAATCCTGCTTGGGAATTGGGGAAGACTACGAGTACTATGATATGTGACTTCTTGTTTTTTCTCTTGTTGTTTCTGATTGATTGTCTTCTGGTTGTGTTATTTTTGATGATGTTTGGTCTTGTTTGCATGGTTACCGGTTACCCATAAACCGACTTTTTAGAAAAGGAAAAAAATGGATTTCAGGCAATAAAATAGGGTTGTGGAAAATATTTCAACTAAAAGACCATTAATGATGCGAACAACCATTATTTTCAAAAATCCAAAGTACTGTGATTAAGCACATCCAAATAAACATAAAATCACTAAAAAATGTGATTTACCCCAATTCCCATAAATTTAAAATTCTGTCAAATTACGATCTTTATTTTGTCGACCCTTAAAATCATCCCAAGGAAAGAATAAATCATGATATATGCACACATTCATATAAAAAGAGAGAGAATAAGGATCCCCAACCTTAAATAATCTTCTTGATTAACTACACACAATTGGGATAAGGGGAAACAACCCATAAACTACTACCAAATGAGGGAAACCTCGATCCAACCTTGATCACACATGGTGTCATCAAAACATAACACAAAAAAATTTCCTAACGAGAGAAACATCTATGATGTGATTCAATGAAAGAATAAGGAATGGAAACAAGGGGATAAAATGTAATAACATTCCTTTACATAATAATGATCAACCATCAAAACCCAAGGATCAATATAGGACGAATGGGGATTGAAGATCTTCCAAAAATGACTAGGTTTTTACCAAAAACTAATAGGATGGAAATTGGAATGAAACATCTTATCCAAGACCACAGATTTATAGAAAACCAGAAAACTACCTCATCCAATTTAGAAATTATTGATTTAAATTGTTATTTTTTTACATGAACTCCCATTACAACACGTGAATTGGATTAATGTTGTGAACTCCCTGAACCCCAAACATGGTAAACATTTTCTAAAATTCATGGATCCTAAACCAATTTTAATTCACATCATGAATTATATGTTAAAAATATGAGTTCATTAAACAATAAGATCCTTACCCAAACACAATCTATGAACCATGACACTCAGAAGCCTTGAAATATAAATCCATGTCATGAAATTTATTTTCTATATCGTAAACTACATTTTGTTGAAGAAATTCTTCTCTAACCTCAACAAAACCATTCTCTAGCATCCATTGAACACCCCCAACTCCCAAACAATAAATGTAACAGAATAATAAGGCATGAACAACAACATTAGAAAACTTTTATGTGATTATTTTCTTCAATAATCAATAAAAGACCTAAATAAAGTGGAGGGACCAAACAAAGCCCCCAGGTGATACCTCTCAGGGATCTCATTACACCAAAAATAATACCATCTTATGAATACCAAACAAAATTCTCTACAAAACACCCCACACAACCACATCACAAAATATTAATCCACAACACCACATCACCTTACATCAACTACATACCACATCTATTCTACATAACCAAATGTACAACCATTTCAACATTTTCATAACCCAGTCCAATAAACACCTCAATAGGTATGCAAAATTTCCATGAGAAAATGAAATTTGGAAAACCTTCTTATATATCAAGATATTTTCCAAATTAGATGGAATTGACATTCCATCATATATTTCAAATATATATTAAACACAGTTTGTCGTAATTAAGAATTGGTTTTATATTCTTTGTATAATTTTATCCATGACCCACATCACCAACAATGGAAAAGAAAGAACATATCATAAAGAAAGAATATTTAAATATCACATCACCAAAAATAAATGAAATGGAAAACTCAAAACCACACTATGTACTGGGTATACATATACATCTCACACTTTTGAGTACTCTCTTCTAGGACACCCTTCCTCCCCAACACACAACCCAAAGGTATGGTTCATTGATGAATCATCATCTCCTAATGATCCTAGGTTTATATTGGTAACTCCATGAACATCATATACTCCTCAATATCTAATTCTCTATAGTTAGTGGATTGAGAGACATCATAATGATATATATGAAGCTAATAGATGTAGAATATATCTAAAATTGTATATTGATTTAGTGGGAGTTTGAACTGCTGAACCCCCAACCTCCATCCAGCACAACGAAGAAAGTATTAACTTCTCGTACAACACGTCAAATAGATACATGCCAATAGATGAGAGATATTTTTTTTTATGGAAATGTACCTTGATGTTTTCCCACAATCCTGATCAGCCGAAGTACAAAGTGAAATCCCACAACATATCCTCCAATGTCATCATGGTTCACTATTTCTAAACATATATATAAGGGTGGAAAGCAGTGCTAAGTTGCAAATGGGATGAAAAAGTTATTGAAATCACCACTAGACCTATAATATAAATTTCGATCTAAATAAAATATGATGGTTTTTAATAACTTGTTAATCCTAACCACCTCATCCACATACCACCTCAATAAGACATCTAAAACACTATATTTTTAGAACACAAAAAAAGACAACATAATTAGTCAATAGACACTCACCAAAATTGTATCAAATCCACCATATTACATAGATTAAATAGTGATCAAATCAATCTATATGTAATCCCATTTCCCCATTATAAATATCCAAGGAACAAAAAAACCACTAGGACCATGGTGCTCCATATTCACACACATAAAAACCAGACAAATTTCTACAAACTCTACCACTGATCATTTAATCATTGACCACCAAGGTTGTCTATTCAAATTGTGATACATCTTGGTCATGCTAGTATAAACCAATAAAGGTAATATATAAATCTGAAATATAAATTCTTCACACATTTTCATAGAAATAAAAAACGTCTCCTAAAACAATGTCATGTTCTTACTAACCTCCAACCATCCATCTAGAGTATCACAATGACCAACATGGTCACACATCGACTGTGACTATGTCTTTCCATACAAAGACCTTCCAACTTCTACCTCAAGGTTAACTCTATAGTCATATGATGAAGAAAAATTCAACCACTACTCTCCCCCACATTAATATCCATCACTTCGTGCCCCTCTATCTCATTCCAAACTTCAACAGACTCCTAAACCACATTTCCTTGGGGCTTCTTGTTTAGCATATAATCAACAACATTCCCCATTACTAGGTTATAAGAGATCTCAAAAAATTTATCTGTAAGAATATTAATGCACCATCCCAAGAGTATATTCAAATCTCACTGATTAAATACATATCTTTTTTCTCTATTGTAATGTGAAAACCAATAATAGGTGTATGATGATGTAATTATACCATGATGTTACTGAAAATATGAATTCTAATACCTCCAGGTCATGGGTAAATTAGTTACACTAATGGGGAATTAGCATTTTATGTCAAAAATAGATCACTTAGATATATTACATCAACACACATCCCAATCCCAGATCAGATCCATCATATAAAACCATAAATATCACACCCTCCTGTGGAAGTTGAAGCAATAATGTACAAATCAAAATCTTTTTTAAGTAGATGATTATTTCAAATCATTGATCAATCCACACTATTTTGTGGTACATACTAGTCAAATATATTAGTGGGGATGTAATCCATCAAAAATTAGGAATAAACCTCCAATTTGTATCCATAAGAATAAGATACTTGTGAACCATTCAATCATTTCTGTGTTATTAGAAAGATACAACTTCCTAAAAATTCAATGGTTCGATAGCCATACCCCACTAGGACACCACATTACCATGTAAATTCACATGCGACGTCCATCACCTAAACATGGCTAGCTTCCCATGGAGCAAGTGGTGTTGAAATACATGTAAGATAGCTCCAATATTTTTGGTATTCTACTCCTATGCCTTTGAGTATATCTCGACATCATCAAGGAACATGAATATGAACTGGTCCAAGAACTCAAGGAATATGGAGTTCATGATCCACAAGAACATAGATAGTGTGTTCATGACACAGATTTACATGACCAAGAACGTGAAATTCTCATAACTTCATCTGATGCAAGATTAAGATATATCCTCATCATTCACCTTTAACTGGAGATATCCATACAATTATTTGAACTTTCAGAACCAATTGGATCCCTTTATCTCATTAAGCATATAATCAATACTTAGAATATGGTCAGGTCTTTTTACTGTTACATAATTTTACCTTATGTAGTCGATAAACAACCTTAGACTACTATATTACTTCTTGTAAAACAAATTTGCTAAACTCCAATGAGATACTTAGGGTTATAAAAAACCCTTCTACAACATATAATCAACTTAAAACCTAAACCCAGATAGTTGCATATGCTCCGTTCAAAAGGGAGCCCTCGAAATTAGAGACACACCCGATTTTGACTCTATCTCAAACATGAGGTCAATTTGAGGTGGTAGTGGAATAACACTATCCAGGAAAACATCCAATAACTCCTACACATCCCTATTATTATCTTACCATTCATATCCCACTAAAATATCCACCAACTAATTCAAAAAGGGCATTACTTTTCTTCCACCCATTTGATAACCTTGATCTCCAATGAGTGCCAACATCTATCCTTATACATAAAAAATATATCCTATAAAATCATATAGTGACTAAATGTGAAGAATTTATCCAATAAATTCCAAGGATAACATAACATGGTTATATCTACTATAAGAAGATATATCGCACTGACTCGTGATTCCACATCACTAGTCTATTTCCCTGGAACACATCAATCAAAGTAGCCCGACCATCAACCGGTGTAGATAACATCAATGGAACTACAAGTATCTTTGTATCCAGTCCCAATTGCCAATACAAAGTATGAGAACAAAATATTGTGATAATCCTTAACCAACAAGGAACAAACAATTTTATATGATAAGTTGAATGTACCTCTGAAAACCTCCATCATCACTGGTTCTAATACCTCTAGTGCTTGAATATGTCCATGAACATCTCCCATACCTAACCATTTACAACATACATGACAATGATATGTCTTGTTTCTCTCTGGATGGGGACCATCACAATACTTTCCCCTTCACAAAACCGACTTCCATCAATTGATTCACATGTGATGTTGGTCCCCACTACTACAACTGACTCGGGGGCAACTACTAGTGATTCAAAAAATAGGCCTAAATGACAATATAAAGATAACCTAAATAAGTGGTCAGAATGTATTCCCAGTAATGACCATGTTCCCTTCAAATATAGATTGAAAATGGAATACCTGAAGTAGGTTATCATTAGCAGCCTAAACTAAAAGGATAAAAATGATCTTTCACAGTCAGTTCCCCTATGGTCGAAACCCTGTCCTCCAAAAGGCCCATTCCAACTTATGGATTCTATTATTCATAATATTATCAACTTGTTACTATATATAATATAAAACCCTATATAAATCATCTTCCCAATAACATACACCTTTTTCTTCCCATCTATATACATAGAAATCATAAAAAGGGTGACTACAAACGTAATCACTAGGTGCAGAGCCTCTTCCTGATGTCATGTTCTTGAATAGTTATTTGGATATAAATTGAGTGATAAATACATGGGGACATTAAAATTTATCCCAATCACCCCTAAACATATGATCCCCTACTTATGTGAGAGGAAATTCTTGTCTATTTATTCCCATCATCATCGATTATAGGAATTACCAACTAAAATCCTTTTGAAATTCTGGAAAAAAAATATCTACCTCCAATAGGACACCAAGATAAATCATTGACCACTAACATTTAACTTCCAATAACTGATAACTACCAATGAAATCCACAAATTAGCTTTATATTTATTCTAAATGAGTGTGATCTTTTATTCGTCCAACCAGCTCTCCTTCTCGAGACCTGAGATGATCCCCTAATACTTTCCCAAACACTACTACCTAAAGTAATGTAAGGACATATTCCATGCCTCATCATCCTTTTTTAGGTTGATCCTCAGACGATCAACCTGTTTATCATGCGCAAGCTAAACTGCATGAGCTACCCATGGACAACAACTAAGAGTCATTAATGAAAATCATGGTGGAATCCTAATCATAGTAGTAGTGATTTTCATCAAATTTCATTTAATTAAATCTTATTAATTTATCATTTTTACTAAATTAATACCCAAACACAATAAATATAGATGCATGTACATCTTCGAGACCTCTAAACTGAAAATTGTTCCACATCACATGGACATTAAATAAGCTATTATTTTTTACACAGGATCAAGGGGACACTAAATTCATGTGTCTTGGTCAGTCTCTGTGGCCTATTTCATAAAACAATATCAATTGGAACGATTTCCATACTAAACCATGAGATCTATACATTGAATAAATCCAAAATACATCATCTCTCAACCATAACCATTGATTCTGCACTATCATGTCCCCTCCCTCTATAGAAAACACATGTAAAATGATAATAAAGGAGAGAGATTAGACACCTAAGCCTCACCACCAATATTACCTAGGTTAGAAACTAGAACTGAGAGTATAAAAATGTCACATACTCTAAGGATTTACCCTCTATAAAAATATAGGATTGAGGTATATGATAAAAAAATCCAAATAACTCCATAAAATAATATAAATGTAAACCCAAAAACCATCTGAATTTTTATGAACAAGTCGTGAAATATAAAAAAAATGTATCCAAGTAAATACCAAAAGAAAATTCATACAGTCCCACCCGAATGGCCTGAACGCCTTAATTTTTATTGTTTTCTTGATAACACCCATTTCAAGGGATGAGTGGGAACCCATAAAAGGCCCGTAGGCTTAGAGATTACATGGACCACAGGCTTAGGCGATACCATGACCCAATGGTCCTTAGGGAATTCATCCAGACTTTCTACATAGAACAGCCCCTCACCGTCATCTTAATCATTATAGTAGCTCTCCACCTTCACATGGTCATCTGTCTAGGCTTCCCATGCAAGCCCAGACTGGTCCCGATGACATAGCCATACAATCACATTCTGACAAATCCATTTAGTTCTGCTCTGGTGAGTGCACCTGCACTGAAATTTATTTTGAGGCTGCTCATTTTTTGTAGGGTATCTAGGGAAACTTCATGTGGCCTGAAGATCTTGGGGTATACCAATGGTCTTAATGGTGGACCAAAAGCCCTGCTGACCCAAAGGCATGTCTAGACCAAATCCTTAAGGAATACAACCCCAAAACGGTGGCCCATGGCGAATATTTACATCTGCTACAATACCGAACATTACCCGCTACAATGCCTGATACAGTATTCACACAATTTACAGTTCTTCTACAGTACCTACACAATGTACAGTTCTACTACTGTACCTGTACAGTGTATTGTTCTTCTATAGTACTGATAAAGTACCCGGAAATTTTCCTCTACCTAGTTTGGAAACTGGGTCTTGTGGATGCACTTAATGATACCTCACCAACTGGGTTGAGGCTCATGTGCGATAATTTATACAGTAGTGACTCAATAAAGATCCAAAACCCATGCTAGTAATGTCCATGTTTGTACCCTATGTCTTCTTAGAAATTTGAAAAATAGTTTATATACATAGGGTGAGAATGAAATGTATTCTCAGATGGATCATACCCATGGTCTTCCCTATAAATGTGAAAAGATAATACTAATGCACTAGTGAATAAATAGTAGAACCAAAAGTCACCTAATCCGGTCAACTAACCTATAATATCCAAATAATTGTTCTCTAAATTAATAATGCATCAAATATAGTAACATCATGTCAATAACATAATATAGGTTCCTCATTTCCACTTCCCCACTGATTTTTCACTCTTTCACACCAACGTCATGAAAATTTTGCTCCCATCCCTTAAATACATATCACATCACATATTATTCCATCTCTAATGTGGGTTGGGATGCATCCTTACCCTCCACACCCTCACAAAGTCTAGCATCCAGTGCTAGCATGAGTCATCTTCGCATCACAACCACATCGCACAACAATCTCATCATATCACAATGTCAACACATAATTCGGGCTATAGAAGATAATGAACATAAATGAAATCAACCTCATACCGCACTCCCACCACTCATTACCCCAACACATATCACATACTCTTCACCACTAGATAATCTCAAACAACAACTCGTAACACCACTGATAATGGAAAATTGGGAAATATGGATTAATCATTAATCATGTTTGTTGGGGAAAACACTCATAACCCAAATCCATTAGTCATTGGTAAGGTTTTCCATCTGAAGAGGTGAATATATAAAAATTACATGAAATAAATTATAGCTAAATTTCACCCAAATCCCAAACTTTGGGTTCATGAAACCAATAATAACATACTATACATTACCACCACCGCCCCACACGACAACATTGACTACAGGTAGAACCCTGAAATGAATCACACCACACAATTCCACTATCTAGTACGGGTTCCACAATTTTTTCAATTTAGAGAAACTCTCATTTAATAATCCATTACATTAACATGTACAGAACCCATTCGTTTATCATTCCATTCATTATACCAATTTTCCACACTCCCAATCCATATACTTCTTATTCATTTAACAACCCATGAGATTTCCTATTCATCATTAAAACTTTATTCCATGTGTCACCATAAATCTCATGAAATCATAAAATCCATCTCCATCATAGAAAAAAAACTATACACAACAACCACTACATTCAACAATCACTATACCACACCAGAATTGCATATCTCCACCACTGCACAACCACCCACACTAAATCTCATTCCAACTAACCATAAAAAAAAATTCCCAAAAAATTCATAAACCATCTACTTACAAATATCTTCTCACAATATCCAAAACCACACAAGGAAGCATAAAAATCACAAGCACAGAAGTAATGATGTCCTCGCTTACAGAAATTATATTCAAGGACAGACATAACTTTACATCATTGTTTAGCCTGTTTATTCACAGACAAACCAAATTTCCCGGGGAAAACAATTCACTATATATTTATAAGATTGTATAATTTTATTAAGGGTGGATAAAAAAAAGTAATGTTATCTCATACATATCAACTAAATCACAAGAAAGACTCCTGACAATAATGTTTTTCAATAAAGGAAATAAGAATGGATAATCTCATTGAAAACATCAACGAAGTGTAACATGTGAATTTTCAAATTTCCATCAACTTTCTATTAATAAAAACAATTATCATCAATAATATTACCGTTAATATACACAAAATTTTTGTAAAAGATAATTAAATCTCTACACATGCACACCAAAAGATAGATAACAAGGATAGCTTACTTCAAAGAAGCTTTATGACTTGATGTGCACAACATGTTGAAGGGAAAACCACCCAGAGACAGAAACCATATGTGGAAACCCAAAAACCAACATGTATCGCGTCAAGGGATCATCAATAACAACCCAAATGCTTCCCAAACTAGAACAACATCACCAAAACAATTCCTCTAATGAAGAACATAGTGAATTAAGGGGATCAAAGGGAAGTACATACCTTGGATTTCTAATGATCAACCTATAGAACCCAAGGAACACTATAGGAGGTAGGGGCCTATAAGATCCACTAAAAACACCCTAGGATTTCATAAAAAACCCCGAGGAGTAGGAGTGGAATGAATCATATTAGATGATCCTCACAATTAAATAAAACATGGAAACAACCTCATTGACATCATGAATTACATATTTTAATTATTAGTTTTTGTTTGGCCTCCCATTACAAAATGTCAACTAGATTTATGTCATGGGATCCCCAAATCCAAAAACAATTGAACTCCCATTGAAAATATTTTGTTCTTCAACCCTTTTTAATTCCCTTAATTATATCATTTTGTACCGAGATACACACCCAATATTAGAAATGAAACATGACACTCACAAGCCATAAAACATGAACTCACATCATGAACTCACATTTCAGATCCTGAACCACATATATGAGTAGAAGCATAGCTCAAAGCTCCACAAAAATCTTATTGAGCCTCCTTTGAACACCCTCAACTTCAAAACTAAAAATGTTTTGGGATGGGAGGGATTATAATGTTATAGGATGAGGCCTGGTGGTTCAAGATGGGTTGTTACAAACCCTCTATTCTATGTTCTTAAACAAGTTAATCAATAAATACAAGTTGTTTATAGATCCAAATTCAATATACAACATACCTTGATTTTGTTTTAATTTTTTTGTCATCAATATAAGGGATTCTCCAGAAACATCCCCTACATCTGCAATATTGGACTCCTAATTTACATTATTCATAGGTTACTTACTTCAAAATAAATTGTCATGATGTTCATACTAACTACATGAAAAACGTAATTTAGTGACAATTTTTTCATTAGATAATGTTATAAAACACAACTAATGAATTTAATGATGTTTTCAAAAACATCAAGAAATGTGGTGTTCCTAATTAGCTATGTTGGTAAATTATTTTTATTTCTATCATTGATAAACCCCACACAACTTACCCCTCACCCTCTGGAGGAACCATGCATGTTTCCCCTCACTACCAACCCCCACATTCACCTCCCTGATTCCCTCTTAATCACCCCCACATTCCCACCGCCCTTCACTGATGACCCACATGTATGGACCCTTCTTACTGATCATGTCTGTCCCCCACCACCTTCTTGAATATCCCTATATACCTGATACCCCTCATTGATGGTCCCCACATTTCGTCCCTCTCCCTCCCACCATCCCTAGCCTCATTCCCCCACGTGCTTGCTCCTTCCCCCTTGATTCCATAATAATTAGCATTATGTCCCCCATTAGATTAAATGTGGGACAACCACATCATACCAATTAATATATTATATTTTTAACAATATAGTATAAATATTATATTATTGTTCATATATAATATATTATTGTATATATATAATATTATTGTTATATAAAAAATATATATTTCTAATTCATATAAAATATATTGATAATAACAATAAATAAAAATAAATTATTAATGTTTTCTAATATATATATATATATAACCACAAATATATATTATTATATATTTTCTGTAACAAAAGTTTCTAAACTAGCAATTATTTTAAGAAAATATTTCTAAATTAAAAATTAACATCATTTTAAAACACAGATAAAAAATGTAACAAATCGAGGTGCATTTTCTAGAAAATGTTGAAAAATTCAAGGCCTTGTTGGGAAATGGAGAATCCATTTTTCATGTTCCATGTTTTTCTAAGAATATTGTAACCTTACATATACTAATTGATAAAATTCTATGATTCACCTAAAAAAAATAGAACAACAATTAAATGCTAGTAGTGTCAACAAAAAATAACTATTAATTATAAAAATCACCCTATAACAAAAGCAATTGAAAAATATTTTTTTTAATCAATGAGTATACACTAAACATACGTTTAACTTTATATGTTATTTTAATATATATTAAAATAATAAATATATTTCAATTATAATTTTTTATTAAAAAAATATATATTTTCCAATTGATGAACTAAAATTGTTTTCAATAATAAATATTTTACAAATATATATTTTAATAATATATTTAAAAAAAATAACACACATTCTCAAACTAAATATATATTTCTAGTACAATCATCTAATTTAAATTTAATAGATAATTCGAATATGACATACAAACAATAAAAACAAGAAAAATATTTTTAATGAAAATATTATTTCAGATCATATTATTTATCAAAATCCTCATAGGAATAAAATAAATCAATTCCTCACTAAAAAATTTTACTAAATATTTCATTTAATATTTAATGTGTGATATATTTAAGAACACGTATCAAAATAAAATTAGTAAATCATTAATTAGAATAAATGACTAACGCTCTTCTGTAATGCCAATTAATATCTATTTTTTTTGGAAACAATAAGAACATTTTATGACGATATCAAATATAATCTTTATAAAAACGCATTTGAGGATATATAGGTTGGGGAATAACACCAAAATTCTAAACATATACACAAATTCATAATTTCTCTTAATTAATCAATAATATATAACTATGAAATAAAATATTTAGTTTAAGATTCATTACATTTAATTTATTAAAAAAATCAATGTGATCCCTCTAAGGAGTAATTGTGCTACTCCATGTGATAAATTATAATTTATAAATATAGAACCTCATACACATAAAAAATATAAACCTTTAAAATTAGTTTTTTTGCATCTGAAAATGGAATAGGGGGAAAGAGGGGCAATGGTGATCCATGAGGACATGTTTTTAGGAGTGATTTAATATTTTAATGGATGATTTTGTTTAAATATTCGGATAAAAAGGAGATTATTTTTCAACAAATATATAATGTTGTGGATATTTTGAAAAAAAAAAAGATTTATAAAAGATGAGGCAAATGGTAGGGGAGAGATTAAGTATTCTCATGGTCTACAATATAATATATATTAGAGGGAGGAATCGACTAGGATAAACTGCACCCAAAAAAGGAATCAAGTAGAGTTTTGCAATGCATGGTGCGGTTGCAAGAGGACAAGAAAATCTTGTGATCGTAGAGGTAGTTTTATCAATGGAACAGATAGAGAAGGGACTATTGTGCCAATTAATGTATGAGATTTGTGATACTTTTAAATTTTACGATAATAAAATAACTGATTCCTGGGTGGATTAGGATTTCACTAAACCATGGTAAATTGTTTTGTTCTACATTTTATATCTATTGCATTAACAATTTCATCCCAATAATATAGTATCATAGTATGTTCATGGTTTACAACACTTAAGACCCAAATTTGGAAATGAGATTACAAATAGGAGTTCACCAAAGATCTAAAAATATGACACCTATAATGGGTATGATGAATCATTCCTGTGTCAATGTGGATGATGAAATATAGATTTAGATCTGACTAAGGTGGATTTGATGTGACATATTTGATCATGGAAGAGTCAATGATGGTAGCGCAGAAGATCATAGTGACACAGATGGTGGAGATGCTAGTTGATTATTGAAATTTTAAATCTAGTGGGAAATTTTTGGGTTTTTTGTATTTGAAAATTCAATATTTAGGAGATATAAATTAATAAATGAAGAGATTATTATCAACATTAATGGGATTTATCTCAACATTATTAGAGTTTTAATTCTCAATATTAATGGATGAAAAATTAAAATTGAACTCAAAAATTGGATATATGGACTTGGTTACTATATAAGATAATGCATTAACATATTTTTGGAAGTAGTTCTAGGAAGATATAACCACCAAGATATAACTGAGATGATGATACTGCTTTTATGGTAGATCAAGTGATGCATTAATAATGAATAATGAATAGTATATGGTGAACAAAGTGAGAAGATAAGGATGTCAGGGACTGTGTGTCGATGATGACAAAGAAAGTCACTGATGAGGTAGAATGATGTTATTAATGATAGAGATCCATGTATAAAAATTCACTTTTTATAGAGAATAAATTGTTTGTCCATGACATGAAAAGGTTTCAGTGCAAGATGGTTAGATCTGGTGAATTATCTTTGAATGGGAGACCCAATTATTTGGTCTATAGTCTGACATTGGAGTTTTTGGGTTTATACCCATGTCCTTTATCACATTCCAAAAAGGATGGTGGCTCATATATATACTTGTATGGGAAATTCCTGCTACTATCCATGGGTTTTTGGATGGAACCCCAGAATTGATTATGTATTGGGCCTGAATAACCTATGGCTGGAGGAAAAATGAACATATAATGGAAAACAATTATAACCAAAATAATTGTACAACAACTGTGGGATTTTACAACTCACCCCATATAATTATGACATAATAATTTGATGTATTTTCAAACCTGATGGATTTTGAATTTCCCACATGAACCTCCCATTCTTTTGTACATTGAATCATGGGAACCAGGACACACCCCTTGATATATAAAACCAAAAAGACTTTGGACACATGACTCTCCCTAATGGATCTAATAATTCCCCCTCATTATTGCCATTGTTCTCCGTTATCGGTATAACATTGTCGACATAACTATGATCTCACATCAATCACCATTGAATAAGGATTCAAAATTATTGATGCTTCACATGATCTATAAAAATGTGTAATCACCATCCCTGTTACATATTATAGGTTACATCATGTCCAACCATATATTTAAAATATGCTCTCACATAATCTTGGAAAGACACCAAGTCCATATCTCTAATTACATGGGTCAACATCCATTTTCCAACCATTAATTTTAATGATTCACACTCCATTAATGTTGAGATAAAATCCCTTGTTAATGTTTATAAAAATCACTCCATAAATTAATTTTACTCTCCTAAATATTCAAAATTTAAATTAAAAATGTTAAAAATATCCACCTTGAATTAAAAGTTAAATACTTCATAATCATATCTATCATAGTGGTCATGTTTATCACCAATTCCACCACCATGGACTCCAACATGACCAAATCTGCCACATTAAATACCTATTTTTCAGATCTCAATCTGCATCAAATCAAAAATGTTTCCACGAGCATAATTCATCACACCCAATATAAATTTCATCTTTTAATATCTATAAAGAACTCTTCAGTATGATTCCATCAATAATTCTTGAAACTATATACCATGAGTTTGGAAAAAAATTCATATGAAAATGAATCGGGAGATGTTTATTGACTGAATAAATAAACAATAAAAAGAAGAGGAAACTGATACGGATTTATTTTATGTGAATATCATGACTCGAGATGATAGGTATCAATGTGATTTATTACATAAAGCTATAGAATATGTGGAAGGATTTAACTTTAATTGAGATTCTAGTCACCCATATCATATGTATTCAAAAAATAATATTTTTTATAATTATGAGGAGGGTGATAGTTATATTATGAAAATGGGTAACAATTCAGAATGAATAATTGTAGGCATTAGTATGGTCGGAGTTCATATGATTTATGAGGTTATTCAAACACATTCCCATGTGAGGTGTGTACAATATTTATGAATAAACATGATTTTTTGAGTATGTTGGATTCCCATTGTTTTATTATCTTTATATTTGTGGTGTTCTCAAAGGGACAAGGGGAGTAATTAACATGATAAAGGGGAAGAAAATTAGAAATATGTACAAGCTTATTCGAGAAAGTGACGCTTATTCAATGTCCCATAGTACCATTAAAGATGATCTTTAAAAATATATGTTGGTAAATTTCTATTTGAAAAAGAATGTGACATTTGATTCTGTTGTTCATGTCATGATAGATAGATGACATTATTTCATCATATTTTTGAATTTGAATACCTATTATCGGTTTGTTGTTTTATTTCAATATTATGCATTACATTGAAGGAAAAAATGGATGATGATGATGTTGATGTATTCAAATTTTGAATATCATGGTGGATATTATTAAGATTGACTTAAAATTTGAACAGAATATTTGTTATAAATCACCTATGAAATTGGAACTTTTTTTGAATGAATATCAAAACATGGAGAGATTTGGAAAAAATGATAATATAATTAAAGGTGGATGATATAGGAAAGATAAAAATTTCCAAGGATAAAATGAAAATTCATATTGGGGTGTGCCATTGAACAAGATACACTATTACAGAAAAAAATTTCAAGAAATTTTGTATGGTGCATGATGTAGCTAAAAGTAGTGAGGGGAATCCTTAGATCATGGATGCAGTTGGAATAAATCACCATGTAGAGTATGGTTCACAAAACTAATTCATGATTGTGAGTTTTGATACTTGTATGTTTTTTTTTGACAGTAAAATTTAATATTTTTGGGTGGATTATGATTTCATTGAACTATAGTAATTTTCCATTTTCTTCATTTTATTTTAACTCCATCAATTATTTTTTTACCAACACATGTCACTCAATAGGTTGAACTTGAGTAGGGTGAGTTTGGTGTCTGTAAATTATGGTATTCATTATTTTTTTCTCATATTGAAATGCAATGTTTTAATTACTTACTTTAATATAATGTCAATTCTATTTCATTAAAAATTGGTTTAGTTTTATTTTGATCAATTTATTTATACATGCTTTGGGTATTTTGGTTTGGAAGTTTCCATGTCATATGGACCTCTATTGTCCGGGACTTGGATTTTTACAAGCTATTTCAAACACATATGCTAACTTACTGATCCTTGGAATATTTTTTAGTGTCCATTGATCCATATTTCACAAATATTATCAAATTAGTCCACCTATACCTATAGCATTAGTACATTATATATATATTTCTTTGTCTTGGATTCATGGTTTATTTTGGATCATCATACTATTAAAATATGCATATGTTGTCAGGAGAAATTTATCACCCCCAACTCCTGGGTTACATTGATATTTATTTCGGGATCATCTCTCATTTAGTGGTGGAATTCAATCACTTATATTTTTTGTTATTTAACCCAAATCTAGAAATTCTAGTTCTACAGTGGTAAGTCTCTGTGCCAAAAATTCATCATGGTACACTACTGGTGTACTGCTTCTAGGGGAGCATTGATGATAGAGTTATTCAAGAAATAATGAATGAGGACAAGTACCTGAGGAGAAGTCAATCTAGTCTAGGCGAGGAAATACAAAACCCATTTGTACCCCAGTGATTATGTTTTTTCGGTATAGTAATATTGATATGTCGAGAATAGATCATGATTGATTTAAATCAATATATTAGTTACAGTAAGTCCCTTAAGAGGTTATAATTATGTCTTTATAGTTGAAATATTTTACGCTTTGGTAAATGTTTCATCTCTCTATTATGTTGTAATTTGTTTCTTATATTGAGCATGAATAAATTGTTTGATTGTTGGTTGTGTTATTTCCATGTTTATAGGACCCAAAGGAATAGAAGAACATAAATCTCTTTGTTATATATTTTGTTTTCTTCTAGAAGGTTTTATATATTAATTATATTCAACATTAGTTTAAAAATCCCATGTTGGGATTTTAGGTTTTGTGTGTTCTTCCTATTATTTAGTGAACCCTTACCCCTAATAAAGTTATATCTGAACCTTACAGATTTTCCTTTACTATCGAAACCATTTTCTCTTTTATTATTCATTTTCAACTTTTTAATCCCTTCTTAAATAGTCTATTTTCATCCACTATTTATAATTAAATCAAATATCTCATTTGAAATTTCACTGTATTTTAATTTTAATAGAATTAGAATTGTTTTCCATTGATATTGGTCAATTTATAGGGGTTTACACTTATATTTTTCTAAAATAATGCATCATCTACTCATTTTGTTAAACTTATTAACAATGAGGTCTGAAATCAATAAATTTGATGGAGAAAATTGCTTTAATATTTGGATATTAAAGATGTTACCCTTAGTGGTTCAATAAAGAATAATTGACTCCCTTTGTGGCCCAAATAAACCAATTGTAATTATAAATGAAACTAGATAGACTCTATCTGAATATCAAGATGTTTCACCTAATGTTTTAGTCAAATCACGTAGTTCAATTTTACTTTATTCTTGAGATAATGTTCCTAGGGAATTTTTATATGAATCTAATACATCAAGTATATGTCTTAGTATATAAAAAATATATATGAAAACTTCTTTTGTTGGTGGTTTTTGTAAAAAACACAATTAGTTACATTTATGATGAAATATAGTAGTTTAATAAATATCTATTTAGATGAATATTGACATGTTATGTAATATTTAGCCAAAATATGTGTAACTACTAACGATGAAAATTCATAAATGATCAATATAATTTCATTTTACGATACCAAAAAACCTTTTTATTAACCATGATGAGTAACTAAGACTCATTATCCATTGAAGAGTTTACGACTCCGCTTATCTCTATAGAATTACATTCTAACCCAATAACAAAAATAGTGGTTGAAATTTTGTTTACTGGGAATAAATAGTAGTCTAAAAGTAAAAAATAAAAAGTTTAAAAAAGAAAAAATCAAGAAGAATAGGGAACCCATTCCTAGGTATAATTTTAGGGTTTGACGTTTTTTTGTTTTCATTATGGTAAACACTAGAACAGTAAGCAAGAGTGTATGAAGAGTTAACAAGAGCAAGAATCCAAACAACCCACTGACTAGTAAATTTTAGTGGAATGTAGTTATGACATAGAAAAGGTATTAAATTTTTCTATCCATGCACTCAATAGTGAGTTGTTCCTTGACTAGGGATGCTCATTCCACATGTTTTATTTTAGATAGTCATTCCTAGATTCGGTAGAGAGTGTAGAGGGAAATATCCTCCTAGATAATAAAAAGAGGTTAATTCTTGAAGGATTGGTAAATGTATTAATGAAACTATATAACCACTCCATCATCACGTTTCTTGATGATTGGTGGGTCCCCAACCATCATAGAGACCTAGTTTTCTTCGGGTCTATAAACCAAAAGGGTTAAACCTTTTAGCCTAAAATAGGCTATCTAAAATACCCAAAGGCTCTTGAACAATCATAAGAGGTTATCTAATTATTGGGAAGTATTTTTTCAATTGAAATACTAATTCAATAAAATTTTGTATTATCTATAATAGTAATACATATAATACCCTTTTAAGACATATGAGATTAAAAAATGTAAGACTTCGTGCTCTAGAAAAACTCAATAATAAAGGGTTGTTGAGTGGCATCACACCATCCAACCTTCCATTTTTCAATGATTGTATGATGTTAATTTCTATGTAATTCATATTTAATAGATCCAAATTTAAAGCTTCTATCCCCTTATAATACATTCATTCTAACCGATACGGACTAGCTAGGACGACCTCTTATAGTGGAGGTTCTTTTTAAATCACTTTAATTGTTTACTTCTCAGGAAAAGTGTATATTTTTACTGTTAAACAAAAATAATATTTTTTTCAAACCATTAAAACATCGAAAATGGTAGATGAAAATTAGGTTACGATAAAAATTAAGAGATTGAGAAAAGATAATGGCTTAGTGTACCTATCAGCTAATTTTATTCAATTATGTGAATATGAGGTTATTAAAAGACACTGAAATATTAGAGAATCTCTACAAAAAAATTTCATGAATAATGATTGACCATAACTATTTTAGATGGTGTTTGAAGCATGGTTACATGATCAGGTGTCCCTAAATATTTTTGGGAAGAGGCATTCTGCATGACAGTTTTCTTAATTAATATATTTATATCTTTTTACAGTCTTTATATAAACCTATAAGAGTTGTTGAATGGATATACTCCTACTTAATGTTAATTAAAATTTTTCATCTACACCTCTTATGAACATAAAAAAATGGATAAACATGATCATAGATCTCTTAAATAAAAATTTATAGCGTATATCGAGGTGGTAAATGTTTAAAAAAATTGGGTTAATAAAATTAGACACAAAAAATGAATCCTAAGTAAGTTTGAGATGTTCTTTGAGTAATTTTCCCCAAATTCCATGATTTCCACAAATGGTTGGAGATATCATGAATAGGTAGATGAAGCTAAGAATGCATGTATTGTCTCATATATTTTGTGTAATTGTTTTTAATTATATGGTATTATTCTGAGACTGCAGAATCAAATGGAAAGTGATTCTGAGGCCCAGAGAGCCTTGAATGGAATTTTAAACATTTTTATGGTACATTTAGTAAATTCACTAGTGGTGTTTTTAAACAATTGAACCTGTACTCAAATTGAATATACGAGGAGACCATTGATGTCGGAGCACCACAGTTTACCTAGAAATGAATTTATAATTGTCAAAATGCACCGAGAAGAAATCTTATTTGTCGTACTTTTTGAGAAAATAATAAAACAATTTAAAATAATTATTTTAATTCTTTCTCATTGTTGAGTGACACATGGAGACGCTACGGTGCATCGATACAGGTGTGATGAGGAACATTAATGGAGGGGAATTAATTGCTCATTTTAAACCAAGATGTTGTTTTCTTAATGTCCCATTAAATGTTTCTCATTAAATGTGGAATATTTAATGAGTATCAATAATTGGTGCAGTGTTGCTGCACTTTTGATCCTTTTAATAATAAAAACATCTTAGATTTTTGGGGATTAACAAATGTGGAGAAACCCTTGATGAACCACCAGTGGAATACCTCTATAATGAATAACGAAGAAAGACACACAGGAAGATCATCACTGTCTTTGACATGCCTCGAAAAACATAGCCGGAAGTGGCGATGTCAACATCTTGAATCCTCAATGAATAACGCTTCGACATCGAAAATCAAAGAGGTACGGGTTAGATTATTATTTAAATTTTATTACCCTTTCTTCATTTTCTAGAAATGATGAATGCGGATAAACCCCTGAACAAGCTAATCCATGATTCATTCTTTTATATAGGAGGGTGACTTCTTTGGGAAATTATTATCTCAGATTCAAACATGGAATGAAATTATTAAACTCCAATCCTCGAACGACCCCTTGATTTAATCCTCTAATGCGGAGGGCCTGGGCCAATAGGAATAAGGCCCGAGCACCTTCGGTTTTGCGTTCATGGAGGGCACATTCTCAAAGTTGTGGAATTCGGATATTGGGGCCAGAGGAGGGATGACAACAACCCAGAAGACTCTTTGGTGTAGACGGGTCAGAGAAAAGACCACCAAAAAAACTCTGGTGGCCTTTGAAAGAGACCATTGATGCAGCGACACGAGTGATGGAAGTCACGGGTGGTGGAGTTGTTGCACCAGTTGGTAGAGAGCTGTGGTCTGCTGGCTGTGGCAGCTGGGTGATGCGGTGTCGGGCGCTGCGTGGTGGGGGTGGTTCGTGTCTTGTCCACCTAGGTGGGGACTTTCCACAGTCTATCGAACGTGGCTGGAGGGGCCCCGCGTCTGTGGGGCCTGCTAGATCCATACATGACTCAGCTACCCCATCTTGGCCAGGAAGAGTGCACTGTCGGTTTTCCCCAGGTGGACAAGGCTAAGGCAGGCGGGCCGCGCCACTAGCCCAGCGGGCCAAGCCGGTATCACGGCCCGGTGGGCCAAACCCTTAGCCAAGTGAGATGGAAGCACTCCCAGCAATCCAGACCTATGACGTCAGTCTAGACCTACGCCCTTCAGGGTGGGCCAGACTCCACCTGGTCTTCGGGCATCTCGGCATACTGGACCCTCGGCCAAATCGAGCTGGGTCCACCAAGGCCTATTGATCCAGACCCATTAGCCAAGCCAAACTAGACCATCCCCAACTAGAAACATGCCATGTTGAGTCAATCTAATTGAACCGGTGTTTTTGGGACCCCTAGGTCGTGTTGGTCTGGTCGGTCCGACAGTGTCGGACCGGGCCCCGTCTCAACCAACTACTTGTTTAAAAAAACAGTCGTTTCTTGCAAACAACGCGTCTGATTGACGAACGGTATGATTCATTGGGATTATCACGATGATACTGTTCTATTGGAATGATTTTTTGTGACTTTAATGGAAGATGTGATGTGACTAATATCTTCAGGAGTGGTTCCCCCAAGCGCACAATGTACGGAACCCTACATTGGGATGAGACCTAAAGACTACCCGATGACAACCCAGTGGAATGTGGCTCTGTGTGACATGGTAGGCCCACGGTGGGAGGAGGATTTTTGTTACTCATCAGACCCATGGTTCTCTATAGGAGGAGTACCTTAGTTCAGCCAAGGTGGGAAGCGGCTCTTTGTGATCCAGCAAGCCCACTGTGGGGAGCGGTTCTGTGTGACCCATTATACCCACATTACTAATCAGGGATGAGTACTAAATCAACCTAAGGTTTGTGGGAAGTGTCTATACGTGACCTAGAAGGCCCACTATACTTGATAGAGGAAGATTCCTTCAGCAACTGGGGAGTTTGATGATATGATTGATGACGCTACAATCACTACCCTATAATATACATGGTGTGACCTGCATCTTTTACTTTGTGCTATGTGTATGAGGTCTTGCTTTGTGGTATTACCACTGTGTTATATTCATTACAGTGTTTTCATTTTTAGATTAATGAGAGATATTTTTTGGTCTCATGGTGCCTACTGAGATTTGTTATACTCAACCATGCACGGGCTTCATCCGCACATGTTGTGTATGGTGCAGACGATCGATATTTCGACAAAGGTGCTCAGCGGGAAAGGATGGATGGATGCTAAGACGGTGGAATTTATGGCCTAGGACCAAGTGGTTCCTAGTAGGAATGTGGGGGACATAAAATTTAGTCTTCCAGTAGCTTCACTACTCTCAAAATAAGGAGGGGTTTTCTACATATGTTCATCAGGTTTTCCTTTTGGACTTTTCTATTTTTTTGTGCCTTATTGGTTTTGTATTCTGGCCCATGTAATTACACTTGTACTTTGACTCAGTTTAATTTTAGTGGTCTACTTTATTCCCATTTCAGTGTATTAGGATGTTGTTGGTTTTGTGTGTACAAGTTTAAAAACAATGCCTCGACATGTCTTTACATTGCTAGTCACGAGTCCCCAGCCTACGGATGGTGGGATTGGGGTAGTCACGAAACAGACCCCTATGGACTGGTCCTGTCAAATTGGTATCAGAGGGAATTTTCTTCTCCCTCAAAGGTTAGTAGTATGTGTTTTGTGTTGGTGTAATAGTGTTAAATTTTTTGAGTTTGACCATCAGGTTCATGGAGTCCAGTGTTGGTGCGGTGGCCGATGTGTCCATACTCCAATACTTTGAATTCTGTTTTTGTCCCAATAAATGAATACAATGGTAGCATAAGTGTCTCCTTATTTTGAATGAAATTCAAATCACTATCTATAACCTTCTAACATTGGTATATCTAGATCTATCTCAATATGCCTCTATAAGGAATACCTACCATGATCCTGGTATGAGTTTGCGAGGACAGCCTGCCGAGCGATGAGGCATCCATTCAGCGACCAGTTCTAGAGATGGTCCCAATGGGGGGTTCCCTAGTGCTAAAACCACCCAATGGTTAGCATCTAATATCAGCGAATCTGGGAGAGAACTTTAATATGATTATTTCCTTTCAGGATTTTTAGAGATAGAGACCACCGAGGGTCAAGGGAGAGACAGATCCTCATGTTGCAGAGGATTGTCTAGAGGTTGTGACGCGAGTCATCCTATTAGTCGTAAAATCACTTAAACAGATGGAGATCTTGGCAGCAATCCTTCTACAAGGATCAGTAGGGTGATGGTGGAGTTTGACCTCCCAGACACATGATGAGGCAACCCTCACCTGGATAGACATCAAGTGACTTTTTTGGTAGGGGATTTTCCCCTATGACCATGCACTCTGTACGTATTCAAGAGATTCTTCGCTGTCATCAGTGTTTCATGATGGTAGCCGAGTACTCATCGAGGTTCACCTGGATATATCTATACTCCACATACATGGTGTCAGACCATTTCTTTAAGTATCAGACCTATTAGTAGGGACATAGGAGGGAGATCAGGGCATCAGTGTTGTCTCTCTGCATCCTTACCCAGGACGAGATGCTGGAGCGATGATTTCTTTTGGATATCATTCTGGTAGAGAAGGTACTAATAGATAGAGCCTATAGCAGCCCCTAGGTGGAAGAATCTTTGATAGGCAGTATACAGCAGACACGTGTGCCCATGTGGTCCAGGTCTTTCAGAGGCCGACCCGAGGACTCAGGGATGGTATTGTGGGGCTCCGAGTCTATGGGAGTTAGCAGGGAACTAGAAAGTGATTCTAGTGTGGTGGGAAGGGACGCATGGAACATAACTACTGAACCTGTCATACAGGTGACCAGAAGACAGTCTAGGTGCTACCGAGGTAGTGAATGTAATTCGAGTGAGGAGATCCAGGGGGTGGCAGACGTGGTAGGGGATATGTTCGAGCGGCAGGTGATGTGCGATGATTTGAGGTGTTACCGTCACAACCTCTAGGTGGTCCACCCCCACCATAGGGAGCTGGCGGGCAATGATGATATCAGATATATGAAATATAATATTATCACCATGATGCTACATAGATTATCCGAGTTACGATTGGGATTTCTCAACCCTAGTTCTTGTTCATATAGATACGGGTTCTATTCACTCTTTCCTTGCCACGGCTCTCATTCAAAGCATGTAGATTTTGATTTTTCCATTTCTTGATTCATAGGGATAGATACTTCTACGAGATATGATTAGATGATTAAACACTAGTACATATAGTGTGAGATTACTCTAGGAGGTGATAGATTCGGCTAGGATCTTCTAGTAGCGGTGTCGAGGCTATACGATGTCATCTTGGGTATGGACTGGTTATCCACAGTCCATGCTCAGATCTACTATTTTAGGCATACAGTGTGGTGTATCTATTGATATGTGACCATGATTTAATTAACCTATGAGAATAAAACCCTTGTAGCACTTGACGGACGTTCTCGGAGTAGGGTGCAGCCGATCACTCACAAGTTGGCTAGTCTCGCCATCGGTGTAGTGGATAAGAAGAGTTTGATCTTTCAAGTAGTTGTGGATGAGTACAAGGATGTTTTTTAGAAGATGTTCTAGGACTACCTCCTCGTAGATAGGATGAATTTTTCATTGACCTATATCTTGAGATTGAACTCATATCCACACCAACATATCGGAAGGATCCTAGAGAGCTTTGCGAGATGAAGGTACATCTAGAGGACTTACAAGAGAATGGTTTTGTAAAGCCCAAAATTTCACCACGGGAATCCCCAGTTATCTACACCAAGAAGAATGATGGGAGGTTGAGGTTGTGTGTGGACATATGATACCAGAACTAGGTTACCATGAAGAACATGTATCTACTACATAGAATTGATTTTCTCCTCGAGCAGCAGAAGGGAGTGATGTTATTCTCAATGATAGAACTCTGATCGGGATACCATCATCATGTATGAGATGTGGATGTCTGGAAGACCGCCTTCATGTGCCGATATAGAAACTATGAGTTCCGGGTGATGTCTTTCGGCGTGAACAATTCCCCAATAGTGGTCATGGGGCTCATGAATAAAATCTTCCATCCATACCTTGACTGGTTCTTCATTGTCTTCATTGATTACATCTTGGTGTACTCATCGCCAGAAGAGGAGCATGCTACACACCTGTGAATAGTCTTGTATACACTCTGAGAGTACCAACATCATGGTAAGTGATTGAAGTGCTAGTTCTGAATTCCGGAGGCCCAAATTATAGGACACATCATATCAATGGTTGTAGTTGCAATATACCTAGAAAATACAGAGTTAGTTCTTACTTGGGATCCACCCGAGAGAATGACTGAGGTATGGATTACAATCCGAGGTTCGTGCCCGAATTTTCCAGAGTAGAAACCCTTATCATCCTTGAGAAAGAAGGGACAACCCTTTGTGTGGATGGAGAAATTTATTAGAGATTCCAAGATTTGAGCCAGATACTAACTAGTGCTTTGGACTAGGTTGTTTCCTAAGGCCGGAGCAAGTAGTGATCACCATCACCTCACACCAACTGAGGTAACATGAATCGAACTACGCAACCCACATCCTAGAGATAGTAGTAATGATATTATCCATAATGATGATGTGACACTAAATGATGGGTGAATGTTTAATATTTACTCTTATAACAAGATTATCAGGTATATCATCTCCTAGAAAGACCTAAGCCTGAGATAGCAGTAATGGCTACAGTTCCTCCAAGAATATGACATTCAGATAGTCTATAATTATGGAAAGGGGAAGGTAGAGATAGATGCACTGATTAAGAGAACTTTTTTTCAGCTGTAGAGTGATCCAATAGAGAAGTTAGCCAAAATGTAGATATTCTGTGGGGATGACGATGGGGGATCTTACATTCAGTTGATGCCTATTATCCCCCCCCCCCACTTTTATATCGATTTAGGGAGGCACAATTGGTGGATGTTAGCTATGAGGCCTGACGTGCTCAGTTATCCTTAGTACAGGACCCATACGGATTTTTGATAGGTGGGGAAGACACCATCCATTTCAGATGTCACACCTTAGTACCAGTGATGTTGTAGGAGGAGGTGTTGAGGGAGTTCCATACGTACCCTTTGGTGGTACATCCTGAATATGCAATGACAAACTAGGACCTCTAAAATCAGTACCAATGGCTAGGTATGAAGAGAGTAGTAGTCGATTTCATTTCACGATGCCCCACTTTTCATCATGTAATGGCCGAGAATCAGGTTCTAGTAGGATTGACCCAGCAACATGAGGATCTGGAGTGGAAATGAGACATTATCTCTCTAGACTTCATGATGGGGTTACCATGTACTACCAGGTGCCACGACTCTTTTTGGGTGATCATTGACCGACTCACTAAATCAACTCATTTCCTACCTATCCATGAGCAGAGATTGGTAGAGGGAATTAGAAGCCTCCATATCAAATATATAGTGTGGATCCACGGAGTTCCATCAATGATCATCTCAAACCGTGATGCACGCTTCACATCCCGGTTGTAGAGGGGATTATAGGAGGTGTTCGGGACTCAGCTGTCATTGAGCCTAGATTTCATCACTAGATAGATAGTCAGAAAGATGGAGCCGTATAGACCATGGAGGACATGATTCATGCTTGTGTCATAGACTGTGGTCGCATTGGTAAGGACCACTTGCCTTTGGTGGAGTTCCCATACAAAAAAAAGCTATCACACCACCATTTTCATGGCACGGTTTGAGGCCTTGTTTGGGAAGCTTTGTAGATCACCCATATGATGGAAAAAAAACTAGAGGAGTCAGCAATCATGGGTCTGGAGTTGGTGCCGGTTCCACCAAAAAGGATGATATTATTCGAGAGAACATGAGGATTGTACAGTGTCGTTAGAAGTATTATACCAACAAGATACATATACCATATTAGTTTGATGAGGGAGACCATCTGTTCCATCATGTCTCACCTCGACGGGGATTGTAGTGATTTGGACAGACATGAAAGCTATCTCCAAGATTCATCAGACCTTTTCAGATCCTAATCATTGTGAAGATGTAGTGTACTACCTAGCCCATCCCCCACAAATTCACCAGGTGCATGATGTTTTCCTCATGTCGCAATTGAGTATGTACGTGCATGAACCATCACATGACATCGAATGGGGAGATAAGTACATTGATAATGGGGAGACATTGGAAGAGTTCACAGTTGAGATATAGGATCGACATTAGCAGATCCTACATGGGTTGTAAGTTCCTGTGGAGCATGTTTGGTGGAAACATGAGATTCTCCAATAGATACCATGGGATCGAGAGGCTCATATTCAGGATGAGTACCCCCATCTGTTTGATTAGATTTTGTTTTAGATTTTAGGGATGTAAATCCATAAGGTGGGGAGAATGTAATGTATCAGAAATTCTGTTTAATTTTCTATAATTATATAGGAATTATTCTATGACTGCACGCTCTGATGGCACGTGATCTTGAGGCCTGGAGATCCTGAGAAAAAAATTTGAACATTTTTAAGGTACGTTCAGTAAATGTGACAACATTATTTTATAACATTTAAACCTCTATTATAATTAAAAATTTGAGGAAATTGTTGAACATAGAGCACTAGGACTCATTTGTATTTGACATTCCTTCGGCCAGTAAGGGCCGAGAAGAAAAGTTATTTTTTCTAAATTTTTAATAAAATTTATAAAATAATTCAAAAGAATAATTTTATTTATTTCTCACCATTGACTAGAAGATGTTGATTCTACAGTGCAGCGATGAGGTGAATTAAGTGATGGTAAATAGAGGCCTTTTTAGAACTGTGACATTATTATATTAATGAACCATTAAATGTTGATAATTTAATGACCATCATTAATGGGAGCATCATCACTGCACTTTTGATTCATTTTTGTAATTCCAATTTGTTGGGGTTTAGGGGATTAAAAAAATTCAGGGAATCCTCTGATGAATCACCAGAGGAATCCCTCTCAAATGAATAATGAATAACGATGCACCAGCAGATCATCACCAGCAATAACATGCCTCTTTGATTGGAGCTGAATGTGGCGATATAAACAACTTGAATCTTTGAGGATGAACACTTCCACATCAAAATTCAAAGAGGTAGGTGTATAATATTTAATTCAATGTTCTTCCCCAATATTCTTTTTATAGAAATGATGAATGCAGATTAACCCTTGAATAAGTTCATCTATGATTCATATGTTTTTGTGTGTGTGTGACTTTTCTTAGGGATTTAATATCCAGGATTCAATCTTGGCATTAAATGATTTCAGTCTAATACTCGAACCACCCCCTTGATTTAAACCTATAATGAGAATGGCTTGGTCTGACATAGACCAGTCCCAAGAACATCTGCACATTCATTCATGGGGGTTGCATTATTGAAGTGGTGTCATCTCGATTCACAAGCCTGAGCAGGAATGGTCATGACCCAATAGACCCTTTGGCTCAGATGGGATAGAGAACGAACCACCAGTGAAACTCTAGTGTTCCGTGGAAGGGATAGCCGGTGCACATGCAGTGGTGGTGGTCATTTGCGACATGCCCGTTGGTATGCCACAATAGCCATGTGTCGCGGCATCGAGTGTCATGCGGAGGGGGTGGCTCACGTTGAGTCCACCTAGGAAGATTGGGATAACGCTAGGGGTTGCACCCTCAGCCCAGTGGGTCGGGTCAGACCTATGGCAGTGCTCCAGACCTGCACCCAGTGGGATAGACCCGCACCAAGTGGGCCGGACCTATGTCGTCAGGCCAGACTACACCCTTCATGTCAAGCTAGAAAAGACTCGGTCGTCGGGTGACCAAGTAGGTTGGACCCCCAGCCAAACCAAGCCGGGTTCAATGAGGCCTATTGGGCCTAGCCCACTAGCTAGGCTAGATGAGAATGACCCCAAACTCAAAAATTTCATGTCAAGTTCATCTAATTAAATAGGTATATGAGGGCCCCCCTGGGCCAGGTTGGTCGGTTCTCTCCAACTTGGTCAGACTGGGCCCCATCGTAACCAGCCTCCTATTTACGAAAACACACGTATCTTGAAAATTGCAAGTCTAATATGATGAAATATTTATAGAATTGGGACTCTATTAGAGGGACATATTCTTTGCATGATTTTTTGTTACATTCAATGATGAATAAATGCAAATAATGATTTGAGGAGTGGTTCTCTAAAGAGAGATACGTATGGAACCCTTTGGTTGTATGAGACATGATGATTGCTCGATGACGGCCCATTTGGAAGCAGATCTGTGTGACCCAATAGACCCGCAGTGGGGAGAGTCTCTACATGACCTAGAAGACCCATTATAATTAATTATAGGAGTACCTATATTCGTCCAAGGAGGGAAGTGGATATATGTGACCCAGCAGGCCCACTTTGTGGAGTGGCTCCGTGTGACCCCGCATACCCATGTTAATAATCATGGATGAGTACCACAATAGTCCAAGGATAGTAGGAAGTAGCTCTATGTGACATGGAAGCCCCACATTACACAATGTATTAGGAGTTCTCCAGGAGTAAATGAGATTGATGATATGATGGAAAATGATACCATCACTACCCTAGAATATACATGGTGTGAGCAACGTCTTCTACATTGTGATATTTGGTTTAGGTGTTCCTTGGAGGTATTACCTACTTGGTACTTACATTGTGGTTTTTTCCATCGTAGATTATGGAGAGTAATTTGGGGGTGTTGGGGTCTGTACTATTTATTGTTATACACAACCTTGCATGGACTTCACCCGCACATGTTGTCTCTAGTACATATAACTGATGTTTCGACATAGGTGCTTAGGGGTATGGGACTGACATATGATATAATATAGGACTTGGGGGCCTATGACTAGGTGGATCCTAGTATAACCAGGTGGGTATGACATACTACATTGGCTTCAGGTAGCTTCACTACACTCACGATCTAGTGGGGATTTCCATTGATATCAATTAGAATTTCCATTTTTACTTTGTTGTTTTCAGTTCCTTGCTGCGTTTGTATTCTGTCCCACTTACATTCAATTTTACATTCACTCGGCTTACTTTTCATGGTATACATATTTCTCCTTTTAGTGTGTTGCTATGTGGTGGGGTGTGTGTGTGTGTACAGCTTTAATGGTAATGCCTTTTCTTATTGGGATATGCATTTCTAATGCTAGTCACCATCCCATGGCCTATGGATGTCGAGCATGGGGTAGTCACAACATGGTCCATGGGAGACAGGTCATGACAATCCATCTCACATTGAGGTTTTTCTGTAGTCCACTCCACATCAACCTAATCCAAAAAACTGGGTAGATTCCAATAATATTTCATGTTGCGATTCTGACATCAGACCTCCTCCCAATAGTATAGATTATCAACTGACCCAATATTGTGTGGGTAGAGTGCCTTGAAGTCAAACATGGTTTATAAAATATGATATGGATTATTATGCCTTTTATTTTTCCTATGATCTAGCAGATGATGGTGCTCAAACCTATAAGTAATCCATAAATGACAAAGACTCTAAAAAATGGGTATTTTCCAAGGATTAATAATTGCATTCCTTATTGAAAAACACACCTTTTCTATTATAATTAAACCAACCAATGATAAAATAATTTTTTTAAGAGGATTTATAAATATAAGAAGATAACACTAAAAGTAATAAAATTAAATTAAATATAACACTAGTTGCCCTGGGATTTATTCAAAAAGATGGAATAAACTATTATGAATTTTTCCATATTGTTATGAATTATTCAATTATGTTATTACTTTACTTTAGTATCAATATTGACCTAAAAATTGAACAACATTGTGTTATAATGGAATTCCTTTATGTTGATTATAATGAGAATCTTTATGTGAAGCATCTAGATTGTAACTGTTAAAAATTTATATTATATCCATTTTCACTTTTGGATAAATAATTATATAGTTTAAAAAAATCATCAAGTAAATGGTATAAAAACAATGGGTTTTTATCCATGAAAACCAATTCATAAGGATCCAATATTATTCTTGTGGTTATTTTATATAAAATTAAAATTTTATTATTTTTTTAATATTGTATGTTCAAGATATTCATATTATTTTTAAAAACATGAGTCTCATTACTACTTTAAAATCTTAATTAAATGGTATGATTGAAATAAATTTCATAGGTGCTTCTAAGATAATTTTCTATTTTGAAATAATATGGGATATGCCTATATGTTTTTTTATTCATCAAATAAATCATATATTTTAAGTATTATTAAGATATAATTTTTTAATCTCCCAATGTTGTTATTGTACCTCTTGGATAACACTTTAAAATTTCTTTAACCCAAGAACCCACTACTACAGATGATATTCAGTTTCTGTCCAAAATACCTTATTCCAATTTAGTTGGAAACATAATTTATAGAATGATATACACTACACATAACAATAAACATTCAATTTTCAACCATAGTAGTTTTATGGACACTAATAAGATGCGACATTGGCATTCCATTAAATGGATTATTCAATATTTTTAGTTTAGTTATAATATTTCACTGAATTATCATTGAAATGTGGATATTTATTAAATTATAGTATGATATGTTACTGCTAACAATATAAATAATATTGGTATAAGAAAATCCTTGACTAGTTATGTTTTCACATCTTCTAGAGGTCCCATTTCGTGGATGTGTAATATATAGTCCTTGGATTCCCTTTCAACCATATAATAACAATATATATCCTTGATGGAGGCTATCAAAAAGGAATTATATATGAATGTATTGTATTCAAAACTGATCCATTATGATTTTGTTGTTAATGATTATTATAATGTAAATCACCTCTTTGTCTATTAAAAAAATTATAATTACATTGTAAATTCGAACACAAAGACTTTAGATTCAATTTTATTGGATATATTATAGAATAAAGAATTATGTATGTCTATAAGATACACATAAACGATAACCAAATAGATAGTTTTCTTAAGGTTTTTTTATTATCTAAATTCCAATATTATTTAGATATAATTAATTTGGTTCTTATTCTATTATATTAGGTGCATGAACATCACTAATTTAAATTTAAAATTTTGGAGATATGTGAATTATGGTATTCATTTTTTTCATATTGAAATTACATATTTCTAAAACAACTATTTATATTATATTAATTCTCATCAAGAAAAAATTATTTAGTCTTATTTTGATTGATTTATTTTGGCGGGATATGGGTGTTTTTGTTGGGACTTTTCCATGTTGTGTGGGGCTATGTTTTCTGGGAAAGGGGTTTTTTCCAGCCTGTTTCTCATGCTTATACAAAAACATTAATTAAAAAATGAGTTGTTTCTAACAATTGATCATTTGTGCAGCACATTTTGTCTATCTTGTACATTTCTTCTTGGCTCTTGAGTGCTCTGTTTCACATTCTATTCAGCTTGGTTTCATGGCACATTCTGTTTCATCGTGTTGTTGAAGGCTACAAACAGTGTTAGGGGGAATTAATCAACCACTGATCCTTGGTCTACTTGGAATTTGGTTCACGAACATCTATCACACAGTTGTGGTATTCTCTCACATCCTTTTCTATCTATCATACCATAATCAGCTAATTCTACACTACTATAGATCATCCCTTAAACATCACGGAAAAAGGGCTTTAATGTTGGTGAAAAATCATTGATGTCCTCAGGACTGTTAAAAAGGGTTTCCTTTTAGCAATGCTCTAAAAACATCAATAAATTCCTCTATCATTAGTGAAAAAACAAATATCTGATAAAGGGGTATTTTATCAGTTCTTAAAAAGCGATGAGAAGTATCAATAAAGTAAGCTTTTGAAAATAAATTTCTTTCTAAAAATTCGAGGGTACCCCCACCATCTTTTACCAGAGCTCATCCCCCCATATAACAAAAATAATCTAGCCTCCACACACATTAACAGTGCTAGAATTACCCTCTTATTTATGAGTTTTAGGCACCTACTCACCCACCCTTACACCCTTTCTTTTGTTGGGTTTTGAACCTGAGGCCACCCCCTCATACACCTAAACCTCCCCCACTCCCCTATAATGTTCTATTTTTTATTTTTTATATATCTATGTATTTATATATATTTCATTAAATTATTTTATCCACATATATATATATATGTATATAAAATATCTTTTTGTGTGTGTTTGTGTGTTTATAAATACATATATACATATATATATGTGTGTGTGTGTGTGTGTGTGTGGATCTATAAATATAATTATAGATATTTATATTTATTTACAATTATTTTATATTAATATTTGTATACATATATTAGAATATATATATAAATATATATCTATTTTTCAAAACAAATAAAAATATATTGATATATATAATCATAATATATACATTAATTACATATGTATATAAATATTCATAAATTTTAGTTATAAATAAAACGGATAATATTTTTTATTTAGTTAAGGATTATATATTTGGAAACATTATCTACATGTAAATATGGTTACATATATATTTGTAAAATTATATTTTTTGTGTGAATATATACAAAATATGTATATATTTTTATATATTTGATAACAAATAAAACTACATTATAAAAATATTAATATTTCAAAACCATAATATCAATATAAATGTAATCCTTGGTAATAAATATATTCCACACTGAAAATGGGCAACATGAGACCCATAAACAAGGCTAAAAGTCTATTTAATGATAAAAATTTGGGATACCTACACTAAAAAAATTAATTTCGGAGGCTTTTTACGCATTTTTTGGCCTCAAACAATACGACAAAGGTTCCCTAGTCAAAAGTGGATGGATCTCATTGCATGATTATATTTTATATGTGGTAGAGCCAAAATAGAAACTTAGATCAAGTGTTATGTCTATTTAATGTTAAAGTCACATTTTCAACATATTGTAGATCATTTATTAATTTTTTTATTTTTTTTGTCTTCAAATTGTTATTAAATGACTATTACTCAATAATAATTAGAATTTTATTTGTTAATATTATTTTTTTAATTATTTTTTAATCTATTTTCACTAAATATAATATATAATATGTGTGTATATATCCTTTTACAAATAATATTTTATAAATATATTATATTTATATTAGCACAAATTTATTTCCTTATGAGTATATTATTTTTAATGATTAATATATATTTTATGAAAAATACATTTTATCAGCTCTAAAAAATATCTGATAAAGGGTTACTTTTATTAGTTCTTTTTATATTATTGTTAAAAAGTGGATCTATATAAATCTGATTCTGTGGTAGTGCTAGTTCATTGGGGGTATGTTTATGTGTCGTTCATTCCACATGGGACACTACTAGTGTAACACTTTTGGAGGAAATTTTATGGTAGTGTTCTTCAGTCAAGAAGGTGCAAGGCTGAGTACTTGAGTTGAAGTCAGTCCAGTATAGGTGAGTACCTCTAGGACCACATTGATCCTCAGTGAATATAATCTTTTGGTACATCTCTATGGTTAAGTATAGATGAAAATCGGACCCCCATACCTCCTAGTATCTTGCATTATATGATCCATAAAGTATTAGGATTCTCACTTTACTATAGAAATGTTTTATTCTTATTTCAATGTTTCTTCTCTCTTGCATGATGTAATATTATTCTTTTTTCGAGGATGATAGGAATGTATGATTCTGGATGGGTTTCATTACATTAATGAGGTCCCCAATAAGAATAAATCACATAAAGCACTCTGTTCTACATTCTTTCTTTAATTATTTCATCTTGAATGTTTTTTTGTCATACTATACTAGTATTTGAGAAGCCCCATTTTGGTACTTTTTGATTGTATTTTCTTCCTATCAATTGGTGAAACCTAAACCCTAACAGCATCAACTCTTGTAGAAGTGTTCCTAGTTTCATGGATAATGGTATTGATGGGCTCAGTTCCAAATTCATTTCCTAATATGGTAATTCACTTCTCCACATTGAATAATAACAATTAAAAGTTTATGTTTTCATCATATGTAACTTCTAGGTTATCCCAAAATAAGAGGGATTTGGTTAGGCTGGTGATTGTATAAAAAATCTCGTGTATTAATACAATGTAGATGTATATGGAAACATATTTATGGTAGTTAATAAGTATTTTGGGAAAGGAATTTAGATATGGTATGGGGTTTTTGTTTGTGGTGTTGTCACCGAAATTTCCATTAGCTATAACCATGACATGATATTTAACGGTTGAAGGCTTCTAAATTCTATAGAGGGATCAATATACATTTTGTGAAAAATAATTCCCATGTAATGTGAATTGTGATATTTATTTCTTTCTTTTCATTTTTAAATGTAATACTACAAATTCTTCCATTTATATTGACATACCATTCCATGGAAATTATCATATATATTTTTTCATGAATATAGGTTTTAATTTTGTATTGTTTCAAATTCTTAAACATCTATAATGGTCCCATTTCTATAATTACATATAATTGGAAACTTGAAATTCTACATGGGCCTCCTCCTTATAGTATGTGATATTTCCACTTAATGAGAATGTTGCATGTGTTCCCCATGTGATACTATGTTTATCCATATCGGATGATTTCTGTATGATAATAATTCATTCTACACTTTTAATATTTCTCATCCATTTTTTTGGTTATGTGCATTTTTTACTGGCATTCTGTTTCGATTTATCCTCGTGGAAACATTTCATTATCTGTGTTCCAATGAGGCACTAGCGGTGTTAGGAGAAATTGATCACACCCTATATCGGTTGGATCTCATGGAATCAAACTTGGTTTTTAATCTCCATTGGATCATTGGTGATCTTGTCTCCATTTCTCAAATCCTATTAAGATGGATATTTCTAAACTCTGGTGGTGAACCTCTACACCTTTCGAACTCCGCGGAACACTAATATTGTACCTCTCCTGGGAGATATTCAATGATAGCACTCCTATGAAAATCTAAATTCCCAAAGAAGAGGATCTAGTATATGGAGTTCTGTGAGAATTGGGATATTCAGTAAGATTCTACATTTTGGAACTATTATGGGAAGGAATGAAGAGATCATGATAGTCAAACCGGTAAGTGTCTATCATTGTATGTTATTTACGATTTCATTATTGTGTCTCATTTATAGAAGTTGAATCTTCTGTAATACTATTTATTTTTTTCCTACTATTCACTATAAATCTACTCCTATTGTTTTCATAATAAATTTCATGTGTGGGCGGTGATCTTACATCCATGCTTTTAGGTCCCCATGAGACCGAAATACGTTAAATCGTTTGTTCTTGATCTTTCATTTATTTTACTAATTTTTTTGGTTTGGTTCTTCATTTTAGATGTATCCTTGCAATGATTCAGTTCAGTCCTTCTATTGTTTAGTTTTCGGCCATTGTTCAGATTTCCAATAAATATTACAATGTTGTATCAGACCCTCAATTTCATTTATTCAATTGAATTTCATTGTTGTTTCCTTCATAATTTATTTATTTTTTTGGTTTTTGGATTTTATTCGGTAATATAACATCACTCTTAAATTTCCACAACATTTATTTACTGCAATTATTTAGAGACTTTATCCCTTCTACATTTATTTTTTACTTCATATATCTTTGGATATATCATAGTTCACCTAAGATATAGGTTGGTTATTAGGGGAGTACTCTTGAAATTGTCCCTGAGAACTGTAAATCCATTTTGGGGGTAAACATATCAACAATGAGATATGAAATTTATAAATTTGATGGTTAAAATGAAATTAATTTGTACAGATTTTATATGAGAGACCTAATTGTATATAAATTATTGATTTATGAAAACTGTGGGCCTAGTAAAGCAATTATTACTATGAATTGAACTGGACATCCTAAAATAGAATATATTGATGTTTCCCCAAATCTGTTAGTTAAATCACATGGATCCCTTTTTCTTTCATTAGTGATTAAGTCCTTAGTAATGTAACCTATGAGTCTATAGCTACTAGAATTTGGCTTAAATATAAGAAACATTACCCGAGTGATTCATTTATAGTAGGATTTATAAAACACAATATTATTACATTCAAAATGAAAATTGGTAGTTTTATTAATTCCCACATAGATGATTTTAATAAGGTGATGTTATATTTTTTCAATATTAATTCTTCTATTGATGATGAGGATCAAGAGATGATCCTTTTAATCATCATATGTAATTCTTACAAACCCCTTTTTGAGACCATAATTTACGGATGAGTCTCTTTAACCCTAGAAGAATCCATATCAACCCTTCTTTATAAGGAACTTTTTTATAATACAATTCAAAGGTGAGTTGTGATATTGATATGAAGGGGTTGACCACAATTTAATACTAAGGAAAACATTATACAATTGATAAAAGAATAGTAAAAAAAATAACACAAAACTATGTATAGCTCCATGGATAGAAAGGTGACTTGTTTTCAATACGGTAAACTAGGGTACATTAAACTCGAATGTAGTAAACTCAAGCATGGGATAAATTTTAAACACTCACTAATAAATTCTTTCTTACAGAATATATTTATGACACTACTGAGGTCATTAATGATTCATACCATACCCTCAATATATAGTGGGTCCTTGATTTAGGATTACCTTTTCATATGTGCCTATATAGAGAATTGTTGTTAGGTTTGTTTTAGAGTGTATGAGGAAGTGTCTTCTTAGGTAATAATAAGATATGTAAGGATGAGGGTAGTGGTTTTGTTTTTGTTTTGTTTTTGAAAAATATGACCATACTATCAACACTTTAGCTAATGTTGTGTGGGTTCCCTCTCTCCAAGATAACATTTTTTTGTTAGGGGTCCTATACCAAATAGGCTTTGACTTTAGGTTTTAAATACATGGTATTAAAACCCCCAAAGGTTACAGATTCATTATTAAGAGATCTTAAATAAATGTAATATATGTATTGAAAGGAAAGACCCATTTATGGTAATTGGGTTGTTTTTATTCAAGAAATAATAATAATTATATGATTGGGAAAAATATTGGGGCATGTTAGCTTCAAACGCCTTTAGAATCTCAATAAAAATGGGATATGAAGTTACATCACAATAATTAATCATCCTTTTTTTGAAGATTGTGAGATTGGATCATCCATGAAGGATAGTTTTTTTAATCCTAGTTTCAATACCACCATCCCATTAGAATATATCATCTTTGGTCAATAGTGTCAATCTAGTACATCCTCCCATGGTGGAGGTTCTTAATTTGTTATCTTTATTTATAAATTTTGTACTAAAGTGTTGAATACATTATTAAAATATATATAGTTTTTATAATAATTAAAAACCTAGAAAATCATATTTGAAATCCTAGTTTCAAAGAAATAAAATACACTTCGAGTAGACAATGGGCTTCAATACCTATGCACTGAGTTCATATATTTTTGTGAATCCGAAGGTGTTAAAAGACTGGGATTTGTTAGGGAAACTCCCCAACAAAATGGACTAGTATAAATAATGAGTAGGATATTCCTAATAAGTGTCTAGAGTTTGAATTATTTCACAATAATCCCCAAATCCTTCTAGGAAGAGGCTTATAGAACTGTTGTATACCTAATCAATTGGTTTCCCTCTACTTATAATTAGTTTAAAATATTCTAAGAACAATAGAAGGGTAATATCCCTTCCAATAACTACATAAGAGGTTTCAGTTGTATATCCTATGATCATGTTATGACCGAATAGTTACAACCAAGAGATCTAAAATGAAACATTTATGGGTATCCTGATGCTGTTAAGGGGTATAATCTTTGGGTAGATAAATATGGATTTCAATAATGAATTATAAGTAGGGATGTCTTATTTAACAAGACTTTCTCTCCTAGAACCTTGACTTTCACATTAGTCAGTGCTGATCCAGCCCTTCCACTGACAGATGAATCTGTGATTTTATCCATTTTGAGGATCTTATCCAGTGTTCTCAATGAGATGAACAACATGGTGTATGGGATTATTCCTATTATTCATCAAATTCAGTCTTCAAATCTAAACCCACTTCCTCTAATTGAGACTGCCTACTAACTCGAGATATATAAACGAGGGTTCCAATACATCCTGTTTGGTTTATTTAGTGTGATATAGAACTGAATTCCTTTAATGTATTATAGTATCTTAATGATGATGATCCTTATACCTATAGTAATGATATAAACAAAAAAGACTCAATGGAGTAGGACTTTTTCATGAATGAAGAACTGAAACCTTTTATAACAAACCAAACTTCCAACTTTGAAAAAAAAACCAAATGATACTAAAATAAATGGTTCCAATTGGATATTTAAAATAAAATAAGAAAACATTAATGGAAATAAAATCAATAATAAACAAATGATAGATAAGTAACGTTTCCTCCAAATATATGGAATTGAATACTCTGAATCCCCCCTGTTATTATGAATACCTCTATTAGGCTCTTATTAACATTTTATGCATATAAAGATCTTTAAATTGAAAAATTAAAAGTTAAAGCCTCTTCATTTCATGGTTATTTGAATTTGTAAATTTATATGAAACCAGCTGATGGTTAGCCATCTGAAATCATATTTATTCAAATCTTAATTTTTAATAAATCATTGTATTGCCTAAAACAGGCCTCTAGGTAGTGGTATTTACAATTTCATTCATGTTATATAACTATTTCTTTAGGAGTTAATATGATGAATTTTTTTATTTTAAAGTAATAAAAAACTATATTATTTACTTAATTATTTATGTTGGTTACATACTTATCATTTGTAAAAATGTATATAATATTTTTTCTGTTAAATAAAAACATAAAGAAATGTTTGAAATGAAATGCATAGGTACAACTAAAAAAATCATAGTTATTGAGATAATTAGGGGTATACCAAATTAAGATCTATATTTATATCAGCATGCTTATGTTTTAAAAATACTAAAGGGATATATTTTTAAATCTCTCAAACTAGATAACAGACATCTTGGAAAGCATTCTAAACTGTCCTTAACACGGGAACCCACAAAATCTATTGATGTAAACTTTATACTCTAATTAGTTATTATAATATTGTGTGAAGTGTTATATATTGTATGATTTACACTCACCTAGAAATTTACTACGCATTTTGCATCATATGTAGATTTATGGCCACACCTAGGAAGCCACATTAGAATTCCCTTAAGTGGATTGTGTGATAACTAACTAGTAGCTCTATTATTGCATTGTTTTATAGTATAGACATGGATGATGTTGAAATATTTTCTTGTTATGTTGCTGGTTAATATGATGGAATCATTGATACTTGTACATCATTAACCAGTTATGTTTTTACTACCTATGGTGGTCCAATTTCATTGAAATGAGACAGACAGTTTGTGGTTGCAATTTCAACCATGGAATCTAAGTATATTTCCTTAACTAGGGCAGTTAAAGAACATTTTTGTATCAAATGTGTTTCTTCTGAACACAACCTTTATAATTTTGTTATCAACGTGTATTCTGATATCCAATATGTTATTAACCTATCCAAATATTTAGTATTCCATTGTAAATCTAAGAATAGAGATATTAGGTTAAATTTTATTAGAGATGTTATGGAATTACGAACTATGTGTGTCAAGAATATAAACAAAAACATCAAAACATTTGATAGTTTTACTAAATCTGTGGTTTTGTCTAAATTCATGTTTTATTTAGAATGATTGAATATTGTTCCAATTCGATATCCATAGGTGCAATAAAAGTTTCCAATTTCCAATAGAAATGGTGGTGATTTTTTAATTTTTATTTTCATTTTTTCATATTGAAATGAAATTCGGTAAATTCTCCCATTTATATTGATTGACCATGACATAAAAACTATCATATTTTTTCCTGCAAATTTGTTTTGGTTTTGTACTATTTTAAATTCTCATACATTTTAAAAGTGCTGATTTTTATTGGGTGGTCTTTTTGGGCACACGAGCTTCTTTTTAGGCCTCCTCTTTATGACATGTCATATCTTTTGGATGGGGTTATAGTTTTGATGCCCCAGGTGAATCCATTCCTATCCATCCAAAATGACGGTTGTCCATTGATAATTCCCACCTCCCTTAAAATATTTTCCATCTATTTGTTTTGGGTTATGGACATTGGCCACTGGTTATCTATTTCAATGCATCCTTATTGAAGATTGTTATTTGATGTGTAAGGCACTAACATTTTGGGGGGGAATTCATCAACCCCTGTTCTAGTTGGATCTAATGGGATTCTCATTTTGTTTTGTTCTCTGTGGGTCCTCTAGTGATCCAGTCTCTTGTTCTCAAACACTAGATGGATGAATTCATCTGATATCCGATGGTGAACCTCTACACCTACCAGACATCATGGTATATTTCTTGCATACCTTTCATGGGGGATATTCAATTATTGCTATCTTGTTCCATGCCGAGTACCCAATGTAGTATACACATTATAGATAGGTTTTCATGATTTCAGATCTTCTATAAGATTCCATGTTTTAGAATTTCTGGGGAAGGCATGAAGTAATTAAGATGGCTGGAACACTAATAATATCACACTATACATTATTTATGGTTTCTTTACTAAATATTATTTCTAGTAGTTGAATCATATGTTTTTTCATTGAGGATTTCTTCATCTCTACGTTGTAAATCCGGTACATTTTGAGTTAAAAAAATTTTGTGTGGGTGTTGGTGTTATTTCAATGAACATAGGTACCCATGGGACCAAATCACGTAAAATATCACATTATGGTTCTTTATATTATTTTCATTTATTCTTTTTGGGTTTGGTTATTCATTTTAAACATCTCCCTACAATGATTCATCTTAGTCATTTTGTTGTTCTATATTCTACCTTTGTTCGGATCACCACTAAACCTCACAATACATATATAGTGGAAGGTAAGTGTGTTACCATCATCATAGATCAAGAATTGATGATCACTATGGCAATGATCACAAACCTGTTAAACTTTAGTCGGGTGTGTAACACCCCGAGATTTTATGAGAAATATTCATTTTAATTTTAGTGATGTCTGCTGTTGTACGTTACGAAAAATGAGTCTTTCACAACACACAACCCTATCTTGGCTGCATTACACACAATCGCAACCTTCCTCGATAGCGTGTGTAGTACGCAATACCGAGTTTCACTAAATGATATATTATTATAATATTATTATGAACTAGACATTATGAATATTAATACCCACTTTTTGAAATTTTAAATATTTTATCTTTCAAAATAGACTTCATTTCAGGATTCAAAATAATTAAATTAGCTTGGGGTGAAATTTTGGTACTTTTAGGATAACTTTCATATTCTGATGAATAGTGGAAATTACTAAATTTTAATTAAAAACAACTTTTTTAATCGAAATAATTAATAGTGATAAATTAATAATTTGACTGGTTTTAAAGTATATTTAGAATATGTTTTTACAATTTAATACAATGTTGGTCATTGGATGTAATTTTACATTTAAACCAGACATAAAAAAGTGTCAATCTTTTGATAGTTATTATCTCTTAAGAACACACTATTTGTTTTGACGACGGGAACTAAAATTTTAAATTAATTAATGCAACTGATATGTTTTGAATTTGGTAAAACGGAAATCATTTTTGAATTCATAATATCAAATATAGAATAGGCCTAATTTTTGGTATTTTTTCTGGAAACTTTCATTTTTTGATAAATAGTGAAACCACTAAGTGATAGTTAAAAAAAACTGAATTTTTCATAAAACAAAATTTTACCGCTTTTGTGAGTGTAATTTCAAAACTCCGAGAGACACGGTTACTATCAAGGACTAAAATGTTGTTCAATGAGATGAAAATAATTTTAGGTGAATAGTGACTTTTTTACTTTCCATGGTTAAAAGTAAATAGGGTAATTAAGGGTAAAAATGATATTATTATAACCCTAACACATGTCTTAATTCTATTGGATAAGTGTAATTCGGCCAAAAACAACCTTAGGAATAACATATGGCCATTTAGGCCAACTGGGATTAGATTAGGACATTTATTATTAATTTATTTAAAGAAGGGTTAAAAAAGTTAAAATCAATGTTTAATCACTAAATCATTTTTCATATAGAGGTATATATAAGATAAAATAGACTATGAATATTAATTAGAAAGCTAAAAATATTTCCTACATAATGATATTTTAGTTATAATTTTTAGACTTAAAATTATTTAATTTATTTATGAAACAATTATGATGCAGTAATTATCTTATTAATGAAATATTGACATAATTGATGTTATAAATACCCAAATAAATGTAATTTGATACTTTTTATGAATTAAAATACTTTTCTATGTTAACATGAAATGTTAGTATTGATTTAATTAACTTCATTCGAACTAATCATTCTGTTATGATTTTCACAAAAGTCAATTACCAAATAGTGTCAAATTTGACATAAAATAGTTTTTAAAACAAATATTATATTAAAAATAGTTATTTTATTCCAAAAAATCTACGGGTCAGAAAATATACTTATATCATGATAGGTGTATCCCTAATGGTCCACTTGTGGGTCGCTTGGATGTATATGGTATGTTTATTAACTATATAATTTAAAAATACAAGGTGACATGGTAAATGTCAATCTAATTAACTAAGAGTTAAAACTAAATGTTAAGGTTAATAAAATCACCTAAACTTGTATAAATTCTATTGGATGAGAGTATTTAGACCTATCCCCACCATATATTCGAAATAAATCATTTTGGAGCTATTAAAAACCGAATATGACTTTATAATAAAATAATATTTTTAGTTATTCCAAAGGTGCCCCTCTCCTCCATTATAAAAGGGAACCTCCTCCCTCTCTTCCTCAAACCACATTGAGCCGTAAATCTCATCCAACCCCTGCAAACTTCACTTCTCCTCTTCCCTAGAAACATCCTAGAGGTCCTGGTCTTATTCAAAGACCTATTTTAGTGTCCTAGGAGGAGGTCTCAAAGAGGCGTTTCAAAGAAGAGGTAATGTCCGTTACTGATTCTTTCACCTTTATATCTTCTTCCACTTATTCTTCTTAGGTTGTTTCATTATGAAGTAATAACATCAGTATCACGCATATAATGATATGTTATTATATGTATGAAACAACCCTATTTCACCATCTATCCATCCTACGGAAAACGAAATCACCGCGCGTGCGTAAGTATGGAATACCGTCTCCACGCCGTGGTGTAATCTATTTTACTCCACCACCTTAATTGTATGGGTATAATGGTGTAAATAATAACTATATATGATTATTGTAAAGTGATATTGATTCTATAATAGTATACAGACTCTCCAATAAAATTCAACGATCATGGAAATGATATAATCGCTCGTGCGTACGTACGGAATACCATCTCCACGATGCGATGAGATTCATTCTCAATGAATAACCATTCATAAATGATTATAATGTATATATAATAAGTAATCATGAAATATATGACATAATAATGATACTTGATTTATGTATATATGTATATGTATGTCATCCAATTAATTCCATTCAATTCAATGAGGAAACAAAAACAACGTTCATGCGTACGTACGGCCTACCGTCTCCATGAACGGTGTATTTCATTCCATTTATCGATCTATTATATATATGTATATTCTGAATATATATTATATATAAATAATGTTTTATATTCTGGAATTAATTAATCATGATCTATGTAATCATATGAATAATTACAAGTCAAAACAATGACGACAAATGAAATGATTTTACCCAAAACGCTCTTTAACATGGAATTTACAAAAGAACGGGTAATATAAAGTCATAAGTGAACCATATATGATATCATAAAAATGAATATGATTCTGTAATAAGTCAATGACATTATTTTAATAATTATACAGGAGGATCAGATACGTACGAAGCATATCAGACCTAAGGTAAGGGATAATTTTTCAAATCTCATTTTTATCCGGGATTGCTTATTCGTAAGTATTTACTAGGGTTATTTATATCATCCATTTCCATGTTTTATAAAATAGTTTTAATGTATTTTTAAATTCCTTTTGATCCATTTTTGAATTTTACTACATGGTATGTAAGGAATCTTTCTTTTGATTACGTTACGATGTACTTTTTTTACATTTCCGGCTAAAGTACGAGAAGAATGTTTTTTTATCTTATACGGCATGAAAGTATTTTTACGGTTTTATAAAGCCTTATTTTCATGAAGCTTCCTCCAAAATATTTCATGACTATTTTCAACAAAATCCTTTTCTTTTAAAATTTCATGATGTTTTTTGAAAAGAAATTGATTTTGAAGAAGAATGGATATTTTCCTCAAGAATTCATTTCAAGTGTTTTATCAAAATCATTTTCCATCTAAGATTACATTATTTCATATGTGTATGTTTAAAGTATAATTTCTCTATGATTTACATGGTTTCACTATTCTTATGATGAAATGATATCCTTTTTTTTATATGGAATATGTTATGATGGGATGATGCTTATGATACCCATTTTATTATTTGGGGTATGATGAATGATTTATGTTTATGTTGTGGCACAAGTAAGAATGATTTCATTATAATATGGTGGGACCTATATATCCCTCCAATGAATTGGGTAAAGATTTATATCCCATGAGATAGACATGGATGCAATGGTACGTTAATCCGGTTCAGTGTTACAGGACTGAAACGAGGAGTGAACTCGATTCAGAAAGTGACTTTGTCCACTAAGATGGTCTTGGCAGCAATGCCTTGGATTCTATGGAAATCATTACATGTTCTTAATGGATGCCACAATTACATGTTTTTATTCTCATGCTATTTTATCATTATTTATGTTCCATTATGATCTATGCCTTATGTACTTCCATGTTTTAAATCGTTGCTCAAGATTTTGATGTTTAAACATTATGTTCATGTTTTTAGGTTCAAATGTGTATGGTATGTTTTATTTTATCCATGCTTACCCTTACTGATCATTTGATCTCACCCTTTTTATGTTTTGTTTTTCCCCAGGTTTAGAAGAAAGGTATTAGGAAAGGAAACAAAAAGTAGGAGATCTTTATGGGAGATGTTGAAGATCTTTCACCACGATTAGAAGATTATGTTCCATGTTTCCAAAGACACTAAACTATTACGGTCCTTGTGTGTATGTTTTTGTTATGTATTATGTATTCCACAAATGTAATGTAAAATCTATGTACGTCAAGCTTCGGGTCTCTACAGTTGGTATCAGAGGAATGGTTTAGTCAACCTTTGGAAACTAGGATGCAAAAACATTAGTGAGATCCCTAGAGATATTTCTAAGGTATGTCTGGGGATGTCCCTAAGGATAAATATACATATAGGATATAGTCCTAGAACTACAGTAATGATCATAGAATTTATCCTAAGATGTTAGATATTGAGTGAACTCCCCCTTTACTATGTTTTTTCCCTAGCATGATTTTTTCCTCTCACACTATTCTTTTTGGGTTTAGAAAATGGCTAGAAACAGGAAGATTCACGATAACGGAGGATATGACAGACAATGGAATGATATTATTCATGAGAAACCAAATGAAACAGGATCTGGATGTCCAAACATCGTTATTATTCATAATCATAAATCTCATAATATGATCAATAATCTCAACTTTGGTAAGTTTCCCGACTCAGATAATAAGAGAAATATGGAGTTTAATGATGATCATAGAGGAAAGAAAGTTCAATTTCCCTCATGTAAATAATGTGGGAAGAGGCATTAGGGAGACTATTTCAAAGGAACTGGAAGATGCTTTGGGTGTGGAAAAGAAGGACACAAATCCAGTAAGTGAAAGGGAAAAGGATTAGTTTACAACATGGACAAGGATAATGGTATTTCTACGACATCAACAATGATTAAATGTATTAAATGTGGAATGTATGGGCATTATTCAATCCAATGCCCTAATGGAAAATCTCATGAAGAGAATCAGCATGGTCATATGGGTAGTATTTATGTGGATGATGATAAGGAGACTACAAATGATATATGAGCTGAAAGAAGTGTTGAAGCCCAGTCAGTTGTTTTAGAAGGTAGTAGAATGATTGTATGTTTATCAAGAGTTATGTTGTATAGTTAATGGTACTATGGAATAAAGAATCATCTAAGGATTGTTACACTATTGTTTTTACTAAAAGTTTTTGAATGTATATGTTGAATGGTACTAGTAACCATGGAAGGTTATTCAGATATTTTTGTAAAGTAGATGATATGCGCATAATGAAGGAATAATAAGATAATGAGATGTTTTATTGTATTCATGAGCTCATGATGGATATAAGGACTAAGTGATATCATGGTTTCAGTATATAGAATTTTGAGGATTTTGGTATGTGGAAAGTGTTAACTTTTAACTGCATTCATGTTTTCACTACGGTTCAATGGGTATTCATTTTTCAAGATAATACATGATTAAGGCCTTAGAATGTGTTGAATGTGACTAACATGACATATCTTATGATATATGGGGATCAACGATGGTATTAAATATCTGGTAATCGTTTTCACTATATTATGAGAGTGGACTGCAGTATTATGGATAAGCCTAAATATTGGAATGGATTATGTTGGACATAAGTTAGTATTGTTTAAGGATAGAAGTTTTTTCGATATTATTGATGGGATGTTATAGTAATATAGTTTTAGAAAAAGGACAACCTACATGACGGGTGACAACCCATCGCGTCGGACAAGGCTGTGGGAATCGAACACACAACCGAAGTGAGACTGGCCTTTATCGCCTACCACTGGCCTACAAGAAGTCCCTAGTTGGCAGAAACTTGTTTTATTTTATTAAGCGGTATGATATATGAAGTATAATTTCATTTTTGGAACCATATATGATTAATCTAACCATAAGATGGACTTATAACTTTTGTCAACCTTTTGTTTGAAACAGATGGAATGACCCATCATTCTATCACATGATCTGCTAACACATCAAGAATAACAAATTCAACTTCATTTATTTAAGGGATGAAGTGTAAATGGTTCAATTCACGAACAACATTGATATTTTACCAAAATCATGTAAGAATTTCTTTTAATTCATCAACTTTAGGGAAATGATCTTGAAAACCAAAAATGTTGTCCTAGTTCCCTTATATCTAATGAATCATATGGTACCTTAGATCATCACAGATCTATAGGTTTGTGATTGTAGGCTTTTTCATGGCCATGTTCTCTACCACTCTCCATCAGAACATGATGGTTAGGTTTCTCTTCCATATCCATATTTTCACCTATGTTCTCCTATGCGGAAACCCAGTGATTAGTTAATTTGGGTAACTGTTATGTTTCATACTTTAGTTTTTAATGATTGGTTTTTGTATTCCTTTTTATGATGTGGGTTTCTATTTAAGAAACTTTTGAGTAGTAAACCATTTATAACCCCGACAAATTTCGAGGGCGAAATTAATTTTAAGAGAGGTAGAATGTAACACCCCGAGATTTTATGAGAAATATTCTTTTTAATTTTATTGATGTCTTGTGTTGTACGTTACAAAAAAGGAGTCTTGCACAACACGAAACCCTAACTTGGCTTCATTACACACAATCGTGACGTTCCTCGATAGTGTGTGTAGTACGCAATACCGAGTTTCACTAAATGAGATATTATTAAAATATTATTATGAACTAGCCGTTATGAATAGTAATACCCACTTTTTGAAATTTTATAAATTTTACCTTTCAAAATAGACTTCATTTTTGGATTTGGAATATCAAAATTAGCTTGGGGTGAAATTTTGGTACTTTTCGGATAACTTTCATATTCTGATGAATAGTGGAAATTACTAAAATTTAATTAAAAACAACTTTTTTAATCGAAATAATTAATTGTGATAAGTTATTAATTTTATTGGTTTTATAGTATATTTAGAATATATTTTTACAATTTAATACAATTTTGGTCATTGGATGTAATTTCACATTTAAACCACACATAAACAAGTGTCAATCTTTTGATATTTATTATCTGTTAAGAACACGCTATTTGTTTTGATGACGAGAACTAACATTTTAAATTAATTAATGCAACTAAAATGTTTTGAATTTAGTAAAATAGAAATCATTTTTGAATTCATAATATCAAATATTGCTTAGTCCTAATTTTTGGTATTTTTCTGAAAACTTTCATTTTTTGATGAATAGTGAAACCACTATGTAGTAGTTAAAAAAAACTAAATTTTTCATAAAACATAATTTTACTGCTTCTGTGAGTGGAATTTCGAAAACCCGAGAGACACGATTAATATAAATGCCTAAAATGTGGTTCAATGAGGTGAATATAATTTTTGTTGAATAGTAAGTTTTTACTTTTTTTACCACGGTTAAAAGTAAATAGGGTAATTAAGGGTAAAAATGATATTATTATTACCATAACACATGTCCTAATTCTATTGGATAAATGTAATTCGTCCAAAAACAACCTTATGAATAAAATATGACCATTTAAGCCCACTTGTATTAGATTAGGACATTTATTACTTATTTATTTAAAGAAGTGTTAAAATGGTTAAAATGAAAGTTTAATAACTAAATCATTTTTAATATAGGGTTATACATAAGATAAACTCGACTAAAAATATTTCATAGAAAGATAAAACGATTTCCTACATAATGGTATTTTATTTATAATTTTTAGACTGAATGTAATTTAATTTATTTATGAAACAATTATGATGCAGCAATTATCTTATTAATGAAATATTGACATAATTGATGTTATAAATAACCAAATAAATGTAATTTGAGCCTTTTTATGAATTAAAATAATTTTATATGTTAATATTACATGTTATTATTTATTTAATTAACTTGTTTCGAACTAATCATTCTGTTATGATTTTTACAAAAAACAATTACCAAATAGTGTCAAAATTGACATAAAATAGTTTTTAAAACAAATATTATATTAAAAATTGTTATTATATTCCTAAAAATTTATTATTCGGCCAATATACTTATATCATTATAGTTGTATTATTAATTGAACAATTGTGGGTCTATTGGATGTATATGGTATGTTTATTAAATATATAATATAAAAAAAAAGTGACATGGTAAATGTCAATATAATTAACTAAGAGTTAAAACTAAAAGTTAAGGTTAATATAATGACCTAAACTTGTCTAAATTATAATTTATGAGAGTATTTAGACCTATACCCACCTTATTTTAGAAATAAATCAATTTGGAGCTATTAAAAACCGAATATAACTTTATAATAAAATAATATGTTTAGTTATTCCAAAGGTGACCCTCTCCTCCCTTATAAAAGGGAACCTCCTACCTCTCTTTCTCACACCACTTTGATCATTCAACCTCTGAAAACCCCTGAAAAGTTCTCTTCTCCACTTCCCTAGAAACATCATATAGGTCATGGTTTTCTTCAAATACCAATTTTAGTGCTCTAAGAGAAGGTCTCAAAGAGCCGCTTCAAAGAAGAGGTAATGTCTGTTACCGATTCTTTCGCCTTTATTTCTTTTTACATTTGTTCTTATTAGGTTGTTTCATTATGAGGTAATAACATCAGTATCACTCATATAATGATTTGTTACAATAAGTATAAAAAACCCTATTTCACCATCTATCCATCCTACAGAAAACGAAATCACCGCGCATGCGTACATACGGAATACCATCTTCACGGCGTGGTGTAATCTATTTTCCTCCACCACCTTACTTGGATGGGTATAATGGTGTAAATAATAACTATATATGATTATTGTAAATTGATATTTATTTTGTAATAGTATACATACACTCCAATAAAATTCCACGATAATGGGAACGATATCATCGCTAATGCGTACGTACGGAATACCGTCTCCACGACAGGATGGGATTCATTCTCAATGATTAACTATTCATAAATGATTATAAAGTATATATAATAAGTAATAATGAAATATATGACATAATAATGATACTGTATTTATCTATATATATATTTATGTCATCCAATTAATTCCATTCAATTCAATGAGGAAACGAAAACAACGTTCATGCGTACGTACGGCCTACCGTCTCCATGAATGGTGTATTTATTTCCATTTATAGATCTATTATATATATGTATATTCAGAATATTTATTATATATAAATCAAGTTTTATATTCTGGAATTATGTAATCATGATCTAAGTAATCATATGAATAATTACAAGTCAAAACACGGACGACAAATGAAACAATTTTACCCAAAACGATTTTTAACATGGAATTTACAAAAGAACGGGTAATATAAATTCATAAGTAAACCATATATTATATCATAACATTGAATATGATTTTTTAATAAGTAAATGACATTATTTAAATCATTACACATGAGTTTCGGATACGTATGAAGAACGTCAGACCAAAGGTAAGAGATAATTTTGCAAATCTCATTTTTATCCGGGATTGCTTATTCTTAAGTATTTACTGGGGTTATTTATATCATCCATGTCCATGTTTTATAAAAGAATTTTCTTGTATGTTTATATTAATTTTTTCCCATTTTTGACTTTTAATACATGGTATGTAATTAATCTTTATTTTTTTTACGTTACGAGGTACTTTTTTGACTTTTCCGGCAAAAGTATGAGAAGAATGTTATTTTAACTTATACGTCATGAAAGGATTTTTACAGTTTTATAAATCCTTATTTTCAGGAAGCTTCTTCCAAAAGATTTCATGAATATTTTCAACAAAATCCTTTTCTTTTAAAATTGCATGATTTTTTGTGAAAAGAAATTGATTTTGAAGAAGAAAGGATTTTTTCCTCAATAATTCATTTCAAGTGTTTTATCGAAATCATTTTCCATCTAAGATGACATTATTTCATATGTGAATATTTCAAGTATAATGTCTCTATTATTTACATGGTTTCACTGTTCTTATGATGAAAAAATATCCATTTTTTTATATGGATTATGATATGATGGGATGATGTTTATTATACCAATTTTATTCTTTGGGTTATGATGAATGATTTATGATTATGTTGTAGCGCAAGTAAGAATGATTGCATTATGAGGCGGGTGGGACCTATATCTCCCTCAAATTCATTGGGTAAAGATTTATATCTCATGAGATAGACATGGCTGGAATGGTATGTTAATCCAGTTCAGTGTTACAGGACTGAAACGAGGAGTGAACTCGATTCAGAAAGGGACTTTGTCCACTAAGATGGTCTTGGCAGCAATGCCTTGGCTACTATGGAAATCATTTCATGTTCTTAATGGATGGAACAATTACATGTTTTATTCACATGCTATGTTATCATTATTTATGTTCCATTATGATCTATGCCTTATGTACTTCTATGTTTTAAGTCGTTGCTCAAGATTTTGATGTCTAAACATTATGTTCACGTTTTTAGGTTCAAATGTGTATGGTATGTTTTATTTTATCCATGCTTACCCTTACTGAGAATTTGAGCTCACCCTTTTTATGTTTTATTTTTCCCCATGATTAAAAGAAAGGTTTTAGGTAAGTAAACAGAAATTGGAAGATCTTTATGGGAGCTGTTGAAGATCTTTCACCACGATTAGAACATTACGTTCCAAGTTTCCAAAGACACTAAACTATTACGGTTCTTGTGTGTCTATTTTTTGTTATATATTATGTATTCCGCAAAAGTAATGTAATATCTATGTACGTCATGCTTCGGGCCTCTACAGGGTGAGTGTGGTGTTGACGCTGGCGAGGGGGGGGGGGGTTCATGTTTTCACAGACAATAGTTGATATGGATTCGATTACATCATCATTTTTCGATATGGTATTCCACAAGTCCATATTTAATATGTGAAATATAATGTCAATTTTGTTTTGATACATAGCTTCTATAAAGGTGATGATGTTGGTGGATGTGGATGGGGAGGTGGCACTACCACAAATCATAGGTGTGAATCTAGTGCAGGAGTCAATGGTTGCCGGTGGAGGGAAGTTCATAGTGTCATTAGGGTGGGGGTTAAGGGTGAACCAAATAATCGGTGAAATAACACAACCTTTTAGGAATGGACTAGGGTTTTTTATTTTGATGATAAAATTTATAGAACCAATAAAACTGTATACATGAAAGAAATCAAAATAATAAATTAAATAGGTCTTAAATGATTCGATTCTGTAAGGACCTATGTGAATTACAAGCACACCACCCAGACTCATGCATTTTATTATGCTCAATTAATTAAATAAAACATATCAAAAAACATCATGAATAAAAAAAATATGATCATAATTAGAAATGATTTACAAGATTAAAAATAAACCAAACCAAAATACAATACTTACAATTTTGTATTGTAAATAACTCTAGAATTCAGGATCTATTGACATTGGAAAAGGGGAGTGCTATACACCGGTATCCAAGGACATGTACTTCCCTCATCTCTTCTTGAATTGTTACTATGTATGCCACTCTCCTTTTCATGAGTAATGATGTTGTCTCAACCATAAGCTGACCAAGTGGTGAAGTTGATGAGAAATATAATCTAGTACTCTAGATCCAATGAAGAATGATGGTATTGGCGAGCTAGGGTATCACCATAGAGAATCAGAAACCAAAACCAAAGATAAATAGAATGATCCAATTCTCAGAGTGACATAGTTCAGGGGTTATAAATACCACATACATTAGATAGTGCCTCAAAATATTACAATGAATTAGGGTGCACCATGAGACAACTCCAAAAAATATATAGATACATAGTTAATTAAATTTAATTGGTATAATTCATTGATCATGTTTTCAGAAACACTAATCACTAGCTAGAGAAACATTCCAAATCGTTCACTGAATCATTAGAGGTATATGTACTAGGAAAAATGATGGCTAAGGCCCAATGTAAAATTTCATGTTGCTTGTCAAAGGCCCAAATGAAAATACCCACATCCATCATAATAATATTGAAGAAATGTTTCAAATACAAATTTATATGAATGAGAATTAATACGATAGAAATTGCATGAGTTATAACATGGAAAATATAAATATTTAAATAAAATAATTGAATGACAAAAATCACAAATCTCTTCCATTTTCAATTGAAATTTTTCATTTTATTTCACCTAGGGTTATATAATTAGATCCAAATAGATCTTATAAAAAAATTGAATTTATATAGTTCTATATCTTTATTAAAACTATCTTCTAGGTAGTTTTTAGTGTTTATCTAATTAATAGACATGGTTATGGATTCTAATATGTATCTAATTATGTGTATACTAATGTATATGTGTTTTGGTTTTCCATCACATAATAATTTTATGGATAAATGAAGATAATATTGACTAACAGAAAAAAATTATAACAAAATTACAAATTTCAGTTTAATTAAACAAGCCTTACGTCCATAATTCATCTTTGATTACCATGGTCAATGAAATGTATTCGGATTCCATAGTTGAATGAGTAATCATATAATATATATTACACTTTTAGGAAATGGGTCCAATATAATTACTAAAAACATAACCATGCAAGCATTTTCTAGAATCAATATTTCAAGTATAGTTAGAATCTACATATCCAACAATAATTTCATAGGTACCCACATTATTACCGTTATGAAATGAAATTATTACAAATACATGATAGGTATTTGAGAATATATTTGAGTTAATGGATGTGTGGCATCCTATGAGTTTCCATAAATCATCTCAACGGTTAATATTTCATATATTATGTTGGTCCTAGTGAAGATCATTCTATAAATTATATTGTCCACTATGGGAGAATAGGTTATTTGATACAAAATCTAAATATAATTGGTATGTATAGGTTCCTATGTAAAATTAATTTTAATGTTCCTTCTAATATTTACATTATGAGGTTTGAGAGATTCAAACATATATCTCCATAGAATTTTATAATGTAGGAATGATAAGTTATGTAAATCATTTTATTTGGTCTATCACTAATTCTTTCAACACCTGTAATATTCATAGTTGCACCTAAGTATTTAATTTCAAACAAGTATTTTAGTAGATATTTAACTACAATAATTAGACTCTTGTTTTCTCAAATAATAAGAATATCATCAACATACAACTGTAAATAAAGAATATACTTTTTAGTTGATTTAAATGATATAAATGCATCATGTTTACATCTTTTAATTTTGTTATCTAAACTAAATGACTATAATTTATTGTACCACTTTCTAGATGATTGATTTAAAATTCATAATGATTTGTTCAATATGGATACTTGTATTTATTTTAATTCCATAGGGTAACAATAAAGAGGTTTCAATTAAATTATATTATTTAAATCGCCATTAAATAAAGAAGTTTTAACATCATGTTGTTCAATTTTCTTGTCACTATAGATATAAAAGGAAAGTAAAATCCAAATTGAAAATTGCTTAATGACGTGGGAGAAAATTTCAAAATAGCCAATAGCATCTCTTTAAAGGAACCCCTTAGAAACTATTCTTACATTCCCATTAATTTTATTTCCCTCTATGTCATCCTATTTTATTTTCTAAATCTGCTAGGAATGAATTATTTAGAATTGGATGGTTTATTTTCAATAGACCAATGTGATTTTTTACTAAGAGTGAATTTCTTTATCTATGGAAAGGACCCACATCTTTGAGTATTTTTTTATTTAGGGATTTCTTATAGGTTTAAGGATGATTATATTCTAGATATTTGGAGACAAGAAATGCATATGAAGGCCTATCTACTTGGTTGAACTAAGAAGAAGATTCAAAGACTCTACTATATCTATATTGGGTCAATTTATAGTCCCTATTGCTAGAAGAAGGATTAGTTTTTGAATCTGAACTAGAAAGGGTGGTGAAATAAATTTTTATATTAGTTTTTTCATCTAGTAGAGTGGGATAGATGGTTTCCTCAAAATGGGCTAGGGGATCAATTTCATTAGCCTATTATAAGGATGGATCACTTCTTCCAGATGTGGCATGCTTGGATATGGGAGAAGAGGACTCATGGAGCACTACATCTATAATTATAATTCATTTTTTTAAAGGTCTATTAACTCAAATCATGTAACGCTTAAAACAATAAGGATTTCCCAAAAAGACTGATTTAAGAACTCTTGGTTCTAGTTTATTAGTTTTAATGTGTGCATAAGTTGTACAACATAAAACCCTTAAGTATATATAATAGGGTGGCTTACCATTCCACAATTATTTAGCAATTCAAACTGACTAATATAGGATTTACACATATTAATTAGGTATACAATATTGATTTATGCCTCTATGAATTATTATTTAAGTAGACCAGAGCATGAATGAATGCTTCGTACTATTTCTAAAATATTTCTATTATTACTCTATGTATGACCATTTTTATAGGATGTTTCCACAATAGTTCTATTCCTTTTAAAAATCATAGAATAAAAAATTTAATGAATTTAGTAGATAGGTACTATAATATTTTACCAATTCTCATTGTTTTAATATTTATACAAAACCAATTTTTTACTAACATCATCCAGATTTTAATTGTTTTTTAGAAATCATACTTATTTTTAAGAATGTAAAACCAAATCATTCCTGTTAATTTATAATATATGGTTACAAAATAAGGACCTCCACCATGGTAGGTAGTCCTAAATGGTCCCCTTAGATATGAATAGTTGTGTTCTCAAGGATGGTAGCCTTAAAGGATGACTCCTTAAAGGTGAATCTCATATACTTTCCCATCACACAATCTTCACAAAATGTAATGTTGGTTTGGGTGATGTCACTCAATAGACGTTGTTGTTGATTTCTTCATGGCCCTTGGAGATTACATGACCCAATATCCTATTCCATATTATGGTATTATCATTATTAGTAGAATGAACACTACCAAAATGTCATTAATGGGTGTTTTTATTAAAAATATTTCCCATTAAGGAGAGAACATTTAATGATTGTTCTAGGGACTTCATATATTTTTTAACAACATGTTTAAGACCTAAAAGTAAACCAATTTTACTCTAGGAACCCTAAGTAAATCATATTTTTATGGCATTTGGGAACACACCTAACATCAATAAAATTGATTGTCAAGTTATTCTATAAAATTGAACCTTATCAATCAATATTAAACCTATTATTATTCTGTAATATGACATCTCATTATTCTCATTCTAAAAATTCAAGGAATGACTCTATAAAAGGAATCATGTGAAGGGAACATCTTAACTCAAAGAACCACTCTTTATTGAGATAATGGTTGGACAAATTTAACACTTTTGTTTTGACATAACCAGAATACACTAATGGGAATGGTTAGTGGGTTGTTTTGATTTAAGTTCTTTTTTATGTTTACTAAATTTGGGTTTAGTGTTCCTAGGTTTACCATGGTAGAAAAAAACAATTTTTCTTTCCCTATAATTAGAACAAGGGTTATGTTAATTATTATTCATGATTTTATCATTACAAATATAATTATTTTTTCCCTTATACTATTATATACCCTTGTGAATGAGCACTCTACCTCAGCCTTTATTCTTGGTTTAGAGTGTTATTATTTATTGAAGAGGGAGAATATAACATATTCAAGAGTTAATGATTCGTTGTTGTAAATCATGGTCTATATTAATGTTTTTTGAGCATTATCTAGGGAAATTAGAAGGATCAGTTCTTAATAATCATTATTAATAGTTACACTAATGTTGAATAAATATATTATAACATTGTGAAATTTATATATATGGGTCATAATTGAATAACCAAGTTTCTTATTAAAGGTGAACATTCGGTTTATTTATAATGTTTTCCAACTAATGTGGCCGTCATTTATATTTTTTTCTAGTTTTATCCACATACCAATAGTAGTATATTCAAAAGTAACATCCCGATGAACATTAATTCAAATAGAAATAAACAGGGAACTATGTGGTTTGACTAACACATCATGGGTGCATCTTGATTTTCAGTAATGGTCTTTATCATTTCATTTATAGTAATAGTAAATTTCATAGGCCCCAAGAGTACATCAATTAAGCCATGCGAAACCAGTAGTGCTCTCTTCTTAATTCTACAAAGGTTATATTCATTATCACCAGTGAATTTCCCTATTTATTATATAGTTATTTGAATGTTTAACCAAATAGTATATTTTGAGTTATTACTGAAAATGTTAAGTGTATTCCCCAAACACATAACAATATCTCAGGTAAACAATGTTTATCAAAATAGATTATATATTCATAGGAATTATGGATGGGAAAGTGGGTCTAAAAAAATTAGTTGATAACCACTGGGGATTTGATAATATATCAAAGTGCAAAAATTATATAGAAACAATTATTAAAACAAGAAACATATTCATAAGAAATATGAACTAGTTAGGCCTTGATGACACTTTATAATGGGTTAGGGTGAGATGAACAGTATCATAACAACAAACCCTAATAAGAAATAATATGGGTTTTTATATGTCCATATTTATTAATCCAATCAAGTAGGATTAATGAGATAATATAAAATAGTAAATTACATATGGTTTGCATGATTTGGTTCTTGTGGGGACCTGTGTTCATGGAAGGAACACAACACACACTCACACATTTTAAAAATATCAAAGTGTAAAATTCTATAGGATGAAAAAAGATACAATTATAAAAAAATTGTAATATATATACACAATATTTAAAATCGTAGAAATAAATGAAACCCCAATGGAAAACATACAATGCTAAAATGGAAATAACATCAGAAGTCTTGATCACTTGAGGCTGGAAATGAGGTGTGTTGCACACATTGATCCATGGGATGGTACATATCTCAATTATTCCAGAATATTCACTAAGTAGGCCGCACATATTCCATCGAAGAAGTAAATTATCTCTATCATAAGTTGGTTATGAGGTAAAGTTGAGGAGAATAACTTCATAGAACTATAGATCAACTAAAGTAAGATGATATTGGGGAGCTAGAGTTTCTATAGAGAGACGTAATATCCAAAATAAAAGAGAATAATAATTATGGAATTCAAAAAGCAACACAACATTGGGGTGATCAATTCCCCTAACAAATTCTTATTCCTCGAAATGAAGCACCGAATCATTGTGCACTATGAGGCCTCACCAAACAAAACAGCTAGTGGTATACTTAAGTAGAGAGAAATGGTGGACATTACAGATCAAATAGGTAGATACACTAATCAAAATCCAAGTAACACCTATAAACAAATTGATTTATCAGAAAAGGTATAGGGAGAAATCCAACCAAAGGTTAAGGCCCTATGAAAGAAATAATGTTTCATGTAGAGGGCCCAAAAACAAACAACCAAATACATCATAATAAAATAGGAAAAATGAAATATAAGATCTTTTTTTTTGAATTGAAATTAAAACAATTTAAATTAATAGAACACTAAAAATGAAAATATCAATATGAAAACAAGATCATTGAATGAAAAAAATCATAGTTGGGATGGGTGTAGAAAGAAGGTGGGGGTTTGTAGTGGCAACGTTTCCACCACCACATTTGTTAGCTTCTATCTAAATGTAATTTTGATGGAAGTTAGGGAGGATTAAAAAATCCATTGAGGGATCAAAGGAATTTATATATAAATAAAATCATACTTATGTAAGTGTATATATATATTTATTAGAAAACATATGTATTATTTTTATATGATATATTGAAACTTGACACCATCTATAGGCATAAGTTGATGGATGATGTTCCTTATGTTCAAGGGAACTCTTTAGTGGAAATTCATCAGAACATATTTGGAATATTGGGAAAAAAATCTTATATTACTAATCCTATGTACGGAAATGTTGATAGGTGTACAAATTCTATGATGTTTAAACACTGTGAGGATAAATTTCATGATTTCACTTAATGTTGGTATGAAATGGGATCACGTTGAGATGAATTATCATTATGGATGGGATAAAAAAGACAACTTGCATGGTGAGGAGGATGGTAATCAATATAATATTCTCAATTTCTTACAATAGACCACTCCTGAGGTTGGGCTTGATGACCATTGTTTTGTTGATGATGTAGTTGGTATGGATTACCCTTATATGATTGATGTACTCTTTATAAAGTTAGGAAATATCCATTGAAGGAAACCTCTTCATAAATCAATCCTTATCCACTTAAAGAGAAACATTGGACCTATAGTCTTTAGTATCCCTAGGATTGTTAAATATCTTACCAACATAAAGGAATATGGGGAACCACAAAATCCATTTTTGTATCTAATAACATGGGTTTCACCACTAGGGGAAGAGTTGTCCAAGGATGGGTTGAAAGTACCCCATATTCTGTTGGGAATCATCCTCCTGATGAATTAAGGGGAAAGGAATGACAAGTCACACCAATTTCCTAGACTTCAGTTGGAACTATAAAATAGGTAATCCCTTGGAAATCAAATACATTTGAGAATTCATCTGACCTGGTGTATCAATGATCTACATGGGACTTCATTTAGATCGATGATATGGACCACAATGGGGGAATGGATAGGACCTGTATGTGGAAATTGAACATGCTTAAGTACAACCTAATGAGTATCCCTCCCTACTGAAGGAAAGAAGAATTCACTCAATTATATTGAAATTCTAAGTAGATCCAATATTAGAGAGGTTTTACATGGGGAGTTTTGAAAAACTCATGATAATATCTAAGATGATGTGCATTTTTCAATCACTGAAATTGTCAATGAATTGAGTATTTATGATATGGAGATATTATCATGGGGGTCAGATCTGATTGGGGAACAATATCATCAACCTCTTATAGATCCTACCCTATCGAATTACAACATTTAATATCCTGATGTGGATTAAAAGACATGGAAAATGACTATAACCTAGAGGAGGGTCCATCATTTGAGAGGTACAATATTCTCCACATAATGACTTCCCCTATTCTATTTACTTGTTTTATTTTCAATAAATTAAAAGATCATGAGTTAAAATTTAATTCACAAATAAAAGAAAACAGACACTATTATATAAATTTCAAATAATGTTTTGTACAATTATATTATCATGTACAATTTATCACAAAAAGTCAAAAAACAACAATGGTTTTATTATATTTATCACTCGAACTCCACTAAAATATATAGATCATGTTGTTAGATGATGGAAAAACAACCCCTAATCAAAAAAAATTAATCCACCTAGTCATGAAAACAATTATTATGTTAGATATACTATAAATAAATATATTAATCAAAAATATGAAATAATATATTAACAAAAGAATATTTTAAAATAAAACCACTCTATTTGAGTAATATAGGTCATACTATGCATTGAATTATGGTGTGGATAATCCCTATACGTCACAAATGACATAGGGATCATTTTACTAAAGTATGAAAATAATCCAAATGGGTTTTATTAGTTTTGAGTATGTCACATTTTTATTTCACTAAAATATCATTTTAAACTAAAAACACACACTGTTACTCATACAAACCTCATCTAGTGTTGGTTTTATGTGATACAAATTTCTAAACATCAATAATGAATTATTAATAATTTTCTAAAATAATCATGGAAAACAACGTAATTTCTCAATTTTTAGTTAGGGACACACTTTTTGAACTAAAATGTCAATATTAACTAGACAACATATACATTAAATCATATCAGGTGCACCATCTATCAGATTTAGGTGTGGATGAATCCCCACACCAAATTATACTTATGTATAATTCTCATAAAGTATCAAAATAACCGAAATTCATTATATCAGTTCATATTATGTCACTTATCCTTTTCCCTAAAACGATATTTTAAATAAAAAGACACATTTGGAGTCATACCAGTTATAAACTGCACCTGATTGAGGGTCAACTGATTCCTACACCTCCCAAATGACTTATGGATTCTTTTCCTAAATTATCTTAACAATCTAAAAGTGTTTTCTCAATTTCGAGTTTGTCAATTTTTTTATGAAATTGTACTTTTCAACTGAAAACTTGGACATTGACTCATACCAGTCACATTATGTGTCATTTTGAAATGAGAATGATTCTTATACTCAAAAATTTCTTTTAATAATTTTTACAAATTATCCATGAAAATACCATTATTGTTTCACTATTCTCACTAAGTGAAAATTGTTTTGAACTACAATTTCAATTTTTTACTTATAATAGGAACACTAAGTCATATAAAAAACACCCAGTATTGGATTTTTATTCAGATGATTCTTACATGTAATAAATGAAATATTGATTTTCCCTAATTTATGAAGAAAATCTGAATGCGTTTTCTCAGTTTTGAGAATATCCCTTTTCATTCTTACTGAAATAGAAATTTCTCAAAAAATACACCCATGGAGTCATATTGGTCACAATGAGTGTTTGAATGAGCTTAATAAGATTCCTACACATCAAAAATGACTTATGTATTATATTTATAAAGTATAAAAACAATATGAATGTGTTTTCATGGTTTTATGTTTTTTACTTTTGTGTTTTACTAAAATTCAATTTTACACTAAAAACACACTCTTTGAGATATATCAGTCACACCATGCATCATATTCATATGTAGTTGATTCGTACATTTAAAAAATGACTTATGGGCCGTTTTACTAAATAATCAAAACAATATGATTTTTTTTCTGAGTTTTGAGTGTGTAAAATTTATTTTTACCAAAATTTCATTTTAAATTGAAAACATGCACTTTGGGTCATACAAGTCACATTGTGTATCGATGTGACATGAGAATAAATCACACATGTCAAAAATGACTTACGAATCATTTCCCTAACCTAAAAATAAAATATAAGTTTTTTTCTTTTTTGTAGATAGAGAAACACATTTTGATCATAAATTTCAATTTTAAATTAATACTGAACACATTGATCCATACTAGAAAATATGTGTATCAAATTGAGGTTAGAATGTTTCCTACACATTAAAAATGACTTATGTAATTTTTTTTAATGTGTTGATACAATATGAATGTTTTTTATTAGTTCTGAGTAAGGAAATTGTATTTTAATCTAAAATGTCAATTTTAAAGAAAACCCACTACGAGGAATTTTGGTCATAACACGAATTAGATTGAGGTTAGATGATTTTGACATGTCACAATTGACTTATGACTTTTTTTTGTAGAGTATTAAAATATTTAAAAATATTTTTCTAATTTTTTCATATGTAATTTATTTTAGTAAAATGTAATTTTAATATGAAAATAGGAACTTTGAGTCATATTGGTCACATCATGTATTAATTTATTTTTGATAATAATTCATACAAATCAAAAATTAATTTTTTATAATTTTTATAAATTATCCAGAAAACCAAGTCAATTATCATAGTTTTCAGTTAGTGGCACAAATTTGAATTTAAAATTTCAATTTATAAGTGAAAATTGACTATTTCAGTCATACAAGACACATCGTGAATCGAATTGAGGGGATAATATTTCAAAATGAAAAAAAATAATTACTGATAACTACTAAAAGTATCAATATAATACTAATGTGTTTTTTCATTTTGAGTATGTAACTTGTGGTTTTTTGTAAAATGAAATTTTAAAATGAAAACAAGAACTTTGAGTCATACCAAACACACCATGTGTTGGATTGAGCCAATGCTGAATGGAACACATCAGAATATTATTATGGATATATTTCATTATGTGTCAAAAAATTTAATGCATTTGATTTTATTTGACTATGGAACTTGTATTTTTAATAAAATGTAATTTTAAACTAAAAACATGTCTTTTGAGTCATACTGGTCCCAATGTTTTATGGTTTGAAGTGAGATGAATCCATGCACATGAAAAATGGCTTATGAATCATTTTACTAAATTATAAAGAAAATAAGAACCTTTTTCTTGTTTTTTATTCAGTGTAACATGTTTTGTACTAAAATATTCATTTTAAACAGATATAGGATACATTAAGTCATACTGGGAAGACTGTGTATGAGATTGAAGTGTGTATGATTCTTAGAAATAAAAAATGACTTATGGATTATTTTATTAAATAATAGAAACAATAATAATTTTTTTTCTTTATTTCGAGTATGTAAGTTATATTTTTTTTACAAAAATGTCAATTTTGAATAAATAATACATGTTTTCACACCGGTCACACCATGCATTGGATTGAGGTGTGTAAAATTTGTACACATCAAAGATGACTTATGGTTAAATTTTAAAATGTATAAAAAATCGGATTGTATTTTGATGGTATTGGGTATTTACTTGTGGTTTTTACTAAATTAACATTTTAAAATGAAAACACATACATGGACTCATTATCACCATAAGGTGTGTCGTATTTATGTGTGGTTGATTAAAGATGTCATAAATTACATAAGTATTGTTTTTATAAAGATTTAATTCAATGTAAATTCACATGACTGGTTTTTAGAATTCCATTGTTTTTTACAATCATGTCAATTTAAACCAAAAACATGCACTTTGGGTTATATCATTCACATCATGTGTCAGTTTTATGTGAGGCAGATTTATGCACATCAAAAACGACATTAATTTTTATTCTTAAAGTATCAAGATAGTCTGAGTTCATTTCTCTATTTTTAGTGAGTGATGTATGGTTAAAATAAAATCTCAATTTTTAAAATATAATGGGCACTTTGTATCATACTAGGTATATTGTGTGTCAGATGGAGGTTCATATGATTCTAACACATCAAAAATGACATATGGGTCATTTTTCTAATGTATCAAAGCAAGAAGAATTTTTTTCTTGGTTTTGTGTATATGATGTGCGTTTTGAACTAAAAAGAAAATTTAAAGCTAATAACATGAACTTTGAGTCATACCAGGAAAACTACATATCAAATTGAGTCATTGTGGATTCCAAATTCTCAGAAATGAATTATGGATCATTTTTCTAATGTATGATATAAAAATGATATAGAAATTAACTAAATAATGAAAAGAATTGATAAAAACCCATTAAATAAGTAATAGGAAGCACCTCTTTCTGATGTATGTATACATTCTGACACCATGTATGTATCTCATTCATTTCTAAACAAATCTTCATCCTCTTGTGAATACAAGGACAATAAAAAAATCCATGTAAAACTAGACAAATTTAAACAACAAATAATTAGGAAATATTTTAAAATTATTATAATTATTTTAGAAAATACCTCATCGTCCTTTTAGTTTGTTGATGGTATAAGATAAATGTCATAAATTTGTAAACATAATGACAATAATATTTTAAATTGGTTTGTTTCAAACACTATATAAAAATTTTAAAAATGAGTAATTTTTTAAATATATTTTGGTAATGAAATGTTGATATATATACCATAATATGTTTCCTATTTTAGAATTCGATAGGCTCATTATGCTCATGAACTATACTCATTCTATGATGTGGATGATATATACACATCAACCTATCAAATAATAATTTTAAATAAAACATAATGTAAAATATAAAACATGAAATTTAGATGAAAAAGATTACATGTAGTGTATTAAAAATTATTAAGCTTCATAATGTGTGTTTTGTGTATTGGATATCCATGCATTGAATCCAGAAAATAAATCTTTGGAGTATTCAAACTGAGTATAATGAGTGACCAATTATTCATGAAAAAAATAAATGGAATAAGAAATAAATTGAATGAAAATATATTTGACAACATAAAATTATAGATTGTTACTCCAACATCATGGGCATTAACATGATTCCATCGTTTGAATGTTTTTATCAATAATTAATGTTAGTTGGTTGATAATTCCTTCTTATTACTATGAATCCAATGAGAATAGTAGTGAAGAAGCAATGTGAGGACTAATGAGTCAAAATTTAATTTTAGATGGTTTCTCTTTAAATTATATATATATATATATATATATAAGTTCTTCATACAATTATGATTAATATTAAATAATAATTTATATAGTAGATATGATATTGGAAAACAAATAATGAAAACATACCTCTTGTATTGATTTATAACTGAGAGGAGGATTTCATTTAAATTCTCTTAAAGTGTATAGATTGTAATGGCCGCTTCGTACATCTGTTCTTCCTAATTAATTATGGTCATATCACAACATGAAAATTTGGTATCTGTATTAACCTTATATGTTAGTAAATGTGAGTGTTTAATGGGAATGATAAAAGTACATTGAGAATATATTTTTTATTAGTTTTTTTATTCTTTATATCATGTTGATTATATCTTTCATTTCACCCCTTCCCTTTGTCCACTTTTAATAACATTCATAGATACAATCCTTTTTTATTAATTGTGAAAGGATTTTCAAAAAAAAGTTTGTTATGAATACCACCTTATAGAATTGTTTTTATTTAAAATCTAAAATCTATTATAGGAATGTTCCAATTGATTGCTTGAATTTCTAAATATCTACACCATTAATTGGAACAGTTAACTCGACACTTGTCTCATGAGCTATGTCAATCCCCAATGTCACATAACTGATGTGAAGTTGTTTTTTGTGTATAATATATCCTCATATATTGTAAATGTCATTACTCAAAACAAGGTGATGGTGTGGTGTTCATATATATAAATCACAATCATTTTCACACTACAGAATATAATTACATAAAAGTATCAGTGTTTGTCTGATTCACATTTGACAGAAATGGTTATGGAAAAATTGATTACCTCTTCTAAGATAGCTCTTTGAGGGGAATGTCTCACCTCAAATCTGGTGGGGCAGGGTTATAACATCCCAAGTAATTAAAGAATAACATATATTTATATCTATGTATATTTATGAATTATATAGTGTTTTAGGGGCATAAAATGAGAATAAATCTAATCTTAAGCCTAGAATACACTAATATTTTTTAAAGATTGTTTTACCACCATTTGATGGAAAACCATTTTAAAATAACTATTTTGACAATTTTTTAATCTATATTTGTAAAAATAAACTTATTATTTAGAATTGGGACATTGAAATTTAATTTGGATAATTTTTTTGGTATTTTTATGCCAATATTCATTTTTTAATGAATAGTGAAAAAACTGCATTTTACTTCAAAACTGTTTTTTAAACTAATTTAATTATATGGATAAATTATATTTTTAATTGGTTTTAAATTGTAATTAGAATATATTTTTACCATTTAATCTAATTTTTGTCATTAGAATTAATTTCACATTGAAATCCGACATAAAAAATTGCCAATCTTTCGATAGATATTGTTTTTTTAAACACGCTATTTGTTTTGACAACGAGAATTATTTTTAAATTAATTAATGAAATATTTTTTTTGGAGTTTGGTGAAATGGAGTCCATATTTGGAATTAGTAGGTCCAAATTATGTAATTAAGACTCTTGTTTTTTGACATTATGAATAGTAATGATGACAATTATCTTTAATTATCATGACAAATTTGTAATCGGGTAGTTAAGGGTATTAAAATAATATCATTATAATACAACATGACACCAAAATGTGTCCAAATTTCTTTTTTGAGTCATGTCTGACCATGGGATGCCTTGTTCCAAGCATTTGGACCCCGTGAAATCACATTAGTGTGATATTGACCTTTTATAATATTATTTTTTAAAGGAATGTATAAACAATTTATGTATCACCTAAGTAAAACAATTTTAGTTTAGTTTTTTTAAATGATCTCTTAGTCTATAAATATTCATTGGAAATATAATGAGTTACTACATCATGGTATTTTTTTATAATTTTTAGATATTAAATAAATAAATTTATTTATGACACCATGATGATGCAGTGATTACCTCATTAATGAACGATTTAAAAAAATGAAAAGATAACGTAAAATCTATGACGTAAACTTATAAAAAACCAATTGGATGGGTGTATTTCGAACTATTATAATCTGATGCTTAAAATATATCTGTGTGGGACCTTGAAAACCTAAAAACCATTTAATAATAAAGTAACATTTAATGACCTTCCAAGTGTGGCCCTCCCCCCTCTTATAAAAGGCGCCCAACTCAACCCCTTACTCACACCTCTAAAGCCATTGGATCATCCAAAATCTGCTCATATTATCTCTCCATGTACCTCTCTTCATCCTAGAAGCATTACCTTGGGCATAAAGCTCTTCATGGAACCTTTTTCGTTCAAACCATAGGGAGTTACCTGATTTAAAGGTAATGTCTTCTCTTATGTCGTTTTATTTTATATTTCTTCTACAACCTCCTAAACTCTATTTGTTCCATTATTTTGTAACAACACCATGATCTTAAATATACTAGGATTTTTTATTAGAATTATTCGAGCCACACTTACACACACCTCCATCTAATGGGTGAAGAATATACTGTTTCTCGGGACGACGAACTACTACCTCACGAAATGATGATTGTTCAATTATCTCCTACTGCCTCTCATGGTGGCCATTACGATGTCATTGTATTTATATATTATATATATTATGTTTATGTATTCTTTATTCTTCTGTATTTTTCATTTATGTTTTAGGTTTATGGTTTCCATATTTGATTAACGCGGTAATTTCATTTTAGGAAGTGCAGACTACCGCTCCCTCAAAGTGATTTGAATCATTAATACCATATGTGGGACGTATAAAGGATGGAGTTAATAATATTATATATGATATTATACTATAATTATAATTTACCTTTATATCATTGTGATTTTATTCCATTAAATATGAAATAAAAATGAAAGTATCATTCATGCGTACGTACGGCTTACTATCTCCATGAATGGTACATTTCATTTCTTACCTCTAAATGTTATGTACTATTATATATACATGTATATGCAGGATATATATGATATATATGATATCCAAATCATGAATATCATTCTGAATATAATGAACCTTTGACCACATGAACAACATGTAAATGTAAGAAGTCCATTTTTGACATAAGTACAAAATATCGACAAAATGATCATTATTAACATAAATGATTACATAATGTTAATAATAGGGAAATAAGTGATATAAAAGGAACAATAAACTTGAAAATGGATCTTAAGAAAATAGAAATTAACATTAGTTTATTATTCAAAATATTAGAGAACGATCGTGTCAAGTCGGAAATGAGGTAAGGGACTTCGTCTAAATCTCCATTCATTGAGGCATATTTTGTTTTATACAAAAAATTCTTTTATATGATGTATAAACCCCTTTTAATTTTTCATTTATTGAAAACGAATATTTTCTCTAAGAAGTGTTTTACTTAACAAAAAAATTTTGTTTCTTTTTAATAGACTCAGTGACAACGAACTTTCTGCCACCGCGAGTATTATTTGATCTTTAGCTTCCTTAAAGAAGTCGCAATTTTTTAAAAAGGAAAATAAATACCATATACTGTTTTATGTATTTTGGTATTGAAAATGGATTTGATAATAGATTTTATATGTCAATATATTTTGATTAAAATGTGGAAATCTTTTCTTTCCTTTATATTTGATGTATGTGATATGATTATATGATTGTATATGGACATTTGATGGGTGGTTACGTGATAAACCAAATGATGGGTGGTACCGTGAAAACCAGGATGGGTTGTTATGTTATAACCTCCATTGCATTGGGTATGTAACTCAGTCATATGGCTATTCCATTTAGTGATATGTGTGGAAGTCGACTGTATGGTTATTCCACTTATGCATGTTTATGTGACAAGTTACCTTTTTATGTTATGTGTTCTTTATATGGGTTTCGTGGTAATATTTAGGTTTCAAAAGGGTAATAAATTATCTTTTATTCATTGAAGAGTATTTACTACTTCATAAAGGTGAAAAGTATTACTTATGATAATGTATTCATGGTTTACATGTTGTTTTGAAAAACTAACAGTTTTCTTTCTTTGTGTATCCCTTACTGAGATTTTTATGCTCATCCCAAGTTTTTGAAATGTTTTTCATAGGAAATAAAGTGGAATAAGGTCAAGGATGGGATCAAGGAAAGTCATGTTGTCTAAAACATGGAACTGGACATGACTTTTTTATCAAGCATTTTTATTTTATGAAAAAAATAGAATCTGAGTGAAATTGTCTACTTTGTGACTTTTGAGATGTAATAGTTATGGCCAAATTCTCTAAAAATCTAAACCTGAAAAGATCCTAAATTTGAGTTATTCATTTAATTCATGATTATGTAAAGTTTTAAGGCTGGGTCCTTATAGTAGGCATCAGAGGTCGGTTTAGATAACATTAGGAGTTAGAAAATTGTCAAATTCATGTCTATAAATTAATTTATGGTATGATTGAAATGATATAGCATTTAAAGATTACCATGTTTCTTCACCTTATATATTTCTGTGTTCATAATGTTTTTTCGTAGAGGAAATAGGTCAGCTATGTTGGGAATACATCAGGAGGAAATCAACCATCCAAATCAGCATGCTGAGATGGTCGGAATTGAAACTGAACAGTTTATTATAGTGATGGAATAGTTAAATCAGGATATAAATGTTGGTGGTATCCATACAAGAGAACATCCAGATCAACCACAGAGGAACAGTTAGTAGTATATCATATCATGAAGAAACATCCCCCATTATTCAGATGATCATCTGATCCTGTGCTAGCAGAAAGGTGGATTAAATCACTGGAGATGATATTTGATGTCTTGGGGTGTTCATAACATTAAAAGGGTAGTCTCGTTGTTTACCGTTTTGAAGGTGAAGTTGATAAGTGGTGGTCGATGGTGCAAAATATCGGGGATAGTGAGAAGATTAATTATCTTGACTGGGATGAATTCCAAGGTATGTTTCTTGAGAAATATTTTCTTAAGGTGGTTCGTCAAAGGAGTGAAAAACAATTCCCATAATTGAGACAGGAGGATGACTGAGTGGTTGCTTATGAAGAAAAGTTCACTCAATAGGAAAGGTATGCTCAAAATTTCATACGAGATCTTAATAGTAAAATAAACCGTTTTTACTCAGGGTTAAAGCCAGAATATCGAAGGGCATTAGCTTCATGTTAGTTCAAAAGTTATTAAAAACATGTTTGATATGCAGAGAAAGTTGAAATGGAGTTTTCTGATTACCAGGTATTCTTTTACAAACAATAGTATAAGAGGTCTAGTTGGCAACCAAAGGGAAATAATTCATCAATGAAGCCTAGAGGTAATAAAACAAAATATCCATATTGTGAGAAGTGTGGTAAAATGCATCCGGTAGAATGTTTATCCATGTCCATAAAGTGCTTTTGGTGTGGTAAGTCTGGGCATATTGCTTGTAACTGTAAGGAAGATGATCAAGCAGGAAATGAAACACCAGAAGTAAGATGTTTTAAGTGTAATGAAATGGGTCATTATAGAAATGAGTGTCTAAATAAGAACTCAACCGAGGGAAAGTAGCCCGACTACAAGCATAAAGGGGTGGTGAAATACTTTGCAACTACTTCAACAGATGTTGGTCCATCGAATGAAGTAGTATTAGTTATACTGTTTGTGTGATTAGATTATGCTAATGTGTTTTTTGATTCAGGTTCTACACATTATTTCATTTTTGGGAAGTTTTCTAGAAAATTGGGAGTTCTATCTCAAGATATGAATCCTATACTTTGGTAAAAACACCCTGAGGAAATGTTTAGACAAAAATAAATGTTAAGAACCTTAATTTCATTGTGTGTGGAATGAATCTAGCGGCAAACCTTATTGTTTTTCCTCTAGTAGAGTTTGATGTTTTTTTCGGCATGGATTGATTTCTGTTTATCATGCTTAGATAGACTGCAGAGCGAAAGGAGTTTCTTTTCAGAAAGATTTTCAATTTGTGAACAAGAATGAACTCTTTCTTTTGATGACATATCATGAAGATGAGAAACTAATAAATGATGGAAATGAATTTTACCTTTCACATATTGTTGAAAACAAAGGAACTATTCAGATTAACGATGTTCCAGTGGTAAATGATAATCTTGATGTTTTTCTGGATGATTTTCATGGTATTATACCTGATCAGGAAGTTGAATTTATTGTTGATGTAGTTTTGGATTCTAAGCTAATTTCAAAAACCCTTTATCAAATGGCACAAGTTGAACTTTTAGAGTCAAAGAAGCAATTACAGGATTTATTAGATAATGGTTTTATTTGACCCAGCACATCACCATGGGGTGCTCCGGTCTTGTTTGCCAAAAAGAGAGATGGTTCAATGAAACATTTCATTGATTATAGAGAATTGAATAACATCACTATTAAGAACAACTATCCTTTACCTCATATTGATAATTTATTTTATCAGCTCCAAGGTGCTTAGTATTTTTCGAAGTTTGACTTGAGGTCGGGTTACCATCAGATGAAGGTAAAAGAAGTAGATGTTCCCAAGACCGTGTTTCGTACTAGATATGGACATTAGGAATTTGTAGTTGTGCCTTTTGGGTTAATCAATGCACATGTTGTATTCATGGAACTTTTGAATAGAATTTTCCATGAGATCATGGATAATATTATGGTTGTTTTCATTGATGATATTTCGATGTTTTCTAAAAGTAAAGAGGATCATGAATGTCATTTAAGAGTTATTTTTCAAACCTTAAAAGAAAAGAAATTGTTTGGAAAATTCAGAAAGTGTGATTTTTGTTTACAAAAAATTTTATTCCTTGGTCACATTATTTTTAAAAATGGCATAAATGCTGATCCTGATAAAACTAAAGTTGTTGAATAATGGCCAAGACCTACAAATACAATAGAGATCCATAGTTTTCTTGGTTTTGCATGTTATTACGGGAGGTTTGTTGTGATTTTTTCACGGTTAAGTAGTCCAATGACTATGTTAACTCGAAAAGGTGTTATGTTCATCTGGACAATAGAATGTGATAAATGTTTTCAGGAATTGAAAAGAAGATTGGTGAATGCTCTAGTTTTGGAACTTCCTTCCCAAAATGGTGCGTTTATTATCGACAATGAATCTTCGTTGAATGGACTTGGTTGTGTCGTTATACAGAATGATCAGGTAACTGCTTATGCTTCACTTCAATTGAAATCTCATGAGTTATGTTACCCTACAGATGATTTGGAATTAGCTGGTGTTGTGTTTACTTTAAAACTTTGGAAGCATCATTAGTATGGAGTAAAGTGTGAAATGTATACTGATCAAAAAAGATTAAAGTATATATTCACTCCTAAATAATTTAACATGAGACAGAGGAGATGGCTGTAATTAATCAAGGATTACGATTTTACAATTCATTAACATCCTGGAAATGCAAATAAAGTGGATGAGGCTTTGAGTCAAAAAAGTAATTCTTCATTAACCATGCTATGTTTGGAAGGAGATCCTTTGGTTTTTTATTTGATAAACTTTGGAATAGAAGTTGTTAGTGCAGGATGGTCTTCTGTTTTGTTTCAGGTGTCAGTGAGATCATCTCTATGAGACAAAATTAAGTAGGCATAGAAGGAAGACAGTGGGTTGCAGAAATAGGTAGAGCTGGTTCAGAAGGGTAAGTTTACTAAATTCAACATTGATAATGATTGTGTATTGAGGTTTGGGAAGAGATTATGTGTTTCATGTGATTCACAGTTGAAGAGGGAGTTATTATGTGAAGATCATAGTTCTTCATTTTCAGTTCATCCTTGCAGTACTAAGATGTACAGAGATCTGTGGGAGTATTACTGGTGTGATGGAATGAAAAGGGATATTAATGATTTCACTGCGAAGTGTTTGACTTGTCAATAATATAATGAAGAGTAGCAGTTACTGAAAAGGATACTTCGGTTTTTACCAGTGCCAGAGTTGAAATGGGAAAATATATCCATGGACTTCGTTGTGGTATTAACAAAGACATCTCGAATTAATAATGCAATCCGGGTTCTTATTGATCGATTGAATAAATCTTCCAATTTTCTACATATTCGAGATACTTTCTTTCTAGATCAACTTTATCGGTTTTATTTAAAGAGATAGTCATGTTACATGGTGTTCCCCTCTCAATTTTATCTGATTATGATCCCAGGTTTCCTTCTAACTTTTGGAAAGTTCTTCAGAAGTCGTTGGGTACAGAATTAAATTTTTGTACAGCTTTTCATCCGCAATTAAATGGGAAGTCAGAAGAAATAATTCAGACCTTGGAGGATATGTTATGTGCTTTCAAAATGTATTACTAGGGATGTTGGGACCAACATATTTTATTGGTTTAATTTTATTATAATAACAGTTTTCATTCCAGTATACAGATGGCTCAGTTTGAGGCATTATATAGAAACCAATGTCGAACTCCAGATTTTCGGGATAAAGTAAGGTAAATGAAGCTGATTGGACCATAATTGGTAGAAGAGATGGTAGAAAGAGTTCATTTGATTCTGAAGAACATGAGAACGACTCAAAGTTGGCAGAAAATTTATGTGGATTACCTGAGGAATGATCTTTCTTTTGAGGTATGTGATCATGTTTTTCTCAATGTTTCTCCATAGAAAAGTGTGATGCATTTTGGTAAGAAATTAAAGCTGAGTCCAAGTTTCATTGGACCATATGAAATTATGGAGAGAGTTGGATCATTTGCATACTGAGTGGGTTTACCTCCAATTTTATCCCAGGTACTCAATTTTTTTCATGTTTCAATGTTAAGGAAGTACATGCCAGATTCATCTCATGTTTTGAGTCCAGAGGTAGTTCAGCTGGAAGAGAATCTATCTTATGAGGAATAACCAGTCCATATTAATGACCACATAGATAAAGTGTTGTGTAATATGGTGATTCATCAAGTAAAGGTTCTATGGAAAACCATATAGTTGAAGAGGAAACATGGGAATCTGAAAATGCAATAATGGATAAATACCCCCACTTATTCGATAAGTAAATAAATTGTGGTGATGCAATTTCTTAAAGGGGGGAAGGATGTACAATCCCAAGTATGTAAAGAATAATAGATCTTTATATCTATGTCTATTTATGAATTATATAGTGTTTTAGAGGCTTAAAATGAGAATAAATCCAATCTTCATCATAGAATACTCAAATATTTTTAAAAGATTGTTTTACCGCCTTTTGTTGGTGAACCATTTTTAAATCTATATTATGAAAATTTTATAAGCTATGCTTTTCAAAATAAACTTATTATTTAGAATTGGGACATTGTAATTTACTTTGGAAAAAATTTTGGTATTTTCTGACAATGTTCATTTTTTTAATGAATAGTGAAAACTACTGCATATTATTTCAAAAATATTTTTTCATCTAATTTATTTATATGGATTGGTTATATTTTGAATTGGTTTTAATGTCTAATTAGAATATATTATTTCCATTTAATACAATAGTGGTCATTAAAATTAATTTCACTTTGAAATTGGAAATTAACAATTGTCAATCTTTTGATAGATATTGTTTTTTTAAACACGCTATTTGTTTTGACAACATGAATTATTTTTAAATTAATTACTGCAATTTCTATGTTTGTAATTTGGTTAAATGGAGTGCATATTTGGAATCATAAAGTCCAAATTATGTAATTATGACTTTTTTTAAACATTATGATTAGTAACGACGACAATTATCTTTAATTATCGTGATTAATTAGTAATCGAGTAGTTAAAGGTAATAAAATAATATCATAATAATATAAAATGACCCCAACATGTGTCCAAATCCTTTATTGAGTCATAGCAGACCATGGTATTCCTTGTACCAAACATTCGGACCCTATGGAATCACTTTAGTGTGATAGTGACCTTTTATTATATTATATGTTTTAAAGGAAAGAATAACCAAAGTATATATCACCTAAGTAAAAAAAATTAGTTTTGTTAACGTAAATTATATCTTATAATATAAATATTAATTGGAAAGATAAAATGTTTTCCTACATCATGGAATTTTTTTATAGTTTTTAGACATTAAATAAATAAATTTAATTATGACACCACGATGATGCAACGATTACCTCATTAATGAACGATTTAAAAAAAATGAAAAGATAAGGTAAAATATAAGATTTACACTTGTCAAAAACCTATTGGATCGGTGGATTTATAACCCTTATCACCTTATACTAGAAATATATTATTTTTGGACCTTTAAAATCTGAAAATCATTTCATAATAAAGTAACATTTCATGACCTTCCAAGAGTGCCCCTCCTCCATCTTATAAAAGGCCCCCACCTCTACCCCCTTACCCACACCACTCAAGCCCTTGGCTCGTCCAAACCCTGATCATATTATCTCTCCACATCACTATATTCATCTTATAAGCCTTAACTTAGGTAGAAATCTCTTCAAGAAACCCTTTTTGTTCAAACTAAGGGGAGTTACCCGATTTAATGTTAATGTCTTCTCTTATGTCCTTTTGATTTATTTTTCTTCTCCAACCTCCTAAAAACTTTTTATTCCATTATTTTGTAACCACTCCAGTATCTTCAGTATAATATGATGTTTTTATGATATTTATTCGTGCTACACATACACATGACTCAATCTAATGGGTGAAGAACATACTGTTTTTGTGGACGGCGAACTAGTGCCTCACTAAACGATGATGGTTCAATTATCTCCTACTGCCTCTCATGGTGGAAATTAAGATGTCACAGTATTTATATATGATATATATTAATTTTATGGTTTCCTTATTCTTCTGTATTTTTAATTTATGGAATAACTTTATGGTTTCCCTAATGGATAAATGCAATAATTTCATTTTAGGAAGTGCGGACTATCGCCCCTAAAAGTGATTTGAATCGTTAATGCCATATGTGGGAAGTATAAATGATGGAGTTAATAATATTATATATGATATTATAATTGAATTATAATCTTCCTTTATATAATTTTGATTTCATTCCATTAAATAAGAAATATAAATGAAGGTAGGGTTCATGCGTACGTACGGCTTACCGTCTCCATGAACAATACTTTTTCATTTCTCACCTCTAAATGTTATGTACTATTATAAATAAATTTATATGATGGATATACATGATATATATGATATCCAAATCATGAATATCATTCTGTATATAGTGACCCTTTGACCACATGAACAACATGTAAATGTAAGAAGTCCATTTCCGACTTAAGTACAAAATATCAACAAAACAATCATTATTAACATAAATGATTACATAATGTTAATAACAGAGAAATAAGTGATATAAAAGGATTAATACACTTGAAAATGGTTCATAAGAAAGTATAAATTAACATTAGTTTATTATTCAAAAGATTAAATAATGAACGAGTGAAGTTAGACATGAGGTAAGGGACTTCGTCTCAATCTCCTTTCATTGAGGCATATTTTGTTTTTTACACAAATTTTATTTATATGGTGTATAAACCCCTTTGACTTTTACATTTATTCAAAAGGAATAATTTCTCTATTAAGTGTTTTACTTAATGACAAAAATTATGTTTATTTTTACCGTACGCGGCGACAAAGACCTTTCTGCTGCTGCGAGTATTGTTTGATCTTTGGCTTCCTTAACAAGACAGAATGTTTTTAAAAGGAAAATAAATACCATATAATATTTTATGTATTTTGGAATTGAAAATGGTTTTAATAATGGATTTTATATGTCAATGTATTGTGATTGAAATGTGGAAATGTTTTAATTCCTATATATTGGTTGTATGTGTTATGATTTAATAATGGTACCTGTACATTTGACGCGTGGTTACATGTAAACCAAATGAAGGGTGGTGTCGAGAAAACCAGGATGGGTGGTTACGTTATAACTTCCAATGCATTGGGTATGGAAGTCGACTGTATGGCTATTCCATTTAGTGATATGTGTGTAAGTCAGACGTATGGTTATTCCATTTAAGTATGATTATGTCCTAAGTTACCTTTATATGTTATGTGTTCTTTATATGGGTTTATGGTAATCTTTTGGTTACTAAATGGTAAGAAATTATATTTTATTCAGTAATGAGTATTTAATACTTCATAATGGTGAAAACTAATACTTATGATGAAGTATTCATGGTTTAATTATTTTTTTTTGAAACTAACAGTTTTTCTTTTTTGTGTATCCATTACTGAGATTTTTATGCTCATCCCATGTTTTTGAAAAAACATTCATAGGACATAAAGTGGAATAGGGTCAAGGATGGGATCAAGGAAAGTCATGATGTCTAAAACATGGAACTGGACATGATTTTTTATCAAGATTTTTTTTTATGAAAAAAATGGAATCTAATTAGGAGTGTCTACTTTTTAACTTTTGAGATGTAATAGTTATGGCATAATATTCTTAAAATCTAGTCCAGAAAATATCCTCAATGTGAATTATACATTTAATTCATGATTATGGAATGTTTTAAGTTCGGGTCCTTATAGGGGTAATCCTTACTTAGTGGTTCCTCTTGTTTTGTTTCATATCATTGATTACATCCAATGAAATTTTATAGAAAATACAAAATCTAATTATATTTGACTTCTAGATAAGGTAATTGTTCTTACAACTAATTCATTTTCTTATCGTCACCCCCTAGTCATTTTTTTACAAAAATGTTTAGGGAGACACCCTAAAACCCATGTGTCAAAAATGGACATATTGTTCTAGCCTCGTCAGGGCCTCTAATAATAGCTATTCATCGGGTATATCATACGATTATTCTTGTGTCTTTGTTGGATAAAAAATATAAGAGAATATGAAATAATTATTTTTCAAAATAGATTTAAATAAAAACAATGTATGTCATACCTCAACAAGATTCCCACATATTCTATGTATTTTCATCATATAGTATCCCTTGTTTATTTACACATGCCTCCTTCCATAACATGTGACATGGGATGGAAGTGTATTTGGATTTAAATTGATTAATATATATATATATATAGGAACATAACTATGTTTTCCATTCATGTCACATGAAGGAATTACAGTATATTTAAAATGTATTCAACTTTTTTCATGTGAAGAAAAATCTATCCATACATTACAGTTGGGGTACATTAGTTTCTCAACCTGTTTCTTATTTTCAACACAGATAAGTTATTTCATAAATTAAAAATTCATAATCAAAGTGATTAATACACATATTTAAAATCAATTTATTATCAGTCACAATATACCTAAAAATGTGTATCTTCAGAAAGACAAACAAATACATCCCACACTTGTTTGTTTATCATTTTTTAATAAATATATGGAGAGTTTGGGTTTATTTTACCGTAAAAAAACATTTACATGATACTTTAAAAGAATTTTAATATCCCTATATGATTCTTTCTAGCAAGAATTAATACAAATTTCATTCATGATTCATCAATTGTAAATATACACTTTAGTGGATAATAAAGAAAAAGACAACATTTCATTATTTAGTTTTTTTTAAATTAATGAAAGTATATCATAATTTCTCATTATTCTCATCCATAATAAATGTCTTAAGTGTGGTAATAAGACATTCCCTTGAATATATATCAATCAACATGTGCATGCGAGTAGTGAACCAAATGAAACTTCTAAACATGACCATGTTAGGGCTAATATGTTGGTCGTGTGAATTCCATCAAACGTTTAATTTGATGTCGTTGATTCTCACATTAATATTAATTTCTAACACCATCATGATATAGTCCTCCTATTTTTTGGGCATACCATTTTTTTAGTATTTACCATTTCTTATGCTTCAACATCATCAATATGTTGTTCATATGGATTGGAAGCATCGGTATGGGAAGATGGTTGTTGTTCCTCTGCATTTAGAGAACCAACATGTTGATAAACTTGTTGTTTTAGGATTAGAAGAATAAAAACATGCTGAAGTCAGTATCAAAAGTTGTGGTTGAAAATTTAATTTATATTTTGTAAATTCTGTATACAAATAATAAGATTATGTAACATAATTCATATTACAAAAAATAGTACCTAATTATAGAACACATTTTTTAATGGTTGAAGGTATTTGACATGTCTATCATGTATCAAAATACATTAATTGTGGGATCTTATAACATAATATAATTTGTCTACATTGGGACCACAATTAATGGATTAAGACATCCCAATGAAATGGTCTTCCTTAGTTGAATTGAAATTTGAACCTTCTGGTGTTTCAGTCAATTAAAAAATTGATGAATTTTGGTTTCAATTATTTTGAACATAAAATATATGTAATGCATGTCATTCAATTATAATTGTTGAATCTACATACCTATTATTTTTAAGATCCTATTTCATGAAGCTTAATTCATGTATTTTAATAACAATCTTATTAACAACACACTTAAATTTAAAAATCACCACTTGGAATGTTCTATAATTGAACTCCCATATTTTTTTATGATGCAAACATATTACTTATTCATATAATTTAGACTTATGTCATAGGTAAAAGATACATCCATTTCTTAATCTAGAAGTGTAACCCTTCCATTTTTCATGGTAAAATTTTCAACATGTTCATTGGTATATTAAATATAAGAAGTAATTACATAAACTTTATAAAATAACAGTTGCACACTTGGTCATAATATTAATCATCAATGTGATTCTAAAATTGGATCCTCATTTAAATTGACAACTAAAAATATGACCTCAAAACCATCTTATAAATTTTTGATTATGTGTATTTTATATAAAATTTGCATCAATTTTTCTATTCAAGTACCTAATAATTACCTTGTGGGTTTCATGATATGAGGAAACCTATACTGTATTATTAAAAATTTAGAGGTTTGGCCACTCCCAAACTGTAATCGTTATTGTTACAATATCTATTCCATAAATTCATTCACATACAACCTATTCTGTGTAATGATATTTCAATAGACCAATACATTCCACATAGGATAAGTAGTAAGAAAAGAATTCAACTCCTCGAAAACATTTCACTCCACAATTAAACATTCAAGACAACATTGATTTTTAATAAATCATTTTACAATCATTATATATAATTTAATGGGGAATCTCCATATATAATGTATAACACCACATATTTGATTCTCTCTTACCATGTAAACCATCAATGGAATCACCAAATCAATGAAAATATCAATTTCACATAATATGATAGAAATATAATTTTCCATTGTATGAAATTTCATTGGGTATATAACATTTTTGTGTATATATTTGATATAGAAAGGGATATTATTTATTGTAGGTTGGATATTCTTGGGAAAGAATGCATTGTAAAATTAGAGGCATAAGACATGCATAAAAACATGAAAGTCATGTTCTTTCATACCCTTTAACTTTAAATTAGTCATTGAAATGATATTCTTGATATTTTATGAATACTAATATCAATTTTTTATATTTGTATTGAATTTGAAGAGATGATATCTCTATTACATGGTAAGTGTATTAGAAGTTAGAGGGAAAAAATTCTATTTTTCACTCTTCATAAGATCCAAGTATTATTTTATTATCATATCAATCAGGTACAACCTGGCCTTAATTCCATCCTTTATTCTTGTAGGTTCATTTAGTAACACGATAATGAAATTATAACTCACTTTATTTCAACATGCATAACATCAATAAACTTACTAAAATATAAAAAATTCCAGTATTGAAATTTGAAAAAATGATCACATTTTCAAACAATTTTTTTAATGTTTTTTGAAAATATGTTACAAAAATTATTTTTCCTATCTTTTAATTTCATTCTAATTTGATCAAATGTTAGTGGATATGGTGTTATTAATTCTTGTTAACTCCCATTGAATGATGACATCTAAAATTGGTACTTATTTCATTGGGGTTTAAATATGAGATGTCCTAGAAACACAGTACTCAATGAATGTTTCAAAGTAATTATCTATGTACCATTGTTCAAAAATGAGACACCCTTGAGTGCCTTTAATTCTATATCCTAACAAATTTACATAAGTAGGAAAGTCATATATTTTCCAACAAAAGGTGGCTCTCAATTTGAAATATTCATTTCTATAATATCATTCATCTTACATCAAAATCCCACAATAATTCAAAACCTTTGATCAATGGAGACAAATAAACATCAATATCATTACCTGTCTATTGTAGTTATGATAAAAGTTGAGATAACATAATCTATTTTTATTTCAGGCATAACCATGGGGAAAATTTATAATTTACCAACATAAATAGCTATGAACTACGAGTTATACTTGGATAACCTAAAGTATTTACTCCATATGTGGATATCACAGGATTAATGTTTCCTATCTCATTTCAAAATCATAGATACTGATGATCAATTCTCTTCCACTGAGGATAGTATTCTAGGTGAAAAAGTTTCCCATATTGATTTGATTTATCTCGATAGAATGGAAACTAACTCTCAGTGTCCACACATATATATAGTCACTTAAACATTGGGATGATTGGAAATTACCATACAACATTCATAGGTCCCAGTTCATATTTCCTATGTCAAGAATAGGCACACATTTGGAATTTTTATGTGATTTTTGGTCCTTGAGAAACAATATTCCATCATTTGTATTGGAATGTATTCTTTTAGAGAACACTTCCTTTGAATATAGCATTAATTTTGCCTCATATGGTCGATAAGGAATAACATTTTCTCTTCATATAATATCTTTTAAGAGAGAAAGTAGTTCAGTAAAATTTATGTCACTCCATCCATTTCTAGATTCTATATTATGCACCTTCAGTATAGATGGAAATGTTTTATAATTAGTAAAAACAGCATACAATGAAATATTTTCACAACTCTTTCACATCTAAAACAATTTTCTAAAATCATGAAGTTCATACTGAACTATCATTTCTATTTCCTCAATACGATATTCATCATCATTGACACCTATAATCACATCCTCGATATGGTCTTCATCATTTTCCACAATTGTAATAATATCATGATTATCTATACAATTTTTTTTATCCCAATCACTTGTTACATTCATTTTTCCCTATTTCTAGTCCAACATTTACATCCTTAGTCTATTATGTGTCATATTTTGGGTTCTTCTAACATCTATTGACTATTTAATCTAGAATAACAACAACATAAACATGGAAAAATAATTTTCGATCGGTTATATGCATGTTTTATTGTGAACACGATGAACTCTTTCACCCTACCCTCAAAATAGTTTTTCATGTAACTGGTATCCATCCATTTCTAATGAATATACATAAATTTTTATTCGATAATATTAACATTTAACAAAATAAATACACTACAAAAACCATTTCATTGAAAAATTTTATCTTAGGATTAAAATATTAGCGTGATGTAAGATTATTAATTTTTATGATTTTAACGAAATAAATTGGTTTTTTAATTATTATGAATTTCCTAATTTGGGTTATCATAGATCATTTCTATATTATATGAACCTAATATACCATATCTTGAACTATTACGGGTAAAAATAGAGGATTTTCCCCTATCAAGACCCAACGTAGAGTTGATTAGAATATGGTACTTTTATAAAGATTCCCTTTCTGGATATATATATCAATGATTGATAAATATTTTTATGAAAAGAATTAATATTTTCCAGATTTAATATTTTCTCACTAAACATTTGGAACAATATAATTTCCACATTTTCGTTTCCAAAAAAGAAGACAATATTAAAAAATGATACTCTAAAGGTCACAAAAATATAATACACATGGTAATGAAATGTTTTAAAAAATACATTATGGTTTTAATTTTTGGGATTATAAGGGATACATGGAAGCCAATGGGAATAATTTCTTGATTTAATCCCTGGGAGAAGGACTTATACTTGAAATTTGGATCTAATTACAATATGTGTACTATAAAAACTATACATAATTATCATTTTAGTCACCACAATCCATGATAAGTTCGTATCATTTATGTAGTTCATAGTAAGGAACTAAATTCAATTGGAGTGATAAATAATGAATAAAGAGTGAAAATATCATGAATGAGAAGTGGAGGTGAAGCAAAAATAGCTCGAGGAAGGATAGATTGGGTGGAGAATCAATGTGGTACATCACAGTCCAAAAAGATCGATTGTGGGTGCACTGTTTATAAAATGTGGGAAAAAATAAAAACAAATACCAGTGGTTGAGGGGGAACCACATATCACTACTAAGCACATACCATTATTTTAATATATCCTTATATTTTCAAGATAATAAAATTAGATAAACATCAATCTAGGAAAAATATATAAATACATATTTAATTATTTAAAAAATTATTAATCATAGAAATGATTATAATTTTAATTTCTCTTCATTTTGAATCCTTCTGAAATTTTGTAAAAGATCTGAAATGACTTTAATATCCATCAATCTTGTTTGGTGAAAATTTTTAAAAGATAATAAATGAATTTATTTTTCATATATAAAAATATAACCCTTTGTAAAAATATATATATACAATAATCATTTATTCCAAATATAAGAATAATATAATTTTAAAAGGTATCTTTGATTTTCAAATAAATATTTACTTATTATATATATATATATATATTTGAAAAAATTATATAATTATAAACTTATATTTAAAAATATCATTATGTAATTATATATACATATATATAATTATAAATATGTTTACTTATATATAATTATAAAAATAAGAATTCGTAAATATATATATATATTTAAAAAAAATTATAATTATTTAAAAAAATATACTATTTAATATATTAAATATATACCTCAATATATTTTAGAATATATTTTTAATTGTTTTATTATTATTTATTTTAATTATTATGAAAAAATTGCTTGTATGAAAATTATCAGGATTAATATTATACACATAATTATTTATAATGAGAATTATTTATATACACAAAATACAAATTATTTATATACACAAAATCAATTAAACAATTTAAATATGGTGAGTAACATTGGGGGGAAATTATCCTCATAATATTTAGTAGAGGATCATTCATAATGAACTCAAATATCCTTCTTACATAGAAATTCAACAGTATATGAAGTTGGTAGGCATTTTATGGGCTAATATAATGAATGAGGGAGATATTTTACTTAGTGATGATAATTGAGTAGCATGTGAATATAATGCACAAATGATATTTTGGTAAAATGTTTTGGAAGTAAAGTGATCTATTTCCTATAAAAGGTCTCAAAAGTAACGAATCAATATATCTTGTTTAAAAAAAGGTATGTTATTTACCTTTAAAGAATTCTCCTTCACAATAGTATAGGATACAAAGCCTATAATCCCTTCCTGTAATGGGTTCATTGTTGTAAATAACATAAAAGTGAGTTAAATATGAAAGAGGAACTCTAAATTATATATGGCTACCAAAGGGATCACTGCATTAAATACAGGAAATTAATCTGATATTGAAAATTAGAAACCTGAACTATGGGGGGGGAAGAAATCATAATAATATAACAATTGTGGCATCCATTATCGATGTTGTAGGGTCTCCTTCTTTGGTAGTGATAAACTGCAAGGAAAAGGTGTCTTGAGTTATTCTTTGTGTCTCCGGTAAGGAGGAACCATTAACTAATGGAATGAAAATCATAGTGTATGGGGAGGGATTCCAACTAGTTACACCTATAAAATTAAAAATTATATTAGATACCCTTGGTAGATGGATAGGCCTCACGAACTCATAAATTTTTTGATTTGTATCTTATAAATGGTCTTCATGGGTAGGACCAAGTACCATGATGGGTACTTTGAAGGATTTTATGTAGGTGTTCAAAAAGATTAATGCCAGTGGTGATAGTTTTATGACTCCTCCTAATTTGTTTAATAGTTTTATTTATCTTTTTGAAATCTCAAATAGATCTAATAAGAGGGATATTTTCTATGGAAAACTGTCAATTATAATAGAGTTATTTGTTTTGGAGATCAATACTCAGGAACTGTGACATTCAAGTCTGGGAGAAATTATGATCTAGTTTTTTTATGCATGTGATCAGGATCGTCTGGTGAACATGATCCTCACCCCCTTGAACATCCGACCACATCATGTAATAATAATGATCCTCAAGTGGATTATGAGACATGGAAGCATCCAAAAACCTTGATTAGGTGCCTTCATACATGTGGTGGGGGAGGTGGATATTCCCATAGATGAATTTTCTACAGTTATTGGGCACTGGATTCCATTATCCATCTCTGATTGTACTTTTTGTTAGTTTTATATTCAGTAATTTTTTGTATCCTGGGCTATAACCCATTTCTCATTCCATCTTGGATTATTACATATAAATTATGATGAATATGTATGAAATTTATTTTGAAAAATATTTTCCAAAAAATATTTATATTCACATGAAAATACTATTTTTTATTATAAATGACAACATAGATGATCATTTATATAATATTAAATAAGAAAATGTTAAATAAAATTCCCATACGGGGTAATGTCAAAATCCTAGGTAAATCATTTTAAAAACATAAAAACTCGTAGGTACTTGGTTTGAAAATCATTTGGTTCCAAGAACAAATTAAAAAACATCAATATTGTGCTATAAACATAATTCAAAACAAAATATATACTTTATTATCAATTATGTAATTTTTATATATTTTTAATTTTAAAAATAATTGATAAAAAATGTAAACTTAAAAATTCAAGTTGAAATTAACAGATACCCAAAAAACACTCACAGTCATTTATTAAAATCTCCAAGAAATATTAAAAAACACGGATTATGGAATTTCATTCCACGGAAAAGGATGAAATAATTTTAAAATAATTTTTTTCTCATCTTGGACATTCATATATAATTAAAACTATTAAATTAATACTTGGAAACCAGCTAGAATCCCATGTCTTGTAACATCATTTGAGAACCACAAAAAAACACCATCCTCAATTCAAAGTTAAATGAACCGGATGTCATCGTCGAAAGAAAAATTATTCAACAAGTAAAACAATTGATGTATCACTATCTTTATATATATTTCACTTTTTCTCTACCAAAATACTCTATAATCAATTGAAATATAATAAAAGTCTACCGAATAAATTTTGATATTTATGTTGGTATTTGGGTGGGTATTTCAGAATGGTCTTGGGGTCATTTAAGAGTGAAGCCATCATGTTTGGGTAAATTAATATCACATAAGAAGTGAATGGTTAACAATTTCTTAGGGGTTGGAAAACAAATGTTCAATTGATGGTTTTGTGTGTGACAAGAAACAGTGGGATAGGAATCGAAACTTTTGCATATATTGGATGGTGATTAAAAAGGAGTATAAATAATAACATATCATACCTTTTGATACTATCAATACATCCAGAATATCGATGATGTGTGGTGGAATTGTTTTACTTATGTGATATCTTGAATTACATAAGTTAGGAAGACCCTATTTGGGTTATACTTCAAATACTTGAAGAGTTATATCAGCACATTCAAAAATTAATTGACAAATAGTAGTTTCAGCAGTGCTAAAATAGTATGCACTGATAAAACCTCTCTTTATCAGTGTTAAAAAGCATTAATAAAACTAATATTTTTCAATTATAATAATGTGATGATAAGGAAATAATTTTAACAATACAAAAAATATAATTAAAAAATTTAAAAGTATATAATTATAAAAAAGTACATTTTAAAATATTTGTATATAATTATCAATATTTGTAAATAATTATATATAATCATAAATACATTCTATTTGTTCAATATTTTATTATATTTATTGTAATTTTGTAATTATTTAAATATATATATATGTATATTATTTAGAATTATAATTATAAAAAAAATATTACAAAATATTTTTATATAATTATAAATATATTTATATAATTATATAAATTTATTATGAATTTATATTTATATTTAGAAGATGGGTAAAAATCAAGTGCTTCTCATTTTATCTCATCATAGAGTCCAGGTCTGAATTATGATGGATTTTTATGTCGAATGTTGCACTGATCCACGAGATGTGTTACTTTGCAAACTGATGTATAATAAAGATGTAATTTCTTTGAATAAGGATAATCAGTTTATTGAAAACCCTGATCTAAATTTCACTCACCTAAGAGAGGAATCCAAAATAATTACCAACAAAAAATGTGATAAGGGTAGATTATACTACAATGTTAAGAATCCTTCAAAAAGGTTACCTAACACAGAGCTATATCCTTTTATGAGGTTGACAATATGATTATGAAACAATAGAATAGGTACTATCAACACTAAATCCTCCCTGATGTTACTCCATTTCTTCCTCACATGCCATGGAAGATTGAGGGGCTTTAAAAGAATCTATAAAAAATCTATGTTTTAAATGATTAGAGATTGACTATAATAGGTAAGGGTTTATTTAATATTGTTTACCATTGGAAAATTTAAAATCTAGTGAACAGGGGAGTGGAATGGTGTCTCCCAAGCCTGGTATTCTTATGATCTACTAAAGGGATCTATTATTTAATAACTCAACGATCATGATTAAAATATCTCTGTTTTGGTTCTAGATCAAGGGTATAATCTTGTTCTTATATCCCGAGAAGATCCTCTAGGACGTGGCCTCAGCCATAGGTATCCAAATGAAGTTTGAAAAAAAACTGAGAAAGAAAGGATTGGTAACATTTTTATGGTGCTCATTGTGGTTAATATTCTTTATCCCTTAACTAAAATAGTTACTTTTGGGTTGGTGAGTTTATAATTAAAATCATAATTACTTTTGATATCCATCTTTAATTTTGTAACATGTGTAAAAAACATTGTTTATGTCATTGGAAATTGTTACAGGAATCTAAATTACACAAATTTTGAGAATATGGTTCAATATTTTGACCATTTTAAGTACAATAAACAACTCAAAAAAGTGGAAAATTAGTTAAAGGGTGGGAAATATTACAAAGGAGTCCTAGATTCCAATATTTCCCTTGTTGAATCATGTTTGGATTTTGGGGCTCTCATTTTTTGGATATAGGGATCTCCTTCCATTGTTAACATTATGGATGGTGATTTTTCTGAGGCTTTCAAACCTATGAATGAAGAGCCTTCCAATCTAATAACTATTTTTTACAAAGGCATGTTATCTCCAGTTCATGGGGAACACACTTTTATTGCCTCAAATGACCAAGGTTTTTTCTTGGGGAATCTTATTGCTCATCATGGAATATAGATTTCTAGTTTTTCTCATCTTCAGTAAGATCATAATAATGACCTGGAAATTATAAATATATTTGTTTCTGGAATAAATGTTGTTTACATATTAAGTAATTTTTTACACTTAAAAATAAATATAAACCAAATAATTTATAAATACCGTTACATTTTTTCATCCATTAAACCAATTAAAAAGGCAATCATTGCTATATGTAACGAATATAAAATAGAAGAGCTAAAATTGGAAAATAATGATCCCCCAATTTACCAGAATCAACCCTCCATAGTCAAATTCTAATGAAATAAAACAAAATATTAATAAAACAATCAAAAAATTATGATGATGAAAATATATCCTAAAGTGAAATTGTAGTCATTTTTGAGTGAATGAGTGATGTAGTCTTTATAGTGTATAAAGAGAAATGTGTGCCTTTGTATTCAACCATTATATGAATGTTAGACAATAAGAATGTTTGGAAATATGACCATTAGAAACTATTCCATTGATTGATAGTTTTACCATTATTTTGAGTGTATATAATTAGTAATTAACATGTATAACTAGTATAGATAAGAGAATCATTGGATTCAACTAGTGTATTCATTTCTTTTGAAGCGCATTTTATTGAGCTTCAGAGGGAGTTAGCATCACTGGGGGTTTCCCCTGACCAATCCCAAGATTAGATTCAAAAATTGAAGCTAGATACAAATCTCTAATAAGAGAAGTTTTAGTTAGTGGAGATAACTACTTAGTCAATTTTATCTATGGTCACCCTTGAAACTACCACGATCACACATATTACACTTAGGGTGTTTGTGAGTGTAATAAGAGGTTATGTATCCAAACCATAGTGTAAATTCCATTTTTTAAATAAAATTATTTTCCATCATATCCTCTTATTAATATATTTTCTTAATAAAATGTATTTTTAATTGAGATAAATTTGGTAATTTTAATGTTAGATGCAAGTAATAGTTAATTGTATTCTTATAGAAAATATTGACAATTTAAATAATATTAAAAAATATTTTGAATAGCTTTTCGTTTAATGAGATATTTCTTCTCGACACTTTTATTTAAAGGAAAAATTATAAAATAATTTTATAATGACCAATGATATTTTTTAGAAGTTACTTAAATTGGATTGCTCCTTGAAAGATGTTATTTTTAAATAAATAAAGATCATTATTTTTAAAAGATTAAAATCTCATATATAGAAATTTTTTTCTGATAAAATAAAATTTTAGTTTTCAATTTATCATATCTAAATTATTTTTGGGTAAATTTATGATAATTTTCAAGAATAATTTATTTTTTATGAATAGTAAAAAATTCAGGTATAGGGTTTCTTAATATTTTATGGCATCATATTTATTTCATAATGATGTAATAATTAATTAAACACTATCCACGACTGAAAATATTTTATTTTATTAAAATTATTTCTTTATTTTATTTAATTTTTTAAATTATATGTCACTGTCCAATTTATAAAAAGGAAAATTTAATTTTTACAACATAAAATTGTGAAATATTTACTTTTCCCTGAAAAAAATGAATTAAATAATTTTTTTCAGTTCAAGACGATTAAAGTGTCATAAAATTTGATCTAAATTTCAAAAGCCATGAAAAAAAACCATGGGAAAGCCAATTTGTTTTCATTTTCCACAACCTCGTTTTTCAAGACCTATATTTGAAAATTGATAAAAAAATATTCCACTTCCCTTAACAAATACCCACTAATTTCACAATATCTAATAACTACCAATCCATACTCCATGAAGTTTTTGTTATATTTTCTCCCAAGGAGTCTCCAAAAGGGTTCCTCATTTCCCCAAGGTTCAATTACATAAGATCTAGGTGTAATTCTTCAAGGTAATGGAAAAAATCCACTTTTCTCTTCCATTCAAGGGTCCTTTTGTGGTATGTCTTCTAATTTCCAAGAAAACTTCTTTTTTAAAATTTATGATTGTTTATTACACTAATAATTATATTTTATCAATGGGATACCCTTATCCCCTCTCAATTTACCCTTTCTTAAAACCATGTATTATACCCATCATGTTGCCGAATTTAATTCTCAAAATTATCCCTTTTACTTGAGAAATTCAATTTTTGTCTATATTTTAATACCTAATCATATTTGTTTTCAATGGGTATTAAAAAATGTATAAGAATGGATTTTTTATTCAGGTATTTACATATATGAAACTCACATTTCCTTTCATGGGTTAAAAATAATTTATTGATCATATATTTAATCACTTTTCTACTCCAATATTTTGATAATAAACCCATCCTTTATTATATATGGGTTATTATGTAATTGATTTATTATGATCTATGTGGATCAACATAAATTAATACATATGAAGGGTCCACCCATATAGATCCCTAATGGATTGGCTGAAGAATTTAATCTCAACAAATGACATATGTTATGAACCTTGATGAATAACCATGGTTTTTTTATTTTTGACACCTTGGTGATAATCCTTGGTGGCATGATTATGAATGACACATTGAAATGTTTTAACCATGTTTCTATGCTATTATTCATGTTCTTATAATTATGATATTTCTATAACTCATTCATTAATGTTATGTCTTATTATCTAATTATTATGTCTCCAGATCAAATGTTATATGTCTCTCTTATTTGTTCCCTAACTAGGCACATGAGCCTCGACCATGTTGGTGAGGACTCGGTGGGTGCATCCAAGAGACCGGAGATCAAATTCGGGTGGTTGGGTATTTCTGGGGCTATATTAGTTCTATAGTAAGAATGTAGCTATACTGTAGAAGTCACTATAATAGGAATTGTTTGGTAGTGTAGTTGATATAACTATTCATCCATTTGGGCCATGGGGCCACTGGTATGGGCCTTGAGTCCTATAAGGCTTTCGGGAAACCAAAAGCCTTTGGGCCAGTCGATTTTCAAGGCCTTCAGGCCACCTTAAGGCCTTTGGGCCACCCCAAGGCCTTCGGGCCACTTGAATTCTGATGTACCAGTTATACTACAAAGAACAAGGCTTCAGATGAGGATTCATGGCAGGAACATTCACTAGAGAAATGATAACTGGAGTCGGAAGAATGAGAGCTTATGGATTTACCATCGGTACCAGGCCTATGCATCATTACATAGGATAGCTAGCCGACCAGCCCTGCGAAGGTGGCATGATGGAATCATGACATATGTTGGGGAGGAGAAGTTCCATGTTTTTTTGTCAGGGTGATTCCCTCTAAGACCTACGGGTCATGTAATTGTATCTAAGCCTTCGGGCCTTGTAAGGGTTCCATGTCACCCCTTAAAAGGTGGATTATCAAAAATAATAAAAAATGAAGGACTTTGGGCCATTCTGACCCTAACATGGATTCATGCTAACCCATTTCCTTTGAGGTATGTCCCCAGGTTATGTGATTATTAAATTAAACATAGGGTGAACACATAAGATGTATTTGACGTGGATTAGAATAATTCATTATGTTTTCATGTCTTTTGTACCTTTTCAATGAAAATAATCTTCAAAATAACCTCTTTTTTGTACCACATAATGAAAAATTATTCTATAAAATGGAAGAATGTCAAAGTTTGTATAAAAGAATAGTTATGTTATTTTTAGAAATTAGGACATGAAAATATTATCAATAACCCTAGATAAATGTCTAAATATTTGAAAGCATCCTATTATTTTGGTGAGTATCAATAATGAAGTATTCATGTAATGAAATCCCCCTCTAGATACGAATAAGTGGATGTGTCTCTATAAAAGATTTACCTAGGGGTAACACCATAAAATATCACATTGATATACACTTGACTAGGAACTACTTCACGACAATGAGCCTTTCTATACACTATATTTGACACTCTTGGGGGATATGTTTGAGTAACCTAATGATTTTTAGGAACCTATATAAAGGATATATTGAAATTTTAATTTTTTTTAGAATAGATTAATAGCATAATTAATAATTATTTTTTATTACATAAAATTAAAATAAAATGATAAAATTTATAAAAGTAATATGTTTCTTACTAAGGTTTTCTTCTATGTGAAAAATAGAGGTAAATAGGAGGAACTATGTAAATGATAATTGCAACAAATGATGAAATTAATGAATTTGGATGGAATATTTATGGGAAAACTTCATGACGAAGATGAATAAACTATCTCAACTTATGAACAATGACATGAATCCTATTGGGAAACTAGATTCACTAGGAATGGAACAAATTTTTGTTTAGTCTTTCAGGCATTAACGACTGCCTTTTTTCTATATATCAAAAAACCCATTTATTTTTGAACAATGGATAAGATCTATAGAAGATATATATTATATGAGCCATTTTTAAAAGAAATATAATATAACCCTAGTAGTATACCACTTAGAAGGACAATATGATCAATGGTGGATTCCAATTAAAAACATGAATCTAGGAAGGGACATCGATGTTATGGTGTGGAGAAATTTCATGAGAATATTTTACACTAAATATTCCATCATTCAATTAGAAAAAAATGTATAATGAATTCTATGAACGAAAATAGATGGAAAATTAATTGGTGGGAAGCTATATAATAAACATTACTAGAATATCTTGATACATCACATACATTGTTATGGATCCTAATGGAAAGGATCATTGATTCTTTAGTGGACTGAGAACCCAAATGTATAGGAATCTATAAAATCTGGACTATGTAATCTATGTGGAGATAGTGTGGAGGGATATGAAGGATGAATTGGAGTTTTGAGAGATGTAGTGGTCACATAGATCAAATGAAAATAAGAGATCAATGGATTTAAACTCAAGGAGTAACATTGAACATGGAAGAAGATGAACAAAATTTAAACTACCCACATGAAATAAATGTGGGAAGAAGAACATGGGGAAATTATTTCTTGGGGTTTAAAAGTGATACAAGTGTCTTTGACATGGACATATTGATTGAAATAATAATTTTGAGTTGAATCTGAAACATCACAACACTAACGAGAAATGGAATAAAGTGGAGGCCCAGTTGGAACGTAAATTCATTAGTTGTGGAATTCATGGGAACTATTACAATAAATTTCTAAATCACAAATTATTGGTGGGGAACCACCATCAACCATATAATATTCCAACAAAGAATGTTCAAGAATTTATTATATTGAAGGTTGAAGTGGAGGCTATGAATGATGTTTTCAAAGGTACACTCATTGTTTTCTCAAAGCCAGAAACTAATTTTTTTTATTATGGTTTCTACTCATTCCATTATTTGATTACATTTTCCAAATAATTTAGAATAATTCTCTGGTCTTCTAGAAGTAGAGTTATCAGTAGACACTCTAAGATGAATTATCCTAGCATCAACAATGTATATGAAGAGTTGTATTAACTTTAGAGAGTAAAATCTCATGGAAAATATAGTAGTCATTCCCATGTTTGAATTTGAAAATATACATGGGATAGAATAGATCTCATAGTATAATATTAAGATCAACTTCAGAAGCAATGAAATTTCTATAGTCATTAATGGAAAATTAAAATTCATTTTTAGAGGAGAGATATCCAAACCTGATATTTTTCATGGAGAACCTCCAGTATCCATTTTAATGGATATTATTAGTGAATAGGGAAAATGAATCAAAAGTGTAAATATAGAGAATATCATCATCATTTAGGAATACATTAATGTATTTCCTTACGAGTTACCCAGAACTCCCCTATAAAGGAAGGTAGAGTTAGCCATTGAACTCATACCTAGATCTAAGCCAATATCAAATAACTAATACAGAATGAAAAATATAGATTTAGAGGAATTAAAGAAACAACTTCACATTATTTTGGAAAAAGTATTTATTTGTCCAAATTTGTCTCCTTGGGGAGAACTAGTTTTCTTTGTTAAAAAGAAAGATGAATCAATTTGTCTTTGCATTGATTATAGAGAACGTAATGAGGTCAGAATGAAGAAAAAGTATCCTCTACCAAGGATTGATTATTTATTTGTCCAGATTTGTGGGTCCCAGTTATTCTCCAAGATTAACCTCCATTTTGGGATTCAAATATTGAGGGTGAATAAATAAGTTATTCAAAAGGATATATTCTTGAACAATATATAAATATTCTATGTTATTTTTGTTAGGCCCTTCAGCTTGACTAATGATCATGATATATTTATGTAATTGATTAAAAGTGTATTTAAAGAATACCTTGATATGTTCATTGTAGTTTTTATAGATGATATTTTGATATATCCTAAAAGTTAGGAGGATCACATGGATTATCTAAGAGTTATTTTTGGAACTCTAAAGAAAGATAATCTCTTAGAAAAATTCAGAATATGTGAATTTAGGTTAAAAGAATTTGCATTATTTGGATGAATTATAACCAATAAAGGATTCTCAATTGACCCAATGAAGAAAAAGGCTCTTGAGAAGTGGCCTTATCATATAATAGTAACTGTGACTCTATTTTTCCTTGGTTTAATTATATATTATAGGAGGTTTCTAAATTAAATTTCACAAATTTCTAATTCACTAACCATGTTAACTCAAAAAGGGTCTATGTTTATATGGAAAAAATAAGTGTGAAGAATGTTTCCATGAATTGAAGAAGAGATTGGTTGTTTCACATGTGTTAGCTCTACCATTTGTTGGATAAGGTTCATTATTTATAATGATGCATCTCTAAAAGGGTGTGGGTGTTTCCTCATGGAAAATAATAATATGGTTTATTAAATATCATGATATTCAAATCCTCATGATCATAATTATCCTACACATTCCCTAGATCTAGATGATGTAGTTTTTTATTTGAAAATATGGAGGCACTATATTTATGCTGAGAAAGTTGATATATACATAGAATAAAAAATTGAAGTATATATACACAAAAAATAAATTGAACATGAGGTAAAGGAGATGGTTGGAACTTCATAAAGACTATGATTTTTCAATTCATTATCATCCATAAATATTAAACACATTATCTTGTGCATTAAGTTTAGATGACCCTATTGTGAAGGAAATAATGAGGACTCAAGGAGATACATTGATCAAGGACATAGTAAAATTCAAAATGGGAATCATAAGGCAAGGGACATCATCAACCCAATACCAGATGATTTCTCAACAACATTAATAAGATAATATCAAGAAAGTTCAAAGAGAATATCCTTTATTAGAAAATAAGATATAGGTTGTAAATAGTGGGAGGTTTCTTGAGTTAAATACTGAACAAGGATTTGTATTGAAATTTCATACAAGTCTATGTGTTTCATAGATCCCAGAGATAAATAATTATATTATGAATTATGTTCATAAATATACTTTCACTAAACATCTAGGAAACACTAATATGTATTGGGACCTTTGAGATCATTTTTTTGGGATAATATGAAAATGGATATTACTGACTTCACTAAAAGGTTCTTGGTGTGTCTACATGGGAAGAAAGGTAAAAACGTCTAATATGGGTATTGAAAACACTACCCATAGCTACACAAAATTGGGAAAATATCACTATGCACTTGGTCACTAGTCATCCGAGAACATACAAAGGAATCAATGCAATATGGGATATAGTTGATCGTTTCACCCAGACTACCCATCTCATTTCTATTCATGATGATTTCTCTATTGACCAACCATCCAAATTATATGTAAAGGAATTAATGTGGTTGAACGTGGTTCCACATTCAATCATTTCTAATCATGATCCAAGGTTCACATATTGATTCTTGAGAAGTCTTAATCATGCTCTAAACACTGAATTGAATTTCAGTACAGAATATCATCCTCAAACTGATGTCCAATCTGAAAGGACTATTCAGACACTTCAGGACATGCTGAGAACATGCTCATGTGAATTAAATAGCTGATGAGATCAATGCCTCCCATTAGCTATGTTTTTATACAACATCTTTCACTCATGTTTTCAACTGAAACCATATGAAGCTATACATGGTAAATGTTCCTACATGTTGGGATAAATTTTATGTGGGGAAAAATATTGGGCCCAATCATGTGTAATAGATGAAATAAATAGTTCATTCCATCCAACAACATATAAAGGATACTTAGAGTCAGATGAAGTCAAATGTTGACAATCATAAAAGGGACTTGTATTTTTCTATTGGGGATAGATTTTTCCTTTGGATATCACAATTGAAGAGAGTCGTGTGGATTGGGAATAAAGGGAAACCTAAACCTTTCAACATTGCCCCTATGAAACCCTTATTCTCATAAGAGTAGTGGGATGTCAACTAGAAATTATACTAAACATTCCTCTAGTTCATGATGTATTCTATGTATATATATTGAAAAAATATATACCTGATACCTCACATGTACTTAATGTGGAGGTGTTATAACTATAAAATAACCTATCTTATGAGGTGAAACCAGTGGATATCTTTGACTATAGAGACAAGGTTCTAAATAATAATATTACAAACCTTGTTAAACTATTAGGGAGGAAATATAAACATGAAGAAGAGACCTAGTAATGAAATGAGTAAATGTGACATAAGTACCCTCACATTTTCTCAACTGAGAAAATGAGTTAAAATTTATGAGATGAAATTTCTTAAGGTTGGAGAATGTAATGACCCAGACATACTAAATGATATTATATTCCAGAATAAATGTTGCTCATATATTGTATAATATTATAAAAATAATAAATAAAGATAATCAAAAAAATTAAATACCATTACATTAGTCATATATGAATCAAATTAAAACTACAAACAATACTACTGGATAATGATCATAAAATAGAAAAAAATTTGGAAAATAAGGATCTCCCCAGTCTACTTGAATCATCACTCCCACTAAAAATTAAAAAGAAATAAAACAAATCTTAGTAAACGAATCAAACTATTTTTAAAATGAATACATATCTTAATATAAATTGTTGTTATTGTTATGTGAAATAATGAAGTGGTATTTATACGGTATAAAGGGAAATGTGTCTGTTGGGATTCCATCATTATATAAACATTGGTTAATATAAACATTTTTAAAAAGTACCATTGGGAACAATACCATTGGTAGATAGTTTTACAGTGATATTTAGTGATTATAAGTACAAATAGAAAAGGATAATTTGTATATAAACGAGAATCAATTGACTAAATAAGTACAATCATGCTGTTTAATGACTATTTGTCAGAACTTGTGAGGGAGGTATCCTACCTTTGGTTTTCCCTTGGAAAATCCCACACTATGCCTCAATAAGTGATTCTTTAATGAAATATCATGCAGGAGAATTTCAAGTTAGTGTAGATAACCACTCAGTCAATGTTACCCGAGGAAACCCCCAAAACATCCACCATCACACACATTATACTTATGGAATATCATAGTGTAATAAATGGTGATGTATCCCAACAATAGTGTAAATTTATTTTCTTAAAATAAAATTTACATTCCATAATTTCCACTTATTAATATATTTTTTTAATTAAATATATTTTTAATTGAGATGAATTTGATAATTTTATTTCTGGATGCAAATAAAACATAACGATATTTTTCTATAAAATATATACAATTTTATTAATAATCCCAAGTGTTCCTGAATATAATTTTTTTATTTATATTGTCTTTTTAATTTATATTATTAAAATTATAAATGACAAATTAATTTTATAATAGAATAAGAATGATTTTTCTAAGTGTCATACATTTAATTATTCCATTAAAACTAATTTTTCTAAATAAATATAGATTATTATATTGAAAATTTAACATTATCATATTTATATAATTTTTCTAGTAAAATAAAAAATGTATTTATAATATCAATATTAAGTTTTGTTAAATTTATGATACTTTTATAAAATCCTTTTTTTTCATGAAGAATAAAAAATATAGTTTTAAGGTTTTGGTATATTTTATGAAATCATTTTTATTTCATTATTATGTAATAATAAATCAAAAATAATCCACGACCTAAAATATTTCATTTTATTTATAATATTTATCTTAAAATATTCTATTCAATTTATAAAACCATAAGTCACTTTCAAAAGTCTATAACGGAAAAGTTTATTTTTAAAAGTTTACATTGTCGAATATTAACATTTATATGACAAAAGATGTATTAAATAATGGTTTTCAGTTCTAGAGGATTAAATTGTCATAATATGTGATGTAAATTTCCAAAACCATGTGAAAAAACAATTGGTAAGACAATGCTTTTTTATTTTTCAAAGACTAGTTTTCCAAGATTGATATTTGGAAATTATTAAAAAAATCCTCACTTCTCATATAAATACCCACACATTTCAAAATTTACATTCACTCCCAATACATACTATATGAATTTATAGTGCTTTTTCTTCCCATGTATTCCCGCCAATGTGTCCTCACACCCCTATGGTTCCATTCCTCAAGATCTTGGAGTTACTCTTATAGGTAAGGGAAAATCTAAACATCACTTTTCTTCACAAGAATAATTATGTAGAATTCTTCTAATTGACAAGAAAATTTTATTCTTCAACTTTTTATTATTCTATTAATATAATAATATTATTTTCTCAATGTGATACACTTTTTTCCTCCCAATTTACCACTTTCATAAATCATGTCTTACTCCTATCATTCTGTCAAATTTCCTTCTCAAAATTTCCTATTTTACATTATAAATTCTTATTTACTTTTTATTTGAATTACAAGCCCTATATATTTCCAATGGGTATTCAAAAATACATAAAAAAGAACTTTTTTATCCTGGGATTTAAATATATTAAGATCACATTTCCTTTTGTGGGTTCAAAATTTCTTCATGATAATGTCTTTAAGAATAATTGTATGCTAATATTTTGATAAGAAACATGTCCTTTATTCTCTAAATGTTTTTAATTAAATGATTTATTTTGTACTATTTGGATCACATGGAATTAATACATATTAATTGTGTTCCTAGATAGAGCTCTAAATCATTAGGTAAAGAATCTGACCTCTTGAGATAACATGTTTTATGATACCATGGTGAATAAACATGGTAGTTTTAATTTATTAAACCTTAGTGATAAAACATGGTGATATTTTAATTATTGAATCATTTAAATATTATATCCACATTTCCATGTTGGTATCCATGTTATTATTATTATGATATGCCTATTTCCCATTCCATATCGTTATGTATTGTGATATTATTTTTATATGTGAATATCACATGTTATATGTATGTCTTGTTTATTATCATACTAGGCTTCATTATAACCCCATTACATTGATGTAAATACCCATGTTAGGAGATTATGTAAATATAACTTAGGTTGAACACATTAAGATGTATCTAATGTGGATTTATAATAAGGCTTTATATTTCAAAGTATTATGTGCCTTTTTTTCTAAGAAACTAAACATGATAATATAATCTATTTTTTATCATGTAATGGAAATTTATCTAATAAAAAGTTGGTATGTCATACTCATGTTGGATCTTAGGTGGGTATTGTTTATTATGATACATGGAAGCAAGAATATAATTTATTGCATCTAATATGAGACATCACGAATATGGAAAACACCAATGTTGGGGGGCACATACTTGCATTGAAGGCCTGAACACATTTGTACATGGTACATCATCTAAACAGAGTATGTAGGTTTTTGAGGCTTCCAAGGAGGATCCCAATTTTGTTTCCTCACACTTTGGGAATTCCTCAGATGAGTTGTTTCTGTTTTCTCATAATTTATTATATGATTCATATCTAAAAAATGGTGATAGGATGGGGAAAAGGGATCTTCTCGGTTGAACTCTCTTCTATACATGAAGAACTAAAAAAAGGGTGGCGGAATTATACCCACTTCCATTCATGCATTTCCAAAATCATTTCATTCTAAAGAGGATATGAATAATGGTAAAATGAATGGGTTTCAATCTGGTGAAGTTGTAGAAATATCTAGAATGGATGTTTCTGACGCCCTTTATGAGGTTAAAGACTTATCTTTATAAGGCCATAGAATACAAATTGCAAGAAGAGAAGATTATTTACCTTATCAAGAGGGAAGTGGCATTGATGTGGAGTATTTATAGGCAAAGGGTAAGTCTCCCTTGTTCCAGGACTAAACGAAGATAAAGAAGAGATCTCTTTTTCTGATTGGAATCTTAAATAGATTTCATAGTATGGATCGTTTCAATGAGTTATCTAGAATTGATCATGTATCTTTTTAAGTCGAAGTGAAATCCCCATGAATTGAGAATATTAAGGAATGTAAGTATTCTGATCTGAAGGATCACGATGGACCTTTTTTGATATGCAAAAATTCCTTCTTTAGAGTTTTTATAAATTTAGCATCGTGATGAGGAAGATGACTCCTTAGACATGATGATCAACATTACACTTGGTAGGTTCTTATGTAGTGGAAGAAAGGAAGCCAAAAGGGAGGTTGGGTTGGATCCCTATGAAGGGGTGATAGACATAAAAGAAGCTTATTATTGAATGATCTTATATTCTAGTAGCATTTCTTTTCTACTTCTTAACATTCACTCCCCAACATTTCTATGCTTGTGTAAATTCTTTTTATTAATAAATTTTCTAGGACCATGGGTTTCAGTACATGGTTCTCAATATTCATAGTATATATAGTTACTAATACCTAGATATATATAATTATAATTATAACACATAAGTCTACTATAATTTTATAATTATTTAACTAAATATTTTTAATTTAATATTATAATTATAAATAAATTTATTTAAAATTATTTATATATAATTATAAATATATTTACATTATTTCATATTTATATATATTTTTTCGTATATATATATATATTAATATATAAATAATTATAATTATAATTAAAATAAATATATTTATTATATTTATATATTTTTTATTATTTTATAATTCCTTAAATATATATATAATTATAATTAACAATAAATATATTTAAAAATATATTTTATGTAATTATATATATTTATGTAATTATGTATGGGATCATTCTCTTAGTCTGTTGGATATTTTAAATAGATCCATTAGTAGGTAGGTGTTCCTTGTGGAGATCTACAATGTTCATAGTAGTTCGGATATGAAGATATGTTTGGATGGATTAGGGTGGGTTGGGGAATAAGATACTCAACATCTCGAGGATCCTATCCCACCAGATTGTACCTTTGACCCTCAAGTTTATGATTAAACGATGTGGATAAATACCAAAATGTGTTAGAGGGACAGACACTCTAGACGTAGGGACAATGGCTGATTTCAATCCACAAGATGATTTTTATTCTCTTTTCCTCAATGTTTTTTCTTTTATTATTTGTGGAAGTGTTGTTTCATTGTTTTTATCATGTCAACCACTCATGTAATTTATGTTTTTATTTTCAATAAATTTTTGGATCATTGGTCTAACCCATGGTTGTAATGTTATGGTATATGCAGATAATTATATTTATAAATCAATATATACAAAAATATTTCTATATAATTAGAAATATTTTAATTATATTTTATATTGAAAATGTTCTAGCCCTGAGCTAATGCTCGATACCATTTATTACAAGTGAAATAAAAAGATAATAGACCTGAAAAAGAGTGGACATTTTAATACAAAGAGACAAGCACTTATCGAAATAAGAAAACTACCAATCAAGAAAATCATGATCATTTCCATATTCATAATCAAAATCACCAACATCATCAGAAGATTCCCACTTTGAATGTGATTTTTCATGATTGAGGATACTAATAATCTTTTCCTTGTACATTTTCAACAGTGGATTGAGCTGGATCTTTGATGCCTTAGAATGTTACTTGGTATAATTAAATACATATTTATTAATATATAAATAAATTTATAATATAATTTTATTTATTATAAATTTATAATTATTTAAATTTATATTTATTTACTATAATTTTAATTATAAATAAATATTTTTAAAATTTTTTTATATAATTAGAGGTATTTTTATATAATTATATACATTTATATAATTATATATATATATATTAATATTTATATATATTTAACATATAACACATATATTTACTATTTGAATATATTTATTAAAATTCAATAATTATATATTTATATATATATATAATATATATGTTGGAGAAGTCCCCCTCCCCTACCCCTAATTTATTGAACCAAACAAACCCTCTTATTATTTTGGGAAGGGAGAAACCATTACATATCTCATAGTCCTATTGGGTATGAAACCACATGACAAAAAACTAACCTCATTTGTCCAAATATGACTTGAAGGCCTTGACCATATGGTCATCCAAACCATCTTGTTGTCCCACAATATGGCCAACTCCCTTTGTTTCATGTAATCTTTCCCACATTTACCATATTAGATATTGTCTTCTCACATCTGAATCCCATTTTTCATCATACCTCCAAAATCAACCATATCTCCTCTGCTTTACCTTTCTACCTATAGACCGACCAACCAAAGCCCGTTGTCATCCCCCCAGAACTGCCCCTTTTTCCACTTCTTTACCTTGAAACTTGTATACCAGCCTACCGAAGTCAAACCCGGCCAGTACCAAGTGAGGTTGTAATCACTATGGCCCTCTATTGACGTCACCCACCATCTACATCGACCTTGTCTTGAGTCAGCTTGTCACGGCCTAACATTAAACTAACCACATCATCATCCTCACAATTGTAATCATCCATCATCCTAATAGGTCAACCACTATGTATTCCCCCCCCCCACCCGACACACTGCCATAATATTATCCCCAAAAATGAAAACCAATATTATTTGAACTCTAATTTGATGTAGTATTCGTTCCCCCTTCTACAAATCAGGAATAAGATCAAAATTTATATCACATTATAGGATGTTTCATACTTACTACTTCCAATAGTAGTAAAGAGTCTTATAGGGCCGAAGATGTGGGGAAGATGATCTTCCCATCATTGGTCATCCTGAATTGACCACACCAATTAATAATTTACAATTTAAGGATGTTTCTTTTAAAAATAAGTGGACCAGGGCCTCCCTATATTCTAAAAGGTACTCACTCCTTCCCCATTAGCTATTGATGTCATGTGGATAGGTATTTCCCCATGGAAATGTATCCTTGCTCTTTATAGTACATGAAAATGGAGGAGAACATTGCTCTACTACCTAGTAAGGGAAATAATTCATTATTTCTAGAAGCCAAGAGATCATCCCCAATAGAGTTTGGTGTTTTGACACATGATACTCAATCATCACTTGAAAAATTAATGTCATTGGTTATTTCTCATAATCTATATAGAGTGGTTTATTATCTTAATTAGGGGTTTGAAGGTAGAGATTCTGTTGCTCATGAGGCATGATATATTTTTGTAGTCCTAGAAACTCTTTATAGAGGTGAAATAAAGTGAGATGAGGATCAGTCCCCCATACGGATAGACAATTAGTTTCCTTTCTTCATGACACATGTAATAAGGTAGAGGTTCAGGATGATTTTGGGAGATGTTACATAGAGGTAAATGACATTGATGGACCTTACAAACAAGTGAAAACTTGAAGGAGAGGTAAGAATCCTAGAGGTAAAATGACCCAAGATGAGTGAACTAATTATAATTCTATGTGTGATGAAAAATATAGACTTTGGGCTGAGATTAGAAAAAGTTAGGTCTTTGACTATTTTATCAGAGAGGTGGGTATTGTTATGTCTGATTCCATCTCTCATTTTTTCTATTTTGTTGTTGTTCAATAAATGGAATATAACCCTACTTTTACAATATATATATATATATATATATTATAATTAATAATTTTTTTAATTTAAATATATTTATTTTAATTTTATAATTTTTTAAAATTATATACATATAATTATTATATATAAATACATTTAAAAAATATCTTATTTTATGTAAATATATTTATATAACAATATATACATTAAGTTATATATTTATTTATTAATATGTAAATATATTTAATTATAAATATAATATTTAGAATGTTTGTGATGGGACCCATTTAGATTCTTTACACTCTGGGACTAGATCTAGATGCACTTTCTTTCTCTTCAATGATACTAATGTTAGAAGTCCCTCGTAGAAAGGGAACGTTGTTCATGTGAATGCCAATCTAGATTTAATCTAGGAGAGTGTTTAAAAGGTAAAATCACTATTTTTTTTCTTGAATGATCACACCCATGGGATCCAAACAATAGAGAATCAGTCACTTGGATGCATATCTATCATAAAATTTGGATTTTCCAAACCATAAAAGCATCTCTATCAACCACGGTTTCCTCCATATCCTCTTCCACATAGAAATCTTAATGAAAAAATAATGAGGTATTCAAACTTTGGATCTCAAACAAAGTGTTCATCATATATGGTGGTGGGATCTTAGTATTAATCCAATTGTTGTAGGCATACGCTTCATTCAAACAAGTATTAAATTTCATAGTGAAAATTGGATTCTTGTTCATCCTCAAATACTTTATAATATCGTACTATCCATTGGAATTCACATAAAAATGGATAAGGAGACTGAATTGGATGGGTTTTAGGTATTATGTTCATTTTCTAATTGAAGTTTATATGAGTTAAACTAATGTTGAAAAAATGGTTTATTCTGCTAAAGTTGATGAATTTGAGTTGGGGATTCATTATGAGAAAATACCATGTAATCATTTGAAATGTAGGATTGTAACACCCGAGACTATTATGAGAAATATTTTGTTCTTATATAAATCATCAAATGAATCTTTCACAACACACAACACTAGCTTGGCTTTCTTTACAAGCAACCGCGACCTTCCTCGATAGCTTGTGTCGTACGCAGTACTGTGTTTCACTAAACAACGATATGCTATTAAAATATTATTAAAACTAACAATTATGAATAGTAATATCCAATTTTTGAAATTTTGTAAATTTTATTTTTCAAAATGGACTTCATTTTTGGATTCGGAATATCAAAATTAGCTTAGGGTGAAATTTTGGTACTTTTCGGAAAACATTCATATTCTGGTGAATAGTGAAAATTATTAAATTTTAATTAAAAAAAACTTTTTAAATCGAAATAATTAATACTGATAAATTATTAAATTTCTTGGTTTTAAATTATATTTAGAATATATTTTTACAATTTAATACAATGTTGTTCATTGGATGTAATTTCACATTTAAACCAGATAGAAACAAGTGTAAATCTTTTGTTAATTATTATCTATTAAAAACACGGTATTTGTCTTGACGACAGGAAGTCATTTTTAAATTAGTTAATGTAACTGATATGTTTTCAATTTGGTAAAATAAACATCATTTTTTAATTCATAATATCAAATGTATCTTAGGCCCAATTTTTGGTATTTTTATGGAAACTTTCATTTTTTGATGAATAGTGAAAACACTAAGTGGTAGTTAAAAAACTGAATTTTTTCATGAAACATAATTTTACCACTTTTGTGAGTGGAATTTCGAAAATCCGAGAGACACGGTCAATATCAAGGACTAAAATGTCGTTCAATGAGATGAAAATAATTTTTGGTGAATAGTAACTTTTTACTTTTTTTACCACGACTAAAAGTAAATAGGGTAGTTAAGGGTAAAAATGATATTATTATTACCCTAACACATGTACTAATTCTATTGGATAAGTGTAATTCTACCAAAAACAACCTTATAAATAAAATATGACCATTTAGGCCTACGTGGATTAGATTAGGACATTTATTATCAATTTATTTAAAGAAGGGTTAAAATAGTTAAAATCAAAGTTTAATAACGAAAGCATTTTGAATAGGGTTATACATAATATAAATTCGTCTATAAATATTCATTATAAAGATAAAATGATTTCCTACATAATGGTATTTTATTTTTAATTTTTAGACTTAAAATAATTTAATTGATTTATGATACAATGATGATGTAGTAATTATCTTATTAATGAAATATTGACATAATTGATGTTATAAATACCCAAATAAATGTAATTTGAGATTTTTTATGAATTACAATAATTTTATATGTTAATATGACATGTTATTATTTATTTAATTAAATTTTTTCGAACAAATCATTCTGTTATGATTTTCACAAAAATTAATTACCAAATAGTGTCAAAATTGACATAAAATAGTTTTTAAAACAAATACTATATTATTAATTGTTATTTTATTCCTAAAAATATAAGGCTCTTACAAATGACATAGATAAAATTATATATATTAATAATAAACAACTTTAGGTTTGTTTGGCTTGATATAGTATGTTTATTAACATTATAGTGTAAGAAAACAAGAAGACAAGGTAAAAGTTAAATTATCTAACTTAAATTTATATCTAAATGATAAGGTTACAATTGATACCTAAAATTTTCTAAATTATATTGGATGAGAGGATTATGACCCATATCCACCTTAGCTTCGAAATATATCAATTTGGAGCTATTAATAACCGAATTTGACTTTATAATAAAATAATAATTTTTGTTATTCCAAAGGTGCCCCTCTCCTCCCTTATAAAATGGTATATCCTCCCTCTCTTCCTCACACCACATTGAGCCTTGAAGCTCGGCCAACCCCTTACAATATCTCCTATCCACTTCCCTAGAAACATTCTAGAGGTCATTTTCTTCTTCAAAGACCAATTTTAGTGCCCTAAGAGGAGGTCTCCAAGAGGCGCTTCAAAGAAGAGGTAATGCCCGTTACCGATTCATTCATCCTTATTTCTTCTTCCACATCTTCTTATTTAGTTTTTTCATTATGAAGTAATAACATAAGTATCACTCATATAATTATATGTCGTTATAAGTATGAAACAACCCTATTTCACCATCTATCCATCCTACGGAAAATGGAATCACCGCGCGTGCGTACGTACGGAATACCGTCTCCACGCCGTGGTGTAATCTATTTTCCATCACCACCTTATTCGGATCGGTATAATGGTGTAAATAATAAATATATATGATTATTTGAAAGTGATATTTATTCTAAAATAGTATACATACACTCCAATAAAATTCCACGATCATGGGAACAATATCATCACTCGTGCGTACGTACGGAATACCGTCACCACGATGTGATGAGACTCGTTATACATGATCTTCATTGCACAATGATTATATAAAAGAATTGAGTGAATCAATATGATATTTATTACACTAATACCATTCTATAAATGAGTTATCTATAACCAAAAATGAAAAATAATAATTTATTCGACAAAACGTGCATAAGAACAAAAAGTAATAAACACCTGAATAACAAGTAGTAATGAAATATTACTAATAAGAAGCTAAGAATATGACCATATATGATATCATAAAAATAAGTATGATTCTGGAAAAAGTCAATAAAATTATTTAAATCATTATATAGGAGGTTCAGACACTTACGAAGCAAATCAGACCTAAGTTAAGGGAAAATATCACAATCTCATTTTATCCGAGATTGTTTATACTATGGTATTTACTGGGGTGCATTTTATCATCCACATCCATGTTTCATTAATATGTAATATTATTTCCATCCACCTACATTTTTTTAAATCCAATTTTACCCTTATGTGAGTTTTTAGTAAAAGATATGAAAGGAATCTTTTTTCGTTTTTCGTATGAGGTTCTTTTTGACTTTTCAAACAAAAGTATGAGAAGAATGATTTTTTAACTCATACGGCATAAATGGATTTTTAAAACATTATTTCCAAGAAGCATGCTTTACAAGTATTCAAGTTTATTTTTAATCAACTTCTTTTAGATTAAAATTGTATGACATTTAATAAAAGAAAATGTTTTTGAAAGGATATTTTCCTCAAGAATGGAGTTCAAGTGTTTTATTAAAATTATTTTCCATCTAAGATAATATAGTGTTCTATTTCTATCCCTATTATTACATTAATTTGATTATGTTGTGATGGAATTATTTTTATGAATTCATTTATCTTATATGAATTGTTTTATGATATCACGATGTTTAAGAATCCCATTTTTATTACATGGGTTATGCAATGATGTATGATTTATGATTTTGTGTCACACATAAGAATGGTTTCATTATGATATGGGTGGGACCTATATCTCCCTCCAATGCATTGGGTAAAGATTTTATATCTCATGAGATAGACATGCTTGGAACGGCAGGTTAACCCGGTTTAGTGAAACAGGACTGAAATGAGGAATGAACTCGGTTCAGAAATGGACTTTTTTCACTAAGATAGTATTGGAAATGAGTTTTGACTAATAGTAAATGATTCTCTATGATTATTTGTGTATGCCACAAGGTTCCATGTTTTATGTTATGATTATTGTGATTACATTTCACTACCATGATTTATCCCATGTTATGAAATTATGATCTTTTTGCAGGGTAAGATTTCCAAAATGTTATTTTATTATAAATATGATGTGATTGATATTTATTTTGTTTACCCTTACTAAGAATTTGAGCTCACCCTTTTGTATGTTTTCTTTCCCCAGGTTAGGAAGAAGGTTATTATGTAAGATATGCCAAAAGGGACTATAGATATGATGAAATAAATGGGAGACAGTGTAGACGCTTTATGAACCAGTTGTTTATGTTTCCCAGTTTCTAAAGACACTATACCTATACGGTCCTTTCATGGTTTTGTTATATGTTGTAATAAGTATGCTTCAATTTTGTTGTAATAACAATGTATGTAATGTATGGGTCATTATAGTTCGTATCAGAGGAAAGGTATAGTCATCCTTTGGAAACTAGGATGTGAAATCCTTAGTAAGAACCCTAAGGATAATTCTAAGCATAGAACACAATCTTAATGATTTAGAAATGACCATGAATAACCTAGGATAAGACCTTATGTCTGAAATGTTATTCTTGATTATGTGGTTTTCCTATTATAATTAGTGTTTCTCACACAATTCTTCTTGTTTTTAGTCAATGGATGGAACCCGAAGGAACCGTGTTAATGCGGAATGCGACGGGCAATGCAATGATTGTCCCCCTGAGCAACCAAAAGTTATGGGAGCTAGAATGCAACATCTTCTAGCCATGCTCACAGAACTTTCTCAAGCTATGAATCATGCAGGACTTCCAAACGAGCAAAGGAAGGAGCAAAATTCTGTTGAATCCTTCATGAGACAGCGTCCACCTTCATTCAGCGGGTGTAATGATCCATTAGTTGCTGAAAAATGGATTAGTACTACTGAAAAGATATTTTTAGTTCTTCAATGTTCTGAACATGATAAAGTAATCCTAGCAGTGTATCGTTTGGAAGGAGATGATGATCAATTGTGGAATCTTATTATGGATACGATGAAAAGGGATGAAATTGAGTCCATGGAATGGGATGAGTTCAAGAAATTATTTTTCAATAAGTACTTCCCTCGTATTCTCTGAACAAAGATGGAGAAAGAGTTTCTTGAACTAAAGCAAAAGGATGATGAATCTGTTGGTACCTATGAAGCAGATTTTACAAGACTTGCAAGGTCCGCTTCTAGTATTATTATCCAACCTGAGAGTAAGATCGATCGATTCTTTAGTGGGTTAAAACCAAGTCTTCGAAGGGCCTTAGCCATAAGGGACTTCAATAACTATGAGGAAATCGTTCGATGCGCTCTCAAAGTTGAGCTAGATATTGGAGTAACCCATCAGTCATATGGGTTTGATAAGAAGAGGAAAATAGAATTCAAAGGAAAATCTAAAGAGCACACTGAAAAGAAGATGAGCTTTCAATTATGCTCAATGTGTGAAAAGAAACATGGAGGTAGTTGTCTTAAAGGGACAATTAAATGTTTCAAATGTGGAATGGAAGGTCATCGGGAATTTGAATGCCGCAATGATGGGAAGAAGATGTCTAATGATGCAAACAAAGGAAGGGACACACAGAATGAACCTACTACAGTTCAATGTTTCAAGTGCAATGAGATGGGGAATTATGCCAATAAATTCCCTAATACAAATATTGTTGATGATGATAGACATCAAAAAAATCAGAAGACTAGATACAAATGAAAGTCACATGCAATTTCTATCATCGATGTGGAGTACGATAACTATGTGGTGAAAAGTACACATACCATCCACTCTAAAGTAGAAAATGTTTTATTTGATTCTGGATCCACCCACTCTTTTATTTCTAAAGATTTTTCTAAGGGTATCACTGTATTAGCTCAACAATTAGATGTTGAGTTAGTTGTGACAACACCTAATGGCACAACAGTCGCATCAAAAGTTTATAATTCTTCCCCGATTGAAGTTTGTGGGAAAGTGCTTCCTACAAATCTTGTGATCCTTCCAATAGTGGAATTTGATGTGATTCTTTTCATGGATTGGATTTATTTATATGGAGCTCATATCAATTTCCGAGGAAGGGAAGTCACATTTCATATTCCAGATCAATCTATGATCTTCTATCGATGCAAGGATGAACATAACCTTCCAGTGGAAATTTCTTCTATCTTATTGGTCTTCATTCCACTGAATAAAGGATATTTATCTCAATTGGTTGGTGAGAATCTCACAATTAAGAATATGCCAATTTTACGGGAGTTTGATGATGTATTTCCAAAGGAATTTTCGGGTCTTCCACCAAATCGTGAAGTTGAGTTTTCAATAGAACTCATACCGAGTGCTTTGCCTATTTCCAAGACACCTTATAGAATGGCCCCAATTGAGTTGCAGGACTTGAAGAAGAAACTCCAAGAGAATCTTTATAAGGGATTCATATGCCCTAGTGTGTCACCTTGTGGAGAACCTATTCTATTTTTTAAGAAGAAAGATGGATCATGGAGACTCTGCATTGATTATCGAGAACTTAACAAGATCACTATCAAGAACAAATATCCTCTCCCACGCATTGATGACTTATTTGACCCACTACGCGGAGCTCAATACTTTTCCAAGATTGATCATCGTTTCGGGTATCATCAATTAAGGGTCAAACGGGAGGATATACCAAAGACAGCTTTCCGTACAAGTTATGGACACTATGAATTTATAGTGATGCCATTTGGTCTTACTAATACCCCTTCTATCTTCATGGATCTGATGAATAGAGACTTTAGAGACTATCTTGATCAATTTGTGGTAGTCTTTATAGACGATATTCTTGTACATTTAAATAGCAAGGAAGAACATGAAGATCACTTGAGAATTATATTGAAGACCCTGAGAAAAGAGAAGCTTTATGAAAAATTTACCAAGTGTGAATTTTGGCTTCAAAAAGTTTCATTTTTGGGTCACATAATCTCAAAAGAGGGGATATCTGTGGATCCAGCAAAAACCGAGGTTATCGAAAGATGGTCGAGACCAACAACAGTAACCGAGATCCGATGTTTTCTTGGTTTGGATGGATATTATCGCCGTTTTGTGAAATATTTTTCACGATTATCTAATCCACTCACCAGGTTGACTCGGAATGGAGTTATGTTTGTTTGGATGGAGGAATGTGAAGAGAATTTCAAGCATTTGAAAAGAAGGTTATCCAGTGCACATGTGCTCACAGTGCCTTGTAGTGGAGAAAGGTTTGTGATCTACAGTGATGCATCCAAGAAGGGGATAGGGTGTGTTATTATGCAAAATGATATGGTAATAGATTATGCCTCACGACAGTTGAAAATCCATGAGAAAAATTACCCAACACATGATTTGAAGTTAGCTGCTGTAATATTTGCATTAAAGATTTGGAGGTATTATCATTATGGAGAAAGGTGTGATATTTTTACTGATCATAAAAGTTTAAAGTATATTTTCACACAAAAGGAGTTGAATATGTGCCAAAGAAGATGGTTGGAATTGATTATGGATTACGACATCTCAATTAATTACCACCCTGGGAAAGCAAACAAGGTGGAATATGCATTAAGTTGACAAGACCATGCTTGCTTACCCATGATGAGGATCACAAAAGATCCAATATTTATGGATTTACAAAGGATGGATCCTGGAATTTTAATGGAAGGGGGAAAATCGTATCTTTCTCAAGTGAATGTTCAATCATCTATACATGTGAATATTAAAGAGGCACAGAAAGAAGATGTAGAGTTTCAAAAGAAGGTGGGAAATATTCCGGAATTCAACCTTGATTGTGATGGGATAATAATGTTCAGGAATCAGGTTTGTGTTCCTCCCATCCCAGAATTAAAGAAGGAGATTCTGGATGAGGCTCAGAGTTCATCATTATCTATTCATCCTGGAAGCACGAAGATGTATAGGGACCAGAATGAGTACTTCTGGTGGGATGGCATGAAAAGAGATGTTGCTGAATATGTCTCTCGATGCTTGGTTTGTCAGCAAGTTAAAGCTTAGAGACAGAAGTCTAAGGGGATGTTACAACCATTACCCATACTCGAATGGAAATGGGAAAACATCACTATGGACGTTTTCATAGGACATCCTAAAACATCCAAAGGCAATAATGCTATCTGGGTCATAGTTGATCGTCTTAAAAAGTCTGCACACTTCATTGCTATTAGAGAGGATTTCTCTCTGGATCAGCTTGCCCGGATATATGTAAAGGAAGTTGTAAAATTGCATGGAGTACCACTTTCTATTTTATCTGATCGGGATCCGAGATTTACCTTGAAGTTCTGGCGAAGTCTTCAGCATACTCTGGATACAGAGTTGAGTTTCAGCACTACTTATCATCCTCAGACAGACGTTCAGTCTGAGAGAACAATTCAAACTCTAGAAGATATGTTGAGAGCTTTCTCTATGGATTTCAAAGGTGGTTGGGATCAACACCTACCTTTGGTGGAATTTAATTATAATAATTGCTTTCACTCCAGTATTTAGATGGATCCTTATAAAGCTCTCTATGGAAAGAAATGCAGGACTCCAACTTGCTGGGATGAAGTTGGGGAAAGAAAGCTATTAGGACCTAATCATGTTGCTGATATGGAAGAAAAGGTCCGATCTATTCAACAACACATAAGAGTAGCTCAGAGTCGACAGAATAGTTATTCCAACAACTGAAGAAAAGAAATAGAGTTTGAAGTGGGTGATAAAGTTTTCTTATGAATATATCCTTAGAAGAGGGTAATGATATTTTGAAAGAAGGGGAAGTTGAGCCCTAGATATATCGGTCCTTTCGAAATACTGGATCGTGTTGGAAAGGTAGCTTACCAATTGGCGCTTCCACCATATCTATCTCATGTTCATGATGTGTTCCATGTATCTCTCCTGATAAAGTACATACCTGATCCATCACATGTACTCAACTCAGAAGTTGTACCGCAGGACCAAGATCTTTCTTATGTAGAACAGCCGATAGAGATTCTAGATCGTAGTGAAAAAGTCCTACGGAACAAGACCACTCGCTTGGTGAATGTTTTATGGAGGAACCACCAATTAGAAGAAGCTACATGGGAGCTTGAGGATATGATGAGGGATAGGTATCCTCATCTTTTTGTTACAAAGTGACGAATTTCGAGGGCGAAATTCATTTTAAGGGGGGTAGAATGTAACACTCGAGACTTTTATGAGAAATATTTTTTTTATATAAATCATCAAAGGGATCTTCCACTACACACAACACTAGCTTTGCTTGCTTTAAACGCAACTGTGGCCTTCCACGATAGCTTGTGTCGTACACAATACCGTGTTTCACTAAACAACGATATGCTATTAAAATATTATTAAAACTAGCCGTTATGAATAGTAATAACAACTTTTTGAAAATTTGTAAATTTTATTTCTCAAAATGTACTTCATTTTTTGATTCGGAATATCTAAATTATCTTAGGGTGAGATTTTGTTACTTTTCGGATAACTTTCATATTCTGATGAATAGTAAAAATTATTAAATTTTAATTAAAAACAAATTTTTTAATCGAAATAATTAATAGTGGTAAATTATTAATTTGAGTGGTTTTAAAGTATACTTAGAATATATTTTTACAATTTAATTCAATGTTTTTCATTGGATGTAATTTCAAATTTAAATCAGACATAAACAAGTGTCAATCTTTTGATAGTTATTATCTCTTAAAAACACGCTATTTGTCTTGACGACGGGAATTAATTTTTAAATTAGTTAATGTAACTGATATGTTTTGAATTTGGTAATGTAAACATAATTTTTGAATTCATAATATAAAATATAGCTTAGGCCTAATTTGTGGTATTTTTCTGGAAACTTTCATTTTTTGATAAATAGTGAAACCACTAAGTGGTAGTTAAAAAAATGAATATTTTCATAAAACATAATTTTACCGCTTCTGTGAGTGGAATTTTAAAAATACGAAAGACATAGTTAATATCAAGGACTAAAATGTGGTTCAATGAGATGAAAATAATTTTTGGTGAATAGTATCTTTTTACTTTTTTTAACACGGTTAAAAGTAAATAGGGTAGTTCAGGGTAAAAATGATATTATTATTACCCTAACACATGTCCTAATTAAATTGGATAAGTGTAATTCGACCAAAAACAAACTTAGGAATAAAATATGACCCTTTAGGCCCACTTGGAATAGATTAGGACATTTATTATCAATTTATTTAAAGAAGGTTTAAAATAGTTAAAATCAATGTTTAATAACTAAAGCATTTTTAATATAGGGTTATACATAAGATAAATTCGACTATAACTATTCATTAGAAAGAGAAAAAGATTTACTATATAATGGTAATTTATTTGTAATTTTTAGATTTAAAATAATTTAATTTATTTGTGATACAATGATAATGCAGTAATTATCTTATTAATGAAATATTGACATAATTGATGTTATAAATACCGAAATAAATGTAATTTGAGGCTTTTCTTGAATTCCAATAATTTTATATGTTAATATTACATGTTAGTATTGATTTTATTAAATATTTTCGAACTAATCATTCTGTTTTGATTTTCACAACATTCAATTACCAAATAGTGTCAAAATTTACATAAAATAGTTTTTAAAACAAATACTATAATATTAATTGTTATTTTATTCCAAAAAATCTAAGTCTCGTCCAAATGTCTTATATACGGTTATATATATTAATAATAAACAAATTGGGGTTAGTTTGGCTTGATATAGTATGTTTATTAACCTTATAGTGTAAGAAAACAAGAAGACGCGGTAAAAGTTAAATTATCTAACTTACAGTTAAATCGAAATGATAAGGTTAAAATTGATACCTAAACTTGTCTAAATTGTATTGGATGAGATGATTTCTACACATCCCCACCTTAGATTCGAAATATATCAATTTGGAGCTATTAAAAACCGAATTTTACTTTATAATAAAATAATATTTTTAGTTATTCCAAAGGTGCCCCTCTCATCCCTTATAAAATGGAACCTCCTCCCTCTCTTCCTCACACCACATTGAGCCTTCAAGATCGGCCAAACCCTACCAAAATCTCCTCTCCACTTCCCTAGAAACATCCTAGAGGTCCTGGTCTTCTTCAAAGACCAATTTTAGTGCCCTAAGAGGAGGTCTCAAAGAGGCGCTTCAAAAAAGAGGTAATGCCTGTTACCGATTCTTTTATCTTTATTGCTTCTTCCACTTCTTATTATTTAGTTTTTTCATTTTGAAGTAATAACATCATTATCAATCATATATTGATATGTTATTATAAGTATTAAAAAACCCTATTTCACCATCTATTCATCCTACGGAAAATGAAATCACCACGCGTGCGTACGTACAGAATACCGTCTTCATGCCATGGTGTAATCTATTTTCCACCACCACCTTACTCGAATGGGTATAATGGTGTAAATAATAACTATATATGATTTTTGTAAAGTGATATTTATTCTAAAATAGTATACATACACTCCAATACAATTCCACGATCATGGGAACGATATCATCGCTCGTGCGTACGTACGGAATACCGTCTCCACGATGTGATGCGACTCGTTATACATGATATTCATTGCATAATGATTATATAAATGAATTGAGTGAATGGATATGATATATATTACACTAATACCATTCTGAAAATGATGTATCTATAACATAAAATGAAAAATAATAATTTATTCAAAAAAACGCGCATAAGAACAAAAAGTAATAAACACCTGAATAACAAGTAGTAATGAAATATTACTAATAAGAAGATAATAATATGACAATATATGATATCATAAAAATAATTATGATTCTGTAATAAGTCAATAACATTATTTAAATCATTATACAGGAGGTTCGGACACTTACGAAGCAAATCGGACCTAAGGTAAGGGAAAATATCAGAATCTCATTTTATCCGAGATTGTTTATACATTGGTATTTACTAGGGTGTATTTTATCATCCACATCCATGTTTAATCAATATGTAATATTATTTCCATCCACCTACAATTGTTTAAATCAAATTTTACCCTTAGGTTAGTTTTTAGTAAAAGATATGAAAGGAATCTTTTGTCGTTTTTCGTACGAGGTTCTTTTTGACTTTTCCGACAAAAGTACTAGAAGAATGTTTTTTTAACTCATACGGCATAAATGGATTTTTAAAACATTATTTCCAAGATTCTTCCTTTACAAGATTTCAAGTTTATTTTTAATCAACTTCTTTTATATTAAAATTTTATGACATGTTAAGAAAGGAAATTGTTTTTGAAAGGATATTTTCCTCAAGAATGGAGTTCATGTTTTTTATTAAAATTATTTTCCATCTAAGATAATATAGTTTTCTGTTTCTATCGCTATTATTACATTGATTTTATTATGTTCTGATGGAATTATTTTATGAATTACTTTATCTTATATGAATCGTTTTATGATATCACAGTGTTTAAGAATCCCATTTTTATTACATGGGTTATGCAATGATGTATGATTTATGATTTTGTGGCACACATAAGAATGGTTTCATTATGAGATGGGTGGGACCTATATCTCCCTCCAATTCATTGGGTAAAGATTTTATATCTCATGAGATAGACATGGCTGGAACATCAGGTTAAACCTGTTTAGTGAAACAGGACTGAAACGAGGAATGAACTCGGTTCAGAAATGGACTTTTTCCACTAAGATAGTCTTGGAAATGAGTCTTGACTAATAAGAAATGATTCTCTATGATTATGTGTGTATGCCACAAAGTTCCATGTTTTATGTTATGATTATTGTGTTTACATTTCACTACCATGATTTATACCATGTAATGAAATTATGATATCTTTTGCAGGGTAAGATTTCCAAAATGTTATGTTCTTATGAATATGATGTGATTGATATTTCTTTTGTTTACCCTTACTGAGCATTTGAGCTCACCCTTTTGTATTTTTTCTTTCCCCAGGTTAGGAAGAAGGTTATTATGTAAGATATTACAAAAGGGACTATAGATATGATGAAATAAATGGGAGACAGTGTAGACGCTTTATGAACCAGTTGTTTATGTTTCCCTGTTTCTAAAGACATTATACCAATACAGTCCTTTCATGGTTTTGTTATATGTTGAATTAAGTATGCTTCAATTTTGTAGTAATAAAAATGTATGTAAAGTATGGGTTGTTATATGGATCATTGGGTATGGAAAGATTAATAAAAGAGGTTTATATTGTTCTCATTATTCTGTGCTAGAGTTCGTAATGAGAATCAATGTTTTAAAAAAACATGGAATACTGTTGGTTCAAATTTTATTTGTTCAGTGTAGGGTAAGACATGGGTCTTATGTGATTAGGAGAACCCCTAGTTAATACATCCTTTAATGGGGATGAATTCCCTTAAAAAGGGAAGGTACTTCGGGAAAGGAAGTATATGATTCAAACCTCTTCTAATGATAAAGTGGAAGAGGGGATTGTATTTCATGTAGATATTCAAACCTATGAATTATCTACTCATATGCTCGAAAAGGATTAACTTTTCCCTAATAATGATGAAAATTATGTCATTCAGTTATTAAGTGAGTATGTGGATAACAAGTCACCATTTAGAATGAAATTGTGGGTATATATTGCAGTAGAAGTCATTAGCAGCTACTCGAAACTAATGTTAACTCTACCAATGGCCTAAGCAGAAACACTATTTATGTGTATAAAAATGATGATGTATCTTGTGGTGAAAATGAATTTTTCAATGATGTGAATGAAAAATGTGGATATATAATTTTGGAAAGAGAGAACCTTACCCAATACCACATATAAAGGTAACAAATAAGGAGGTAGATGTCTCTAATAAATTCATGGAGACTAGTACTTTTACACTGGCAGTATATCGGCCAACCACCAGGATGATAGGTAATAATAAAAATAATATCCTCCTTGATGAGGATGTATTCGAGGTGGTCACCCATTAAAAATCCATCTCTCTTGGACCGTCACCTATTTCTAGAATAAGAGATAATGTGGAGGATCAGGGTACCTTGGAATCCCTAAAGATAATCATGGTGTTGATCATGGATTTCTTTGATGACTCCACTGGATTCAGGTAAACATACCTTTCTTCTAATTAAAGTATTGAAAATATATCAAAGTAATGGGGTATTTTGTGAATAATTTGTTAATTCTCATTCCATTGAGACTTTAATATGGAAAAATTCTGAGAAAATATCATCTAAGGGATCAGGACTATCTGGAAAACATGATTTTCATTCCCATAAGAATCTTATCCCACTGGATGATAATATTGATTCATGAGTGGTCGATGAGATATGGAGATATCCCTAAACATTGTAGTTGGTCCATAATCTGAGAAGTAGAGTAGGTGGTCATTACCATAGATGAGAAGTCCTCTTACCCACTTTTGGAAGTTGTTATTACTATTCTTTAGATACCAAATTTGTTAAAGCTTTTTTTATTTTATTTTTAATAAATTTTAAGACTATTGTACAAATCCCTTGGTTCACACTCTCTTAGTATATAATAAATTTATTTATTATATATGTATATTTATAGTAATTTTATAATTTTCTAAATATATATATTTATAATTATAATTTAAAATGTATATATTTCAAAATATTCTCATATAATTATAGATATTTTATATGAATGTATATATTTAAATAATTGTGTTCTGTGATGAGGGATGGGGGAGTCGTTCCTCTTGGAAATAATATAGAGTATGTTTTTTCTTCAACATAGATATTCCACACTTTTATTCTTTAAATCTTATGTATAGAAGGGTGAAGAAGAACCCAGGTCCTCTGTGTACTCCCCCATAAGATGTTGGACCCACCTTATGTGTACGCTTCTCTGAAGATAGATGTAAGGGATATCGGCCTGGGGAAAGGTATGATTCATTATTCTCTATGTATCTGATCTCTAATACCTTTTCAAGATGAATACACTAGTAATTATTTCAAAAAGGGGGTTACTACATGGTTATTTCCATAATGGAAGGAAATCATGGTATGAAGTGAGATCTGAAAGATTACCATTACAGTACGTACGAGTGTTTCCAAAAGGGGAGAAATCATGGGGTCTTGATGAGTTGGTAAAAAGTATGTTTATTTTCTATGGAGTATGTTAATGGATATTAGTTCCATTAGGTAATTGATATTATCATATATTGCTCCAAACTACTGATATCAAAATTAACTCTAGGGGATTCAGAACATTTTCATGGAAACCAGGTGTCCAATGTTTGTAGGAATAGTCACTAGGTTTTGATCCCTTTGAAATTAAAAATATGTTTTCACTCATCAAGGTATAAATCCATGGATTGGGTGTATTCATTGGCATCCAAGGATCTTTTATGATTTTTCATTGAAAATTGGAGTACCCATTAAAATTTACAAATAGACTAAAGAAGCTAGATTAATCCAATTTGTGATAATCCTTATTGAATTTGACTTGAACTCCACACCTATTAACCAGGAAATTGTACTTACGGATGATGAATATTTGGTTCTGAATTTATTTATATAAAAATATCCCTATATTCTTTTGTGAAATTTATCCTACTGAGGAATTAAAAAAATTAATGAAGAACGATTTTATTTGGATAATTTTGTCCTTAAGAGGTCATGTTGTAGATGATTACAAAAATATAAGAATAAATGACTTATAGAATATGTGGATTATTTCCATAATAGATTATAAAATTTAATGGGTGTGAATGATTATGAGGAGATCATTATCAAAAAAATACCCTTGTGGGTTCTAGAATCCAATACATAGTAGGGGATCTACACATAATTATAGGGAAGGATCATGAAGAGAGGGATATCCATGATGAGTTTTGCACTGAATTAACTAGCAATGCATGTGGAAAATGTACATGTTGTGACTCAATGATAGATCTGATGAAATCATGATCTTATATTTTTTATGAAGAAGTGGAGTAGCTTGTAGTAAATGAAAAAATATATTTTAGAGAGGCTCTTTGAACAAGAACCAAAATTGTATATAATATTGGAGTTTTCTCTAAATAATTAAACCCAGAGGATGCTGTCTATAGGAAAGTAAATCATGACTTGTGGATTGAATCTCTAATCACATCCAAAAGGAACATAAAATAAATGTTTTTATATGTTTCACCAGAAATATTTATGAACCCCAGCTCTAAAAATGTTCACTCTTCAACATTAGGAAACACTACATACTTGGCATGGAATAATTAATTTCCTATGAAAAATAATATTTTAGTGGACTAATATGTATTTATGAAGGTCATATCTATAAAATCAAGGACATGTACACATGTTCCAATAATGGTTTGTTCTGTGCATCTATAAATGCATGAAAAATAACGGGTTCTCAACAATGGTGTTGGTATTCCACCTGATGACATTATAGGCAAGGAGAAGCATGTAACATCAACTCTCAGGATGCCTATAGTATTTTTAAATAGTGTCAATTAAAGTCCTATGATTCTTGTGGGACGTTTCTAGAATATTTATGCTACTATGGATGCAACAAAACAATCTGGTGACCCTACTGACAAGAATAAACCCATTACAGGAACAGTTCCAGTCCTTGTTGCAATATCTTAGGAGGTTGGTCAAGTTATTATTTTAAAAAGGCATCCTACTAGGAAAATGAAAGACTGGATCATGGTCAATCCGAAGGTATGAGAACACTCACATAGTTTTCTTGACATATAAAATAGATCAAATATTATAGAGGTTTTCCTTGAGATATTTGGTAACATTCATAGAATGTGCATTAAGGCTTTGAAATCAAAGAGTCTCTCTGATTAGAAAATTTTATCCAAGGGTTTAGGTCTGGCCTGATAACCAGATACAAGGTCTCTTGAGGATCCAACCATACTATATGAGCACAATGACCCTCATGATGATGTTGACATGATATTCAAAAAACCCAAAACCTAGTGGAGTGTCCATCGTTTAAGAGGTATGGGTGGTGGTCGATATATGTCTACAAGATTATTTTCATTATGTCACTGAATAGGGGAAATAGGTATTGGTTAGGAGCTTCTGATCCCTACTTCTATTAGTTATGAATTTTGATTCAATTTATAATGAATTTTAAGGGTGTGGGATAGGTATCAAACCCAGACTAGATCCTCTTAATTATTTTTATATAATTATATATATTTTTATAATATATGGTAGAAGACAAAGGTGATCCATTTACAGGATATGATCTGATTGGGAGGATATACCATAGAAAAATCAGGGGAGATCTAGGTAGATCATGTGTTATATGACACAAATGGTGTGAAGTACCTCCTGAAGATAGTAGGGAACTAGTAGCAGACTATCATCCATTTGAGATGCTATGGTGAGTGAATATCATTGAAGATTCAGACATGAGTAGATCACTTGTATGTAGGGGTAATTATGGGAAGGATAACAACAATCTACCAATGTTGTCTACCAATCAAAATATATAGTATAAATAAAGGAAGATTCAGATTCATAATGGTGGAAGGCCTTTCTCACCGTCTCTCACATGAAGGTTTTGGGGTCTTTTAGGGAGTCGATTTCAGTAAACCCATGGTGGTAGTGGCACCAGACTGCTGTAGAAACTTCATCAATTGGTGGTGTATGATTAATGATCCTGTAGGAACTGAATGCTTTAGAGGTACTCAAGATGATAAAAGGTCGTGAAAATAATTATTTTTGGGAATTTTCCTAGATGTGTGGTTTGTGATCAACGACCCTTGGGTTCTATAAGGCATCAACGAAATCCATGTCTTATGATGGGGTGGATAGTCAGGTTTCTGATGGTGATTGAAGATGAGAATGTGTCGAAGATCTAGGATCCTATTGGTATCTGTGAGAGCATGCCAATGAGTTTGGCCTTGTCTCAACGGGAAGTCAGTGAGTTGGCAATGGTGTTCGGTATTTTTAAGTAGACTGAGTGTGTGGTAGTGTGGTGTGGGGTTTATTCCTATTGATGTAAGTGATGTAGGGAATATACAGAGAGATGTAGGGGTTGGTTGGTGACATCCATGGCTACCGAATATAGTTTGTGATGACGATGATAGGTTACTATGACCAAGAGTGTTGTGATGACTTTAGGGGTGTAATTGTTTTGTGACCTAGGGAAAAGAGATGACCTTATTAGGGATGACCTCTGGAGGCACTGCCATCATGGATGTTATCAGCGATCTAATGGCCTTTGGGACAACATTTGTGGTTTCTTGTGAGCTGGCGTAGGTGTGGGAGTTTAGGTGTCTAGAATTTGGGCTTATGGATCTAAATAATAAGAATACGAGTCATAAAATTTTATTTGGTGTCATATTTCCACTTTTGGTTTGGTGGGGCTATATGGGCCACATGGTTGTTGGGTGATGTCCTTTCTCATTTATTTTCAATCATAAATTTTTAGGTCTGAGTATGCTTGGTAACTGAATTTTCTAGGCATGTTTAAGTAATTATATACTTATATTAATATATATATATATATATATAATAAATATATTTTTTATAATTTTTAGATTATTTAAATATTTATATTTATATTTACAATTTTAATTATAAATAAAATTATTTAAAAATGATTGTTTGTGATTATATATATTTATTTATATAATTATATAGTGTTATAAAAATAAATATATTATTTAATATAAAAATATATATAATTATAAATATAATAAAAATATTTTTTATTTAAATATATTTATTATACTTTTATAATTATATAAATATATTTAAAAAGAATTTATATATAATTATAAATATATTTATATAATTATATATATTTATATATTTATACATATATTTAATTATATATATTTATGAAATTATATACTAATTAATATATAATTATATATAATTATAACTATAATAAATATATTTATCATTTGAATATATTTATTTTAATTTTATAATTATTTAAATATATATATATTTATAATAATAATTAAGAAAAAATATATTCACTAATATGTGTATATAATATATATATTAATTTAAATGTAGTGTTGTTTCCCTTTTATTAAAATATAAGTAAATGGTGAAGATGAAAGATGGGGAAAGACATATCAATAATGCCCTCATCAATAAAAACAGTCACAAACCTAACATTTTTCAAGTCTCGCCCACAATATTACATTCCTCAACCGGCAAAGTTCTCCAATTAATTTATCCATTTCACATTCTCAACCTTTTGGATAATGAAATCTACTCTAACAATTTATTTTCTCTAAAGTCCATCTATGTCCATGTCCTCTGAGCCAGTTCATCCAATATCTGCCTGAACGTCCACCTTATTAGATATCTATATAAGAATTGAAGCCTCATTCCCTTTCTCTATGAGGGTATTCACATCATCATTCTAGATTTCTCCATTAGAAAAGATTTTCATGATAAAAACATTACAACATACCTCATGAACATCTTATTTTTTTCCTTATTTATCTTCATTAATAGAATCAAGAACTCCATAATGAATTTGAGTAGTCACATATGCTATTAATGATTCATGTGATGCTGGAGAATTGTATTCCAAAACACCTAAATTTATTGGTGATGATCTCCTAGGTTATGAAAAAAAAGAATCAGATCCCCTTCACGGTATTTAAGCATCACACTCTTCAACTTTCATGTTCCCAAAGGATTGAGGCTACATCTCCAAAGATGAAATCCCAAGACCTAATGTACATCCATGGACATAAATAACTACTTTGGTGGGAGAGAATATTTGTTTGACATATGTATAAAGTAAAAGTGACTCCATTATTGTTTTATTCATTTTAGGTGATTCGGAATTCATTTTTTTGTTTTCCACTATAGGCCCTAGATGTCATAATCCTCAGTGGTGGGGTCATGATCAAAGCATCAATAAAGGACGATCCCCCCTTCATAGTGGGTTCCACACCTTTACCTTTCAAAACATTAATTGAGTTCTTTGGAAGGCCTTATTTGATATTATATTTATTAAAATATACATCCAAAATGGCATGGCCTTCTGCGATTATTCCATGATTGGTAGTTGATTCAATACACCAGTTCCCTCTAATGGATCCAACATCATCTTGGGTCTGAGATGCCGATATAGGAGGCCTATCATCATGGAGAGGCCCTTCCAACTACACCATAAGAAAATACCCAATAGGATCTGAACCACTAGTATTATAATCTTATAATTTATAATTATCTTTCTTTCATTTTTTTACATCAAGTAGTGACATCATGTAAATTCATAACGAAAAAATAATATATGATTTTGCTTCCAAAAGATTCCTTAGAATGCCATATAATATTTAACACAAAACATATTGCTGTAAATTTATCACACACAATATTCAAATGATATTTATATATTTTAGTTGAGAGGACCAATTTATTAGTTAAGGTCATTTTTTGTTCCAGTTGTACCAAAACTATAGAAAAAATAATCATATCTACCATCTCAGTATCTTTATCCAATTTTAATGGAACACCAATTTAGGATAAAATATCAAATGGAATTTGATTATTACATATATCTAGTTATGTCCAAATATCTTGATCTAGACTTGTAAAATAGAGTTCCTAACATGAAATTGGTTGAAGTTAAAATCACATTCATAAATTATCAATGAACCTTGTTTTAGTGAGTCCATTCCAAACCCCAAATCCCTTATTTTAAATTCATAATTCATAAATAAAATATGAAATTTTCCCATAACTATTAGTATTAACATCCAATCAGAGAAACATAGAATTGATGAAATCTTTCAAATATGATCTAGAGACTTCCAGATATGGTTTCCATTAAAAAAGAATTTTTTTCAATAATTTAATGCATAAAAGATTCTAGATGGTCTTCAATCACTTTTTTCTGTTAAAAACTCATGCGGCACTCCCCCCATTTTTGATTCTACCAGATTTGGAAGCATGAAGTGTAAAAAAATGGACATGATTTAGGATTTTAAATTTATTGAGCCAATAATGTTTATGAAATATAACAATATAAACACAATCATAGCCTCTAAAAATGATATTCTATAACTCATCTAGATCGTCCTTTGTAAAATCCACAAGAGAAGTCAAAATTCGTTTAACCAACACACATATGAATACACTTACAAAATCATACATACAATTATAAACATACAAATATTTTTAATTATTTAATATTAACATTATTATATATTTAAATAGATATATAAATTTATATATTATATATTTCATTACTGAAAATATGGAGGAACTTAAGAGGACACTCCCATATTATCTCAACGATTTGGTCTTCTTATATCCCAAAATTTTAAATCTCCATACCATTACCTTGAACCAACATGTTATTCGGTAGGGATAAATATAATTAGTATATATGATGGATCATGATGTGGAAGTCTTCAAGCTTCTATCATCTTTCTCTAGTTTCTCATGGGGGATCCCTTATCCCTCTTTCTAATCGTGCTCTGCATCAAATCATATTCAACGGGTCTTCTCGACATGTGTTAGCCACAGAATATTCTATGTCGAATAGGATCGATTTTCCAAGAATTAAATAAGTTATCATATTTATTTGATGAATGGAATGAAACCCTAGATGTTTATTCATCTTATTTCTCATCTTGCTGATATTTGGGGTTTTTCCAAATTCAAGTGTGTATCCCTTATAGGGGGGGTTCCCATTTTATTTCCCTCTATGGTGAAGTGCACTGTGTTGCATTTGTTGTCAATGAGGTATGTTGTTGATCAGAAGATGTCAAAGAATGAATGGATGTCAAGGAGAGTCAATATGTGAATGACAAAGGATATGATGGTGTTGGTGATGAATGAAGGATGGCCATTGTGTTAAGATGAATGTCACTTAGGAGATTCACTAAGTGGCATAAGTGTTTATGGTTGAAACATTCATCAATGTTAAAATATCAAACGATTTTAGAAATGTTCTTAATGTTTCAATACTTGTATCAAGTTGATACTAAGTGACAACACTTGAGGAATGAATGATGATGGAGCATCATTACATCTGAGGACTGTTGAACTGGTATTTAAGTTCTAAGAACTTGTATCAACTGGATACAATGTCACAACAATATTAGAAGACCATGCATTGTCTTAACAATGCATGAGGAGATGAGGAGAACCATCCACAACTCCTAAGTGGATTAAGTGGTGCTAATGAAGTCCATGCACTGTCACTTAGTGCATGTGAATTTGAAGAAGATCCATCTTGATCTCTGATTCGATCAATGAAGAACATTGAAGATTATGTGATTCAGGAGCTTCAGTTGAAGGAAGAAACCTTTGGGAATTCCTTTCCTTGGTGAAGAATACATGATTGAAGAGGATGGAAGGGATTCCAATGAAGAATATGGAAGAATTCTTTTGAAGTAGAAGAAGATGGAGAAGATAAGAAAGGATAGTGAGTGGAATTTGGCATTTGAACCTTATTACTTTGTTTTTAAACAAATTACATGTTCTATACTTAAGCAAAAAAAGAGCCACCAAGGAGGTCAGCCGAGGGTCATCACCCAAGGCTCTTGTGGGACTCAAGGTCACCACGCCCGTGGGGAACCCTCAAGGCCAATGTAGCAGCCCTGAGGTAGGGGTGCACCCGCAAGATGCAGCGTAGGCGCCAGGGGCACGCCCGGAGGAGCGCATGGTGGGCACATAGCGCGCCCGTGTGTGCATAGTGGGCGCCAGTGGCGCGCCTGAGTGGCCGGGGTGGGTGCAAGAGCGCGCCCGCAGAGAGAACATGGTGTGGGGCGGCACCGTGGAGGGTGAAGTTCAACTGGACGTTCAGCGGCATCCGAACACTGTTAAACCGCAGAAAAACCGGGAGCCGTTTCGATGTGGGACGCGGGATTTTGCCGCGGAGCGAATCGTGGCCGCTCGATCGATCACGCGCCAGATCCCGACCGCACAATCGATCCCGTGCGAGATCTTCTGATCGCGGCCGTCCGATGTCTTTCAATCGCCCGATCCAACGGCCCGCAAGTTATCCTCTACCTCGAGCTCGGCCGAGGCACCTCCCACGACGCTACCTGAACCAGAGGACTCCCGAATGAAGAATTCGAGCTCCCGACCACTGTTGATCAAGCCAAAGACACCTTCGAGTTCTCCTTTCCATGAGGAACTCATACATGCATAAAAATACTCACGCATGCAATGAGATAAGATTTTCGAAGAAGGCCAAGGCAAACGAAGTGCCGAGGCCATGTGGGGTTTATGTTTTGCATGAATCGACTTAAAGGAGGCCATGCAAACGTTCTAAAATGCATGCACATGAATAAGTCTGAAAACAAAAGAACCCGCGTGAAACAGAGGAGAAAATCAAGGTTTGAAGAATCTTGAAAACCCGAAAATTTTGGGAGTTTGAATTTATATCCCACGGAAGATTTTGCACTGACTCTGCCTATAAAAGGAGAGCCCGAGGCGATGGTTTTGTTGGCTAGAAAACTTGAAAGAAGTCCCGTGAGAGTGCCTCTGTGCCTCACGAAGTTTGGTGCCCCGCGCAACCCACTTGTGCGGCTGAAGTTCTCGGGGCCACCCAAGGTCCTGAAGGAGTCCCCTGCCCGCCTCACTTGCGCATCAGGAAGAGCTCTCTCTGCCCTCATACTTGCGCGGCAGGAGTAGCTTGCGCGCCCGAGGTGCTCTTCCACTCTTGAGGATTGCACGACCCGAGGCCGCATCACTTGCGCACCCCGCGGTTGGTTGAGCCTTGCACGACTGCCTTGCACCCGAGGCCTTGTGCGGACCTTGCACCTTGTGATCCTGTGCGGCAGTGGATAAGAGGTTGGCTGCACCATTCACCTTGTGTGTGTGTCACTTGGGAGAACACCCTACGGGCAGTGTGTGTGCAAAGTGAAGGAGGAAGGCCGAGCACTACTGGAAAAAAGGCCTATACCCACGGTTCAAAACCGTGGGTATAGCCCCCAAAACCGTGGGTATAGCCTATACCCACGGTTTTGGGAACCGTGGGCTGGAATGGCGTCGGTATAGGGGTCTTGACCTATACCCACGGTTTGGTAGAACCGTGGGTATAGGCGTGTCACACAGCAACACCACGTTGTACAGCGTGGCAGGCACTTTCCCCACGGTTTGAAAACCGTGGGAAATATATTCATTTAAAAAAAAGAGCCTACCAAGGTTTGAACCCTGCACCCAGCACCTGAGAGCGAAACCCCGAACCAACCGAGCTAGGAATTTTATACGTTAATTATGCATATATAAGATTATATATATTAGTCCGCTCCGCATCGCGTATTCAAAAAACGCGGCTTCGGGGATTCGATCCCGCGCCTCCGCAAACAAGTCTCGCGCCGCACCAAGCGACCAACCAGCCTACCGCCGTTATTGTAATATATTGATAATTTTATTTTAATATATTCATATAACAGTTATAATGGAAAAGAAAAGGCTTCCGGGTTTTGAACCGGCGCTTCCCATCGGCTGGACAGTAACTGCGACCAACAGAGCTGACAACTCAATTGATATATGGTTATAATTTTGCATTCTTATAATAATATATCTGCTACAATCGAAAAAAAACAATGAGCAGGATTTCTAACCCGAGACCTGTGCTAAGGGATTTCAGGAACTGACCAACTGACCTAAATATTTTATACGTTTTAATATTTGATATCCCTATATTTATATTATTTCATATCGTCTTTTCACCCCAAAAAAATTCGGTCCCGCGTAATTTTTCGTTCCCGCCATAACGCGGGAACGAAATACCCACGGTTTTGACAAACCGTGGGTATAGGTCTTTGAAAAATATACCACCTATACCCACGGTTTTCACAAACCGTGGGTATAGGTCTGTAGAACAAAATCTATACCCACGGTTTTGGCAAAACCGTGGGTATAGGTCTTCAAAAAAAACCTATACCCACGGTTTTTCCAAGAACCGTGGGTAAAGGGGACCTATACCCACGGTTTTGGAGAACCGTGGGTATAGGTCCCAATACTATCCCTATACCCACGGTTCCCAAAACCGTGGGTATAGGGGGGGCCTATACCCACGGTTTTATGTAGAACCGTGGGTATAGACCCATTTTCCAGTAGTGGAGACATTTTTGTGTGTCCATGATTGAAGAAATAAGTTGGCCCAGGCTTAGTATTTGTGTGTGCAAGAAGAAGAAGGCCACAACACACCCCGTGTGTGTGCAATGTGGGAGAACACCCTATGGGTAGTGGGTGTGCAAAGTGGAGGATGGCCGGGCATTAGTGCCTTGTGTGAAAAGTGAAGACCTCACATTGTGTGTGTTTAAGAATTGGAGAAGGTCATAGCCTTAGGTGTGTGCAAAATGAGGAAGGCTTGCACATTGTGTATTCAATTTGATGAACACCCTTAAGAAGAGGAGAGAGGCCAAATCAATTGAGTGCAAAGTGAAAAAGTGGTGTGTGCAAAGTGAAGAGGCCGAACCTAGGTGTGTGAAAAGTGTACACATTTAGAAGAAGAAAGAAGAGGACATCCACACTAAATTATAACACACTTTTAAGTGTGTGAAAAAATTGAACAAAGTGTATGAGTGAAGAAGGTGTGTGTGCTTAAGGAGAAATTACACTCTTTGAGTGTTTATCACACCAAGGAAGAGAAGGAGGGGAGTGAATGCTTGCATGCATGCACATGTACACATGAACAAAGCCAAACTAGCTTGTGTGCATTTGAGGAGTCCAAGACCAAGAGTTCTTGAAGAATATTGAGAAGCCATGCTATCAGTGCATGAAGAGGCAATGATGCCATGCACTCAGTGCATGAAGTTGATGTAAAGTCAGACTGAAGCCAGACTGAAGTGGAAGATATTATTTGGCTGAGTTTTCAGTAGTTGAGCAAGACCAACTAACCTTATCAGAGGTTGTTGAAGTTTCTTTAAGAGAGAGGCCATGTCATCCTAAGAAGAAGGAGATAAATCCTGAGAAAGAAGAGGAGTCCTGATCAACCACAAGTGATCAGAAGAAGAGAGCAAGGCCAGCAGCCTTTATCCCAGGCTGTTGAGGATACTTGAAGAACTTAAAGTGAAGTAGAGCTACTCGTGTGACTCGAGGAGCCAGGAGAAGCCCCCTGTGAGACTCAGGGGGGGAAGAAGTCTTCAGTGGGATTCTGGAGCAGGCCAGTGGGACTCTGGTAACACTGTGGGACGTAGTATAAAGACCCTCATGTGGGACTCAGGAGAGATACAGTGGGACTCTGTATCGACCAATGTAATTCTAACAATTTATAATGGAGAAACCATGTTGGGGCATATAACCAACATGGCAAGGACGTTGGCCTTTAGTGCCGAACCTTGTAAATACTTGTGTCCTGTGCCTTTACATTTATTGCATCACTCGAGGAAAGGCTGAGAGATACAAGAAGAGTGTATTGTGGCCTTAACAATCCATAGAGGTTTAATTGATAAAGAATCAATTAGTATAAAGTTTTAAAGGATCACTGATTCACCCCCTCCCCCTCTCAGTGATCAAACTGATCCGGGCACTTCAATTGGTATCAGAGCGAAGGTTACCTCTAAAAGATCCAAGGGAATCTTTATGAAGTGCATATTTGAGGAAGTGAGTGAATACCCTCAAATGGAGATATCTTCCAAGACTCTGAAAAATAGGAAGAAGAAACAGGAAAAGAAGATGAATAAATCTTGTCCTAGCTGTAATGAAGTTGGAACAATGATTGATCTTCAAAGTGCAATCAAATATCTTCAGAAGACAGTCCCCATGGAAGTGGAAAAGTTTATAGCTACAGGAATCCATGATATTCAAGAAGGAAAATTACAGCTAGAAGAAGAAGCCAATGCAATGGAAGATCAGTTGGCTAAAAGGGTTGGCATAACCAACACTATCAGAAAGCTGGTGATGGCTAAAGAAGAAACAGTATCTCTTTGCAATGAAAGATATGAAGACACAACTGAAGAATTGCAAAGAAGCCTTTCTGAGAAATAATTCTTTAGAATAATGGTCAAAGAAGTTTTCCATGCACTGGGAAAGAGGCAGAGAGTGTCAATGATTGTCAGATATGCTCAACATGAAGACAAAGTTAAAAGGGTGAAGGAGCTGGACAATTCATTGCTAGAAATAAAAAAGATGCATGACGACCAGATAAAGAAGCTGGAAGAGAAATGGGAAGGAAGGCTAAGAACTATTGAGGATGAGAATAACTCCCTCAATATGAAATGCATAGAACTGGAGGTGATATTGAAAAATCAGAAATCACCCAAAGCCAAAGCCTCCCAGTCAGCTGAAAGGAGAAATGTTGCTACTCAAGTATACATTGAGCAGGATGATTCTAAAAGAAAGACATCCTCTAATAAAAGGGCAACAACTTCTAAAAAGAAGGTACCATCCATCCCATATTGTACTCATGTTTCTAAATGTGTTTCCACAAAAAGTGCAGGATGGAAGAATAACACTGAACAAGTATGGATGAATAAGATAAATAAAGAGAGCTCTCCTGAAACAAAACAACAATTCAAGAGAAATTCCCAACAGCAAGGAATCAAGAGGTCAAGATTTGTGGGTCAGTGATGGTGTTGTAATAAGTATGGGCACTATGCAAAAGATTTCTGGTAAAATCCACTGAATGTAAAAGCACAAAGGAAGCCCATGCCAAGGGGGAGCAAGCCAGAGGAAAAGAAGCAATATCCACAGGTCTAGAGACATCTATTTACTGCTAACAGATTTGGATTTCTTGATAACATCTGGGATGTGTGCAAAAGTGGTCAAAAAGATACATGTCAATCTCCAACTGTATCCAGAGCTCAAAAGAAGAAAAGACCACAGAACCTGGCTCAGAAAGAATCTTTGGGAAGCAAGCATAAGAAAGTGGAAGATGCTCCCAAGAAGATTATGAAAAAGGAAGAGAATACCTTGGAGTCTAAATCCAAGAAGGGTGATGCATCCAGAAGGACCACCAAGAAGACATTCTTCTACTGTGGAAAGAAAGGCCACACCATGGATCTTTGTAAACAATCCATGGAATTCAATAGAAGTAGACTGAACTCAAACAGACAATCAATCCAAATGAAGCAGAAGGGATTGATTGAAAATAAGTTCCCTATGAAAGGTAGCTTAACAGCATCAAAAGAACCATGTGGAACTTCCAGAACTGAGGCCACACTTCCAAGTGACTTACTAGTCATATGGCCTAATCAGTTGCAACTTTCCAGAGAGCTGCAGAGAGCTGAAGATAAAGCACTGGCAATAGCTAAGGCAAAAGGAAAGAAAAATATTTCACGTGATGATCAAGTTCTTTGTGTGAGGTGCAATCAAGCTGGACATACGAGTGATAAATGCATGATATTCATTCCAGCTCAGAAGGGATTCTTCAAAAGAATGAAGATTGCACCAGGATACTCTAGTGCTCAGAAGGCACCTAGAAATAAAGGAGTCACACACAAAGAAGTTAAATAGGTGTTGATATCCACACAGGCACAAACATCATTGAAGATCAAATGTGCAAGTGTGAAGAATGGTGAAAATGGGACATCTCGGTTGAGAGAATCTTCTCAACCTTGTTGTTCACGTTGATGAACCAAGGAGGTTCCATCTTATTCCCTAATCACTTGTATTTACATGTGCTAACATTGCAGGGAATTGAAGATGATGATCATTCTCAACTGGAGGATGGTTTGGAAAGAATGGAGTGCACCCCTTGAGGGGGAGCCAATCTGTAGAAGATGGGATTCTGAGATTTAATACCATCTTGAGAAAAGTGAAGGTATTCCAATCATACTTTCATCCCTTGTTTCTTAATTGTATTCATCATGAAAATTAAGGGGGAGTATTGATTGAAGACAAATGGTTGAAAGGGGGAGATTTATCTTTGCACTGAACTTTCTAATGTGTTTTGTGGAGTATGTGCATGATTTAGCAATTCATTGTTATATCTGAAAAATTTCAAACCCCTGAAGCATGATCTCACATGTACAGTGAATGATGGACAACATTGAGTTCCTTGGTTACATCACTCTTGTTTTCTACACCGGTTTTGCCCAAGTAGACTTAGAGTTGATTTACTAAAGGCTCTTTCCTAAAGAGAACATGTGACGTCATCTCTCTCTTAGTAGTTGTGAAGAAAATTCTTTTCAAAGGGAGGAAGTGATTTTTGAACCACACCACATCTTTGAATTTGATTTCCAATAAGGGGGAAAAATATTGGCACACATATTGACCCATTCATATGTGCTCTAGTGTATTGCCAACAAATACAAAGGGGGAGATTGAAGTGCACTGTGTTGCATTTGTTGTCAATGAGGTATGTTGTTGATCAAAAGATGTCAAAGAATGAATGGATGTCAAGGAGAGTCAATATGTGAATGACAAAGGCTATGATGGTGTTGGTAATGAATGGAGGATGGCCATTGTGTTAAGATGAATGTCACTTAGGAGATTCACTAAGTGGCATAAGTGTTTATGGTTGAAACATTCATCCATGTTAAAATATCTGACAATTGTAGAACTGTTCTTAATGTTTCAATACTTGTATCAAGATTATACTAAGTGACAACACATGAATAATGAATGATGATGGAGCATCGTTACATCATACGATTGTTGAATTGGTCTTTAAGTTCTACGAACTTGTATCAACTGGATACAATGTCACAGCAATATTAGATGACCATGCATTGTCTTAACAATGCATGAGGAGATGAGGAGAACCATCCACAACTCCTAAGTGGATGAAGTGGTGCTAATGAAGTCCATGCACTGTCACTTAGTGCATGTGAATTTGAAGAATATCCAACTTGATCTCTGATTGGATCAATGAAGAACATTGAAGATTATGTGATTCAGGAGCTTCGGTTGAAGGAAGAAACCTTTGGGAATTCCATTCCTTGGTGAAGAATACATGATTGGAGAGGATGGAAGGGATTCCAATGAAGAATATAGAAGAATTCTTTTGATGTAGAAGAATATGGAGAAGAGAAGAATGGATGGTGAGTGGAATTTGGCATTTGAACCTTGTTACATTGTTTTTAAACAAAGTACTTGTTCTATACTTAAGAAAAAAAGAGCAACCAAGGGGGACAGCCGAGGGTCATCACCCAAGGCTCTTGTGGGACTCAAGGTCACCACGCCCGTGGGGAACCCTCAAGGCCAAGGCAGCAGCCCTGAGGTAGGGGCGCACCCGCAGGACGCAGCGTAGGCGCCAGGGGAACGCCTGGAGAAGCGCATGGTGGGCGCATAGCGCGCCTGTGTGTGCATAGTGGGCGCCAGTGGCACGCCCGAGTGGCAGGGGTGGGTGCAAGAGCGCACCCACAGAGAGAACACGGTGCGGGGAGGCACCGTGGAGGGAGAAGTTCAACTCGACGTTCAGCGGCAGCCGAACATTGTTAAACCGCAGAAAACCCGGGAGCCGTTTCGATGTGGGACGCGGGATTTTTCCACGGAGCGAATCCTGGCCACTCGATCGATCGCGCGCCAGATCTCGACCGCACAATTAATCCTACGCGAGATCTTCTGATCTCGGCCGTCTGATGTCTTTTAATCGCCCGATCCAACGGCCCACAAGTTATCCTCTACCTCGAGCTCGGCCGAGGCACCTCCCGCGACGCCGCCTGAACCAGAGGCCTCCCGAATGAAGAATTCGTGCTCCCGGCCACTGTTGATTAAGCCAAAGACACCTTCGAGTTCGTCTTGCCATGAGGAACTCATACATGCATAAAAATACTCACGCATGCAACGAGACAAGATTTTCAAAGAAGGATGAGGCAAACGAAGTGCCGAGGCCATGTGGGGTTTATTTTTTGCATGAATCGACTTAAAGGAGGCCATGCAAACGTTCTAAAATGCATGCACGTGAAGAAGGCTGAAAAATAAAGAACTTGCGTGGAACAGAGGAGAAAATCAAGATTTGAAGAATCTTGAAAACCTAAAAATTTCGGGAGTTTGAATTTATATCCCGCATAAGATTTTGCACCGACTCTTCCTATAAAAGGAGAGCCCGACGCGATGGTTTTGTTGGCTGGAAAACTTGGAAGAAGTCCCGTGAGAGTGCCTCTGTGCCTCATGAAGTTTGGTGCCCCGCACAACCCACTTGTGTGGCTGAAGTTCTCGGGGCCACCCAAGGTCCTGAAGGAGTCCCCTGCACGCCTCACTTGCGCAACAGGAAGAGCTCTCTCTGCCCGCATACTTGCGCGGCAGGAGTAGCTTGCGCGCCCGAGGTGCACTTGCACTCTTGAGGCTTGCACGACCCGAGGCCGCATCACTTGCGCACCCCGCGGTTGGTTGATCATTGCACGGATGCCTTGCACCCGAGGCCTTGCGCAGCCCTTGCGCCTTGTGATCCTGCGCGGCAGTGGATAAGAGGTTGGCCGCACCATTCACCTTGTGTGTGTGTCACTTGGGAGAACACCCTACGGGCAGTGTGTGTGCAAAGTGAAGGAGGAAGGCCGAGAAATTTTTTTGTGTGCATGCTTGAAGAAACAAGTTGGCCCAGGCTTAGTATTTGTGTGTGCAAGAAGAAGAAGGCCACAACACACCCTGTTTGTGTGAAAAGTGGGAGAACACCCGACGGGCAGTGGGTGTGCAAAGAGGAAGAAGGCCGGGCCTTAGTGTCGTGTGTGCAAAGTGAAGACCTCACATTGTGTGTGTTTAAGAATTGGAGAAGGCCGTAGCCTTGGGTGTGTGAAAAATGAGGAAGTCTTGAACCTTGTGTATGCAATTTGAAGAACATCCTTAAGAAGAGGAGAGAGGCCAAATCAAGTGTATGCAAAGTGAAAAAGTTGTGTGTGCAAATTGAAGAGGCCGAACCTAGGTGTGTGCAATGTGTACACATTTAGAAGAAGAAAGAAGAGGACATCCACACTAAAGTATAACACACATTTAAGTGTGTGAACAAATAGAACAAAGTGTGTGAGTGAAGAAGGTGTGTGTGCTTAAGGAGAATTTACACTCTTTGAGTGTTTATCACACCAAGGAAGATAAGAAGGGGAGTGCATTCTTGCATGCATGCACATGAACACGTGAACAAAGCCAAACCAGCTTGTGTGCATTTGAGGAGTCCAAGACCAAGAGTTCTTGAAGAATATTGAGAAGCCATGCTGTCAGTGCATGAAGAGGCAAAGATACCATGCACTCAGTGCATGAAGTTGATGTAAAGTCAGACTGAAGACAGACTGAAGTGGAAGATATTATTTGGCTGAGTTTTCAGTAGTTGAGAAAGACCAACTAACCTTATCAGAGGTTGTTGAAGTTTCTTGAAGAGAGAGGCTAGGCCACCTAAGAAGAAGGAGATAAAGCCTGAGCAAGAAGAGGAGTCCTGATCAACCACAAGTGATCAGAAGAAGATAGCAAGGCTAGCAGCCTTTATCCCAGGCTGTTGAGGATACTTGAAGAACTTAAAGTGAATAAGAGCTACTCATGTGACTCGAGGAGCCAGGAGAAGCCCCATGTGAGACTCAGGGTGGAAGAATACTTCAGTGGGATTCTGGAGCAGGCCAGTGGGACTCTGGTAACACTCTGGGACGCAGTATAAAGACCCTCCTGTGGGACTCAGGAGAGATACAATGGGACTCTGTATCGACCATTGTAATTCTAACAAGTTATAATTGAGAAACCAGGTTGGGGCATATAACCAACATGGCAAGGACGTAAGCCTTTAGTGCCGAACCTTGTAACTCCTTGTGTCCTGTGCCTTTAAATTTACTGCATCACTCGAGGAAAGGATGAGAGATACAAGAAGAGTGGATCGAGGCCTTAACAAGCCATAGAGGTTTAATTGATAATGAATCAATTAGTAAAACGTTTTAAAGGATCACTGATTCACCCCCTCCCCCTCTCAGTGATCACACTGATCCGGGCACTTCATATGGGTATCAAAGGATGTTCTTGAAGTATATAATATATAAATATCATTCCAGAATATATTTAGATTCATTATTAGAAAATAAGATTCAATCCAAATAATATCAATGAAACATGTTCTTAGGTATGGATTAAAAAAAGGTCCTAATTGAGTATTTTGGAATGCTGATATTTTGTTTGAAATCACCCATGTGACTGGTATCGCAATTAGGATGGATTATGATACTGAAATAGCTAGATATGGTCATTATGCTCATGTTCAGGTAGAAGTTGATTTTAGTTCTACATTGACTAATAGGATTGTTTTATACACACCACATGATGAAATTTGTCTTATAATTGAATTTAATATAATGCCCATGTTTTGTAAAATTTTTCGAATTATAGGGACACATAGAATCAATGTTTGGAATAGATCTATTTTTTCTAACTATCAAACTAATGTCCATGAGCTACACCATTACTAGAAGAAAAAAATCAGGTGTTTGTCCAGAGTAGTATTGATGAGTGAAACATTCTATTGGAATCACAAATTTTCTTGTATGAGATCCTAATATTTAAAATTCATCTTTTGAATAGATCCTAGTGAATGATTTTTAGTCTGTTGAGGGTACACAAAAACTTGATGTTGAAGTCCCTTCCCTATGGGAAGGATGAATAACATGAGATTCCTCAAGGAATGTTTTGCTTGTTTGAACAAATAGTAATACCCATGTATCAAGGGATTATCTTGATAAAGTTATTTAGTTAAATTTTTATGGTTCTATTGGTACTGATTTTGGATATTTTCATTCCTTCAATGATTTTTTTAGGGTTATAGTAAGTGATGAGGATGTTGATTCTGTTGATGGTCAAGTTGTTGAATAATACTATGCATAAGAAGAGGTAGACTACTTCTTGTGGAAGGAGACAGAAATGGAAAAGTATAAATGCATAAAAATTATGTATTAGATATATTTTTTATTTCCATAGCAGACTATGATCAAAATAGATATACAAGATTCCCACAAATCTGTTACTATAAATGGGAATGATGGGTTGTCTCTTCTGGATCATCCATTTTTTATGGGAATACTGCCGGTCAATTGAGCTGAATAGGTAGGTCATTAACCAAGGAATTGGTTTCTTTATCCTCTCCACATGGAGTGGTTTCTTAAATAAAATTCATATATGATACAACTATTAGATGTTCTTCTAATGGAAGAATTATTACCTTGGAGTATGGTCATCCAGAAAAATCTTCTTATAAAAAGGAACAACCAACTACCATAGCCATTTTTCACTATTATTTGGATCCACTTGATGTCTTGTGGTCAAATATAGTTTTCATTCTTCCATTTATATGGTTCATTCGATAAAATCAATTTTCATCCGGCAATAGCCACTCTTATGCTAAAATTCGATGATCAAGAGGCCATATTGGATCCCACATTTCTATTTTGGAATATGGAAATGATTCTAGAGGAATGGGTACCTCATTGAGTAATCCTCCATGTTCCATGAATTACTGGTATGTTTATACATTAGATAATGGTATCATTCAAATCACATTGAACCAGATTCAGTTTTAAATTAGTCTCACAGGATGGTAACATCACTTATTTTTGCCTATTTGGAAGTGATATTAGATACAGCCAAGGTTATAGGGCCATCTGTTGTTCCTATTACTTGAATGCCTTCTTAGACTCAATATGATAAGGTAAATTGAAATGTGATTACCCATAACCACATTAAAATATGTGCTTCTTCAAGAAGTGATGATAATGGGGAAACAAGTGATGGTGTTTTCAGATCTAAAATCATGAGGTATGATGTGGTTGATGAGCTCTCGAATGATGGTGGTGGGGCCTAGATATAGGTCAATACATAGAGGAGTGGATGATACCCCTTTGGAAGGGGTTGGAGGATCTCTCACCATTGTATAAACACTCATTATTGAGAGGGTTGATATCTTTTTTATGTTTTATGTGGACATTTCTAGATTTTTTTATTCCTCATTCTTTCTGACATTACTCTTTAATAAAAGGGGATTATAAGAATAAACCATTTCCAAAAAATTACATAAATAAAATATTAATATAAAATAATTATTTTAATTACATTTACATTTTGTGCTAAATGTATTTAAATTAAATATTTAAAATTTTGAATAATATAAATTTGATAATTTCTTATATATAAAATTATGAACAAAAGAATCATTTTTTAATCTATATATATCATATTGATATATTATATTTTCATATATATACATATTAAAATATAAATATTATTTAAAAATATATATAAATTTTTATATAAATTAAATTACTTACTATGAACATTATCAGTGCTAGAAAAAACCAACCATAAATGTTTCACTTTTATTAGCACTAAAATACACTTTTAAATGGGGGAACTTTATTAGTGCCTGAAAAAAGCACTGACAAAGGGTAAAATTTTATCATAAGTTTTTTAGCACTTATAAAAGGTAATATTATTAGTTCCTTTTCAAGTGTTGATAAAATTCACCCCTTTATCATTTCTTATACTGATATTAAAGGTTAGAACATGATAATGCATGATTTATTGTAGTGTTTAATCAATGCTTGAAATGATTATTTATCAATGACAACAAACTGATATTTTAAGCTCATTAAAAACCTGGTTGATTCTGTCTACACTCATGGAAGTACTAAAAACATTTGCTTTTATAAATGATCAATATATACAAATATAAGGTTATCATTTATCATCTCTAATTAGGAGCGATGATAATAGGGATTTTGAAAATTTTAATTAATTTATATATATTTATATATTTTTAAATGTTATTTAAGTAACAATCATTATATAAATGACTAAAAAATTGTAAATTTCCTACACTGGGCTTTATTAGCACTTCTTAAAATTGTTGACACATCGTAGCTTTTATCATCAATAGAAAAAAGAGCTGATAAAGGGTTCCATTTATCATTTATTAATTTTTTTTTGATAAAAGGCTTATTTTATTTGAACTATGAAAAATTATCATAAAGGGTGATATTTTTTGAACAATAAACAAGTGTGGATGAAGGGTACCTTTTATCAACACTGAAAAACACTATTAAAATAAACCTTATATGATATATTTTATTTTAGAATTTATAAAGGGTACACATTACTAGATTTTTTTCTTGAGTTCATAAAAAAAGTGTATTTCCAAAACTATATATGTCATTTTAAATAACATATTAATATAAAAATATAATTATATTGATAATAATATAATTTATTTTCATCAATAGGCTTTATAGAATGCTAATTATGCATTCACACTTAATATATAAGATATTTATTGAAAATGGATTATAAAATAATTTAAAAATAATTTTAATTAATAATTTTCCTATTATTATCTAGAAAGATTCATTTGATATAAATTAGATGACACCGAATTTCAATAAATGAATGAACGGTCTAAGATTAGATTAAAACAATACATGATCTTCAAACGACCATAACTATTGATTATTGTGTATTTTTGAGCTCTACAAATCAACTATTGCAAACATAATTATACCATGTTGACCAAGAAGAACCATGTTCGCTATTTTTCAAGCTCAAAAAATTTTCAAATGGCCTCCAGAAAATTGTTTTTATTTGGGATGACCTAATGTTTTTATATTTGATGATATTTCTTCTTCATTAAAGAGGGGATTCTTATACATTTTTAGTGGAGGCTGAATTTATTACCATGACATAAATTCATATAGATATTGTGGTTTTAAAATTTTATCATTTCTAAGACGCAATTTTATTCATAATTATTTGTATGAATGTTTTCATATATATATATATATATCAAATTAATTGTACAAATAAATATTTTAAAATATTTTTTAAAATATAATTTTTAAATATATAAACCATATAGAAATAAATATTTATTATTCAATTTATTTATAAGAAAAAATTATCCAGTTTTTTTAACATATAAAAAAGAATTAATATATATTCCTATTCAAGTAATGTTTATATATAAATATGTGTATGTCCAGGTATATATATATATATATATATACATTGTAGGTCTGGGGTGGGGGTATAAAGTAAAGAAACCTGTAGATGTTGAGGTTCAAAACCATGACCTTTTCAACTCACCACCACAGGTACAACAAGGGAGTAACAACTGAATAGTTATATATATGTGTATATTCTAATATACAAAAATAAATATATATATGTAATTATTTGTGAATATTTGTGAAAAATATAAATGTGTACATGTGTGTGTGAATGTGAACATTTGCGTATGTATAATTATTATGTAAATGTGTCATATATAAATTTATTGTTACAAATATATTAATATCATTATCACTAAATATATTATATTAACGTATTTACATTATATATGAATAAATAAATTATAAACAATTTATATCTAAATATAAAATTATATGTGAATATGTATAAGTACAAATATATATTGACATGTAAATATATATAATGTATAAAATTTATATCTAAATATTCAACATATAGTCATATATTAAAATGTATTTAAAAATAATCATAGTGACAATAATAAAGGATGCATCATTGATTATGCAGATTAGATTGAACTAGCAAAGAATGAAATAATTTTATGGAAGATGTACTATGAATATGGACCAATAGAAATGGAGAATAAGAAGGTTATTGTCGCATAATGTACTCATGTGTATCTTATAGTGAAAGATGGCATTTTATTTTTGAGATTCCCTAGTAAATTTTTTGACATTGAGTGATTTAATGAGAAACATGTTCATGGAATACATCCATATGACGGAGGGAATAGTAGTTAAATAATGAATAGAGAATCTTTTAATTGATGAAGAAACTACTCAAGACCGTGATGACCAAATATTTAGGAAGATGTACTCAATTTCTTCAAACATATATAAAGGAAAATAAAAAATTGATGATGAAACTATTGCAAGGATTGTTGTGAAGGAATGGCATAAATGGGAGCTTGTTAATGCAAAAAAGGCTTCTATAATCCTTTTGGAGATTGAGTCTTTAACTCAAGCTGTTGTTTTGGAAGAGAATGATGTTTAAGATGTTTCCTATTTTGTAGGTGTTTCCACAGGCATACTGTTATCAAATGTGTGTGTTCTAAGATAAAAAATTCAAGACCTCCTTGAATAAGATATTTCACCCCAACTCTTTTTAAGTGCTCATTTCATTTGAAGATATAGGTAAAATGGAAGATAAAGGATCCATGGATGACTTGGTAAATGGTTCTTTGGATATTTCAACGGGGTTTTTTTTATTTTAATGTATCACTCACATATCATTATTATCATCTTGAATAGATCAAATTGTAAGTTGGTTTTCCGTGATTTATTCAATAATGATTATGCATAATCCGAGTCTATGTAAATCCCTCCAACAGTGAGACAGTTAATATAAAAATTTATTACATTGACCCTCATCATTATCAAGAGTAATTGTTTCTTCAAAAAGAAATAAGAGTGCATAGAGGAAAATAATGAAAAACGGAAAAACAGAGAAAGCGTAAGGATGCCTGAAATGGTGCAGCCCAAGGGAATCTTGATTAATGAGATTGACCCCCTCATAATTCATACTCACCAAATTATGAAAAAAACATCCACGGGACCATAAAAATCAAAAGTGTCTAGGTTATCCACAAATGTGTTCCCCTCTCTCCAAGTGTAGAGGACCAGAGTGCTACTACAGAGTGATCATTGAAACCATCTGATTACATAGCGAATCAACCATGGGGAGTTCCCATGTCCTCACAATGAATTATTCACAGTCATGGAGTCTGTCTCAACTTCACTTATATCCATGCCCTTCTGCCCACATATGTTGAGGTCATTGAGTATCGACAAAGCTTCCACATGAAGAGAGGATCCCTTCCATAGCCTGCTCGAGAATTCTAGGTAGACCAAACCATTGTCATGACACAAAATCCCTCCACCCCACATATTTCCCAGGACACAAGACACGTCCATGTTCAGTTTCAATACATAAGGGGGCATCGACAAATTCAGTTAGCTGTATTGTTTCTGGTCAGATGAGAATCATATAGACCAGAATTAAACCGGTGTTGGGAAGGAGCCTCCTACCATTTCCTCACAACCTTGGCCAAATAAATCAATAGATTCCTGGCCCACACAATAATTACACCAGGTGACACAACCCCTCCCCCACCCCCACCATTATATCTCACATTGTTTCAGGCCCGCCAAATACACTGGACCCCCGCATTCAGCATGACTAAGTGAGCCCAAATATTGGGACCTTTACCGCAAAGGCTTTGGAACCATCTCTCCAGGAAGAGGAGGCCAAAGTTATTGAAGTGGACATCATAGTTAATTCCCCAAGAACACTCCACACATCAATCACACATTCACTCTCGAAGAATAGGTGAGTGGTTCTCTCCATACTCTGAACCTTGCAGCACACGCATCAAAAATCATGGGGGATACCACAATGCCGGATGTTTTCATCTATCAAGACCACCCCATTTCTGATCCTCCATGTCAAAAAATTGATGTTGGTGGAATAATATTCACTCAAAGAACCTAATCCCTTGTATAATCCTGACCCTGGTCATTTAAGATACAATGGAAACTATTCAATAAGAATTTCCCCAAAGAGGAAATGGAAAAGATGAACTGCTCCGGATCCAGATTCAGTTCGATGAGATTGAAGATCTCTTGTTTCTCCTTATTCCAAAATACTTCGTTGAAAGAGGGGAAACACATGTCTTCCTAGAAAGAGAGATTAGTGTAGGGACAAACATGGAAATCTAGAACATCACTGCACTAGTTTTGGTTTCAGAACAAGATGTCCCCTCTCCCAACAATCCAACTAGAGTGATGCCGAAGAGCTGTGATGAGAGCGCTAATCATCGACCGCGGTGACGAAGATTGCCCCTCCGCACCATCCTGGAGAATGGAAGAAAACTAGTGCATGGTAATCCCCCAAAGGGTACTATGTTCCAAGACACGCCATCCATGTTTGGACTACATTTAAAAGAGTGTATCCTCCATTCAACGCACGTTAATACCGCCCTCGCCAACAGGTTTCTCCAAACTACCCCAGGAGACCGAGTGTCTCTTACCTTCCAAGACGGGATCCGAGATGATGTTGGCAAGGATCCTATCAATATTTATTTATGAAACCCTTGGGAACCTTGATCGAAGAAAGTTCATTCACCAGAAAGGCCACAAGCACACTATTAATCAAATCTATCCGGTCACTGAAAGAGAGAAGCTTATTCATCCAATTAATAACCTTATCTATGATCTTGGAGAGTATGTTTTCAAAATCCCCGATACGCAGTTTGCCAAAAGAAATGGGATCCCCCCATATACTCCAAAGTAAGTGGACCCTACTGCATGTCCATATTTCTACTAATAGTAGCAACTCCCTCGGAATTACACTTGTCCGATATATAAAACATACTCTTACATTTTATGATGATCTGTCTTCACTAATGACAATAAAACTCCAAAACTATTTTCAAACTATAAATATATTTTCTCATTCCATTCATAAATTAGATCGTGTCATCTATGAACATAAGGTGTGAAACCACTGGCACCTTCAACCGATGACGATATGGGAGAATCCCCACCGACATATACTTCTGTTAAAGTGGAAACTCAAGACATCCTAAACAAAGATAAATAAAGTAGGCGATATGGGGTCTCCCTGCCTAAGGCCTCGAGTCGGCTTGAAAAACAATATGATTTCACAATAAAAGTCATAGACATCCATAGGGATCAAAATCATGTAAATATGATATCAATGATTCTAGATTTGAGTCCCATAACTTCCAACACTTTATTGATGAAGCTCCATTCACCCTGATTATAGGCCTTATTCATATCAAGCTTAATGATCATATTTTATCCTCAGGTCTTGAGGTTCAAGTGACAAACATCTCTTGAGTTAGGCTGATGGGTTCCTAGATTGATCTACCATTAACAAGGCCATGTTAATCTAGAGACACCCACTAGGGGATATGAACCACCAACCTAGAATTAATAATTCAGGCCGAAATTTTGTAAGAATCATTTCACAGGCTTACTGGGTGATAATGAGAGATCGATACGAGGTTCTTGTTTTTTGGAATATGCACAATGGTAGAAGTTATTCCACATAGGGGAGACAACCCCACCTAAAAGAAGTCCTAATTGGAAAAAATCATGTCCTCATTCACAGTGTCCCAAGAAAATCTTTTAAAGGAACTAGGGAACCCATCTAGGCATGCGGCGCTGTCCGGATTTAGGTGCATGAGGGATCCCTTGATCTCGTCCTTACTTGGAATGGCCCCCAGGAATTCATTTTCAAGAGCAGTAGTGAGAGAGGGAATCACTTCAAAAATATATGAGGGCTCCGATGGGAACCCAATGGGCATTAAGTCATTATGACTATCTAGATGGTCCATAAAGAAGGTGTTGGACAGAGCACCAACCACACCCCTATCTTCCATGAAAGATCCATCTTCCCACATAATATGCATCTTGAAAAGCCTTCTCATCTCTTTTATCATTCATGGAAGAAAGAATAATTCATATCACCCACCTTTAAATATTTAATCCTTTTCCCCTCTCTGGCCAACATCTCATGTTTCATCACTATTTCATTCAGAGAATCCTTCTTTCTTGAGAGATCCTCATATAGATGGTCATCCAATGTTTCCTAGAGATGATCCTCAAGGTGTTTGACCTCCTTCATGGTATCCTATAACTCCCCCTCGATAGGAGGAGACTCATTTTCCCACACATGATGCCCAATTTTTAACTGGAGAAGTTTGTTATGAAGGTCATCCCACTTGTTCCCCTAGTAGAGGTCATCCCAGACTGATCTAACAAGGTCGTGATAACCTGAGAGATCAATCCATGACTAGATAAATCTGAAGTGATCCTATGAAGAAAGAGTATAAGACACATATATGAGAATAGGGGAGTAATCAGAAATACCCATAACTAGATTCATCACCATGGTGCTCGAGAAAGATGAGATGGCCAACATGTTGGACAGATTGTGGTCCAAACGGTAGCATGAGTGGAGGTTACCCAATTGGTTATTGCGCCAAGTAAACATTTCACCCATGAAGTGCTATTTAGAAATCCCCATTTCCACCTTGAAGTGAACAAAGTCAAGACTGGCATTCTTGGGGAATGAACCCCTTCTTTCCTTTCCACCGGGTCCACCACAATAATGAAATCGCCCGCAACCATCCACGGTTCCGGGCTAGGGTCAAACATGAAATGTTCCCCACACAAGCTCTACCTTCGATGATGATCACAACTACCATAAAAAAAAGTCATGAAGAAATAATCTAGACCCTTGGTAGCCTTAATAGTAATAAACTGATCCCCGTCTTGAACCATGTCAACCGGGCACAACTTCTTCTAGAAGAAATATAAATGTATATTGATTGTGTCAGACTGAAAGCTACCAAGCATTGTCAGTTTACTACAAAACACCCCGATTCTAGAAGTATGATGTTTGTGACAAAGAACTACCACCACCATTGCCTTGTGTTGGAAGATTTCTATGGGTATAAAATCCAACTTAACCTTGGTGTTTATGCCCCGAGTGTTCCATATGATCAGGTGAATCATTGAAAGTAGAGAGTTCTAGGACCAGATCCAAAATGGATTACCTTCTCAAAAAGGTATGGAGGTTCCCCTATTTGGTTTATAGTCCTAGACATTGTACAAAACTATGGCTATCTAGGAAGATATGTACCACGCGATGGGGGTCTATCCAGAGAACCACTCAGACGTTTACCCTAGGTGAAAAATGGGAAGGAAGGTTCTCTCTTATTAGGACCAAATAAACAGAAGGGGGTACTTCTAGTAGAGAGTAGGGGTGAACTATTTTTGGATATGAGGTACATTCACCCATGGTAACCCCTAATGGTTGAGAAAACTCTATAATAACACAATCACTACCTGAAGAATCAGTCCCCTAGATTTCATAAAAAAGGCCAGATGCTTCCAAAGTGTCTGGAAGAGGTGAAACCAAATCATGCATCGCCCCCATCCCACCTTCTATAGACATTTGAATGAAGGGGAAAATTCTTCAGAGGTTGAAGGAACCTATGAAGGTGGAAGACATCATGGGAAAAAAAGGAACAAGCACCCGAACAGCCACTCCCTCTTCCACATGCATGATGCTTACAGAGGGTTCAGCAACCACCTCTCCAAGAAGGGGCCCAGAAGGAATGGGGGCCTCCTGACCCACAATCGGGGTATCCACAGCATGAACCAAAAAGGTCGGGACCAACACACGACCTCCACCCACTGGCTTGGACCATGGGCCAAAACGTACGGTTGATTACATTTTGAGTATATATATAAAAATATACTTATACAAATGTATACATAATATTTATATATACATATGTGGGTGTTAATAAATATATACATATATGTACGTATTTATAATCTAATATATGTAAATGTATATAAATATATAATACATTTAAAAATATATAAGTATATATATTATTAACTCACACACACACACCAACATATATTTTATAAATATACTTATAAATAATTATATGAATATATAAAAATTTAAGAATAAAAATGATTTATGTAAATAAATATAAAAACAAATATAAATATCATAAAATATATAGAAACTCAATATCAGTGTGGGTGTAAATGGGTTCAAATGTACATGGAAGGTTATATGACTATGTCTAAGAATACGTGTTGGTGAATCAGAAGCTTAGTAGTGGAAAAAAGGCTAATAAAGGGGTGTTTCAAGAGATGAAAAGGGGGATCCATGTGATATGGAGAACATCTTGGGAGATGGATGGGGGTGTTAGAGTGATGATAAGGGGAGAGGTGTGTGAGAGCACGAGCATTGGAAAATATTGTTTTTTATAACTTCAACAATTATTTTTATAATTTATATAGGAACACTTTATCAATATTATTGATAAAGGAGACATTAATTAAAACTCTATTTAGTGCTGATAAAGATCTCATCTATCAGTTAATCCTTAGAATTTTTAAATGGATTCATTATCCATGCTATAAAACACTGATAGATGCCGACTTTTTACAATGATTTCAATAAAAACACTTTCTGACTACTGATAAATTCAATTTGATGCGATTTTAAAATATTTATTTTTAGAAGTAATTTTTTTATAAATATAATATATACTTATTTTTATTTAATTATGTATAATGTAATGATGTGGAATCAATTAAAAAATTCAATATGATTAATATTATGTTGTTCATATATAAAAATAGTTAGATATGGTCAGAAAATGAAGACCCATCACTACAACAAAGTGAATGAAATTGAGAACTACCCTTTATTATTACTATATAGAATCACTAATTAAAAGGGAGTCCTTTCAGTGCTTATAATGTATGTTTATAACAAAAACTGAAAAAATGCACTGATAAAAGCACCACATTGCAAGTTTTTTTTAGTTCTAATAAAATGTATTATTGATACAAAAAAAATCACATTATAAACCATATATTAATATAGTAATTTTTATTATATTGATATACATAAAATATATTTTACTAAATACTATTTATATTATGCTAAATAAAATTTTACAGTTTATATATAATATATATAGTGAAATATTCTTATAAAATAATTAAATATTAATATTATTTTATAATTTCCAAATTACTATAGAATAATAATCATTCAATAACAATGGGATGAAATAGAAATTCAATAAATCAATGAACGATCTAAGATAATTTGAAAAAATTTCTTAAACAAAAAAAAACTTTTGATCAATAAGTCTATGTGTCCTCTAACACATATTAAATAAACAATTTCCAAACAATTTTTGACATAGTTACATGGGAAAACATTGGTTAGATTTTTTTCGAAGTTAAAAGGCCTAAAAGGTCAATCAAATTGAGTTTATTATTGATATATTTAATTTGTCAATATTTTTTTGGAATTTTAGACTCATTTTAGGGTTTTATTTTGGTCCTATTTCCGTAGAGAAAAAATTAATTCTCTGGTATTATAGTCATGTGGATATTATAATGTTTAAATTTTACCATTTTTTTCATATTTTGGAGTTATTTAATATTAAATATATTCATATTTTCATATAATTACATATAATAAATCAATATTACAAATAAATATTCTATCATATATTCAAAAAAAAATATTTTGACATATATAAAGCATTTGAAAAAAATATTTATTATTCATTATATTTAAAATAAGAAATTATCAATTTTTTTTCCTCGTAAAAATATCTTAATAAATACACACACCCATATACAGGTAATGTTTTTATACAAATATGTATTTGTCAGTAAAAAAAATATATTCACGTGTATATGCTAATATATGTAAATATATATATATATATAAACATTTTCATGTGTATGTTTGAAATATAAATGTGTACATGTTTAAATATGTGCATGTATACATGTGTTAATATTTTGTCGATACATCATACGTATACATGTATTTTTATAAATATATAATTATCCTTAAATATACTATATAATCTTATTTTAAATAAATATTTATAAATCAGTTTTAAAAAATTTATATCTATGTATTCAATTATTTGTTACTATGTATAAATATATACGTAAAAATATAGAAATAATTTTTATTTAAATATGTATAAAATATAAGTCTAGATATACAATATATTTACATATTATTAAAATGTATTTAAAAATAATTATATAAATAAATATACTAATAAAATTTAATTATGTATATATACAGATATATATATATATCATAAAATACTATAAAATGATTTATGTTTTAGTGGGAAAGAAATTTGGACTTGACAAAAAAAGGTCATAGATTCAATTATAGGCATGATGAATGGGGAAGGGCACGAAAAAGCGTTGATAAAGGTATTGTAAAGCATAGATATGTTGGTGGACACAAGAAAGGTTGGGGGCTAGGTGTGGGGGGGACATAGCACTGATAAAGGGGTGTCATAGTGATGATTAAAGGGTTGGATTTAATAAAGAATATTTAAAACATATTTTTGGAATTTGATCCATAAAAAAATGGGAGCTGATAAATGAAACCTTTGTCAATGCTAATAAGCACAAATAAAGGAACCATAATGTTTAGGGTGCATAGTATTTTAGAAATTTTTATTGATGAAAAATCTATTTCTATACCTTTTACAATCATGATGTACACTGATGTATCCCACCACACGTGGGGTTTATACCCCCGTAACATCTTTCATGAATATGTGCATATATGTAAATATATATGTGTGTCTGTGTCTATATAAAAAAATAAAAAAATAAAACCTCAAATTTTTAAATGAATTTAAAATATAAACTGAACTTATAAGAAATTTTATAATTTTTATAATTTTTATGTATATTTTCATTCTTTTTTTCATGTATACAAATTTAGGTATTTAATTAAATAATATAATTTTTAAATTTGATTAAAAATTATAAAAGTTTATAATTCATTATTATTTTTAAAGACAATCAACGAGATACATAAATCCATAATTGGTAATATATATATATATATCAACATATAAAATGTTCATAGGGTGTAGTATAGTGGTGGGGGTCCCTGCAAGGATATGGTGATGTCTTAAGTTCGAGTCTTCCAAAGTACATCCCTGTCAGTAATGTATGATTTTATTGTATATCACTCCCCTCCATGAACCATTTTAAATATATATATATATATATCAATATTTAAATATTAAATACACTTATTAAAATTATCAAATTTTTAATTGAGGTGGGAGAGAGCTTCCGAATAGGGAAAAACTCTTTTATTTTCAACAACAACAGGATTACAAGAGTTTAATGAAGGGAATTTTACACTGATCCCTTTGAAAAAGGATAATAAGACCCTCTTGATTTTGAAAAGACCAGATAAGATCATCTCCTTTAGCACCCATTTTGGAAAGTCTGTATTCTAGGGTGTTAGCCTCTGTATAGACTTGTGTGATAATGTAGTCAACTGATGAGATTAAATCCAATAATATAATCCACTGAGAAGTCATCTTCCAAGATATATGGGTGGATCCTACACTGGTGGATTTTTAAATCATAGCTGAAAAAAATTTCACATGAAGGATTTTCCTACCATGTTAATTTTATATCTGAGTCATAATGATGACAAAAAATATTTCAAATTCAAGAGAATAATCAATGTCGCGTGATCTATAGGGAAATCCTATAAAATCTCTTTCCAATATCGGAAAATAGCATCATACCACGATTTTCCCAGTTTTCCTCCAAAAGACTCATCACTGTTGTTTTTGATTAACCCTACAATAGGTGACATATAGAATTCATTAAATATTATATTTGGGGATTGATGTTACTAATGATTCAATTCCATTTGATGTTTGAGAGATCATTAATATATTTGTGGAAGTGTCCCCATTTAGAGAGGTTTTATTCCTTGACATAAATCAACAATTGTGCCAGCACAACTTGTGTTGTGAAGGTTTCTCAATTAGGAATCCATTTATTGTGAGAATTATATATGGTGAAAATAAATTTCCTTTTATAAATATAAAATTGGTAAACAAGGTGAGGGTGAGAGAGTGATCAATCCATCCTCTTAGGAATTCTTATGTAGAGGTAGCATGAGGCAGTTGAATCTCAAAATTGTAAATATGTACATCCACATCATTGAGTAGTGAAAAAACATTAGAATTAGTGTTCAATATATTCTCTATGTTGATGCCAAAGAGTGACTGTTGAGAATAATTATATTCCATGGGTCTGTAGAAAAAAATCAATCAACAGCTTTCTATGCACCAGTTTCCAAACAATAATTTACCAGGAGGGCCTAATACATTACTTATTCTATTTTTGATCCATTGAGGATCTGCGTAGTGGAAAATTAAGATGCTAATATATTATCTTGAAGGATATAACACCATTTTCAATAGGTTTCCATGTATAGAACGATTCTTTTGGTGAGATGTTTTATATAGGTACAATGGTTTTAATATCATTGGGAAAATAATCACAAAAATTTCAATTTCAATTTGACTGAGATCTCTACATGCAAGATTATATCCTAACTCATGAGATATTCAATAAATGGGGAAAGAGTAAATTTATAGTTCCTAAATTTATGTGATGTGACCCTTTATTCCAACTATCTAGAATGAGAATGAATTGAATAGAATTCAGACATAAAGGTAGGCCATATAGAGGAATCTATTTGATAATGGATCCCAATTTAAATCTTATTCCTAAATTGATCACAAATAAACCCAATATATTATGATTTATCATTAATAATCTTCTATATAAAATCCGATTGAAAAAGAGTATTAAAGTATTAGAGGATTTTAACTCCAAGAACCCCAATATCATAGGTCCTGTAGCACATATTCTAGGATTCCATGAAAAACCTCCTTTATAGAATGTTGTTGTTTCAAATAATGTTATTGCATGTAACATTTATAGAATTCATTATGGAATCCTACATTTCATTAAAAACGAATCATTAGAAAAAGAGGAAAATAATAACAGTTGTTTTAAAATAAACACGTCAATAAATTGGTATATATTTTCTCTTTTAGGAGGATAATTTTCCAACAATTTGGATAACAATGTCAATGAAATATCACGATATTGGTCATCCAAAAACATATAGATGAAATGGTAGATGAAATGTTGAAGTACCTCAAAATTTATGATATCTAGGGTGATTTTGAATTTCCCTATTGTAGTGATTCTCTTTCCAAAATAGAAAAATGTTTTTTCCAACTAATTTCCTTATCTATGATCCCTTCATAATTTAAGTGGGATTTATTGATTTTTATTATATTTTTCTTATCCCATTGGGTGAATATGATGGTCCCATACTCATAAAGAATATATGGGGTGGAATAGATCCCCCATCAATCTCTAATGGTGTTCATATTCCCATTTTGAACCATGATTGAAAGGATCCTACTATGGTATTCCTTAGAACTTGAAAAATTAACTGCAAATAGGGTTCACCATTTCTGATTCCTCTAGAGCATGAATGTTATCCTTTATGGGATCTATTAACAAGAACATAGACATGATATGACCCCAAAATTATTTTAACCCAATTAATTAATATATCATCAAAGATGGTCATAGCTATAATGATGAAGAAGAAATTGAAGTCCATTATATCAAAATCCTTTATTATATCATGTTTTTGGGAACTTTATACTCTATTTTTTGTAGTTTTTATGAGATTGAAATTTTTTAATGTTGTGATGTGGCTATCTTGAAGGGTCGTATATTTGATAAATATATACTAATTTGGAGAGATAATATTTTTTGACATAATGTATAACATGTTTTTAAGGTTTTGAATTATGATTTTATAGATTTTTCATACTATATAAACTATCCTGAAAATAAGAATCTCACAGGTGTTCTCCACCTTCAATATGTGGTAAATGAACTGGGAATTCAATCCATAAGTAAGGAAACAATCTTCCAAAAAATAAATCAAAATCCTGAAAACATCATCCTTAATGATCTCCCAATAGGTTTGAAATAAGGATTTTTTTTTTCAATCCATCCATAATGGGAGAACGTTGATGTTAAAGACAATAAATAGTCTCCTTGATTTCTGAGTATATGGGATGATAAGTGAGTCTGCATTTTCCCTCATGATAAAAAAGTGTAGGAATGATTCCATCTACAAGATCAGTGGTTGTGGAGGATACATTAAATATGTCTTTATAGTAAGAGACTTCATGATCTCAGAGATCCCTCCCATTTTCCCCAATTTCGTCAACATTTATTTTCTAAGGAACGAATATTTTAGGCCTTCATGGATTATTGAATGGAATTGAAGAACTTATTGTTTTTTTCCACATCTTTATGACACTATGATTTAAAGGCATAACTCATCATGGGCTCATAATGGATGAAAATATTATTTATTTTGAATAAAACCTTAGTTTCACTCACAATTCCATCAATAATGTCTCTGTAGGATCTTGGGTATTGGATTTGTTAAAGGGAGGCCTCAAGAGATGATTTCATTATCAGTAGATGCAATCATTTCTCCATATATTTATCTTCATCTTTAGCAATTTGAGTTTTAAGATGTAGATGGGATATTCATAATGAAAGTCTACTAAGCCACATATTTCTTGTACAAGCTTTCCACTATTTAGATGGGTCACCTAGTAATTCATGAACCGAAATGGGAAGCTAGGCTTGGGATAATTGGTCACTATAATGACTAGAATGGTATAGAGATATAAGCTGATCCTTCATATATTTATTCAAGAAATATAATCATAGGTATCTAGGACAACATCATTTACAAAATCCCAATCATGTATTCTTACAATCATACCATTTAGATGATTCTCATACTGAATGAATTTGAATCCTGCATGATTTATTTCTAACAAGTGATTGTGTTGAATATTGAATTTTAATTGTCTGGAGGATATGGAGTTTTTCAAATAACCTAGTTTCTAATTCAAATTTATAATTTAGTTAAAATCACTAATGAAGATTCATGTTCCAATTATGGTAGATTTGAGGTATTCATCACCTATCATTTTCTTCAGTGATCCTGATACTTATTATGATCATTTATGATAGAGAATAAGTTATGAATTCCAACATATTTAAAAGAACAAGTGACATGTTAACCATTGGAGACAACCAAAGAGTCTTCAACTAGAGAGTATTGTGGCATGACCTATATATCATTTACATATATAGAGCACCAATTTGAGTCCAATAGGTGAAATCACATGTATTCATGACTAGATAACCTAGATGAGAAGATAATATTAGATTCATACAACCTAATATGTACACGATTATTCTTCTAAATATATAGTTTAAAGGATATCTAAGTTTTATAATTATCCAACCTATATAAATTCTTGTAAAGGATTCTAATATGGATTTAAATATGGTTTTGTATTCCCTTTTACCCTTTCTCTATAACTTATTCTTGATGTATTTTAGAGGCCTTCCTTCTATCATTTTGGGAGATTTGTGTGCTTCTAAGAATATTATTGATATCTAGGTTCTTAATTACTCCATATTTTATTTCATTATAAAGTTCAGTGCTAAAAATATCTCTCACACCATGTTCATTGGCCTAATAAGTCTTATAGAGGTATTCCAAATATGGTAGATCTATTAGAGTGTTTTCATTGATGGGATAAGTCATATCATCTGGTATGATGTTACTATGATCCAAACTATTATAATCCATAGCTGATACAACTATGCCAATAGTATCTAATGTGGTTGTAAGAATTGCCACTATATTTTCAAGGGATGTGGCTACATCGGAGATAAATTTTAGAGGGGTAATTTCCATTTGTTTATTATAAACAAGTTCATTTATATCCTGTGAAATATCCACATCCAATCATGTTCATCCATTTATTTAATTTCATTCTCAGAACTCACTCTAGGCCCATCCTTAGTGAGTGGACAAGGGAACTATATTTTTTTACCCTTATCCTCTTCCACGAAAATTTTTTCTTAATAGTTTTTCAATTTTTCAATTTAATGTTATTGACCTTCTATTTTGTTAGAATATTTCACTGAGGATTAAGAGGACCCCATTTCTAAAAGTTCACACCCATATTTTGTGATTCATGATGATCTCCTTCCAATCCCAAGTAATAGGATCCAGCTTGACCTTATTTCGAATCACCATGTGATTGTAAATTGAATGGACTACAATCTTAAAAACATAACAAAAATGGGCCATATTCATACACTCCCATGAGATTTTTTTTAATAATTAGAAATGAGATTAGTTGCATATGGGCATTTGGATTCTAGATTAATGTCCCCAAGGATTAAGGGAAAAAACCAAAAACCCCCTTACAGAAATCTCTCATTCAATTTGGTTGGAGTACCTAGGAAAAAACACGTTTATTGGGGATTTTGGGATGGAAAAAACATATAGTTCAGTCCATAGAGACTAATCCATATTTTATCATTGGATTGTTTCGGAGTAAGGGAATTAAAATTGAAATCGTATTCATTGATTATCAAAATTAGTACCCTTTGGTGTAAGATACCAAATTTCTAGCCAGTTTTAGGAAACTAATTATAATGAAAGACAGTATTTAAGTATCCTATTCAGATTAGAATGAGATTCCAGTAATGATTTATTTAGTAACTGGGGATTCTATACTTGAGATCTTTTTATGACCATGGTTTGGCACCGTTCATATAGAATATAAAACTTTGATGTAAAAATCAATAGAGGTCAAAATATTACGGAGGGTCTTTAAGATCATCCACAACAACAAAAAATCTACAATCATGAGGTTCGTTAATATTAGAGGATCTTTACATTACCTCCTTAGTTAAATCTTATAATCAAAATAAAGCCACTGTGAAAGAGGAACCCTAATTATTTTGATATGAAAGATCATATATTTCCATAATCTAACCCTTGTTTTATGATGGTGTCCACAAAACAATTTAAACATAGTATTACTATTTATAAAATTATATTATTGATATATTTGTAAAACAGTTACTCATTTATCTAAACAAAAAAAATTAATTATACCACAATGGTGTGAACAATGAGTTATATCCCATGGCTTCAAAATTTATTTGCAATAAAAAAACAAAATGCACATGGGGAGATTGGAAATTGAACCTAGTGATAAACCACATCACAAATAGATAAGAAAACAACTACCTAGGAAAACAAGAAATTTCATCCATCTATGGGATCGACCAACACCCCTACCTCACTGATGACAGACACTCCTCCATGTTTTTTACTTTTACTATGTCGCATCATCCACATGGAAATCAATATCATCATCTTGTGCAGTGGGATCCTTAAGATGTCAAGGATCCTATTTTCCTGCCTAACCTGAGCCCTTTAATGCTACCTTCAGGTCAATTCTTCTCATTAACTTGACAGTATCAATGTCTATGAAAAATCCTACAACAATGATATCCCCATGACCATTGGTTTCTCACAAAAAAACTCCATTAAATTCAACATATTTAAACTATCAAACATACTGAAATTAATTTTACCAGATTCCGGCGAAGAAAAACATTCCATATCAGTAAAATTTTTATTAGAATCACTATATTTACCAGCATGTATGGATTATTTTTTTCCTTTAGTTTTGTTGAAAATAATTCCAATACCATAGTACTACCTGGTTTTACCTTTCATTTGATATTTATCATGAATCTTTTTTTCTAGTGACTTTAGGAAATTAATTTCTCCAGCATCAGTTAAAAATCCATAAATTCTTGTTCATGAATTACACCCTTATAAATAGATTTATCAAGATTTTTTATATTTTTTCATTATAATACTAATCTACTACATCATCCCATGTTTTTCATCCCTTCCTATATACATCTGTGATAAACTCAACAACATCTTGATGCATCTCACCATTATCAAAAACCATAACTATAGGTTTTAGTCATTCTTCATGAGCCAAATCCTAACCAATATCATTCGTCTGTAATTTTGGTGAAGATATAACATTTTCCACATGTATTTTAAGTATTTCATTAACCACAATAGAGGGATAATATTTCTCTTCCATGAGGGGAATAATTTTTCCATTAAGATCCTCCCATTGAGAATATAGAGAGCCATATTAAACATTGCATTAGATAGTAGTATCCCCTGAAGATTACCTATACCTAACCACCATGAAATTTTCAGGATAATAACTCTTCTAAAAGAATAAATACCAAGAATTATACTAATAACACTTATCAATAGAGTTTATTATATCCTTGAATTGAGATAAAATGATATGTAAATTGTCATAGACAATATTTAAATTGACATTATCCTCTATGGTGGAAAGTACTACATTCTTAATAATAGTAGAATTGAAAACCACCAATATTAAACAACATTAAATATTTCTAATCACGTCTACTTTAGTATCCTTGTATATCTTAATGGGAAATCCCACAACCAAGGATATATTATAAAGAATATGTTGGTGAAACAAAATCCAATTCAACATAAAAACTAGAACCCATACCTGAATTGTAGTGTTTGTGAATGACAGTGGATTGAAATGTGATTCAAATTATTTAATGATAAGGGTCCTCTAAATAAGGTAAATCACACCAAGTCCCCATTTTATCCTCTACATCTCATCAAAAAGGAAAATGGAGTGGTATTCCTCATTCCACATTGGAAACAAATTCCATAATTTACTTCCCCAAATTGGCAAAGGATGACTTATAAGAGAAACCAATTACCAGGGTCTACTTATTAAAGGTAAAACCAAATGATTTATAATCAAAAAAATTTCAAATCATAAATCAATCTAAGATCGCATCATGATTATCTATACTCTGAGTGTTATTACCTATCTTAATTATTATATCTATAACAATATATTTCAATTATAGAAATTCTTACCGATGAGAACCAACGATCTTAATATTCCCTCCCATGGGATGTGGGATATCTTCCCGAACCTTCAGAGAGGATCATTCTAATCCTAGAGAATTGAGGAGGGGAACCCTAGAAAGATACTCAAGCTCAATGACCCATGTAAACGCCATATTCCTTCGTGAAACCTATGATCCATTGTGGACACCAAAATTTACTAAAACTGCTTATCCAAACTAATCATTTAAATTAGTTACTATGTAATGAGGTATAGGTGGGAAACACACCACACATGTCCTGGTCCATGCTGACCACCGACATTCCACTCAACCCAACTAAATCTGAGTGAGTAATGAATAAAAATTATGGTATTTCTATTTTCGGGGATTTTCAACTTAACATGGTACCACTTAACCAACCCCATGTCAAAAAAAGTGATTGGGTAATGATTTATAGTAGGGATCCACACCATACCTGTATATAAACTAGTGTATACATGAAATATATAAATAAATATATAATCATATTAAATGAAATATATATATATATGTATAATTACTAATAATAATATATCTATATAATAGTAACTAAAAATTGGGCCTTCAGGCCACATGGACTTTGAGGCATCGTGGGCCTTTGGTCCACAAAGCCTCATGGACCTCGATCATGAAAAGTTCTCTTATACTAGAGAACCATAAAAATGGAAGATCATAGTATTAGTACTCCCTAGATATAGATAACTAGACATAATATTATTACAGTGATATGGTGGAAATTCAATTGGCCCCTGAAGATATATATAGGGCACTACACACCGATAATAATGTCAGGTGGTTAGCTATGCCTATACTTGATGAGGTTTCAAGAAGAGGTTTTTTATGATCATCAACGTAAAATAAAATTATAAGGTGTTTGTGCCTCTAGGACTATAATCCATGTAATTATTATGTGATAGTGCCACTGGTCCTTCATGTCATATACGAGTTTCCACCCAAACAATATTTTTTTCAAAGGATGAAGGAAAAAAATATTTATTAGTATAGGAAATGTTACAATGATCTTAGGGAATGGATAAAAAGATGTTAATTGAATCTTGAGAGCCTATCAATAAAGCAGTAATGTGATAAACCAAATTCCATTCTCTTTGAGGGAAACCAACACACAAGATGAATAATTAGGCATTAATAGTTGGATATTATCCACATTGGACCTAAAAGATCACCTACCAACCTCAAAATCCTCAAGGTAATTAATAATCATTTAGAATATGATTCAATAAAAATATATTTACAACCATGATAAATGAAAAAATCCAAAATAAAAAGAATAGAAACATCTTCCACTGCAATGGGTTTGTAACATTCCATAACCATAGAATGAATGGAAAAAACATGAAACCCTATGTGATCACGTATAATGTCCCTAAGACCAATAATAAACTCACCATACATTACAAAATCTATATTTACCATGATGAAATCATATTGAATAGGACAAAAACTTAATAATGGAGAACTACATGGTAACTTTCATAAAGTCACTAGGGTCTGACCCCCATATATTAATCATTCTTTGGGATTATCTTGCCATAAAACATCATCCATAAATACATGATAAAATAAAAACTTGTTACTATAAAACCATATAATTCATGCTTGAAATAATATCGAGTCACCTAGTATGTTAGGGGGAATCAATACACTTCAAGAATATCAGCTATGCATCACCAAAATCTCTCATCAATCACGTATGTGCTTTGTGGAAAATAACTATAAAATAGGTTCCTATAAGAATGAAAATATAGTGTGGAAGGTTCTCATAGCTTAATCCCCACATAGAAAAAAAGTGGATTGATGGAAATGTGTTGTTTAACAAAAAAAATCAGGTTTGATGTATACCCCAATAGACTTAAAAATATAGATTAATTAATATATGGAAAAATAAATTCCAAATATGCTTCCAAACTTTATAAATTGGATAATATCCATGGTACAATGAAGGTATATACCTAAACTACATTGAATAATTCTCATATCCCCCATAACTCTAAAATAATTTATCTATACTAGATTCTGGAGTAAGATGGATTTCTAAGATAGCCATTTAGTTACAAAAATTAATCCAAATAAATATTTTTTGATGGTCACAAATATTCAAATCATCATTCAAATAATATATAAGAAAAAAATCCTCATATCCATGCACCATTCTATAAGTGGGGTTGGTATAGTAATATTATCCAACCATGGGTCATTAAAAATATTGACCTTCTCACATCAAAATATCCTTCATTAAAGAGTGAGATTTAGAATAACATTAGCACACAAAACAATTTTCCAGAAGAATCTCATCCTGGGCCCCAGGCTTTAAGAAAATATTGTTAATTGAAGGTAATATTTAGCTTTAACAATATTTTAATATATGTTTTATTAAACTAAATTATCCTCCTCCAATTTTACAATTAATTATTTATTGAACCAATTTAAATCCCTAAATCCCATTCCATAAAAATACTTCAAGTATAGTGACCCCCCAAGAGATCCAGTGTATTATTTTAATACTATCAACCTAACCCAACCATAAAATATAAAATGCTAAATAGGGTTTAAGGAAAATGAAATGAAGGAGTTTGAATAAACAATCACATGGGAATGAATTTCTTATGAAATTTATTTTAAGAGGGCATCTTTCCCAACCATGGATATCTTTTTCCAAGCCCATCCTTGAATTTTGGAATTGAACCTGTTCATGATAAAAGGTAAAAATACATAAAAAAATATAGAAGGATAACTATTTATGGTTTATTTTAATATTTTTAATTCCACATAAATAATATATTCAATCATACTTTCCTTAAATTTATCCAATACTAAATGGAATATCTAATTTGAAACAATTTATTCCTTGACTAAATTATATCTCATAATTATTAATAATTTTCATAATTTATGAACAATTATATGATGTTTCTCTTGAAATAGGATGAAAAAATTTTGTGAAAAATTAATGGGAATGTATACGAATTTAATTATAGAACTTTGAACCTTAAATAAGACCCCCAACCTCTACAACGCTAGATTAAATATTAAAGGAAAAGTGTCCCAAATTATGAATAAATATAATGAAATGGGATCTGATTATCATAATATCATAGCCAAGGAAAACTCAATTGTGAGATAAATATTCACCTAGATTTGGTAAGAAGTATAATCAATAAATATAATAATCACCAAAGCTCACTCAGAACCGAAGACTATTTAGAACATCATAGGTTCTAATGATCCTTTAGGATGTTTTTTAACAATGTTCTTTTTTATTGGAATACTAATGTTTTTTAGAATGTATTAGAAAATTTTGTGTATGTTACTAAATGAGTTTGATGAGTTTCTTAAAAGACTAATGTTTTAAATTCTAGAAGTTAGGTAATTTATGAAGATGTAGAACTTTTGAAATTAGGTCAAACAATTTTTTTCTGATTAAACGGTTCTTATCTTTAATGGAAGCCGCATTATATAGTAGATTGATAAAAATAGTAAGTTGAATATTTCTAGAAATATATTATCAGATAGAGAATAATTGGATGCAGAAGGTGTTAGAAAATTCAAAATATGAATTTTCAAATGATTGAAGAATTTATAAATATGATGTTCAGATGATCCATCAGATAAACTATTAGACGATGTTTTTGGTAAAAATTTTGTATTTTTATAAGTCAGTATTTAAAAAATAAGGGGATTACATTCTTCTAAAACTATCCATCACATGGATTATAATAGAGGCATCAGAAGCTGAAGATCATTCTATATTACCATGCCGAAGATGTCAGCCAGGATGCAGCTTCTAAGATTTTATACAAAGGGAAGTTTCGATCCTAGCATCTTGCCGAAATCAGCAGACAAAGTATTTTAAAAATATCAAGATTTTTTGTGGTTATAGAGATCAAGTGGTTTGGTAAAAATATTTATGAAGTATAATATTCATCATATGATTCTTTAATGATTCTTAATCATATGAGATGTTATTTTATTCATTGGAAGATATATTGATAAAAAATCGTTAGATGAGATTTTGATGTGGATCCATCAGATGAGTTCGGGATACTTATTAACTACGCATAGATTTTTTTGAAATTATCATGTTGTTGTCACTGAGAATCTTTTATTTTTAAAAATTAATAAGAAATTATGTTACGTATGAAATAAAATTCGAATTCATAATAAAATACAAATGTGTAAAACATGTTTGTAAAAATATAAAATTATTCTTAAAGACAGGATCAAATACTCTTTTCTTGGGTGACTAAATGTTTCTATGTGGATTGAGTCTCTGGATAGAGAAAAATATAGATGTGTTGAATTCTCAACCTGAAATTAATTGCAGGAAACTAAATACTTTATACGTTCCAACAATTTAGTCAAAACATTTATCACTCATAGAGTAATGGACAGAGAAAACTTTTCATTAGATATTTTATATTATTTTTAATTATCTTCTCTAGGTAAAGATATTTTTAAAAAGGAATAATTAATTTGAATTTGTGATGTTTTAAAACTCTAATTAAAAGGTTTCATAAAAAAAATTATTTTTTCAATGTGTGAGATAATAAGAATAAATTTTTAATGGATCCTTATTGGTCTGGTTCGGTGAATCTCATGTTTCTCAATAGGAAAAGATAGATAAAGAGTTAATTTGAAAATCATTTCTCGATTACTATTTTCTAGGAACCTTTGTAATGTTATAAAATCTGATGATGTTATGTTTTTTTTCATTCAGGTGGTTTTTGTATAGTGTTTAAGGTAATGAAATTTGAGAATAGATTAGAAGATTCAGGAATATTATATTTTACTCTAGAATACATGAGAAAAAATTAAAAGAAGTTAAAATGTGCTTGAAAATCAGAATTTTGAATTTAGGAGAGATAGAAAAAAATTATATTTCCTACCTTTTCTATTTCCGAAACACCTAAAAATACAGATAAAAAGTGTAGTAGTACTTGAAACAATTACCCCATGCATGAAAGATAAAATTATTTAGATTTTTTTTTCAGAACTATGTTTCCAATTAAATTTTTTTCTTCATTTTAAATATGAGTTTTTAGATAGTGTCTTTTATTATAAGATTATATAGAGAAATGTTTAAAATACTAGAAAGAGATGTAAACATATAATTTAGAGTAGAAGTTTGTGATGTGCTAGTTTTTCGAAATAGACGAAACAATTTTTTTTTGTAAAAGGAATAGGTAGATAAATGTTTATATTGAAAGACAGTTTTAGATGGAGGATTTATGGACTAGGAAGATTATAATCAGTCTCATCAGAGATATTTTCTGGATAGACCTTTGGAAGAGCTGTGGGAATGATATTCAAATTTTTTGTGCCTCAAATTTTGTATTAAATTTTTTAAACTAATAGGAGTCAGTATAATCATTCATATTAGGATATATAAGTTTTCAAATGGAATTTTAAAAACTCTAATTCACTTATTTTTAATAGTAAATATTGATTGACCCATGTTAGTGGCTATAGCGGGGGTGTATATTCGTAAATATAGGTTTTAACTTATAAATAATGTGTTTGTTTTTTTACTTTTCTATTTCTTCATTAATTTTAGGTCACTAAATTTTTGTAGGGAATAAGATCTAACAAGTTATAGGGGATAATATTCGTAATGTTGAAATTTTTCAAAATACCATTGATTCACCCCCCACCTTTCTAGGTATTCAATGATCCATAAGAACACCTCATTATAAGAGGGACTATTCAACTCTATCATATGCCTTCATCATATATAATTTCTAATCAAATATACCCCTTATTGAAGTTGACTGATTTTTAATAGAATGAATGAATTGATGTGTGATAATGACATTGTTGGTGATAATCCTTCTAGGGAAAAAACCAATATGATGTTGAGAGATAATGGAAGGAGTTATTTAATCAAATATTAGGAGATAAACTTTGATAATATTTTGGAAATCACAATGAATAAGCTAATAGGTCTAAAATTAGTGCTATTAATGGATCTATGGACATTAGAGATAATAAAAATAAGAGTTTCATCAATCGTTTCATAAACAATGGAACTCTTACAAAAATCTATCAGTATGTAAATAATTTCCTTTACAAAAAATACTCCAAAATAATTTTAAGGATAAAACACATAGTACATCAAGTTAAAAAAACATCATTGAAAAAATACATTTTACCGCTAATGTAATGTCATCAATTAAGAGATCTCCTTAAATACCATAATTCGTGATTGTGGAATCCATCAAATCGATACAATCTTGAAGTCCTATATAAAGTTCCACACCCTATTACATTTAAATATTCTTATAGAAATCATAGCTGAGTTACTATATCTCTATTTATTCGGTTTTAAAGAGCCCATTATCCATCTTTAATATAGAGGTATTGTTTTTCCTTTTCCACATTAAATATCTCTAATGAAATAAATTGGATTCCTAATAACCATATTTGATTAAATACTCCCTTTAATAGGTATAAATTAGTTTTCCTTAACATGAAACAACCCACCAACACTTTTTCGAAAGTATAAGCATCTTTAATATCACTGGATAAAGGTGGATTTTCAAAAAAAAAATTTATATCAATCTTAATTGTGTATATCCATTGATCAATGTTCCCTTAGTTTTCACGGCTCCACTTCTGCAAATTGGAAGCAACACACCCAATACTCTACCAGTACTACTCTTGAGAAGATTACCTGGTGGATTTAACCACTCCCAACAGCTATCATTTTCAATCTAAATTATTTTCAAATTGAGCACCTACTTTATTCTATGAATTTTTTTTGTCACCTATGTATGAAGACAAATGGGAAAATTATTTGATGAGACCTGAGGAAGATGAAAGACCCTATACCCTATACATTTGAAATAATAATCTCTAATCACCTGAATCCATAAATCTATCGAGACACTTAGTAATCCATTAAGAGGTTCTATGTTTAATAAACCAAGTAAATGGTTCGCTATAAAAACCTACATCCAAGAGAAACATGTGAATCATTAAATATCGAAACCTACTCATTGAGGAAGGTTTTCTAAAGGAATATAATTTTTTTGTCGTTATTATATTGGAATTCATTGAAGTTTCCACTAGAAAGAATATTTCCATGATCATTATTCTTAATAACGTCAACAGGTTCCCCAATATCCCATTTATCATTAAAACCTTAATAGCCATAAAAACAATTAAAATTCCACACTGGTTCCCATGGCTGTAAAATAAAAATAGCAATACTATTTTGGGTGAATTTTTTTACAAATTCATTACATAATGAAAATCCCACAAACCTGGCCTTCCAATATGGTTTCAAAGAACAATATAAGTACCCTAGTGGGACAGATAACCATAATGTTTTTGTAGGATCTGATGTATCCACTAGTAGAAAAATGCATTTTAACATTGGTAGTTTGACATCTATTCTTATTTAACGACGTTTAATTTTAGTTTTTGACATTATTTGTTTATATAAAGAACGTTAAAAATAAAATAAAATTTTTATTTAAATTATCACACGTCTATTTTACATGTATCGGTGTAAAAACCAACCTACAGATCAAAATTTATGAATGTTGGAAGCTGAACATTATAATACTCTCTTTTTAACGACGATATTTTTCAATAACTAATGTTAGAAGTTCCTTTTTGTGTTGTTTCTTCAAATAAACATCATTATAAAAAAATTGGTAGATAATTTCACAATATTTTATTTGATTTTATATGGTGAGAAAATAGACTTATGAATCAATTGTTATGAACGTCATAGGCTGAACATTATATGAATTATTTTTAACATCGGGTTTTTTCAATAATAGCTAATAAAAATCATTTTTTGGCATTTTTTTCAAATAACCAATGTTAAAAATAAAATAAAATTTTTATATATTTTCTAATGCTTCAATTTGATAGGTTTTGGAGAAAAAAATTGTTATGGATCCAAGGTTATGGACATCAAAAGTTGAACATTATAAGACTTGATTTTCAACATCGGTTTTTTCAATAACCACTGTCAAAAGTCCGTTTTTGGTTTCAGTTTTTCAAATAAAAAATGTTAAAAAAAAGAAACATTTTATATAATTTTCCAATATTCGATTTGATAGGTCATGGAGAAAAAATAGAATTATATATCAAATGTTATAGAGGTCATAAGTTGAACATTATAAAATATAATTTTTAATGTCGGTTTTGATTAATTAATTGACATTAAAAGTCTATTTTTTGCCTCATTTTTTCAAACTCCAACATTAAAAATCAAATAAAAGTTTTATATAATTTCTCATGATTCGATTTTATAGGTTTGGGAGAAAAAATTGACTTATAGATCAATCGTTATGGATTTCAGATGTTGATCATTATTAGACATGATTTTTAACATCAAATTTTTCAATAACTGATGTTAAAAGCACCTGTTTGGCATCAGTTTTTAAAATAACCAATGTTAAAAATCACTTTTAACATAGGGTTTTAATAAACCAATGTTAAAACCCTAACATGAGAATATTTCTAACAACATTTATAAATTTAACGAACATTAAGAGTATTGTTTAAAAAATGGGGGATCAGAATATCAATTTTTTCACAACATGCATTTCTATTTTTAAAATCCCTCTTATATTTTAATGAATCACCTAGAATAATATTTTCATTTTAAATATATATAACCTCATCCAAATTGTATAAAAATTTTCAATATCGTAAATTCAATCAATATTTCAACAATTCCTCAATAGATGATTTTCACATGGTATTTATTTTCGTCATTTAAATTCATTATTATATTTTTCCTTATCACTAAATATCCAGATATTTTTATTATGTAGATGAAATAATATAATGATTGAGACAAATAGATGAATATTAAACATGATATATATTATTTGTGGTGAAAAATTATTATTCACTCCCCATTTTTATTACCGTATGAGTTCTTCTTTATAAAGAAGTGAAATAACAAACAACACAATATCGATTCGAATGAAACCAATAAAATAATAAAAATTAGTTTGAATATTTTTTTATTTTATTTTTCATTTGGAATATAGTTTTTCATTCTTATTTCTCTTGTTTTCTTTTAATCAATTTTTATCTATCAAAACATAAAGAGATACAACTTACGATGATCATAAGTTTTGATTTGTAAGTTTGTTTTAGCTCCATATGCAGTTAAATCAAATCCTAAGAAATAATTATGTTAAAATATTATGAGTTTAAATGTTTTAACATCATTTTTTACTAAAAATGATGTGAGAAATACATTTTATTACATGTACTTTTTCACATCAGGTTTTATCCAAAACAGATGATAAAACCAATGTAGAAACTGAATTTTGAGGTCGGTTTTCTAAAAAACAAACACTGAAGACTGTCGAGGCCTATCTTGTTTGCATTGGTTTATGTGAAAGTTGATGATAAAGACACAAAGAGGCCAATTTTTTCCATCCATTTATAACAACCAATTTTAAAGCATATATTTTTTACATCACCTTTATCGATGTTGATTAGAAACTGATGTCTGATTTTAAAAACACTGAAGAAAAATACATTTTTCCACATGGGATCATTATTAAATTGTCCAATAAATATACATCATTAACAATTTAATTTTCTAATTGAATATTAAAATTTGAAATGTTAAAATACAATAGAATATCATTACACATTAAATTTATAATTTATTTTATTGAATATGATGAACGGATACATGGACCTAAGATATTTTTCCAACGAAGAGGTATATCATCCAAAAAAATTCCTTTTCATATTACCATTGTTGTGATTATAGGGTCATAGTGTAGAATATCTTTTGTATTGATCCACATGTGATCATTTGTTATCTGAGTGGAATTGATGGAATGTCAGGTGATAACATAGTGTATTTATCAACATGTGTTATTTGTCTTGGTCACTACTATATCTTTCAGGATATAAGGACTCTCCCTTAATCTTATCATTCATGGGAGGGGGATAGAATTATAAATTTGGGATAGAAATTTCATATGAACCACTTTTCTAAATTTTCTATTAAACCTATAACATATACCTAATAACCAATTTATAGATTTATGGATTATTTTAAAATATTATTTAATTACAAGATAACACATAAAAAATATAAATAAACTAATCATAATACATGAAGTAAAAATAATAATATTATTGATATTTTATAGTTTCAGTTAACTATAACATTGAAAAATATTATTTTACCCACTTGAAGATTAATATTTTTCATTAGACATTATCTAGGTCTACTCATATTCCATAGAATATAATGAATACCTGAATAAATATTTATTAAATATTTATCTATAGTTATATATTCTATTCACAATATTAAAAATAAGTATATATAAAATATTGAATAAATAAAATAAATATTCTAATTCATAGTTATCTAAATACATTGTAATTAAATATTTTGATAAATAATTCTATAATAAATTCATTCTTCACCATTTTGTTAATTGGTTGGTGTCAAGACCCATTTTTATTATAAATGAAAAACATGTTTTTAACTAAGTTGATAGGTAACCCTTATATTACCTGAAGTTAATGTGTCATATAGACTCATTAAAACATTTCCCAGTGGACATGTATCCCTAAGGCCAATACATTGTCCAATGAACATAAGAGAGTAGTCTAGATAATTATTTGTTTTTTTCTAAATAATTATTTGTTACCAATCATATGTCTTGTTGCCCTTACCAATATAAACACTTTGTGTCTTACCCTATCGGGCTCATCATTGTTGGAATTAGGTGGGATTTCTAAAGTCTACATTTAGTGTCCATAAATGGGTAAAGAAACCCAAGATAAAGAACTAAATCTGACAACACTGACAACTGTATATTAGTGATTTGTATGTTGAATAATCCCTTTATTGGAATATCTCATCTAGTAAGTTGCATATATATTTCATCAACCTATATTATTAATAGATATTTACATTATTAAATGAAATAATTACATCATTACACTATTGATATGGAATATAATGGGATGTGTCCATTGCAATAATGGGGTCAATATATCAAATTCCATAATGATGTAAGATACAAATCATTCCTTATCTTATCCATTAATAAAATTCCGTTCATGACACACCCAACATACTCTACTTCCCATAAACATATGGAATCAATTATTTGGTTAGTAAATATAGGTAAACAAAACATTACTACTATTAATGATAATCATAGCTTCTATGGACAATCACACGAGTTTACAGATATGAATTTCTAATGAATCACAAACATGTATAACTCATACTGATGAGACTATTCTAATAAACATCTATCTTAGAGATTATCAAGTGTGAAATTCATGAGAATAATTATCAACTTCTTATGAGTATGTGAACTATAATGTCATCATAATATGTACACCATCTTATATTTTAATATAACCAACGAACTAGGTTTCATAATATCGTCATAGAATTTCATGTTTATCATCATAGAGAGGAACTACTATAACCTTATCAATGCAATAGATACTCCAAGACATTATTACAATAAATTAAAACAAAAAAATTGAAAATTTTATCACAAAATGTTTTATTAATAGTCAAATTTTAAAATATACATGTAATCCAAATTATAATTAGTTGGTTCTAGAACACAAACTCCAACATTATCCCTCCTAGTCAAGTGCTGACTACCTATGACTTCAGTCCACTAGACCATACAAAATTATCTTGTTTATGATAAGTCATGGAATTAGTTAAGTATTCATCCTTGTTGTCTTTTATGAATATTCAACAAACTATTACTTAACCTATTTGAGAAAAATCCATTAATATATGATACTTTTAAGAATATTCTTCTTCTTCTAATGTGACATTGGCTCATTGGTAAGAACCAAAACAATAGTATTATAAAAATAATGTTTCACTAGGTATTTAATTATATGTACTACATCATGATCTTATAATAAGTTTCATAACAAAATTTCTTCTATAGCTACCTCATATAGGGTAATATACTCAAAATTGAATGTTGAATCTATGACCATATCTTTATTTGAGGAATTCTATATCATAGATCCTCTATCTAGAGTGAATATTTATTCCATATATGATTTCAAATCATATTTTTCTATTTGGGTAGTAGAATTTTTATATCCTTCGATGATTAGTTCACCATCACCTCCACGGACTAGGAATATATCCTTATTATACATTAGATACTTACAGATTGTATTGACTACCATCCAATGGATGTCATTTGATTCATATTGACACCTCCCTACCACACCCAAGGTGTATGCGATATATATAGTAGTAAATATCATAGAATACATGTATCACCCCATCGCTGACATGTATGGAATCGGTTCCATCCATTGTTCTTTATCATGTGTTTGAGGATAAATTTTCCTATAATGATGTCTGCCATGTGACATTGGAAAAAATCCCCCCTTGGATTATTCCACACTAAATATCTTTAGTATCATATCAATATATGTACCTTGAATTAGGTTGAGCAAACGATTAGATATATAATTATAGAGCATGATCCCAGGAACATATGTTATTTCACTTAAGTCTTTCATGTATAACCATTTATTCAAATTGGAATTTACAGACATTAAGATTAAAATCTAATTTATAATATGTAATATTTCATTGACAAATCATATTAATAATGTGGCTTCACTCACAAAAAACATTTTATAGACAGCAAGCTCGCCTTCATTAGTTATGAAACTGAATTCCATTATTGATTCATCAAATAAAATTATCAATGATTTCTATGCGAGATTTAATTTATAAATGGGTCTTTCTAATTTTCCTACCATATTAGCATCCTTTGGAGTCACAAACCCTTCAGGTTGTCTAATATGGACATCTTCTTGAAGGTTCCTATTAAGTATGTTTTTTTATCATCAATTTTCTAAATATCTAATTCATGTAAGGCTATTATATTATGTAGAACTACGATCGATTCCATCTTAGAAACTTGTAAAAGGGATTCTTCCCAGTCAATGCCTTGAAATTTTTTAATCTCTTATGCAAAAAAGTCATGATTTATAAGTACTAAATTATCCATTCATGTCTAGATTCTTCTTAAATACCCATTTACAACGATCATGAACTACATCCGCTAGCGGATCAATCAAGGTCTAGACTAGGTTTTGGTACATAGAATCTATTTTATAATTCATAGATTTTTACCACATTGAAATATCTATTAAACTTACTGAATTATTATAGGTTATATGTTTGTTATTATCTAATAATAATTCTTCACCATCCTAAGTGACTAGAAATCCATATCATTTTGGTTCCAAAACATCTCTTGAACTCTTACAGAGTAACTTCTTTTAGAACACCTTATTCTACAGGGAATTGTGAAACAAGTTATTACAAAAAACTCTTATATACCATGAGCATTTACTTCATCAATGTCTATATCATTCCCACTGTATATTTTATAGATTTTTTCCATCTCAAGGAATATGGAATGTCTTTACACTATTACCTTTCTTGATGTTTTTTATATATAATACCCCTTTGTTTTAGTGGGGGTATCCCATAAAGTTAACTTTATACCTAATGGTGAAAGTTAGTTACCTGGAGAATCCTTAACATATGCTTCACATCAACACAAATGTATGTATTCCACCATGTGTTTATTTATATCCCCCAATTGGTATGGTATACCATATTATTCTTTATTTGGAACTTAGATTAGTATTTTTCCTTCTATTTATAAAGTGTTTCCCCAAAAGGAAAATGAATGACACAAACAAATCATCATTTATCTCATAATTTCTAATAGGGAAAACTACTATTTTTTCATAAACCATTACATGAAGGTGTATAATAATGAGCAACTTGATATATAATACCAAAATATAATAAATTATCAATGATGTCTTGATGAAGAAATTATCCACCATGGTATAAGTGTATTTTCTTAATATTCTAACCATTATGATTATCAACATCATTCTTGTATTCCTAGAATCTCTTATAGGAATTTAAGTTATTCCTCATTATATCTACATATCCATATCTAGTAAAATCATTACTAAAATTTATAAAGAATGAATACCCACCCCTTTGTTCTAATGGATAGGGTCAAAAAACGTCAACATGAACTATTTCAAGAATCTACTAGGTTCTTTTAGCTTTTCCACTAAATGGAGCTTCAGGCATTTTTCCTTATAAACACACATGAGATACACTAAGTGGTTTTCATTAAAAATAATCTAAATATATACATCTTAGTGTAATATTATCAAATTGGTTTAATTTTGAAAAACAAATTATTTATTTTATAATTGAGTGTGGTGTGATTTGTATGATATAATTTTTTTATCTATTTATAATACTTGGATTGTGTAATCCAATACAGAAATACTATTATTTAAATATTATTTTATATAAATATTCTATATTTATAAAAACAGAAAAATTTCATTTTAGACTGGAAAATAAATCCATCAATATCATGTTTGGATATAGAAATAATATTTTTAGTGATATATTTAAAATAATAATAGTCTTTAAAACCTATTATCATTCCTATTAGTAATGTAATGGGGTAGTCCCTAATATTGATGAAAACAATTATAGACTAATTATCTACATGTATATATACCTCATATGGGTATATATTCCTAGATCTACTTAGTTCCTTTATTTTAATATATATGTGATGAAAAATAATCTATCCAGTACATAATTTTTAAAATAAATAAATTTTATTTGATAACAAATACACCAGATGCATCCACTACTTCTATGTCTAGGTGTATTGTTTCTTCTAGTGGCCCACCAATCCACATGAGTAAGAAAAAATATCTCAATATGTCACATCCATGACTTCTTTTAAATTTATTTTTCATTTAATTTCGATTATTTCTCTGTTTTTGGGATTTTCTATTCATTTTGGTGGAAATGGAGGGTTTTCAAAATTTGAGCCAAACTGTGATCCCAATTCTAGAATAAAAAATAAATTATATTTCTTTTATAAAACCATAATTTGTTAATATATTTAATCCATTATACTTCGCACTTTTTCTCCTATGACCTATACAAATCACCATGTCCATTTGGACCCTTTTTGAACCCATTATCATTTTGGGTTTGAGTGAATTAATTTGGAATTGGGCCAACCAATGAGCCATTTCTTGTTTTAAATTTTTGTATTAATTATTTAATAACTCACTCATTTTTTATTTTATTCTTATGATTACACCTCCCACTTGAAGCCAAAGTCCCTAGCCTCATCTCCATTATATATTTTTTCATGTTCTAACGCCTTTGCCTCAGAGAGTACGAAAAAACCTCTTAGAGTTCCTAAAATCGACTATATTTGAGAAGGTAAGTTTATCCTTTTATAAATATTTTAATTTTCACTCTTTTCCCCTATTTCAGTCTCTACATGACCTTCTCATACCCATTAGAGCCTCCATATTTGGTTTGGTTTCTTGGAGATTCAAATTTTGGTGTATTTGGTTCGTTTGATTCATGATGTTTCAAGAAAGTGTTTCTTTCCTTGATTTCTTCCCCTTCCATAGGGTTTATTTCACCCTTTCTTGAAGTTTTTCAAGTCCATAAGTTGATTTTCGAACCTAGGGTTTTTTTGGTGTATTTTTGGTCAAATATTGTGGTCTAGGGATGGATTTATCTTCTTTGAGGTGCGGCAGTGGTGCGGATGATGTTTCACACCATGTTTTGATGGTTTCGACATAAAAGGTAGGTGATTCAATGTGTATTCATCTCTAGAGGAGTTATATTGCTTGAATTAATTATTATTCATGTTCCTAAGATGTTTTTTTCGGTGCAAAAACTGTTTATGATGGATTTGGATAAGTATTTATTTTTATAGTTTCATTTTTTCTTAAAATTTGGTGTTTTTCATGTGTAACCCTTTGGGTATTGTTTGGGTGTATTTTATATAATATGAAATTTGTTTAATAAATCTTGTTTGGGGTGAAAATTCTGATTTGGTAGGGTATTGGTGTGACATTAGGTTATAAAGAGGTTTTTTTAATGGGTTTATGGTGTAAACCCTTATTGTACTTCTTGAAATTGATTTTGAAAATGTTTCCTTTTCATCCGAATCTTTTGTGGTATTGTTTGAGGTATTTGTATATAACTAGGGGTATTTTAAAAAATGTTTTTGGGGCTGAAAATTCTCTTTAAAATTTTTATAAAATTCATTTTGTCCTTAAAATACGGTTTTGAAATGGGTTTTTTGTGAAAAAAATTGGTACACTCTTTAGATTTGTTTTATGAAAGTTTTGAACGGTTTAATGATTTATGTAAGAGTTGAAACCACACTAGAATACATCTTTGGATTTTTTATACTTTCTAATGGACCATTTTAAATGTGAATAGGTTTTTAATATGATGTGTATCCCCTTGGAAATGTTTTATAAAAATGTTTAATGTATTTACTGAAATGTGAAAGAGGTGAGAACGTGTTGTGGGTTGTTTCTGTGAGTGCGATGTGAAAAATGGATTTTTATTATAAAAAGGGTTTTATGAAACATTTGATTGGGCTATTATGTGATTTTTATCAGATTTGGAGGGACTTAATAAAATTTTTAACGGATGTGTTGTATAGTGAATGTTATGCAAACAGTGTTGGGGGCTATTTTGGTGTGAGTTTGATTTCAAAATTCATTTGAATGAAAAATGTAATTTTTGACTTCGGTGAGATGCATGGGTATGTTTGGTTAATGTGTGAGGTGGAAGTGAAATATTCATGTGAAAACTATATTTCTTGTCTTGTTGAACTTGTTTGAGCACAAAGGGAAAACATGGGAATCAAGGTGGGTGGACGTGTACACTATGCTAGTGAATTCGTGGGGTATGGCCTCAGTTTCACATAGAAATATTGACGCTTAAAACTCTATCTAAACTATGATGATGATGATTTGGGACCACTAGGTTATGGGTAGGATCCATACTAGTGGATCGTGCACGAGAAAAAATATTTTTTGTGGTTACTCTCAGTGAGATATGAGGTACCTGGGACCCACATATAGCTAGTTCCTAGGGGTTATTTCCTATTACTTGTGCTCATTAGGTCCTTTATAATTACCATCGGCAAATGTTATATTTCGATGAAAAAATTTAGTTTCATTTGAATTTATTTTAAAAGCGTTGATTCTTTTTATTAACCCACTTGAAAACCGATTTTTTTAAGTTGCATCTTTTAGAAATTATAACTGGAAATTACATGTTTTTGAAAACATGCATGTTTTTCATCTTGGAATGTTTATCACATATAATCTCCTAGTGGTGGTATCCTACCGGGCATTGTCTCACACCCTACTTACACCCTTGGGTGTATGTAGACTTGGATATTTTTGTTGTCACGGGTTTGGGTATAACTTTTGTGCCAACAGATTGGGTTTTCACCAGTTATTCATGATGTGGTGTTGTGGAGATGGCTTCAGGGAGATGCCTCTTTCCATGTTGAGGTTCTTGGGATGTTCATTTTTGGTATTGTAACTTTGTTATAGTCTTAGTGAGTTTTTCTAGACTATGGAATTCAATTCTGATTTTTTTGTAAAACATTGTTTGGTTTGAAAAATCATGATTCGTTTTACTGGATTCATTTGTTGTTTTATGTTTAAAAACATTGGTAAATCATTACCAATTCTCATTTTATGATACTCAGGAACTTGTGCCAGCCCATGGGGATTGGGAACTCCCTTCAGGACTTGTCACGGGTTGGGTTTGGTGCCGGTTTTGGTGGCGATTAGATTCGGTTTGTGACAAAATGGTATCAAAGGAGGTTCTCTCTCTTTGGGTCATGTTATTTGGGGAACAGTCAGGATAGTCTAGAGTTAGGATTGTCGGGATATGGAATTTTGGTTATGATTAGTGTGACTTATCACCACACCTCATGAAGGGATTAAAGTGTCCATGGGAAGTCGGGACCTTTCGGAGTCCTTTAGTTTTCTTGGTTTAATGATGATTAGGGGAAATTAAAAGAGAGTTGGGTAAATGTTTCCACGAGCTCGCAGGGCCATGCAAGCCATGTGGATCCAGAGATATTCCCTAGAACACTCTCTATGATAGTGAAGTGATTGGAATATGTCCCACAACCATATTTCCATGTTACACACTGAAACTAGTTTCCTCTCACATTGTCTTGTGTTCTTTAGTTTTGAAATCTTGGAACTTTGGTTTTAAAGTTACTTGTTTTTAATAAGTGATTTTTTTTGTGAAATTATTTTCAAATAAATAGGTAATGGTTTGATTTATGAAATGGGGGAACTAGATTTTTATAATTATTTTTTTAAAAAATGGTGTGCTTATACCTCTTTTGAAATCAGGAACTATATTGAAGTTGGTTTTGGAAAAGTGTTTCCAATAGAGTTTTCTAAACAATCAAAGGGTGCTTTAATGGGATGATATTTTTTAAAATTTATGTGAATAACATGAAAGTAAGTTCTTTTCTAAATTTTTGTTTCTTTATGAAAAGTTTTGTAAGATGTCAATTGGTATTTTGATCTTGTGGTTAGCGGTTTTGAGAAAAAGGATGTGTTGGTTAACGGTTTTGGTTTTGAAAAGTGGAATGAATTTTTATTTTAACCATTGATATTTTCATGATAGATCACATGCATGGGGTTATATGGGATAATGGATGGTTTATGGCATGAATGGATGAGTTCCAGGATGGATATGAGGAGGGTGCTCGGTGTGTCACAGAAACATGCATGTGTGAGGCTCATGGGGTACCATTGGTAGATACGATAACTATTGAACCATTTGTTTTCAAAGAGATGTTTTTAAAGAAAAACATGATGTATTTTTGAATTGAATGGGATGGTTTATATTATTTGTTTTTGGAAAATGTTTCTGTAGCGGGATGTTTTGAGTCCATGAACCCCTCTTGTTCGAACCGTGTTTTGGGTTTCTGTTTGGACGGCAAGTTAGGTAGAAGGACTGGTTAGTAGTCTCTTCTCAGATAGGTTTTGGGAAACCTTTACGATGGTTCCCTTCACGTGTTTGGATCTGTTTTGTGGCATGTTTAGAACAATGGACCAGCTTCGTTGGTTCATTGGGTTCTCTCATTGGATAAGGTATGCCCCCATTAAGGGTTAATGCACAACTGAAGTGCGACCCGTATTGTTTCGCCATAGGAAAATATTCCAATTGATAAATATAATGAATATTTTATCTATCTTTGTTGATTGAGTATACAACCATTCATTTCGTTGATTTTTGGATCCTCTTGTAGTGGGATAGTGCTTGTGGAAGGTTGAAAGCGACCTTAATTTCATATGTTGTCTGATTCATCGATGGTGGAAGTGTTATGGGGTTTTCAGTGTGGATGAGTGTCTCGATGGTGTCTAAGAGGGCCTCTAGGTTCTTCATAGTTTCTTTGAAGAAAGAGTTCTTATTAAACCACCAATTTTGGGATTTTGGTCATGTGAGGCTATTGTGTCAACTTTTTGGACTTGTCATTTGTTTAGGGACTTGGAAAAAGGTCTTGTTCCATGTATTGTTTCAATCAATCGAAAAGGTCATGTTCGGTGACACATAGTGATGTTGTGTGCTCATTTGACTGTAAAGGTGAAGGTCATACAATCCTTTTAGGTTCTATGTTATGTTGGGATTATTTCTCCCTTGGGAAAAACATCAAATCCTCTATCTTTGACGAAGTTGTTTATACATGCCATGCCCTTCTGTTGTTTCTCACCCAAAGAAACAAGGTGTGATGTGTGTGAATCTTCTGATCCCTTGTTTTAGTGAAATGTCAGGTCTCGGTAAACAGAGTTACAGAGTATGTTAAATCTTGGTGAACCCATCGGGTAATGCGGTGTATTTGTTGGTGGCACCGAAAGAAGAAGTTACACACAGGGGTTTCCACAACCTAACTGTGAGGCTGAAGTTGCTTCAATATTTTGAGATCCAGCCTTAGGTCCGGAAGAGAAGCTGGCGTGTAGTCAGGGGAAACCCCAGTGTCATTTAAACCCTTGTACAAATTCATATCCTCAGTATGAAACATTGTAAGAGTGTAAACCTATGGTGTCATCATATTTTTTCTATTGTTATCTTTTGGTGGAAATAGGTGGAGGGCCTTGTACCCATGTCATCACCCATTAACTTCCCCCCTTTGGGTTCCATTGAGTCTTTGGAGAATGGATTGAAATTTTGCTAGACAGGCTGAGCACATGGTCTGTGCACGATTGGTAGTGACAATGTTCCTAGAAGACATGCAGAAAGAATGATTTACATAGTTAGTGCATGATTTCCCAAACCGCGTGGACTAACTGTGAAGCCTTCCCAAATCACAAATTTTTTTGTGTCTTTTAGTTTCACCCCACGCTGGTCGGTTAAGATGGATGGTTCTTGTGGTGGGGAGACCCACCATGGGTATCATGCATATTCATTTGGAAATTTCTAATGGATGTATACACCTTTTACCAAAGAGTCTGTTTGAGCCTCCCCCTGTTAGTGTCCTGATTCTGTCTCGGGAAAAAATTTAGGTTGTCTATTATGGTGGGGATCCCATTTGTGTCTCTTCATATGAGTAACTCAGATTTTTTCTATTGGTATTGTCTTGGATGTAAGTATTATAATTTGGATATATATAAATACCTATATATTACAAGGGTAAACATTGATATTGGAGAGTGCCCAATGGTTTAGTTATAGTAGGGTAAGTGTAACTTTGTTTGATGTTGTTGTTTGTTTAGGTAAATAGATTGATTATTGTTCAGATTGTGTTTAAGGAGTTTTCATTTGGGATAAAGCCTGAATTTGCTTGATTTTTTTAGGAAAATGGTGTGTGTTTTGGTTGTTAGAGTAATCCTTCCTTAAATGATCACTAGAGGTGTTTTGGCCTTTGGGGGCGAATCTTTGCAAATAATTACTTATTGGTTTATCAGTTAGTTTTGGTTTTTTTATTTGGCCTTGTTGTGGATTTCTGGGGATGGAAAGTTTTATGGTGGGGATAATTGCCACATCCACGACTTCTTCTAAATGTATTTTTCATTTAATTTACATTCTGTTTTTGGGGTTTTCCATTCATTTTGGTTGAAATGGAGACTTTTCGAAAATTGGGCCAGACCGTGAACCCATTTCCAGATTTTAAATTAAATTTTACTTCATTTATAACTCCTTTATTTTTTAAAATTTTTCATCCATTATACTTCCCACTATTTCTCCTATGACCTATCCAAATCACCATGTCCATTTGGACCCTTTTTGAACCCATTATCATTTTGGGTTTCAGTGAATTAATTTGGAATTGGGCCAACCCGTGAGCCATTTCCAATTTTAAATTTTTTTTTTAATTATTTAATAACTCACTCATTTTTTACTGTATTCACGGGATTCCAGCTCCCACCTGAAGGAATAATCTGGAGCCTCACCTCCATTATCAATTGTTTCACTTTGGACCTCATTTTCCTCACGGAGTAGGGAAAAACTTCTTAGGGTTCCTCAAATCATCCAGATTTTTTAAGGTAAGTTGATTCTTTCATAAATCGTTTAATTTTCACTATTTCTCCCCCATTTCAATCCCCACTTGACCTTCGCATCACCATTAGAGCCTCCATATCTGGTTTGGTTGTGTGGAGATTCAAATTATGGTGTATTTGGTTTGTTTGATTCGAGATGTTTCAAGTAACTGTTTCCTTCGGTGATTACTTCCTCTTCCTTAGGGTTTCCTTCACACTTTATTGATGTTCATCATGTCCATATGTTAAGGTTCGAACCTAGGGATTTATTTGGTGTCTTTTCGATCAAATATTGTGGTCTATGGCTGGATTTATCTTCCTTGAGGTGTGGCGGTGGTGCAGTTGATGTTTCGCACCATGTTTTGTGGGTTTCGACATAAAAGGTAGGTGATTCCATGTGTAATCATGTATTGATTAGTTGTTTTGCTTTAATTAAATATTATTCATGTTATTAAGATATTGTGTGTGGTGTGAAAACTGTTTATGTTGGATTTTGTTAAATATTTATTTTTATAGTTTCATTTTAGATTAAAATTGGGTATTTTACATTTGTAACCCTTTGGGAATTGTTTGGGTGTATTTTATAACATATGAAATTGGATTAGGAAAACTTGTTTGGCCTGAAAATTCTGATTTTGTAGGTATTGGGGTGACATTAGTTTTTAAAAAGGTTTTTTTAATGGGTTTAAGGTGTAAAACTTTATTGTACTTCTTGAAATTGATTTTGAAAACATGTGATTTTCATGTGGATCTTTTGTGGTATTGTTTGAGGTGTTTGTATAACACTTGGGGGTAGTTTAATAAATGTTTTTGGGGCTGAAAATTCTTCTTTAAATTTTTATTTTTGTGATTTTGTCCTTGAAATACGGTTTTGAAATGGGTTTTTTGTGAAAAGCTTTGGTACACTCATTAGAATTGTTTTATGAATGTTTTGAATGGTATAATGATTTATGTAAGAGGTGAGACCATATTGGAAAACTTTTTTGGATTGTTTATAATTTAAAATGGACCATTTTAAATGTGAATAGTTTTTTCATATGATGTGTATCCCCTTTGAAATGTTTTATAAAAATGATTAATGTATTTTCTGAAATGTGAAACAGGTTTGAACGTGATGTGGGCTGTATGAGTTAGTGCGATATGAAAAAAAAGATTTTTTTTATAAAAATGGTTTTATGAAACATGTGAGTGGGTTTTTATGTGATGTTTAGCATATTTGGAGAGTGTTTATAAAATTTTTAAAGGATGTGATGTATTGTGAAAGTTATGAGAAAAGTGTTGTGGGCTATTTTGGTGTGAGTTTGATTTCAAAATGCATTTGAATGAAAAGTATAATTTGTGACTTGTGTGATGTACATAGGTCTGATTGTTTAATGTGTGATGTGGGAGTGATATTTTCATGTGAAAACTATACTTCGTGGCTTGTTTAACATGTTTGAGCACAAAGGGAAAAATTGAGTATCTAGGTGGGTGGACGTGTACTAGTATGCTAGTGAATCTGTGGGGTTTAGTCTCAGTTTCACTTACCATGATTGAAGCTTACAAATCAAACTAAACTATGATGATGATGATTGGGTACCACTAGGTTATAGGTATGATCCCTACTAGTGGCTCGTGAATGAGAACAAATATTTTTTGTGGTCACTCTCACCGAGATACGAGGTACCTGGGACCCACATCAAGCTAGTTCTTAGGGGTTATTTCCTATTACTTGTTCTCATTAGATCCCTTATACTTACCTTCAGTATACAATATATTTTGCTAGAAAATTTTCGTATATTTTTAATTTATTTTAAATGAGTTTATTCTTTAAATTATCCCACATGAAAACTGATTTTTTAAGTTGCAGCATTTAGAAATTGTAACTAGAAATTACTTGTTTTTGAAAACCTTCATGATTTTCATATTGGATTTTTTATCACATAGAATATCTTAGTGGTGGTATCCTATGGAGCATTGAACCACACCCTACATACACCCTTCGGTGTAAGAAGACTTGGTTATTTTTATTGTCGCAGGTTTGGGTACAACTTTTGTGCCAACAGTTTGGGTTTTCACCGGTCATTCTTGATGTGGTGTTGTAGAGATGGATTGAGGGCGATGCCTCCATCCATGTTGAGGTTCTTGGGCTATTCATTTTTGGTTTTGTACCTTTTTTATAGTCCCAGTGAGTTGTTTTAGACTATGGAATTCAGATCTGAATTTTTGTAAAACATTGTTTGGTTTGAAAAATCCAGATTCGTTTTATTGGATTCATTTGTTTTTTTATGTTAATAAACTTGGGTAAATCATTCCCAAATATCATTTTATGATACTCGTGCACTTGTTATAGCCCTTGGGGAATGGGAACAACCTTTGGGCCTGGTCACGGGTCAGTTTTGGTGCCGGTTTTGGTGGCGATCAGAATCGATTCGTGACACCATCCCTTACTTTCCCCTTGATCATTTTCTCTAAGCAAGGGCATTACAAAAAAGCATTGGGAATATAGATATTCATCTAGACATTCATTTTATTCACAACATTTATGGAATAATTTTTATGCTTCATTCCCTCTTAATCATGTAGAAGTAATATGAGAATAGATATGAGTGACTTCTTACTGTTTTTCATATTAAAATAAATAAAACAAACTATACAATCTCTAAGGGAGAAATAAAAATTGAAATTATGGAATATTTAATCTACAAGGTTAAATCCTAGAACATTTAGGTGCATAAACTATCCAATGAGTTAGACTACATGAGGCCCAGATTGTATACACACTCAAAAATTAGTCAAATAGAGAACCTTTGATATCTGAAACCATTCCTATATTGATATCTCCTAATATAAACCATGGAGATGATAAATCATGCTATAACCTTTTTTTACTTTAATTAATATTCATGGTTTCAATAGAAATGGATTATAGAATTAAAAATTGAACATAAACCACCTTTCTCATGTTTTTATCCTAGAATGAGAAATATTCATCACACGCCTACTTTTCTAGTGGATCGGTAAATGGCGATTCTAGCATGTTAGATTTTTTATATGGTGTAACAAAACCAGAATGCATATAAAATATTATTGGAAGGTAATCCTTATAAGAATATGGTATTTCCCTAATAAATATAACATGGATAATGTGAAGGAAGAACTTTCCATTATTATAATGTTATAAAACTGAATTTTATTAGTACATGACTTGATTAAAAAAATTTATGATACAGAATGAATTTAATTTTATTAATTATCCCTCAATTTTATTAAGTCCCAATATTCACCACCATTGAAATTGGAATATATAAATAGTAATATAATATAGTTTAAAGGATCCATATTCCACTTCATATAACCCCATTAAGGGTTGGTCAAGATAATTCTACGTATTTATGTGGGCAGGTCTTTGATAACATCGATCTTGTAGTTGATCCATTGATTGGACTCCCCAATAAATAAATCATGACCCATATTTCATTAACACTTTCATCCAAGTTAAATAAAGTCTAAAGAGGTTTTATTCTATTCATGTATGATTTTTATGTAATCATATAACCTTTTAATGAAATCTTTGATAAAAGTAAATTTCCCAGTGAGGGTCAGCAAAACACTTATTTCTTTGGATTTTATCCATAATCCAGTAATGGATTACCATGTATGAATTAATTTTAATTTGGGGGATTATTTTTATTATGTTTCATTGTTTCTTATTTTATCATTTACATGTAATTTAAATATTATGTAGATTTTACATAGTTTATTAACCCTTTGATGATAAAAAATTTATTTATAATTTATTTATTTAAAATCCATCTTTGTATATTAGTCCATTTATTTATGTGATCATAGTCTTGCATCCATAAAATAATTAACCCATAATGTAAAAATAAATAATTAAATAAATTACTTGATCATGATCGTATTTAATAGTTGATTTATTGAGAAGATATTAAATCAACATATGACCAAGGGAGAAACTCATTTTTTTCATTCTCATGTATTTTTTTGAAAATCCAACACTCTACCTTTGTAGAAATAGGGTTATAATCATCTGACTTCCATATTGAACCGCCTACAAGTACCTTAAGAAACTCCTTTTTATTATAAGTATTAATAACTCACATGAATAAAGGGGAACCAAAGGATTGGTTATGAGGAATTAGATAAATCACATTGTACATGTAGGTTCTATATAATAATGATGTAGGGGATGACTCACAAGCCATCATATTTAATTTAATATTAAATCATTGAAATCCCATGTAATGAATGTAATTAAGAAAACCAAAAAAAACATTGTCCTCGTAAAAAATCATTAATGATCGTACATAGTCATTCAATAGACAAAAGTATACTAGTTAACATTCATTTCAATTAATATATTATTATTATGATAAATGAGATAAAAAGAACTAATTAGATAATTAATTAGTTTATGTTTATCTTAATTACAATATAAAATAACTTCGAGATACCTTTCATGAATAAATTCATGTAATATAAATGGAATAAAAAATATTAATAGATAATTAAAATTAATTAATTGATGAATTTTAACTACTGTAATCCATTATTTCATTATAAAACACATTTTGATCCAATTAGTGGGATTAGTTTTTAATTCTACAATTAATTATTTAATATAATTTAATTTTATGCATTATTGGAAGACTACATGGTGTAAAATTAAATTCCACATATTATTCCACATGATCATGGTGTACATAGAATAAATTCATGGGGAGTTAGTGTATACATCATTCAAACTACATGGAATGAACATACCATCTACACATTATATATTTCACTTGTCATGTCTTCTCACAACCCACTAAATGAATAGATATGTTCAATATATACAATACTACATTACATGTACAAACCAGATACAGTCTATGTATCTCTCTTTTTCTGTGTCCACATAACCTACCAAAACAATCGATGTTTATTTTGGATATATAAATTAATTAACTATAAGAATTAAATGCTGGATATACTTATGTTTTTCATTAAAATTTTATGATTTGAGTAAAATTTGGTCTCAAACAATGTATTTTACTACATGGTTAGCACAATGTTTTCCAATTAAACCGTGTAGAATACTTTTGGTGTTTGATAGCTGTAGAATATATAATCAGAAAATCCATGTTATAGACTAGCCCAGTTTACAAAAAAATTGAAATAAATTCACCACATGTAATTATTGATTTACCTTTCTTGTAACCCTTTGAACATTTATGTTTAGTGCGCTAGGGTATATGATGTATACTCCAGCTACATGTTGTGTAAACCAGTCTCATAGGCCAGAATCCTTTTCACCTTCTGATAGAATCTCTAATCATTCATCATCATTTATTGTCCTTAAGAAATCGTGATTTATGGATGATAAATTATAATGCTAATATAATGTTAATTAAACAATAAATTAAAGATCTTTTATTCTATAAATGAAATATCTATCCAATATTGTGCATATAGAACAACAATCAGATAAATAATTATAATTTTAAACATGACCACTCTGATACCACATTATGGTTCCAATCATAACAAAGGTACCCTAGTGGGATGGATAACTATTATTCATTAATAAGATTATATTGATACTTTACAAATTAATAAAGATGAAAAAATTAGGCCCAATAAAATTTTTCCATCTACTATTGACATTTTATAATTCTGGAACCCGAAGAGGATCTTTAAACGATAAATTTATAATTAATTTATATTATATCTACATAAATGATACATGGTCTTAGGTTATTTATTTAATGAATATGCTGATCTTACTGTAAAATATTTTGGTATTACCTCTATTATGAATATATTATTCAAGTTTAAAATCCATATAATTGTGTTCCACACATTCTCATTGTTTCGTCGAGTCACACCAATAGAATGATGGGTGATATCATGGTTGATCAATCACATTATGTCATTTATCATGATTGATTAAGTATATTTTGTGATTAATTTATCCTCCCTTGATGTTCTAATTTTTGAGCGAAGGATAGAAATAGGAATTTGATAATGAAGTTGTGTTCAATGATTCTCAATTATTGATTAATCCTACACAATATACATAAAAGACTATATATAAATTTTTTGTTTATGTTAAAATATTAGTTAATGTTACAATGTCCCTAAAATAATATAATAAATCAAATCTTACCCCATGGTATAAATATAATAATATGATAATTTTTTATGTCATATGTCAACTGAAGTAATGATAACTATTATTTTACTAACACTAAATTCATATTTATCAAAAAAAAAAGAACGTGGTCATCTCGGAATCCTGTAAAATGATCACATACCTGAATTAAAATTTATTTAATATTAATTCATAAATAAATATTTTATTCATTTTCTGGAAAATAAATATTTATTAAATATTATAAAAATAAAATATATCTTCTTATTCACAATTTTCTGATTCAATTTCAACTAAATATTTATGATCAATAAAAATGAATAAAATTATTCCATGGTCATAAGAATTAAATTTATCACAATAATTAAATTTGAATATAATTTAATAATGATCAAGAGAAACAATATGTGCTTATCCCTCCAAGATTCTTTCTCGTTGGAATTAAGTGGGATCACCTAAATTTCATGATTAATGTCTATAAATGGGTAATGTCACCCAATAGAAAGAACTAAATTTTGTAAATTTTAGAACCACATATGAGGGAACTCTATGTAATATAATCACATTGTCATAATTTCTCATCAACAGTGTTACACATCCATTCCTTTAAACTATATGCTCGAAGCATCATTCTTTGGATATATGAAATAATCACGAAGTTACAATATATAAATGGAATTTATGGTGATGGTTCCATTCTAATCAAATGGGTGAGATATAAATTTCCATAAATATGGAAGGGAAAAATTCTACAACCGCTACACTATTAATAATATGTCATTTGTTATGCCCCTAATGTACCATACATCACATGAAAATATGACATCGTGATTTTGGTCTATAAATCTATGTATGTTTTTCATGGCATCAATAAATTATAAAAATAAATTCTAAGTACTATCACACATTCTTGTAGATAGGAATATCTGATGGCACGTAAATCAGAATAATTCCTCATAACGGGTTTGTTTTCATATCCTCCCATATTAGGGACTACTAAGTGTGAACTTCAAGCGAAGAAGTCTAATATACTTATGAGTACTAACAACTAAAAATAAACATATTATGTTTACCATCATATAATTTTATCCAAACATATAACTAGGTTTAATAATATCATCATGACATTTCAAAGATCCCATCATAGTAGGGAACTAAAATTACATTAAAATTTTAATATATACTCTATGACATTTTTACACTAAATAAATGGCAAATAATTTAAAATATATAATAAATTCTTTATTAATATTAAATTCCTCAAATATAATTGTAATCCAATTTATAATCTATTGGTTCTATAAAAATAACTCTAACCTACCCTTTCCTCAAAAAATGTACCTTGAAAATCTAATTTGGGGTGATCCTTATTAAGTCTTTGTAAGATGAGATTGTCTAAAAAATGACAGAAAATAGCCATATTTTGTTCTCCATAAATGGAGAATTTAAAGTATTCAAAGGTTTCAAAGCCCACAAAAGCTCTAAAAATAATTTTCATTATGATGTGAGAGATATACTTTTAAATCGTGACCTACTATAAATATGTTTGTTATGCTTTGAGGGGACGAATCAAAAAAATCCTTCATTTACCATTGAGGGTCCTCAAATTCTTCTATGAACTAGATAAAACCTCACCCACTGACTCATTGTGTTGTCTATTGGGGAAACCAATTTTTTTATTTTACATACAAAGAATAATAGAAAAAATAGACTAATAATGATATATTATGACGAAAACATGAATATAATATTGAAACAAAATGATCGACAAAAATAATTAAAAACCCATAAATGAAGATCTAATCATGTGTGATAATAATTAGGAAACCTTCCAATATGATAAGATAGATACATGCTCATTAAGATCTAATTAAACCAAAAATCTCTATTTAAAATCTGGATAGGGTAATGCCAATGAAGATGTGCCAAAATTATAAATATGTATTCCAATTATCTTGTGTGGATGAAGAAACCCAAAAAAAAGATGTTATCCAATAAAAATAAAGCGCGCACAGAAAAAACAACCTCATACTAACATTTCAAGGAAAACAAGAATAAACAATTTCTAAATCACCAGACAGTGGAAAATCTAGGAGAAACCTAAAAATAAGCTCATATAGAGATGAGGCTAAAATTACACAACCATTAAAACAAGTTAAAAAGAGGGGTTATCATAAAATAAAAATACAGAATTATCACAGAGTCTACAACTAAAAAGACACACACACACACACACACTTATATATAATCTTTTTAATATATTTTCAATTTATATAATTAATATATAATTTTGTAATCCTTACTCTTTTTAGAATATTTTTTTAATCATTATATAAATTTAATTTATTCATTTTTAATTATCAATTTATTATAAATCTTTTTTAAAACATAACATTTAATATTTAATCAGTTTAAATATTTTTTTTAATTTATGTAATTAATGTTATTAATTATCATTTTTTAAAATATCAATATAATTTAATCAATTATATTTATTTATTTTTATTATTATATAATTTCATATTATTTAATCATTTTTATAATGTGTGGAATTTATATATTTTTTAATATATATATATATATATTTATATTTATTATGCTTTAATATCTCAAAAAGTTTGTAATTTATATGATTAAGAATTATTCATTTTAATTTATATAATTTTAATATTTTCAATATGTTTGAAATTTATTAAATTCAATTATTTAAATTTAATTTTTAATATTTTTATAATTTCAATAGGAACCATATTCCCTTCTTAATAATTTTGATATTTATATAATAATTATTATTTATTTATTCATTTCATATGTTTCTTTATTAATGTAACTAAAGTTGTGAATTTAATTTTTATAATTTATATTTTTAAAATTATTCAATATTATTTATTCATATTAAACATTCCTTAAATTAATGATATTTTTTCATTTTTAATATTTATAATTTTTTTAAATTTTTTTGAATTTATTAAATTTTTATTTATTTTAATACATTTTTATTTACTAAATTTTAATATTATCAATATGTTTGTAATTTATATTAATACTGTTTATTTATTTTTATTTATTCTATTTTGAAATTTTCAATAAGTTTGACATTTGTATATTAATTTTTTTAAAATTCATTCTTCAATATTATTTAAAAATTTAAATTTTTTCTATAATTCATTTTTAATAATGATTTTATTTATATAATAAATTTTATCTATTTATTGATTTTAATTTACATTCTATGTTTTTTATATCAGCGAATTACACAATGATAAAAGTATATTTAATCAATACACAAAAATACTTCTTTTATCTTCGAACTCGCATTGCTACTCGAGTACTATATTTGTGGTTGTTCCAAAAATATTGTTTTGGATCACATAATTTCTTGTAGACAATGAACATTACTTCATGGTCGAACAAGATCCTTCAGGGAACTACCATTTCCAAGTCGTATCCTTGACCATGTGGGCCGCATGCTTGAATAAATGGGCCACATGATTGACAAAGCATAGAGCCTTCCTTTACCTTTAATACTTCACAGAATTTCATCAAACCTCTATTTTTTACACCAAAAAACATAAAAAACTATTGGAAATAGTTTCATGTATTAATGTATTACATGATTCCATATTTCGAAACTTATATCATGTAATGAACAAAATCCTTCATCAACCCAGAAATGATTGAAAACAAACACAAAATACCATCAAGATGAACCCTATATCACGTTGGTTATGACCATATATATGAATGTATGTATGTATGTATATGCACACACACGTATATATGGATTCGTGTTTATATGTAAGTATGTGTATGTTCCTGTATATAAATTTATGTATATGTACGTGTATGTGTTTGTTTTTGTGTTTGAAATTGTGTGTGTGTGTGTGTGTGTTTGAGTGTGTGTATGTGTATGTATATGTGTCTGTTTATTTGAAGGTATGTGTACTTGTGTTTCGGTTGAGTATGTTGTGAATGTACACGTATGTATTTGTATGTGTATATACATATATATATTAGTGTATGTGTATGTGTATGTAAGTGTATGTGTATGTATGTGAGTGTATGTTTTTTATCTCATGTATGTATATTTATGTATGTTTATGTTTGTATATAAAGGTGTATATATGTATGTGTGTGTATGTATATGTATGTGTATTGGTCATTATGTGTATGTATGTATGTGTATGTATTTGTGTATGTGTATTTATGTGTATTTATTTGTATGTTTGTTTTTGTATGTTTATGTGTGTATGAATGTGCATGCATGTGTGGGTAGAAACATGTATGTAAGTGTATTTATGTGTATGTATGTATGTGAATGTATGTATTTGAATGTTCACATATATGTATGTATGTTTATATACGTATGTGTATGTTTAAGTAGGAGTATGTATGTATATAAGTGTATGTATGAATATATATTTATGTATGTGTATGTGTGAATGTGTGTATGTGTGTATGTGTGTATGTGTGTATGTGTGTATGTGTGGATGTGTGTATGTGTGTATGTGTGTATGTGTGTATGTTTGTATGTGTGTATGTGTGTATGTGTGTCCGTGTGTGTGTGTGTGTGTGTGTGTGTGTGTCTGTGTATGTATTTATGTGTATGTGTATGCATGTATGTCTCAATATGTATATATGAATGTATGTATATGTGTATGTGTATGATTATGTATAATTTTATGTTTTTGTATGTGTGTATTTTTATTTATGTTAATGTATGCATACATATGTGAAGGAATTTATATATGTATGTGTATGTATAGACATATTTATATGTGCAAACATACGTGTAAGTATATGTGGCTTGAAAATCTATTAGACTTTCGACAGAGGTATCACATAGGACTATTATTTGTAGTAAATGCAGTGTGAAATGGAATCTGGCGGTAGACTGCATGAAGCCATCGAGGTCACTCCATGGTTTTGATGAACAACATCCAAGGGGGATTGTGGCATGCAGCGTCAAGGTAGTAGGGACATAATAGGCTATTGGAAAATGGTTGGATGATGGATCAGGTGTGACAACTGAGAGGTTTCACCCCCCCCCCCCCTCCAGGAATATTTTACACTCCTAGGAAATAGGGGGAGGTGTATGTAGTGCATTCTAATTTCACTTTAATAGAGGATCTGTGAAGGAGGACTGAAGTTATGCGGGAAAATGGGGCCTCCTTTTAGCAATCTGGTCATGACGCTACTATCCAGGATGATGTTGATCATGGCCAATGTAAAGAACTAATCACTGTAAAAGAAATGAAATTCCAGAGTTTTGGAAGAAGTGGTCTGTTTGTTGGTCAATACATGGAAATCTAGGGCTCCTCCACCTGCTCCTAGATATTCCTTGTCTGAGCAACTTATAGAAACACATTGATAGTATAAGGAGTTCAATATTATACCCCAGTAATATGTTCATATATAGATGAGTGGGTATGATATCCTAGGAGACATTCATTTCCATGTTCATTCTAAACCACCTTTGTAGGTAGATCCTCCAATATATTATATGTCATCTTTACAGGTTAGTCTGGAATATGCAGTGGGAGCTCCAGTTAGTGATGGTACATAGGAAGGGAAGGCAGAAATTGAGGAAGGTACCTCTTGTAAAAACTTGGATCTTCTTTTTAGGTATGTTTTCTTACTTCTGGTCGTTTTTTGAGAAAAAGGGGAATTTATGGAAATTTATAAAGTACGTTCCATGTACTTTATGAGTACACACCTTATACAGGGTCACTGCTGGAGGTCATGTGATGGCCTTATGATGGCCACACACACATCCATGTGGGGTTGACCTGGAGGCTTCCTAAAGTGGAGTACGGAAAAGGCAAGTACACTTCGTGTACTTCAAAAGTCCACGCCATGTATTTTTTCATTAAACATACTGTGGTCGCGTCTAATTTCCAGAAAGGTCTTCTTCTAGGTTACATTCAGTTGAGAGCTCTTGTAGGGCCACGATCTTCCTCCAAGCCCCCGACCCAGCATCCAAACTCCGATTCAACCTCCGTTGATTGTGTTGGGATCGCCTTGCTAAGCTCTCTCTTTTCCTTGAGATTAATTTCCCAATTCCTTCTGCTTCACAAGTTATCCTCTATTGAATATTTTTTGACATTTTTTTGATCTTTATCATTTTAAGGTGATTCAATCCCTAAGACTCAACTATATCGATCTCTCAGCGTGGAGGAAGGTGTTTTTTGTCTTTCTGTAAAAATTTATTGCCTTATATGACGAAAAATTGACAATACCCATGAATGGGGTATTGTACATTTACCATTTTAGCCCAATTGATTTCCTGGTATGCTTGTATGGTTGAGTTGATGATAAATTATGTGAATATGGTTAATTTTTATACATAGGAAGTGGTTTCCCATGCATTTTTTCTTGTTCTGACCGTTGGGTCTAGGTTACCTGTTAGGCTACTATTTACATATCATGCCTAGTATAGTAGGATGAGGTGTTTTTATCCTTACATGTTGTTATGTTGTAGACTTCTAGCCAAGTTGTTCTTGAGGTTTACTTTGGCCGATATGTGCTTCTATACTTTCTTGACTTACACAGGTCTCTGAGAACCTAGTGTATAGACCATAGGGAGAATGGACGTAAGGGCTTCTCCAGAGTGTCTATTTTACTTATGATGTGAGACCATAAGGGGAATTGACTTAAGTTCTTCCTCAGAGTGTCTGTAGATCCTTGACGTGGGCCACATCGTCAATAGATGCTGAGTGCTTCCCTAGAGCACCTTTAGTTACAGATACGAGACTATAGGAGTTATTGACAGTGAGTGATTCCTCATAGAGTCTATGCTTAAGCTGAACCAGAGGGGATAAGGTGTGTGTACTTCATAGAGGGTTACCTATTGTGTTATCTGATTGATTGTGTTTCTTGGTATGACCATATGGGATAGGCTTTGAGTACTTCCTAGAGGGTTACCTATTGTGTTATCATATTTCTTGTGTTACTAGGTAGGACGAGAGGGGATATGCTATGATTACATCCCATAGTGTTACCTTTTGTGTTTAGTTTCATGCTTGTGTATCTAGGTATGACCAGAGGGTTTGGGCCATGAGTACTTCCCACAGGGTTAATTGGTTGTGTTTAACGGCATTGGTTAGCTTTTGTTTAAATTGAAATTTAACGCATTGAAACTGTGGATTGTTAACTGCTGAGTACTTTCTTGCTCACTAATTCCTTTTGATCTTTACATGCCTTCTATTCACTGACTATTAGGCACAGATCTTGTGGTGGATTCCTACTAGGATTTAGTCTCAAACCATGTTTTAGCCATGCTTTTGGGACTAAACAGATTATATTGCAGCAGGTATAGATAAGGGAAAACACCCTTCTACTTTAGGTACTTGATTTTTTGTGGAGCTAGAGAGCATGGGACCAAGCTTTATCTTGTGATGCAGAGGAGTTGTTTACTTAATTTCATTTCTAATTGGGTATAGTACTATTATATTCCAGCATTTTGATTTGTTTATCTTCTTCCCTATACATATGTATCATGCATAATTCATACATATATATATATGTGTGTGCTTCGGTTTATTATTTTCTAGTCTTGTGCTATTTACATTTGTATTGATTATTCCTTCTTCCACTTTTTCTATTGCTTTCTTCCTCTCTGTTACTCTGCCAATGAGGGAATAGTTTCCCCACAATCACACCAAAGGCCCTCGTTTCTAGTAGGCATACTTTGGCATTTGTGAAATGTGCATGAGGCTATATGACTAACTGGGTATGGGGCTCTTCTAGGTGGCTTCCGGAACCGAGATTTTACAAAGTGTAATCAGGGCGTTTATTATTCTTCATGACATAAAGTTTGGAGCCTATAGTTGGGGATAAGATGGGAGAGGTACTTGCTAATAACTTGTGCATGGGAGTAGCTAACTTGTGTACATGGAAAAGTCAATCTACCTCATTTGTTGCAATTTTTCTAGTTTTTCAAGTTTACAGTTGATCTGATTTTCACCATTGGGTGACTCACGTGTATTGTTCTATTAATGTTGACGTTATTAAGGTTCTATTTCTGTTGCAACCCGATGAGATGAGGGTATCCCATCTCATGCATCAATTTGGAACTTTCTAGAAATAACATTTCATGCATTCTTGCCATGCCATATAGGGTGCATTAGCAACTGCATGATGTTGTGATAGATGTTGTGCTAGAGATTCATGTTGCTATGATAGTTTCCTTGATAAAATACCAGATGTTTGATAGGGTATCTTTTGTGTAATGTTTTGTTTGAATGAACACCAAACCTTGGTTCTTGAGGTGTTATGGGCCCTCATTGACCAGAATATGGTGGATAATTGACTTGTTTACAATATTTATAACAAGTATAATATCCCAAGCATTGATTCTCCGAGGTTATGGGACATCACGATTTTTAATTTGGCAGTTTCAATGATCGTTTTAGGGTTTTTACGGGTTCTAGAGTAGTTTTTGAGGCTTACTGTCTCAAAAACCACAGAATAGATGCCGTGTAGTTTTGAATACACACCATGTGTTCCTCTATTTGGGGAAGAAACTATTTTTCTTAAGTACACTCTGTGTACAATATGCAGGCTCCGTATAGTAACTAATAGTGTCTCCGACTGTCTGGGTGGGGACACGGGGTTTGGAATCTTTAATAAGACACGTCGTGTCATAGAACATTGTAATCGGCCATGTCACTAACAAGACAGATTGGAAAAATCTTCTCACTACATGCCATGTCCTCCTAGAACATGCTGTGAGAACGTTGTGTATAGACCATAGGGAGAATTGATGTAAGGGATTCTCCAAAGTGCCTATTTTACATACGATGCGATACCATAATGGGAATCAACCTTAGTGATTCATCAGTGTGTCTGTAGATCATTGACATGGGCCACATCGGTAATAGACATTGATTTCTTCCCCATAGTGGCTTTAGATACTGATACGAGACTATAGGAGGAATTGACAGTGACTGCTTCTTCATAGAGTCTATGGTTAAGTTGAACCAAAAGGGATAGGTTGTCAGTACATCCCAGAAGGATACCTATTTTGTTATATCATTGCTTGTGTTTCTAGTTAGGACCAGAGGGGATAGGTTGTGAGTACTTCCAAGAGGGATACCTGTTGTTTTATTTTCTTGATTGTGTTGCTATGTAGGACCAAAGGGGATTTGCTGTGAGTACTCCCCAGAGGGTTACCTATGGTATTTAGCTACAAGCGTGTGTTTCTAGGTAGGACCAAAGGGGTTGGGATGTGAGTACTTCCCAGAGAGTTACCAGGTTGTGTTTACCTACATTGGTTAGCTATTGTTCGATTTGAAATTGAATGCATTGAAATTGGGGACTGTAACTACTGAGTAATTTCTTGTTCACTGCTTCCATTTTATCTTTACCTGTCTTATATTCACTGACTATTAGGAACAGATCTTGTGGTGGTTTCCTACTATAATTTAGTCTCACACTCTATATGGTCCATTATTTTGGTCGCAATCATATTATATTGTTACAGGTATAGATAAGGGAAGTGCCCTTCTACTTTAGGTACTAGATTTTCTGTGGAGCTGGGGAGCATGGGACCAAGATATGGCTTACATTGCTGAGGATTTGTTTAATTTATTTCATTTGTACTTAATTTTTGTATTGTTGTATTCTATCGTTGTAATTTTTTTTTCTTCTTTCCTAGACAATTGTATTATGAATTATTTATATATATGTGTGTGCTTCAGTTTATTATTTTCCATTCTACTGTTGTTTTCTTTTTTAGGGATTATTCCTGCTTCTGCATTTTATATTTCATTCTTCCTCTGTATAACCCTACCAATGTGGGTATTGTTCCACCACTATCACACCTAAGTCCCTCGGTGCTAGTCAATAGCCTCTGGCATTTGGGGAAATGCGCTTTAGGCCATGTGACCAACCGGGTACGGGGCACCTCTAGGTGGCTTCCGGAACCGGGATTTTACAAAGTGGTATCATAGGAGGTTCTTTTCTCTTGAAATACTGTTTGGAGCCTATAGATAGGTATAATATGGAATAGGTACTTGGTAATAAGATATACCTGGGGGTAGCTAACCCGTGTACAGGGAAAATACATACTACCTCGTTTATTGCAAATTTACTGGTTTTCACTTTTACAGTTGATTTGATTTCACCATTGGGTGATTCACACAATTTGTTCTATTACAGTTGTTGTTATTGAAATTCTATTTCTGTCGCAACCTGATGAGATAATGGTATTCCATCTCAAGCCTCATATAGGCATTTGTTATAAATCACATGCCCTGCATTCTTTCCATTTCATCTAGGTTGCATTAGCAATTGGAAGTTGTTGTGATAGACGTTTTTCAGATTATGCATGCTGTTGTGATAGATTCCTTGATAGAATCTTTGTTGTTTAATAGAGAATTTGTTTTGTAGAGATTTATTGTAATGAACGGAAAATTTAGATTCTTGAGGTGTTATGGGCCCATATGAATTGGAACATGGTGAATCATTGACCTTTTCCTATTGTATATGATTTTTATGAGATTCCAAGCATTGATTTGTGGGGACTATGGGCCCTTGCAGGTCAGAATTTGGCACCTTAACACTTGTTTTCTGTGTTTTTTTGGGCTTTAGAGAAGTTTCTGGGCTACTGCCCAAGAAAACCCAGAATACACGGCGTGTGATTTATGAATACATTCCATGTAGTTTTTAAACTGTGTCACTGACTGTGTGGGAAGACAAATGAGGTTGTGAAAAAATCTTCCAGAACACATAGTGTATGGTAAATACATGCCGTGTTGTAGTGATCGTGTGTCTACCCATGTGGCTAACGACACTGATGGATGAAACATTGACTATACACATCGTGTCCAACTTTCACACACCGTTCCATGTAACCTAAGTACACGTCCATGTCACGAAAAACACGGGTCGGAGAGAACCTTCATGTACATTCCATGTTCTCAGGGAGCACGTTATGTAGAATGAACCGTGTAGCCAGATGTGTAACTAACAACATGGGTTGTTGAAACTTTGTCTAGTACATGTCATGTCCTTTGTGGACACACCATGTATTCTAGGATTATGAGGATCATGTGGGTTAGCCATGTAATGAGACTCTAGAAGGGGAACCGAGTTCAATTTCACACGGTGTGTGGGGACAACACGTCGTGCGGTTGGGGCATTACACAACCAGTTATGGTAGAGGTACACGCCCATGAGAATGGCTTAGAAAAACACGCCGTGTGGTTTTTATACACATCATGTAGTCATGTTTTGTAAAACTTGAATGTTACTATCTCATGTTCCCCTCCAGTGGTGGATCGTTTCAGAGATGTATTGTGAGATTACTTTTTAGGTATGCCTTTGGAACGTGTGGTAGAGTGGATCAGTTTAGAGTGGGTTGTTACTCCTCCTAGACCATGATGATCAGGTCCTTCTCGACACACCTGGACATCCCACTCGCCTCTATGAAGAAAGGATCCACCCTTTGGGGATACGAAACTCACCATGAGGCGATAGAAATTGACAACTACCTGGAAGGGACCTAACCAGTCCATTCCAAGAATGACATCCTATCTCGTTTTCTCTAGGTCATAGAGTTCCCATAAGAAGTGACACCCTACAACCTCAAGAGGGCACTCTCTACACTGATGTACGCTAACCAATCTAGTCCCCAACGGTGTGTCTAGCGTCAATGTATCGACAGAGGAAAATATACAGAGCCCAAGGCTCTCCACAATAGCAACACAGATAAAGCTATGCGTAGCACCAGTATTGAAAAGAGCTAAAAATAAAACTGAAGCTACTAAGATCGTACCTTAAACTGTAGAAGGGTCAGGATCTGGCTTCTGATGGGTCTGATCCAATGCAAAAGTCTGGCCTCTACCACGACCCTGCGACCCTGCCTGACCACTCTGAGTTGATCCACTATACTGTCGCTGGTATCCTGGTGAATGACCACCACGTCCGTGACCTAAACCTCAGCCTGAATGGACAAGAGAACTCCAGTTCCCAGACTGGTGAGAAACTGATGATGCATATCTTTTAAGCGGGGTCATATAAGAACCCCTACCAATAGCTGTAGATGAGAAGATCTGGAAAAAACGTTGCAGATGGCCCATCCTGCCGCAAGATCGGCACTCCATCGGGTCTCTTTGGCACTGAAGCCTAGTATGCCCGCTCCTCCCGCATTGGTAGCATATTACCTGGTTGACCGAAGATATATTCTGCCTACTCTGATATCCTTGAGCAGACTCCCTACAGCGCTTCCTACTATTAGTATGAGGAACACTAACTCTGGTTGTCGAACCGCCCTAGCTCACTGCTCCCGAATCCCTCAGATTGCGCTCAGTGATCAGCGCCTGGTAGACGATAGAGGAAATCGAAGTCAACCTGAAGATGTTCACCTACGAGAGGATGTTGTGCCTCAGAACATCCTCAATCTTCCGTACTAGGAACAACTCATCGCCTCCTAGAATAGGCATGGAACACTACAGCTCAGTAAAGTGAGACGCGTTCTCCATAACCGAAAGAGTACCAGGCTCTAGACTCCTAAAGTCTTGAGGTCGATTGGACATCAAGGTCTGCGGGTAGAATTAATCGTAGATGATGTGCCAAAACTCATCCAAAGTCATACTCTGCTGGTTTACTAGCTGTGAGATCACCGCCCACCACCTCTTTTTGGAGTTTCAGAGCATATAGGTAGCGAGCTCCACCCTCTTCTCTAGAGGTATCTCCAGATTCAAGAAAATTGTGAGTGTGGCCTCTATCCATGACATTTCAGCATGAGGTCCTTCTTCCCCTGAGAAGGTGGGAGCATGATGCTTCTAGAAAACCCACGTCAACTCTTCCATCGACAGGGCAGGAGGCAGCACTCCCTGGAAGGTTTGCATCATCCTCAAGAAATCTTCCCTAAATTGCACACCGGTGCCTGCAACTGGAATAACCGCAGGTGCCAAGGCTAGAATAGCCGGAGGATCTACATGAGGTCCATGATCGACCATATCTGATGTCTGATCACCGTCTGGTAGATGACATACAACAGGAGGAAGACTCGGTGGCATAAATCTGAAAAGTCAAAAGAACACCTTAGATCAGGATTATCAAAGACTGAGAACACCATAGTACAAGAGGGGAACAGGTGAAAGAAACATTCACTTTTTAAAAAACATGACGACACGACGTGTATATAAACTAGACGGTATGTTCATCTAACCCATTCATATGGGCGTGTACCTCTTCCAAAACATTTCTTGTAACGCCCCTACCGCACATCGTGCTGTCCGCACACACAGAGTGTACTTGAACCCTATTCCCCTTCTTGAGTCTCATTACACGGATAACCCACATGTTCCTATTAATCCTAGACTACAGGGCATGTTCACGAAGGACACATAATCTACTTGAAAAAGTTTCAATGACCCATGTTGTTAGTTACCCAGCTGGCTACACAGTTCCTTCTACATGGCATGCTCTCTGAGAACATGTCATGTACTTGAAGGTTTTCCCCAACCCGTTTTGTTAGTGACATGGCAGGGTACTTAGGTTACATGGAACGGTGTGTGAAATCACGACATGGTGTGTATAGTCAATGTTTCATCCATCTGTGTCGTTAGCCACACAGGTAGACACACGATCACTACAACATGGCCTGTATTTACTGTACACTGCATGTTCTGTAAGATTTTTTCACAACCCCGTGTTTCTTCCCACACAGTCAGTGACATGGTTTAAAAACTAAACTCCATATATTAATAAAGTACAAGCCATGTATTCGGGGTTTTCCTAGGCAGTAGCTCATAAACTGCTCTGAAGCCCAGAAAACACGGAAAACTAGTGTTAAGGTTCCAGATTCTGATTAGTGAGGGCCCATACTCCCCACGAATAAAAGATTGGCATCTCATACGTATCATATAAAGAGGAAAAAGTCAATTATCCACCATGTTCCGATTCATGTGGGCCCATAACACCTCATGAATCGAAATTTGTCTTTTATTCTAGTAAATCTCTACACAAACCATTCTCTATCAAACAGCAGAGATTCTATCAAGGGATCTATCACAGTAGCATGCATAATCTACACAACGTCTATGACAACAACATGCAATTGCTAATGCATCCAAGATGACATGGAAAGAATGCATGGCATTTGATTTTTATCAAATTTCTATATGATGCATGAGATGGAATACCCTCATCTCATCAGGTTGCGACAGAAATAAAACCTCAATAACAACAACGGTAACAGAAAAAAGAATGTGAATCACCCAATGGTGAAATCAAACCAACTGTAGAAGTGAAAACCCGTAAAACTACAATAAACGAGGTAGTCTGGCTTTTCCTTGTACACAGGTTAGCTACTCCTGGGAAGAACTTATTACCATGTACCTATTCCGTCCTATCCCTGGCTATAAGCTCTAAATAGAATGTTAATAGAAAGGAACCTCCTCTGATACCACTTTATAACATCATAGTTCTGGAAGCCACCCGGAGGCTCCCCGTACCCGGTTGGTCACATAGCCTCAAGTGCATTTCCGCTAGCTCTAGAGGCTTCCGACTAGTAGTGAGGGCCTTGGGTGTGTTGGTGGGAAACTATGCCCTCATTGGAAAAGTAAACAGCCGAAAAGTGAAACATTAACCAACACATACAATAGCGTAAGCCGTAAATATCCAACAACAGTAAACAACGGAATACTAAAACAACAATCAACTAGAGCACACATACATATATGAAGTGATGCTTGATACATATGTCTTTGAAATCATCCAAACAAGTCACAATGATGGAAATACAATAGTACAAACCAAAGTACAAAAGAAAGGTAAACATATAAACCAATCAGTATCGCAAGCCTTGTCTTGGTCCCATGCTCCCCTGCTCCAATGCAATCAAGTAGCTGAAGTTTATGGGCGCTTTTCCTTGTCTATACTTATATCAATATAATCTATTTGGTCCCAAAATCATGACCCAAATAGGGTGTCAGACTAAATCCCAATAGGCATCCTCCTGAATATCATTGCCTAAAATTCAGTGAGCATATGGCTAGTAAATGTACAGTAAGTAGTAAACAGTAAACAGTAAAGAGGATGATACCCATAGTAAACAATCCACAGATCAACAAGCAATAGTGAAGAAAATAGCTAACCACAAATAGGAATCCCTATGGGAAGTACTCACAGCCATCCCCTCTGGTCCTATTCAAGATGTACAAACAACCCTCTGGGTAGTACACTTATTCTAATCCCTTTGTATTGGTCATATGAAGTAATAAGAAACTTTGAGGAAGCACACTCAGTCAATTCCCCTTATAGTCTAGGGTAGTCAGTGACTCTATGAGAAGGACCAAGTGGTCTAATCCTCTTATATCCCCAAGGTCTAGAGAATCTCTGAGGAAGATCACTCCGTCAATTCCACTAATATCCTCATGTCGATCACAGACTCTCTGAGGTAGCTCACTCAGTAAATTCATCCTATAGCTTGGAGTGGTTTATGGAAATTCAAATAAACAAATACTCTCTGAGAAAGCTCAGTCGGTCTATCCCCTTATAGTCTATAAAGATCAAGAATATCTGAGGAATCTCACTCGGTCTACCCTCTGTAGTCTATAATATCCAAGACTATATGGGAATCTCACTCGGTCAATCCCCTATACTCTATAATGTCCAAGACTCTCTGAGGAAGCTCACTCGGTCTATCCCCTTATAGTCTATAGCACCAGGTTCTCACGGCCACATGCTAGTCATTGCATAATATTTATATAAGGCCAATGTAAACCTATATATCTACTTGGATAACCAGTCTACAACATAATAAGCATTTCAGGGAACAACACTCCATCTATGGTCATAAGGCATGGAAAACAGGTATAACAGTTGAAGGATGAACAAAACCAAAAAGTTTGTAAACAGAACAAGGCATGAGTAAAACATCCAAGAATAGAAATTATCCTAATACATAACCAAATTTCCTCTACACGAGCATGAAAGCCAAGCAGGAAGACAAGAGGGGTAAAACAGTAAACACGCAATACCTCGTTCAAGGGTATTGGTGGAAATTACACATAAAACTCAAAGTATTCAAACAGAAAGGCACAAACCACCTATCTTTATGCTAGGTGACCGATATACTTGAACCATGAGGCTTGAATCTGTTTATATCGGCGTAGATGTATGAAAACTCAAAAAACGTTCAACCAATGATAACTTGCAAAAGAGGATGAATTGGAAAACGATGCTCTAGAAGAAGGAAGAGTTTTCCGATGCTGTTCCAATGCAATCTACGGTGGTCAATTCAGAGGGAGAAAAGAGGATATGAGGCTCAGAGGTGATTCATGGGCATACAGGACGCTCTCAGTCGATCAAGCTAGAGAAGAAGATGGTTCTGGGGTTAAGACGCGACCTCGGTCTATTTAATGAAAAAATGTACACGATGTGTAGTTTTGGAGTACACGACATGTACTAGGATTTTAGGTACTCCACTTTAAGAAGCATCACATCACCCCAACATGGTCATGTGTGTGGACATGACATGACTAGCACACGGCCTCAAGCGACATCAAAGTACAAGGTGTGTACTTCAAAAATTTCCCGAAACTCCTCTTTTCTCAAAAACTCTAGAAAAAGGACAAACATACCTGAAAAGAAGGTTCGTGTTATTACACACACACTGTGGTGAAACATTCCATATCCCACATAGGGTGTGTAAGTGATCCATGGTATTAAATATCTTGTATAGATGAATGGAAATTCATTGAATTTGATGAATCTGTTTAAGGAAAATGTGTGATCTATCTAGGGGATGCCAACAGCATTCAAAATAATGGTATAGATGATAATAATTGGGAATCTATTATTGTTATAAATGATGTTGTGTGATTATTTAAGGATTATAATATCCCAGGTGAAGTTTCATTAACTTTTGACGATGGGATATCATGAAACTCAAAAGTAGATTTTTTTTAATTATCAAAAGAGATAGATCAGAGCCTGCAAACAATGAAACTTGAAGAGTATAATAAGAATAAAGGGATCTATGTGAGTGCACCAAAACATGATATTGAAAAATTAGAGAGCCTAAAAAAGACACTAGTTAATATGGATACCAATATTAGTGAAATTATTTCTATTCCAAAAAATTGGAGGATATCCAATATACAATGGAAAATCTCAACAGTGAATTCAAAGTGGATGTTTGTATCACCCCTAGATTTTTCTATACAATTTTCACCCGTAATTAAACACTATGTCAATAGCTTGATTCACTCAAAACACCAAAATTAAATGAAATTGGTATAATATAAAATATAAATATTAAATTTCACTATTATGATATATGCATGAAATTAATATGTACAAAAGGATGTAACCATTTTAAAAAGTATATGAATAAAAAGGAAATAAATGACAACTTGTACCAAAAATACCCCTTATAAAGCACAATTATATTAGAATGGAAAGGAGGTATCTTTAAATGGGTTGTATCTAGACCAAAACCTAGATGTACTAGAACAATTACAGTGTGAGTGAATTCATATGCAAGATAAATTCTTTCTCCGGAAAAATACTACAAGGTCTATCCCAACAGAATCACGACCATCGACTGATACCAGATCATACCTTATAACATTATAAGAATGGATTAAGTTTATTTAAACCCTATTTTAATGTATATATATAAGTAAAATAAATCAGTTAAAATTGTTTTATTTTATTTATAAAACCCATGGATATTGTTTTAGAAACACAAGTAATATTTTACGTTAAAAAAATTATTCTCTTATTTAAAATTATCAGTTTTTCCTCACATGTAGGAATTAAATCCAAAAAATTATTTCAATATTTTAGATCAACATGATTTTATTTTTAATATGTTTAATATAATTTTTTGGTATAAAATTATCATTACTAATATTAAATTTAATGACCATGATTATGGAAAAACATTTATTTTATATAATTATTTTTATTGATATTGTATAATTTATATCTAATCAAATAAACTAATAAATTCTAAAAATATATGTTATTATAATGTTAAAAAATATATTTAAATAAATTTTTATTCACTAAATTGGTGATAACTACTAGACCATTGTAAGAACAATTAATGGTGAAGACAAAACATTTTCACCGAACTTTTTTTTACATATAAAATGATTCAATTTAAAAGTTAATATTATAATAATTATAATTTTAATTTGATTAAATGAATTTAATATTTAGGATGATAAAAAAATTAATATGGGTAATTTCATAAGTTTATTAAAACTTAAGATACATGGGTAAAAGCCATTTAACCTAGTAAAAAGAAAAAGAAGAGTAAAATTAAAAATATAAGGACAAATGACATCCAATATATTTAAAAATGATTAGAAATACATGGTTAAGGATTTCTAAACATAAATCCCCCTAAAATAATTTTTTTCAAAAAAATTTATTCATTGAAACTTTAATAGAGTAATGGTATTATTTTAATGTAATGGGTATTCAGAAATGTTCTATTTTATTCACTTATAAAAGAGATACACTTACACGACTTCATACCCCACCAATCGCTTTGAATTCCTTCCTGAGTCTTTATCATTTTTTCCATCTAAGAAGACTTTATCATGTTCGGAATCCTATAAAACCAATTTTCATGACTAAACCCTTCATCTTTATGTATACATTTAAGATAAACATAAAAGCACCAAAGTTGTTAGATACATGTATAGAACAAATCAGAAACATGTTAAGAGTTTCGTTTCTTAATTATTACCCATTCATACATATTTCTTATTACAAATAATGATTTATTTGGAATGATTTATCCGATAACCTTTAATATTTTTCAATAATAATTATATTATCTTTCATTAAATTCAATGTTTTGTTCAATGTTTCTTGTCTCATTGGGGTCTGACTTGAAAAATACAAAATATGTTAGGACTCTTCTTTACTCAACTTATTTCTTGAGGAATAATGATTCCTTTTTTTACAATTATTTTATATGATATATTTATTTAATAATATTATTATATTATAATTCCCCTATCTTGGGAATGATACAATTGTGATTCAAATAATTACTTTAATCAATTTATTGATTCAAATGTGTATCACTATTGAGAATAATTGTCGACCACTTTAATAGTAGCTTCGCCTCATAGTATATAATTTCTCTTACCAGTAATGGTACACTTTTTAATTGGTATCCAAAATATTATTTAAATCATGTGATATTCATATTTACACCTCTATATTTTAAAATGAATGTTTTATTATCTTTTTTAAGATGTGGGAATTTAAAAAATGTGATTATAAAACATAAAAATAGAACCATCTAATTTGTTATTTCATTATGAGTGTCACCTCCCTGATTTTTTTTACCATCATTATATTTTTAAAAGCCATGTAATTTTTTATAAAACCATACATGTTAAAATATTTTATAAAGGGAAATTATAACCTCTTTACTTCTATAAAAGATAATACGCTCTTTTTGAAGATCATCGCTATGTGATCCATTTTTATTCATACCCTTCATTGAAACTTCTCTGTAATTTTCATTTATTTCAATTCAATGGTCAAAACATGTGTTTCTTAATTAAAATATGAATATAAAAAATTATTAAATCCCTTATCATATTGGGAATGCTTATAATATATCCTTCAGTTATGATTTCATCCCAAATTATAAAACCAACTTATTTCTCGTGGGTTTTATCATGCATAAACATTATGTTTGAATTCTTTTCCTCTTCTGGAACACTTATGCATGTATATTCTATAATTATGATTACGTGACAAGAGGTATTATAAATATATATCCCTTAAATTCATTTGGTTAAGCATTATATTTCATGTGATATTATTTACAGGATTAGAGAGTGAAACTGACCCATGATGGGACATTTTACACTATGTTTATGGAAATGGACAGTGAACCAAATCCACTGTGAGAATTTTTCAACTATGTGATGATGGTACTAGGATTGAAACATTAATTATTAATATTATTTCATGTTTCATATTGTTTCCATATATTTATGGATCCATGATCTTATGATACTATTTACATATGATATGATTCTATAATTATCTCATACTCTTATGTCATGGTATATTATTGTTATTTTTAGATCACATGTCTTTACATCATGATTTATAAGAAATTATTATTATCTCATGTTATTTTTAATGTGAAATTAATAACTCATTCATGATTTTTTTATTCTTATGAGGTAACCCTTGATGACACGTTAATGAGTTTTACCTCACCAATATTTTCATATCATCATTTCTTATGTTTCCCTTCCCAATGTTATTAAGATAAGTATAAATTATTATAATGTAATATAATTTCTAGAAGAGTTCATGTTGTCAAAATCCTTATAATGTTTTTGAAATACTTTTTCTATGTAATTGGTCCTCAAAGAAAATAATAAACAAAATTCACTATGTAGTTTGGGATTATTGTGAGATGTAATGTTCAAATTAAATTAAGGATGTAAATTAAATATTTTCCTAGACTAGGTTATCATAGTTGGTATTATATGGATTTTTAGTTACTTTTGAGGATTATTTTAGTCATCTTGGTGATTAGTTTTAGAGGTATTTAGTGAAAACATTGGGATACATATATGTATGATTTATCTTCTTGAAAATCATAAATTGTTTCATAATATAGTTTTACATTTAATTAAATCTTTATATATATACAATATGTGTCCATAAGATTTGAAACGAACATATCAAGGGGTAATTTTCCCAAAAGGTCATGTTTTGTATTGAATAAATAATTACATGGAGTATAACAAAGATGCCTAACTTAACACCTAGTTTAACACACATAGGGGATATTTTTTTGTAGTCACATTGTAGTTACATGAAATTATAAAGGATTTATTATATTGATATTTTCGTGAAATATCATGAGAGAACCTAATGCGGATAAACCTATAATAAACTGAGAGTGATTTATGAATAGTTGAAATCAAATGTGATGGTATTAAATAGAAAGATATTTTGAGGTCGATGTTATAATAAGAAAACGTATGATAATTCTCTTATGGTGTTAATTATTCATCACTCATGTAAACCAATTTTGATTTCAGCAACGGATGGAACTAGAAGGAAATGAGTCAAAATTTTGTGTGGGAAATAATTAAATGATTACCTCAATGAATAAAATAATTGAAATGGGGGATTTAGTGAAAAACATAATGATTATATTAAACTAACTACCATGAAATATGATTAACAAAATGTGAAAAGTTGAAATTCAAAAAACCCAAGGAGGGTATGGTTGGTGTATCATAGAAGTTTTGTAACAAAGATGATATAGGGAAAAATATTGAATTTCCTTCATGTAAAAAAATTGGGATGATTATCCCAGGGAATTTATTCTAGAAACTGGTATATTTTTGATCTGTACAAAATGATAGAATAAAACAACAGACTTCAGAGTAAAAATGAACAGTTATGTTAACATGATGGAGAAAAGTAAAGTTATTCCTAAGGATATAATAGAAAATAGATTTTTTATAACTGATTAATTTTTTTATTATAAATACAAGTGAATTATTTTAATGGATTAAGATGATAATTGATACGAAAATCCTCTTAGATTATGGGAACAATGAAATGGCATGCAGCTACTACTATTGAAGTGGATATTGATAATAAAGTTGTTATGAGTGTTTTTCACTATATATTTATTGATGTATTATTTCAATTAGGTTTTATATAACTATTATCATTTGTGAACTAAATACTAACTATTCATAGTAACATAATTGTATATGAATCTCTGTCATAGTTAGTGGAATTAAAAATCGTTCAAGCCTTCTAATACCTAATAATTAATTATTTTTTATAGGAAATGATAAATTTGATAATTATTAAAGGGTAATATCACTCTATAAATTATATGTTGGATAACATATAACTTTTATACTCCTCACGATATTTTCACTAGTTGGTGATAATTAAAATTCTGATGTCTCAATTAATTTAGGGGGCTAATGCCCCAATATTTTTCAATATAGTTTTTCCCAATAATTAACCATTATGCCAATATCTTACTTCACATGAATAAAAAATCAAAAATTAAATTGATTTAATTTAAATTGAAATTATGAAATTATATAATTATAATATAGCCTTTGTATTTACAGATTTAAAAGGAAGTATTAGTAATGTGAAATTTATGATGAAAAAGGTAAGAGATGTCATCAGGTAGAGAATGTTTATAATGACCCAGGTATTTATAGAATAATAAAATTTCCATTTCTATTAATTTTTAATAATAAGATAATAATTTTTCATTAAAGGGAATTATTTTTCAGATAGCATACTCAATGTGCAACAATGGGTTTCTTAGAAATCTTACCTTGCACACAACTTTGAGTTATACCAAAAAAAAATATTATTATTATTATCTTAATCGGTAGTTAACGCCTAGCCATTGTATTGGAAAGAATGAACATAACTAACTACAATATGATAATTAAATTTATTTACATTTATCAAATAAATTTTAGAGGTTAAAAAAAGAATGAATCTGATTTTATGTATGAAGTACTCAAATATTTTTAAAAGGTCATTTTACCATCTTTTGATGGAAAAACCTTTTTAAATATAATTTTTTACATTTATATATTTTCTATTTGAAAAAATAAAATTATTATTTAGAAGAAGGACATCAAAATTTACATTGGATGAAATTTTTGTATTTTTATGATAAATATCATTTTTAATGAATAGTGTAAAATAATGCCTTTTAAGTCCAAACTACCTTTTCATATAATTTATTTGTATAGTTAGATTGTCATTTAAATTGGTCTTAAAGTATAATGGAATTTTAATTTTATAATTTAATACAATTGTGGTCAATGGATGTAATTTCACATTTTAATTTTACATAAACACATGCCAAACATTTGATAGTTATTACTTCTTAAAACCCAACTTTTTCATTTTGACTTTGGGAAATAATTTAAAATTAATTTATGAAACTTATTATTATTTTGAATTTGTAGAAATTAGGTACATATATAGAATCAGGAGGTCCAAATATTGTCGATAAGTACCTTTTATTTTTAGACATTGTGAATAGAAACTTCAGTAATTAACTTATTACCATGGTTAAAGGGAAAATATGGTAAATAAGGGTTAAAAAATAATATTATAAGGATAATAAAATACCCTATCATGTATTGTAATCCTATTGGATGGGGTTTTTATGACCATTAGAATCATTGGGTCGATTGGGGGACCTCATGGAGCCACGTGGTTTTGAAAAAGATATTTTATAAGATTTAATTTAAAGTAAAGAAAAAAATAACATAAACATATATCATTTACTAAAAAAAATATATGGAGTTATATAAGGGATATTGATGACTATAAATAGTAATTAGAAATAATAAAATATTTCCCCCATCATGGTGTTTTATTTATAATTTTTATACATCAACTAAAAACATTAATTTATGACACAATGATCATATAGTGATAACATAATTAATGAATGACATAAACAAATGAGATTATAAATATTGAAATAAATGTATTTTTACACTTTTAATTCCAGACAATAATTTTATGGATGATTATGACTTAATTTTTTTTAATTAATGAATTTTCCTCTAATTAATATAGTTTTTATGGATTTTTAAAAAGTCATGATATGAATAGTATAAAAATTGACATAAATGAGTTTAAAAAAATACTATATTATAAATGATATAATTGTCCAAAAAATATAAGATTCATCCAAATGACATAGATAATGTTTAAATTAAATTAATGAACCACTTTAGGTTATATTATCATTTTATAGTAACTATATTAAACATATAGTATAAATATACAAGAAGACATTTTAAGAGTTCAATTAGTTAAATAAGGGTTAAAACTAGAATATACGGATAAATTTGTTACCTATTACTTTCCAAAACCAATTGGTTGAGCGGTTTTTAACAAAAAACCATATAATTTTTTTAAATAAATGAATTTGGGACCATTCTAAAATGAAAATAATTTTATAATAAAATAATATTTGAAAACCTTCCTAAGGTGTCTATCCTCCCTCTTATAAAAACACATCACCTATAATGATTTAATCACACCACTCAATCCCCTTGGCTAGAACAAAATATACCCAAATAAGATCCAAAAATCCCTCCATTACTCTTATAATACTTAACTTAGTCAGAATAAAATTCAAGAAAGCATTTTGTATCAAATCAAAAGGAGTTCCATGTTTTAAGTGGTAGTGTATTCTCTAAAGTTTCTTTCCATTAATTTTCATCTTCCCTCCATATTATATTATAATACGTTTATTAAATAACAACACAATTAACCTCAATATACTAGGATGTTGTTATGAGATTGATTTTATATAGACTTACACACACTTGCATCTAATATATTCGAACATACTGTTTCTGTGTACGGTGAACTACTGCCTCACGAAACAATGATTGTCCAATTTTCGCATACCACCTATCATGGTGGCCATTATGATGGAACTGTATTTATATATGATATATATTATATTTATTATATTTATATTTTCTCTATGATTCTGTAATTTTTATTTACTATATACCTTTAGGATTTCCATAATATGTAAATACTATAATTACATTTGAGGAAGTGTGGACTTCCACCCCTATCAATGTGATATGACTCATTAATGCCATTAATGTAATGTATAAAGAATTATGTTAATGAAAATATGTAACATATATGAAATATGATATTATACATCAATTATAATATATCTATGTATCATTTAGTTTTCATATGAATATGAAATGAAAGTAACATTCATGAGTAGATACGGCCTACCGTCTCCATGAACGGTGCATTTAATTTCTTATCTCAAAATGTTATTGAAGATTATAAATACATATATACTAGATATATAATATATATAAATAATTAATATCATTTTTGAGATTCTGTAATTTTAACTACATGGAAAACTTATATCAAAACAAGATCATTTTCGACTCAAGTACCAAATATCGACTAAACGATTGATATTAACTTAAATAATTAGGTAATGATTATTACATGGTAGTAAGGGATATAAATGGAATTATAAACTTGATAATGTTTCATAAGAAATTATAAATTAAATTATGTTTATTTTTCAGGAAGAAAAATGATCATATGTGATGAGTCTGACTCATGGTAAGGGAACATTTCACCCTCCTCTTTTTCTCAAAGACTTATTTTATGATATATCCTTTAATTTCGATTTTATTAGGTTAGGATATGTTTTTATATATCCTTATTACAATAATTTTTACATCCAAGTGATGAGATACCATTTTTTATCTCATTAACTCATTTTATGAATTTCTAATGGATAATGTTAGGCTGTTGAATTTTCATTAGCGACTTCGTCTCAATAACCTTTCATTGAAGTATATTTTTATTTATACATTAGATTTTTTTATATGATGTATAAAAACCTTTTAAATTTATTTACATTCAAATGGAATAATTGTTTCTATGAAGGGCATTATTAATGAACAAAAATGAATATTTCTTTTTTACATATACGGTGACAAAGACCTTTATGCAGAAACATGCATTATTTTATATTTGGATTCCTTAACAAGTCATAACAATTTTTAAAGGAAAATAAATACCATATACCAATTCCTTACATTTTTGTATTGAAATGGTTTTTATAAAACATTGATTATGTCAATATATTGAAATTATATATTGTGATTGGAATTTTGAAATTTTATCTTTCTTCTATGCTTGTTTTATGTGTTATTATTATGGTATGGTTCTGGGAAATTGTTTACAGATATGGGTTGTTACGTGATAAAAAAAGGGCGGGTGAGCCTGAGATAGCTCTCCAATGGATTGTGTAATTTGATGGAGGTAAACATTAATGTTTCTCCTAAGAGATTTAGGATATATACATTGATCAGTATTCCAAATTTAAGTCCCTATATAGATGTGAAACCTACAATGTAAGTATGTTATGTATGCCACAAGTTACCTTTATGATTTATGATTTTAGTGTGTTTTTCATAAATAATATGATTTTGTGAGGTATGTTAAATATCATATTCTTTAGGATTGAAAATTTTTATTTCATTGATTTGTATATATTGACGGACTAATGTTTTATTTCCTTATTTTATAACCCTTACTAAGATTTTTATGCTCATCAAATGTTTTTAAAATGTTTTTCAAAGGGTATAAGGAAGGTTAAGAGAAAGGAAGAGTTCAGGGATATTTATATCAAGAAAATAACAACTTACTTATTTTAAGGAGTTTTATTTTTTTCAAAAAAAATGGATAGAGAGGAAATTTCTAATTTTAAATTTTTGATATATAATATAATGGTTATGGATTAATTCTCTAAAACACTAAACATAAAAATATCCTTATTGTGAATTCTTCAATTAACTCATATTTATGTAATGTTTAAGGATGGAGACTCATAATGTCCCCCTTATGAATATCATCTATTCCATCTTGTAAAAGAATTAGATTTTATAGTGTTTTATTTATGACAATTAAAATTCAAACATAAATAATTACAGTATGGTAATATTTTTATTTGAGAGAAATTCTAGATCATAGTAAATGCCTTAAGATTTACACGAATAGAATCATCACTCACAACCACATACATAATGTGCCTTATTCTTTGATCTAAATCATAGATCTTGAGGGGATATGAAACTATATATTAGCATGATATTATCTTTTATATATTTATTTGTTAAGATATTTAGCACATATATTTTACACATTAAAATTGTTTTTTTCTTTTAATGAAAATAATGTTTATCTTTATAAAAATTTTATTCAAATTTAATATTTTGAAACTAAATTTATAAATATTAGAAAAAAAACTAAATAATAATAATTTTTTGATTTTTAATTCCAAATTTGACATAGTTTTATGATTTTATATTTTTCTTAAAACATTGGATTTTTGATGAATAATGAAAACATATAAATATTGCTAAAATCATCACTCCAATAAAATTATGAGAAAACAAAAATGTAATAAAATTTTTGAAACTATTTTATATAAAACATATATATTCATAGATAAAATAAATCATTTAATATTTCTATGTATTATTTATGAAACTAGTGTACATTATTTAGGAATCCTAAGTAATATTTTAATGTAAAAACTGATTTAATATCTTATATTAAAAATTATAATTTTAAAACAAGTAGAAATTAAATATAATAAAGGGATTTAATATTTTAGAAAAATATCCTATTATAATGTAATTAGGACAATTTAATTTTTTAGTAAAAAATTATGATTTCTAAAATCTTTGTTAATGACCATGATAATGGTAAAACTATTATTTTCTAATTATTGATTTATTAATACTGTATTATTTTTATCTCATAAAATAAATTAGTCTCTTATGAAAAGAGAATTTAGTATATTTTTAATCATATATTTACATACATTACCACTCATTAAAATAGAAACAAATATTCAATAATACTAGGAGAACATCATGGTGAAAATAGTATTCTTAAAAAAACAATTTTCCAAAATTTAAAATGATTTAATATTAAAGATATTATTATCTTAATTAAAAAATGAATTTTATTAAATAGATATCAAAATGAGGTTCATAAAACGAAAATATATAAATTAGGGTTATTTTATATGTTTATTAAAACATATGTTACTTGGGAAAAACTAATTACCTCGATAAAAAAAGAAAAAATTAAAAAACATAACAACGATGGACTTTTAACATGTTTAAAACATATATGATAATACTTTGGTTGAGGATTTACGAAACCATTATAAACCCAATTTTTTTTAATTTAGGAGACATTTTCCCCTGAATAATTTAATGGTATCGTTGAATGTTAATGGGTATTCCCCAATGTTCAATTTTATTTTTATATAAAATGATTACAAATCAACCACATCATACCACAAATTTTACATCAAATTCAATAATAAAACTCTTCCATTTGAATCATTATAGAATCATATATCATGCATAAAATACAAAGGTCTAAATTTTTTATCCAAATACTGTCATTACCAAGGAGACTTTCATGATAAAGTTCAAGGTTGCGAAGATGTTTGGTTTCTGCGCACAATGAATCAAGAACAAGGTAAGGGGTTCTTGTCACAATTTTCACGAATTAAGATATTTTTTTGGATTACGAAACATGATTTATATTTAAAGGTTATATACCTCTATTAAATATTCTACAATAAGTATTATTTTATATTTCATGATATTTAATGTTCTATTCAATGTTCCTTCTCTCCTGTGGTTTGGACTTAACTTTTTTCATAACTCAACATTGTTCTTGAGATAAAATTAATTATTTTTTTACTATGGATTTAAAAGATATATTTCATCTATTCAATGAATATATTATATGTCCTATAATCGGAGAATGTGACAACATTAATTAAAATAATTAATTTGAAGAATCTCTTTCTCAAAAGGTATATCATTATTGAGGATAATTCCCATACTCTTTAACCTCACTTTCCCATACTTTTCCATAATTTCCCTTTTGTGAAGTGTTATCAATTTTAATTTGAAACCTAAATATTTTTTAACTCATGAATCCTTTATATTTTACTATTCTTATTTTTAAAATAAATTTTTTTAACCATTTTATAATGTCATATTTCAACAATGGTTCTTATAAAAAATAAGAAGGGAACCATTATATTTTATATTTCATGAAAAAGTGTAAACTAACTAAACCAAATTTCCCAATTAATATATAAATTTTGAAACCGTAATTGTTTATGAAAATCCACCCACTTTAAATTTGGATCTTTAGGGAAATTATAAGAAATTTTCTTCTTTAAAAAATATCATAGTAAATTCTAAAAGCATCCCTTGTGAGGTTCATTTTTATTATTACCACTCATGGGTCATTGACATTAATTTTACAACATTGTACCTAAATTTTCATTACCCATAATTATTTATTAAAATATGAATATCCAAATTTATTTAATTTCTTCTCTACTTGGTAATACTTATGATATAGCTTTCTATTAATCTTTGAGACAAGATTATAAATCCTCCATATTTTTCATGGGTTTTATCATCCTCATGAATTATGTCTGTAAAATTTTCCACATGTGGAATATGTATGTATATACAAATTATGATTTTCAGTAATTGATGGGTGAGGCTAGAATTATAAAACCGAAAAATTCATTGTATAATTTTTTCATCTCATGAGATACCATGAATGGTACACATACCATTATCATAATCACACCATGTTATGGGATTGATGGGTCTAAAATTATATAGCCCTTGAATGTATTTTTAAAATATATATCATTCATTATATATTGTATATTAGATTATGCAGTGAAACTATTCCACTATGGGATATTTTTAAATATTATTACTATAATGGGATATTACCCACCTATCATGGGATGTTATCTAATATGTTTATAAGAATTGGTATTGAACATAGAAAATTATGGGACTTGGTCCACTATGATATGATGGTCTTGGGCGTATGCTTTTATCTATACTTATGATATCATGTTTAATGTTTTTTTAAATATTTATAACCCCATCTTCATAAGAAATAATTTCTTTATTCCAAGATTCCAGGAATATCTCACAGTCTAATGTCATGGGGGATATTTTTTATTTTGAGATTATGTGTTTTTTCCATCAGGATTTATGCAAAAATCATGTTTTCCCGTGTTATTTTAAATAAAACAAATTCTCCATTGATCATGTATGTCCATATTATTATGATATAACCCTTGATGACATGTTGATATGCTGTTCATTATTGAGTATTTTATATCACACATTTATTATATTCCCATTTTTTATTTAATAATGATATGTGAAAATTATACGAATAATATATAATATGATCAAAAGTATTTTGAGTATGAATAATGTTTAACATGTTTTCAAAATATGTTTCCTTTGCAAATAGTCCTCAAAAACACTAAAAAATGGTTCTAAAAGTTATGAGAGATTATTATGAATTGAAAATTTTAAATTTGGTAAATGATATAAATTAAATATATTTTTAGCTCGATTATTCATATCATTGAGACCAACTACATGTATACCCTAATAGAAAATGAGTAAGAAGTTCTTGTACACCTAGATGAATCAGTCAAGGCAGTTTGAAGACTAAATAAATAGAAGATAATCCTTAAATATTCCATTATTTATATAAAATAAATGATGAAAGAGACAATATGAAATCTGTATAAGTTTATAATGAATTAGATCATAACATTTATAATGAAAATATAGTCAAGATTAATATGAATACTCAGATTGAATTAAAAATTATACAGATCGAGTAATTGGAATGGGAGTTAATCTTTGTTAAGATGTCAGTAAAATAATAATTTTCTTTTGGATAAACTAGTTATAAAATATTATTTATACTTATTATTGGATTATCCTTCAGTAAGAGATAATGATAAGAGGAAAAATTGTTCTATATTATAGGAAAATCATGGAATAATTAATATTTCAGGGCCATGTATGATGCGAAGAAGTATCCTTAGACAATATTTAACCCCTCTTAAGAGAAAAAAAAAGAATAAATCTATTATAGATCACAAGGAAATTGAAAACAATAGAAATACTAGGAAAAAATAGAGAACATCCATATAAAGGGAATGTACAAATTAATATGTTCCAGTTGAAGTTATAGAGTCATGTGCTTTTATTATGGTTTACATGGAAATATTTCCATGTTTTTTCATATAGAATTGGAAGATATTTATCAATATTAATTTGAAGAAAAATAATAAATGTGGAGCTATCGACTATCATAAATGAGTCATTGTTATTATACCAATAATTCCTACAATATTAATCATTCCTCTAATAGAAATCTCATGATAATTTCAGATAGAATGAATAGAGGAAACCAAATTTCATCCAATGATAAATATGATTCTATGGAAAAATATATTTCAAGGTACAATTGAACAATATCACCATGCAAAAATAATTGTGAATAAGAGTTCTAATTTTTATTGTGAATAATGTGTATTTTGGAAAGAGAATATAAAGATTTTGAAACACAAAGGTACATCACAAATTTCTAAAAAAAAATAATTATGTGAAATAAGTATCCTATAGGAAGGTATATATTGAAAAATAAAAGAATTAATATTGTATAAAATAGGTAAGAAAGATAAAAAAAGAATTAAAGACCGACCTATGATTTTTCAATAAATCTTATCAACATGAGTAATAATGGAAGATAAATCCATGACATTATATAATAAAAATATAATTCACCTAAATAAGTTAAAAAGAAATTGGAATCAACCGAAAATGATTACTATTCAAATATATTCTCCAAATTTAAGGATAGAGGAAAATTGGTGGTCTATAGTGGAACATTATCTTCTTCAACTTATGAAATGTGAAAGTATCCCATGTCCCCTTGTATTTAAATTTTTATTCACATGATCTATGTTTTGGGAGGGATATGATCCATTTTTAAATAATATAAAAACATGTAGGTGGAATAAAGGATTAATATAAAGTAATAATTGTGGATTTCAAGCCTTAAAATGGTCTCTTATTAAAGTGTAAATTACAAAAAAGTTTTTTTGGAGCACACATTATCAAATTGCATGTCCTATAATTCAATTCATATAATACATTATATAAATATCCAATTGAGGTGGTGGTGTCAAGAAAATGCAGAATTATTTGGAATCAAGATATGAATATTTTAGAGGAAATGTAAAAGGTGGAGCATCAGTAAAAAAGTATTGATGAATTATTCATTTGAATCTGATAAGAAATTTGACATTTAATATCATTTTACTGTATTAAGATATTAAAATAATCTAGAATAGGATGGATTTCTTGTAAAATATCCTTTTTATGTGAGTAATTTGATTAGAAATATGGTAGTTTTGATATAAAGATCCAATAATGATATCCCTATCAACTAAGAAATTCCATATGTAGAATGAAAGAAGAAATTTTCTCTAACCATTGGTATCGATTTAGATAATTAGTATCTAGCTTGGTGTCTAAATATGAAATATAATGATGATTATATTATGACTCGTAGACTATATAATTAATTTTTAATCACTAATAGTATTTTTAATGTGTAATTGTGTTCATAAAAAGTGTTCATTTGTTGATTTTGAAAAGTGTGACTAGATGTTTCTTCTGGAAATAAGAGAGTACAATAGAATAAAATGTTTTTTAAGTTTAATGCATTTATTTTTACATAAGGATCCATCTCAATAGACATATAGGTTATGTTATTGTATAATCTCTTAGTGGTAATATAACTCTTTGAATTTATTGATGAAGACACCCCTGGTTATTAATATTCTAGATATTGAAGGAGAAAAATGAATTTCTGTTTAAAAAGTGGTTTTATCACTTGATTTTAAATTTGTAGGATTCTTGAAGTATATTTAAATTTGATTTGTCATAGTCTCCAAATATTATTTAATGACCACACTAAAAAATTGTGATAATATCAATTTATGTTTCCATAATGTTCCTAATATATATAGTATAGTACTTGTAGTAAAACAGTATTAAGTTTCATTTAGTGGTGTCCCCAATAAATCTTTTATGAGAAATTAGGTTAGTATCATGTGTTTATGACATGTGTAAGACTAAGGGGAATTCATAATGATGTTACATTGTCATATAAATATGTATTATTTGTATTTTATGCCAAAGAATAAGTTAGAAGAACCATGATCAATGAATATAAATGATTTGTAAATGGGGAACAAAAACAGGTAGTATGGTAAATTATGATGACATAATAATGATTTGATTCATGAGAGTATTGGAAAAAAAGATGAGATTTTCGGAATCCTAATAGACATGTTTAAGTATTTGATTTATTATAAAAAACGATGGATTTATTATCAACCAATTTATTGGATTTGGTTGTTTTTTTATAATAGAGTTTTTTAAAACCTTATTCTAAAAGGATAAGATGAGTTTATATAAATTTTTTTATGAATCCTAGAACATAAGTTGGGGTTTTAGATGTATGTAGGATTTAGAATCTATTTTCAATGCTTGTTTCTATTGTTATTGGGGTTTATTACACCAATTAATATAATAAAATGATGTTGTAAAGGGTTATCAATGAATTTATATAGTCATGAGTAATGTAAATAATATATTGAAAGTATCTAAGAGGATATAATTTTATTGACCAAATCAAAGAATAAATAACCACGACTATGGTTATTGTAAATTACTACAAGGATTATTCCATTCCATAACACTTGGTTTTATGAAGTTATAATGTAAATTATAGAAATGAGGAGTAGTTTTTCCCCATATAATGATAAAAAGTCATTTTGTAATAGAAAATAACTATGAAAAATATGGACTGTAAGATTAGGTGAAATTGAATATATAGTCAAGGTTCCAGTAATTTAGTGATGAATGAAAAATGATGAAATAGGATGTTGATAAACACAACGTCATAAGAAATATCATGGAATACTTTAAGAATCTGTTTAGGATATATGGAGGTACACTATGAGAGTTTGGGATTCCAGAGTGGAATTATGAAAGGATAAATGAGTTGGAAAGCTAGAGGACCCTAATTTCATGGTTTATGGAATGTTAAGTGTTGGTCCTATAAATATTAAGCCGAATATGGGAAGACCATGCATTTTGATGGGTTTTTAGAAATTTTTTTCTGAAATAGTTTTATGTCATGGTTATTGTTATATTTTTCCATAGTGAGAATATAGATGAAGTATTTGACACAATATGTGTTTAATGATCAATATGAAGATTTGATACTCATCCTATTGATGTTCCTATGGAGGTAGGATACATCTTATGGTGGTGAAAACCATGCTACCGAGGAGTTGAGTCAGAATTATACCTTGCTCAAAGTTCATATCCTTCAATGGGAGAATTCACAAACAAACGAGTATATCTCATATTAATATTGTAGAATATATATGGATGAGTTTGGTTTGGTTTTTAATGACACATATTGGAAATAATTTCCCATCATACTTATGTATTATTATAGATATTTAACATGGGAATAATGATAATTTATCTACAATATAAAGAAAAATAAATTCTAGAGCTAAAGAGATGTAAAAAATGTGAATATGATACTGCGTAAAATACTAATATTGAGGATGATTTGATATTTATAATATTTTTAGAGGAATTAAATATTTATACTAGAGTGGGGAGAATTATAAGGCCCCAGCATTAAACCTTACTTAAACTTGAGTTATTACAAGATTACACATTGAGTATCTTTTCAGGTTTAGAGTTTTAGAGAATTAGATCATGAAACTTGCATTATATTCCACATTTAAACAAGGTGGTTACATAAAAGACAATATTCATTCTTCCCATCAATGGAAACCTATTTAAAATAAAACACAGATTCTTTCTTGACACATCCTTGACACTATCGTCACATCATGTACCTTTCCCTTGACATGTGAAAAGCATTTCAAAAACTTGGGATGAGCATAAAAAGCTCAGTAAGGGTTATAAAAATATGGAAAGGAAACATGAGTTCATATATACTTAAGAATGAAATCATACTTTACCCATAAAACATAGGCATATAAAATCATGAATAAATCATAGAAAACATAAGACATAAAGGTAACTTGAGGCATTCATAACATTCTTACGTAGGGAGTAACCCTCTTGGTTACATTTGGAATACCCATCACAGTATATTCCCTAAATATCTTCGGAGAAACCTTAACGTTTCACTCCTTCGCGTTACCCAATGCATTGGAGAGCTATATCGGGCTCACCCGCCCTTAGTTTATCACGGAACCACCCGTTCTTCATAACAATTCCCAAGAACCATAACATAATCGTATCACAATAACATGAATAAATGAAACATAACATTTCCACATTTCAATCACAATATAACATTTTAGGATATTGAAATAATGAATCCATTCAAAAAGAAACCATTTCCAAAACCATTTAAAACATTTAATAAAGAGATTTTTGAATCAAAGTGTCCCATACCACCTTGAAGCTTTTAACATTTTAAACCATTAATATCCATATAAATAAATCCTAAAACCCATTTTGAAAACATGGATATTAATAAGAACAAATAATTAAAACATTTAAAAAGATATTTTGGTTAAAGGGGTTTTACCAAAATTAGAGACACATGAATACAATAATCGAGGAATAAAATTTAGTCAGAACTTTATAATATCATGAGAATAAAAGGATTCATGATATAATACTCCAAAGGACAGTATATACACTATATAAGAGTGAATTGGTACATAAGAACAATGAACCCTCAATAGAAATGTCAAATGTGATGAAATCCCTTATAAAGAAGGTATCCTTAAATTAAGGAAAAATAAATCTCAAAAATATGTGTGACAAATATATATACACCCAATATAAGTGGATATTAAGTTTAAAACAATAAAATTTCATTCACACATATTCAATGGATGACATATTCAATGACTACAAGTTGAACCCAAAGAAATCGAAATTGGGTTAAAAAGTTCCCTTGACAGCCTAACGGCATCACATCAAAATGAGTTGATGAGAGATAAAAAGTGTATCTCATCACTTGGACATAAAATTTACATCAATAAGGATGTATGAGAACATATCCAAACATAAAAATATGTAAATTAAAAGACCCAATAAAAGAAGTCTTTTAAAAAAGAGGAGGGTGAAAGGTTCCCTTACCGACTTGGGTACCTTTCAAAACATACACCCCATGAAAGAAAGACAATAGGTCATTGATGTAAATACTCATAAACGAAAGTATATTACACAAAGAGTAGAATAATGGGCAGTACATACACCACTAAATGGAATTTTTGGCGAATGTAGCATAAATCTCACGGGAATAAAAGTGAGATGAAAAATCCCTTACGAAAACTCGGCAGCCTAACGGCGCCACATAAAACTTCCGAATATGGATTGATGGGATCAAATAGAGTATCCCATCAAATTACAATAGAATTTACATAAATTGGAATATAAAATAAAATCCCCCAACATTGCAAGGAGGAGTTTAAAAGAAGTGACACAAAGGAGAGTACTTAAATAGAAAGAGAGTTGTAGGATCCCTTACCTCGGGTCCGACTTGACTCGATCGTTTTTTAATCTCCTGAATAATAAACTTGAGTTAATTTATAATTCCTTAAGAGCCTTTTTCAAGTTCATTATATCTTTTATACCACTTATTACCATGTCATAAACATTATGTAATCATTTAAGGTAATAATATTTGTTTTGCCGATATTTGGTTCTTAAGTCGAAAGTGGACTTCTTACAATTACATGTTGTTTGTGTGGCCAAATTTTTATTATATCCAGAATTGTATTCATTATGTAGATATCATATATGTCATATATATCCAGTACATGCATGAATTTATAACATTACATATTCATTTAGAGGTAAGAAATGAAATGCACCGTTCATGGAGACGGTAAGCCGTACGTACGCATGAACGCTACTTTCATTTCTATTTCGTATTTTATAGAATGGAATAATAATGATATAAAGGTATATTATAATTCCAGTATAATATCATATATAATATCATATTTCCATCCTTTATACATCCCACATATGGTATTTAATGAATCAAATCACTTTGAGGGGGCGGTAGTCCGCACTTCCTTAAATTCAGATATCGCGTATACCCATAATGGAAGCCATAAAGGTAAGACAAAAATGAAAAATACAGAAGCATAAATAAAACATATACATATTATATATCATATATAAAAACAGTGACATCATAATGGCCACCTTTTAAGGTGTTAAATGAGTATTGAACAATCATCGTTTCGGGAGGCAGAATTTCACCATCCACGGAAACCGTATGTTCTTTAACCATTTGATGTAGTTGTGTGAGAGTGTAGCTCGAATAAATCTTATAACAACATCCTAGTATATTTAAGATACTGTTTTTGTTACAAAAGAAGTAAATAAAAATAGTTTAGGGGGTTGGAGAAGAAAAATAAAACAAATGAACATGAGAGAATGAATTACCTTTAAAAGTGTAACTCCTTTTTATTTGAGCCTAAAGGCTTCATTTGAAAGGATTATGCCCAAAGGGATTCCTCTAGGATTAGTAGAGGGATGTGGAGAGAGTAAATGGGCAGGGGTTGGCCGAGCCAAAGGCTTGAGGAGTGTGTAAAATGAGGTAGAGGTGGGGGCCTTTTATATGAGGAGAGGAGGGGTACTTTTGGAAAGTAAAGAAATATTACTTTATTTGAAAATGTTTTTCGGTTTCAAAAGGTCCCAAATTGATATAATTCGTGGATAAGGTGATAAGGCTTCGAAATCCACTCATCCAATAAGTTTTGGACATGTTTAGTTCATATATTTTACATTATCTTTCCATTTTATTTAAATCGTCAAATAATGATGTCATCGCTGCATCATTATTATGTCATAAATAATTTAATTCATTTAATGTCTAAAAATTATAAAAAAATACTATGATGTAGGAAATATTTTTATCTTTACAATTAATATTTATAATCAAAAATATGACTTGTATAACCCCACTTAAAAATTGTTTTAGTAAAACATATCATGTTTGTGTCAATTTTACTTTTACATTAAATAAAATGTTATTTATGTCATTTCACAAACAAAGTGGATCCATGGGGTCCCCAAGTTGACCCATGGATTTTCTTGGTCGGACATGATACAACCAATGAGGGTAAGACATGTGTCATGCTCTTCTCATTTTATTAAAGCATTATTTTTACCTTAAACTACACTAATTACCACTAATCGCGATTAAAAACTTAATAAGTTACTATTCACCAAAAAATTATTTTAATCTCATTGAACCACATTTTAAATCTTAATGACAACCATTTATGTCGGATTTTTGAAAATCAAAACACAATGATGGCAAAATTTCATTTAAACGGAATATCAGGTTTTATAAGTACCACTTAGTGGTTTCACTACTCATCAAAAATTGATGTTTTTCAGAAAAATCCCAAAAATTGACCCTAAGCTATATTTGATATTCTGAATTCAAAAATGAAGTCCGTTTTACAAAATTCAAAAAATATAAGTCACATTAATTAATTTAATAATTAATTCCCGCTGTCATGACAAATAGCGTGTTTTATGAAACAATAAGTATCAAAAGATTGACACTAGTTTAAGTCTGATTTCAAAGTGAAATTGATTCCAACGACCACTATTGGATTTAATGGTAAAAATATTTTCTAATTTAACTTTAAAACCAATTCAAAATATAATCTAATCATATAAATAAATTAGATTAAAAAGTGGTTTTGAATTAAAATACAACATTTTACACTATTCATTAAAAAAATGAACTTTATCGGAAAGATACCAAAAATTTACACAAAGTAAATTTTGATGTCCCGATTCTTAATAAGAGTTTTATTTGGTCCAAAAGAATTTTTAAGAGTGAACAAAACTATATTTAATGACGGTTCTCCATCAAAAGGTGATAAGTGAACCTTTAGTGAAAACTAGGGCATATACGCCTAAAATTGAATTCTTTCCGTATTTTAGGCCTTTATCTTTTATTGTATAAATGTAAAAATATTTAAGAACATATATAATCATATTTTAGTTATTTCTATCTATTACCGCCATTACAACGGCTACATGTTAACTACCATTTAAAATAATATTATTTTATTATTAGAGTGCAACATAAGATTCCGAAGAAACTCGTTGTTGCGTGTTGGGTACGCCATCGAGCATAGCGTCCACTTTAAAGTCATATTAATATTTTATTCACAAATATGGATAAATATGAAAATGTCATATTCCTTATTTACCTGGGGTGTTACATCCTTCCCCCCTTTTGGGAATTGCGTCCTCGCAATATTAAAATTGCGCTCGGAAACATCCTTGAACGTCCCACATCGGAACAAGAGTCGGTAAAACAATCACTTTAAAATAAAGAAAGATAAGCACAGAGGTCACCCGAGTTAACCCATACTAGGATTCTAAGTATGAAAATATGGACATGGAGGAGAAAACATAGGGTCATGTTCCGATGGAGAGTGATAGAAAACATGTTTAGGAGAAAGTTAACAATAAGAAAATCACAAACTTGTGATGGGTTAAACGGTGTTGGGTTCCCCAGTATTAAAAGTTAATAGACAACATTTTTCTTTTAAGTTACTTTTTATTGAGGAATTTATTCATAAGGAAGCATAATCACTTATCATGTTGACTTTAAACTTTTGCTAGATTCCTTAGTCAAACTCATATTTTTTCCAAAAGACGAGTATTTAGGGAGACTTGTTTGCATTAAGAGTACTATAATCAACTTCTAGAGAATCACCTAATCCCCAAAAGAGAATTATATACATCCCATGTATTTAGGCTTTAACCAAAACCAAAACCAAAAAGGTTAGTACAAGATCAGATAATCCAGAAAAGGATAATCCCTTATAAAAAGAAAATCTATTCTTAATCTCCAAAATTTGTCCAACAAAACCCAAAGATCAACGAGGACCATCCGATAAACAATTTGTCCATAAAATTCTTCAAAGTAAACCAATATAAGATTGAAATCCAAATATTTGAAGGATTTAGTCACATAGTCTTCCAAGTTAAATCGTAACATTTATCTCCGAACAACATCAGTTGCTCCTAAAGTCTCACATTGAAAAGTAATTATCCTAATCACATATCCTCCAAAATCAACTTACTCTTAATTCATAAAATCATATAACTAAAAAGAATCAGTCAAACTAACCAGGGACTTCACGTAGTCCAGTGGTAGGCGGTAAATACCAGTCGCACTTTGGTTGTGGGTTCGATTCCCGCAGCATTTTCCGACACGACGGGTTGTCACACGGTCTGCGTGTTGTCCTTTTTCGAAAACTATATAATTATCAAATCATTACCCAAAAAGGGATAAAATCATCAAAAATAACCATAACATAATTTAACCTCAATTTTATCTCATGCCTTTCACTTCAATCATAACATATGGTAACCCATAATTACCTCAAAAGTAAGGATCATATAAACCCAAATGGTTCTTTATAACTATGTCCACAAAAGAAAAGATAACTATTACTTGAATAAAATTTTCCTATATTAAACATTAGGGTTACACATAATATAAAAAGTCTTCTAATGTAACCCCATCATCAAAAGAGACTTAATACTCTTAAGAATTGCACCCTAACTCTTGAATCCCGTATATGTTGACATCTTACTCATTCAACATTATTCATGATCCATTATCCATTCCTTTCCAACTTATTCCGAAATACCTCTTTCCTACAAACAAAATCATGAATCATATCCTAAGATTCCAAAATAAGAAAACAATATTCATGAAATAGTACATACCTTTGATTGGTCATTGTCAGTTTCTTCATCCTCAATCGGAATGGCATTAGGTATTGGTAAATGAATATTGGTACGCTCTTGGTGACCCCATTCACGAAACTTCTTCATAGGACATGTATTTTCATAATGACCATGCACACCACATTTAAAACATTCAATTGATCCCTTAGAAAGAACTTCTTTCCCTTTCCTCGAGTCAACTGGATGCTTCCTTTTTCCATGGCAGGTTCTTGCTTTATGACCTTCATTTCCACATCTATAGCATATTTCTGTCCCTTTGAAACATTTTCCTAGGTGTTTCTTTCCACATCCTTGACACATAGGTTTTTGAACACACTTACCTTTATGATTATTACCTGTACTTCCGTAGGGATTTGTTTCTTGCATATATGATGCCTTAGAGAAATCTCCAAGGTTTAGGTGGTCAATCATGACTCCAGATAGTTGGTTGAGGATAATCAAAAGAGTTCTCATTGAAGCTCCCATATCATTTAGTTGCTTGCTCAAAAAACTGTCACAGTTTCCTTCACATCCACTGTTACTTTGGTGCCTGCTAGATCCAGCCATTTACTAAAACCAAAAAGGTTAGTTTGAGTATATCAACAAAACCATCATGTACTAATGAGTAAGATAGACAATAAGATATACTTATTCATTCACTTTATCTAAAACTAATACTCTTTCTGAAATCCTAACCATTATGGTAATTGTCAATTATTCTTAAAGAATACCCTAACCTCTAAAGTTATCTAAACCGACCTTTGATACCAACTATAAGGCCCCAGCCTTAAACCTTACTTAAACTTGAGTTATTACAAGATTACACATTGAGGATCTTTTCAGGTTTAGAGTTTTAGAGAATTAGATCATGAAACTTGCATTACATTCCACATTTAAAAAAGGTTGTTACATAAAAGACAATATTCATTCTTCCCATCAATGGAAACCTATTTAAAATAAAACACGGATTCTTTCTTGACACATCCTTGACACTATCGTCACATCATGTACATTTCCCTTGACCTGTGAAAAGCATTTCAAAAACATGGGATGAGCATAAAAAGCTCAGTAAGGTTTATAAAAATATGGAAAGGAAACATGAGTTCATATATACATAAGAATGAAATCATAATTTACCCATAAAACATAGGCATATCAAATCATGAATAAATCATAGAAAACATAAGACACAAAGGTAACTTGAGGCATTCATAACATTCTTACATAGGGAGTAACCCTCTTGGTTACGTTTGGAATACCCATCACAGTATATTCCCTAAATCTCTTCGGAGAAGCCTTAACGTTTCACTCCTTCACGTTACCCAATGCATTGGAGAGCTATATCGGGCTCACCCGCCCTTAGTTTATCACAGAACCACCCGTTATTCATAACAATGCCCAAGAACCATAACATAATCGTATCACATAAACATGAATAAAGGAAACATAACATTTCCACATTTCAATCACAATATAACATTTTAGGATATTGAAATAATCAATCCATTCAAAAAGAAACCATTTCCAAAACCATTTAAAACATTTAATAAAGAGATTTTTGAATTAAAGTGTCCCATACCACCTTGAAGCTTTTAACATTTTAAACCATTAATATCCATATAAATAAATACTTAAAACCATTTTGAAAACATGGATATTAATAAGAACAAATAATTAAAACATTTAAAACGATATTTTGGTTAAAGGGGTTTTACCAAAATTAGAGACACTTGAATACAATAATCAAGGAATAACATTTAATCAGAACTTTATAATATCATGAGAATAAAAGGATTCACGATATAATACTCCAAAGGACAGTATATACACCATATAAGAGTGAATTGGTGCATAACAACAATGAACCCTCAATAGAAATGTCAAATGTGATGAAAACCCTTATAAAGAAGGTATCCTTAAATTAAGGAAAAATAAATCTCAAAAACATGTGTGACAAATATATATACACCCAATATAAGTGGATATTAAGTGTAAAACAATAAAAGGTCATTCACACATATTCAATGGATGACATATTCAATTACTACAAGTTGAACCCAAAGAAATCAAAATTGGGTTAAAAAGTTCCCTTGACAGCCTAACGACATCACATCAAAATGAGTTGATGAGAGATAAAAAGTGTATCTCATCACTTGGACATAAAATTTGCATCAATAAGGATGTATGAGAACATATCCCAACATAAAAATATGTAAATTAAAAGACCCAATAAAAGAAGTCTTTTAAAAAATAGGAGGGTGAAAGGTTCCCTTACCGACTTGGGTATCTTTCAAAACATACACCCCATGAAAGAAAGACAATAGGTAATTGATGTAAACACTCATAAAAGAAATTATGTTACACAAAGAGTAGAATAATGGGTAGTACATACACCACTCAATGGAATTTGTGGCGAATGTAGCATAAATCTCACCGGAATAAAAGTGAGATGAAAAATCCCTTACGAAAACTCGGCAGCCTAACGGCGCCACATAAAACTTCCGAATATGGATTGATGGGATCAAATAGAGTATCCCATAAAATTAAAATAGAATTTACAGAAAGTGTAATATAAAATAAAATCCCCCAACATTGCAAGGATGTGTTTAAAAGAAGTGACATAAAGGAGAGTTCTTAAAAAGAAAGAGAGTTGTAGGATCCCTTACCTCGGGTCCGACGTGACTCGATCGTTCTTTAATCTCCTGAATAATAAACTTGAGTTAATTTATAATTCCTTAAGAGCCTTTTTCAAGTTCATTATTAATTTTATACCACTTATTAACATGTCATAAACATTATGTAATCATTTAAGTTAATAATATTTGTTTTGCCGATATTTGGTTCTTAAGTCGAAAGTGGACTTCTTACAATTACATGTTGTTCGTGTGGCCAAATGTTTATTATATAAAGAATTGTATTCATTGTGTAGATATCATATATGTCATATATATCCAGTACATGCATGCATTTATAACATTACATAATCATTTAGAGGTAAGAAATGAAATGCACCGTTCATGGAGACGGTAAGCCGTACGTACGCATGAACGCTACTTTCATTTCTATTTTGTATTTTATAGAATGGAATAATAATGATATAAAGGTATATTATAATTACATTATAATCTCATATATAATATCATATTTACATCCTTTATAAATCCCACATATGGTATTTAACGAATCAAATCACTTTGAGGGGGCGGTAGTCCGCATTTCCTTAAATGAAGATATCGCGTATACCCATAATGGAAGCCATAAAGGTAAGACAAAAATGAAAAATACAGAAGGATAAATAAAACATAAACATATTATATATCATATATAAAAACAGTTACATCATAATGGCCACCTTTTAAGGTGTTAAATGAGTATTGAACAATCATCGTTTCGGGAGGCAGAATTTCACCATCCACGGAAACCGTATGTTCTTTAACCATTTGATGTAGTTGTGTGAGAGTGTAGCTGGAATAAATCTTATAAAAACATCCTAGTATATTGAAGATACTGGTTTTGTTACAAAAGAAGTAAATAAAAAGAGTTTAGGGGGTTGGAGAAGAAAAATAAAACAAATGAACATGAGAGAATGAATTACCTTTAAAAGTGTAACTCCTTTTGATTTGAGCCTAAAGGCTTCATTTGAAAGGATTCTGCCCAAAGGGAATCCTCTAGGATGAGGAGAGGGATGTGGAGAGAGTAAATGGGCAGGGGTTGGCCGAGCCAAAGGCTTGAGGAGTGTATTAAATGAGGTAGAGGTGGGGGCCTTTTATAAGAGGAGAGGAGGGGTACTTTTGGAAAGTAAAGAAATATTACTTTATTTGAAAATGTGTTTCGGTTTAAAAAGGTCCCACATTGATATACATCGTTGATAAGGTGATAAGGCTTCGAAATCCACTCATCCAATAAGTTTTGGACAAGTGTAGTTCATAGATTTTACATTATCTTTCCATTTTATCTAAATCGTCAAATAATGATGGCATCGCTGCATCATTATTATGTCATAAATAATTTAATTTATTTAATGTCTATAAATTATAAAACAAATACTATGATGTAGTAAATCTTTTTATCTGTCCAATGAATATTTATAATCAAAAAGATGACTTGTATAACCCCACTTAATAATTGTTTTAGTAAAACATATCATGTTTGTGTCAATTTTACTTTTACATTAAATAAAATGTTATTTATGTCATTTCCCAACCAAAGTGGATCCATGGGGTCCCCAATATGACCCATGGCTTTTCTTGGTCGGCCATGATACAACCAATGAGGGTAATACATGTTTCAAGCTCATCTCATTTTATTAACTCATTATTTTTACCTTAAACTACACTAATTACCACTAATCGCGATTAAAAACTTAATAAGTTACTATTCACCAAAAAATTATTTTAATCTCATTGAACCACATTTTACTTCTTAATGACAACCATGTATGTCGGATTTTTGAAAATCAAAACACAATGATGGAAAAATTTCATTTAAACAGAAAATCAGTTTTTATAAGTACCACTTAGTGGTTTCACTACTCATCAAAAATTGATGTTTTTCAGAAAAATCCCAAAAATTCACCCTAAGCTATATTTGATATTATGAATTCAAAAATGAAGTCCGTTTTAAAAAATTCAAAACAAATTAGTCACATTAATTAATTTAATAATTAATTCCCGCTGTCAGGACAAATAGCGTGTTTTATGAAACAATAAGTATCAAAAGATTGACACTAGTTTAAGTCTGATTTCAAAGTGAAATTGATTCCAACGACCACTATTGGATATAAAGGTAAAAATATTTCTAATTTCACTTTTAAACCAATTCAAAATATAATCTAATCATATAAATAAATTATATTAAAAAGTGGTTTTGAATTAAAATACAACATTTTACACTATTCATTAAAAAAATGAACTTTATCGGAAAGATACCAAAAATTTATACAAAGTAAATTTTGATGTCCCGATTCTTAATAAGAGTTTTATTTGGTACAAAATTATTTTTAAGAGTGAACAAAACTATATTTAATGACGGTTCTCCATCAAAAGGTGATAAGTGAACCTTTAGTGAAAACTAGGGCATATACGCCTAAAATTGAATTCTTTCCGTATTTTAAGCCTTTATCTTTTATTGTATAAATGAAAAAATATTTAAGAACATATATAATCATATTTTAGTTATTTCTATCCATTCCTGCCATTACAACGGCTACATGTTAACTACCATTTAAAATAATATTATTTTATTATTAGAGTGCAATATAAGATTCCCAAGAAACTCGTTGTTGCGTGTTGGGTACGCCATCGAGCATAGCATCCCCTTTAAAGTCATATTAATATTTTATTCACAAATATGGATAAATATGAAAATTTCATATTCCTTATTTACCTGGGGTGTTACATCCTTCCCCCCTTTTGGGAATTGCGTCCTCGCAATATTAAAATTACGCTTGGAAACATCCTTGAACGTCCCACATCGGAACAAGAGTCGGTAAAACAATCACTTTAAAATAAAGAAAGATAAGCACAGAGGTCACCCGAGTTAACCCATACTAGGATTCTAAGTATGAAAATATGGACATGGAGGAGAAAACATAGGGTCATGTTCCGATGGAGAGTGATAGAAAACATGTTTAGGAGAAAGTTAACAATAAGAAAATCACAAACTTGTGATGGGTTAAACGGTGTTGGGTTCCCCAGTATTAAAAGTTAATAGACAACATTTTTCTTTTAAGTTACTTTTTATTGAGGAATTTATTCATAAGGAAGCATAATCACTTATCATGTTGACTTTAAACTTTTGCTAGATTCCTTAGTCAAACTCATATTTTTTCCAAAAGACGAGTATTTAGGGAGACTTGTTTGCATTAAGAGTACTATAATCAACTTCTAGAGAATCACCTAATCCCCAAAAGAGAACTATATACATCCCATGTATTTAGGCTTTAACCAAAACCAAAACCAAAAAGGTTAGTACAAGATCAGATAATCCAGAAAAGGATAATCCCTTATAAAAAGAAAATCTATTCTTAATCTCCAAAATTTGTCCAACAAAACCCAAAGATCAATGAGGACCATCCGATAAACAATTTGTCCATAAAATTCTTCAAAGTAAACCAATATAAGATTGAAATCCAAATATTTGAAGGATTTAGTTACATATTCTTCCAAGTTAAATCGTAACATTTATCTCCGAACAACATCAGTTGCTCCTAAAGTCTCACATTGAAAAGTAATTATCCTAATCACATATCCTCCAAAATCAACTTACTCTTAATTCATAAAATCATATAACTAAAAAGAATCAGTCAAACTAACCAGGGACTTCACGTAGTCCAGTGGTAGGCGGTAAATACCAGTCGCACTTTGGTTGTGGGTTCGATTCCCGCAGCATTTTCCGACACGACGGGTTGTCACACGGTCTGCGTGTTGTCCTTTTTCGAAAACTATATAATTATCAAATCATTACCCAAAAAGGGATAAAATCATCAAAAATAACCATAACATAATTTAACCTCAATTTTATCTCATGCCTTTCACTTCAATCATAACATATGGTAACCCATAATTACCTCAAAAGTAAGGATCATATAAACCCAAATGGTTCTTTATAACTATGTCCACAAAAGAAAAGATAACTATTACTTGAATAAAATTTTCCTATATTAAACATTAGGGTTACACATAATATAAAAAGTCTTCTAATGTAACCCCATCATCAAAAGAGACTTAATACTATTAAGAATTTCACCCTAACTCTTGAATCCCTTATATGTTGACATCTTACTCATTCAACATTATTCATGATCCATTATCCATTCCTTTCCAACTTATTCCGAAATACCTCTTTCCTACAAACAAAATCATGAATCATATCCTAAGATTCCAAAATAAGAAAACAATATTCATGAAATAGTACATACCTTTGATTGGTCATTGTCAGTTTCTTCATCCTCAATCGGAATGGCATTAGGTATTGGTAAATGAATATTGGTACGCTCTTGGTGACCCCATTCACGAAACTTCTTCATAGGACATGTATTTTCATAATGACCATGCACACCACATTTAAAACATTCAATTGATCCCTTAGAAAGAACTTCTTTCCCTTTCCTCGAGTCAACTGGATGCTTCCTTTTTCCATGGCAGGTTCTTGCTTTATGACCTTCATTTCCACATCTATAGCATATTTCTGTCCCTTTGAAACATTTTCCTAGGTGTTTCTTTCCACATCCTTGACACATAGGTTTTTGAACACACTTACCTTTATGATTATTACCTGTACTTCCGTAGGGATTTGTTTCTTGCATATATGATGCCTTAGAGAAATCTCCAAGGTTTAGGTGGTCAATCATGACTCCAGATAGTTGGTTGAGGATAATCAAAAGAGTTCTCATTGAAGCTCCCATATCATTCAGTTGCTTGCTCAAAAAACTGTCACAGTTTCCTTCACATCCACTGTTACTTTGGTGCCTGCTAGATCCATCCATTTACTAAAACCAAAAAGGTCAGTTTGAGTATATCAACAAAACCATCATGTACTAATGAGTAAGATAGACAATAAGATATACTTACTCATTCACTTTATCTAAAACTAAGACTCTTTCTGAAATCCTAACCATTATGGTAATTGTCAATTATTCTTAAAGAATACCCTAACCTCTAAAGTTATCTAAACCGACCTTTGATACCAACTATAAGGCCCCAGCCTTAAACCTTACTTAATCTTGAGTTATTACAAGATTACACATTGAGGATCTTTTCAGGTTTAGAGTTTTAGAGAATTAGATCATGAAACTTGCATTACATTCCACATTTAAAAAAGGTTGTTACATAAAAGACAATATTCATTCTTCCCATCAATGGAAACCTATTTAAAATAAAACACAGATTCTTTCTTGAAACATCCTTGACACTATCGTCACATCATGTACATTTCCCTTGACCTGTGAAAAGCATTTCAAAAACATGGGATGAGCATAAAAAGCTCAGTAAGGTTTATAAAAATATGGAAAGGAAACATGAGTTCATATATACATAAGAATGAAATCATAATTTACCCATAAAACATAGGCATATCAAATCATGAATAAATCATAGAAAACATAAGACACAAAGGTAACTTGAGGCATTCATAACATTCTTACGTAGGGAGTAACCCTCTTGGTTACGTTTGGAATACCCATCACAGTATATTCCCTAAATCTCTTCGGAGAAACCTTAATGTTTCACTCCTTCACGTTACCCAATGCATTGGAGAGCTATATCGGGCTCACCCGCCCTTAGTTTATCACAGAACCACCCGTTATTCATAACAATTCCCAAGAACCATAACATAATCGTATCACATAAACATGAATAAAGGAAACATAACATTTCCACATTTCAATCACAATATAACATTTTAGGATATTGAAATAATCAATCCATTCAAAAAGAAACCATTTCCAAAACCATTTAAAACATTTAATAAAGAGATTTTTGAATTAAAGTGTCCCATACCACCTTGAAGCTTTTAACATTTTAAACCATTAATATCCATATAAATAAATACTTAAAACCATTTTTAAAACATGGATATTAATAAGAACAAATAATTAAAACATTTAAAACGATATTTTGGTTAAAGGGGTTTTACCAAAATTAGAGACACTTGAATACAATAATCGAGGAATAACATTTAATCAGAACTTTATAATATCATGAGAATAAAAGGATTCACGATATAATACTCCAAAGGACAGTATATACACCATATAAGAGTGAATTGGTGCATAACAACAATGAACCCTCAATAGAAATGTCAAATGTGATGAAATCCCTTATAAAGAAGGTATCCTTAAATTAAGGACAAATAAATCTAAAAAATATGTGTGACAAATATATATACACCCAATATAAGTGGATATTAAGTGTAAAACAATAAAAGGTCATTCACACATATTCAATGGATGACATATTCAATTACTACAAGTTGAACCCAAAGAAATCGAAATTGGGTTAAAAATTTCCCTTGACAGCCTAACGACATCACATCAAAATGAGTTGATAAGAGATAAAAAGTGTATCTCATCACTTGGACATAAAATTTGCATCAATAAGGATGTATGAGAACATATCCCAACATAAAAATATGTAAATTAAAAGACCCAATAAAAGAAGTCTTTTAAAAAAGAGGAGGGTGAAAGGTTCCCTTACCGACTTGGGTATCTTTCAAAACATACACCCCATGAAAGAAAGACAATAGGTCATTGATGTAAATACTCATAAAAGAAATTATATTACACAAAGAGTAGAATAATGGGCAGTACATACATCACTCAATGGAATTTGTGGTGAATGTAGCATAAATCTCACGGGAATAAAAGTGAGATGAAAAATCCCTTACGAAAACTCGGCAGCCTAACGGCGCCACATAAAACTTCCGAATATGGATTGATGGGATCAAATAGAGTATCCCATCAAATTAAAATAGAATTTACAGAAAGTAGAATATAAAATAAAATCCCCCAACATTGCAAGGATGTGTTTAAAAGAAGTGACATAAAGGAGAGTACTTAAAAAGAAAGAGAGTTGTAGGATCCCTTACCTCGGGTCCGACGTGACTCGATCGTTCTTTAATCTCCTGAATAATAAACTTGAGTTAATTTATAATTCCTTAAGATCCTTTTTCAAGTTCATTATTAATTTTATACCACTTATTAACATGTCATAAACATTATGTAATCATTTAAGTTAATAATATTTGTTTTGCCGATATTTGGTTCTTAAGTCGAAAGTGGACTTCTTACAATTACATGTTGTTCGTGTGGCCAAATGTTTATTATATACAGAATTGTATTCATTGTGTAGATATCATATATGTCATATATATCCATTACATTCATGCATTTATAACATTACATAATCATTTAGAGGTAAGAAATGAAATGCACCGTTCATGGAGACGGTAAGCCGTACGTACGCATGAACGCTACTTTCATTTCTATTTTGTATTTTATAGAATGGAATAATAATGATATAAAGGTATATTATAATTACATTATAATCTCATATATAATATCATATTTACATCCTTTATAAATCCCACATATGGTATTTAACGAATCAAATCACTTTGAGGGGGCGGTAGTCCGCATTTCCTTAAATGAAGATATCGCGTATACCCATAATGGAAGCCATAAAGGTAAGACAAAAATGAAAAATACAGAAGGATAAATAAAACATAAACATATTATATATCATATATAAAAACAGTTACATCATAATGGCCACCTTTTAAGGTGTTAAATGAGTATTGAACAATCATCGTTTCGGGAGGCAGAATTTCACCATCAACGGAAACCGTATGTTCTTTAACCATTTGATGTAGTTGTGTGAGAGTGTAGCTGGAATAAATCTTATAAAAACATCCTAGTATATTGAAGATACTGGTTTTGTTACAAAAGAAGTAAATAAAAAGATTTTAGGGGGTTGGAGAAGAAAAATAAAACAAATGAACATGAGAGAATGAATTACCTTTAAAAGTGTAACTCCTTTTGATTTGAGCCTAAAGGCTTCATTTGAAAGGATTCTGCCCAAAGGGAATCCTCTAGGATGAGGAGAGGGATGTGGAGAGAGTAAATGGGCAGGGGTTGGCCGAGCCAAAGGCTTGAGGAGTGTATTAAATGAGGTAGAGGTGGGGGCCTTTTATAAGAGGAGAGGAGGGGTACTTTTGGAAAGTAAAGAAATATTACTTTATTTGAAAATGTGTTTCGGTTTAAAAAGGTCCCACATTGATATAAATCGTTGATAAGGTGATAAGGCTTCGAAATCCACTCATCCAATAAGTTTTGGACAAGTGTAGTTCATAGATTTTACATTATCTTTCCATTTTATTTAAATCGTCAAATAATGATGTCATCGCTGCATCATTATTATGTCATAAATAATTTAATTTATTTAATGTCTAAAAATTATAAAACAAATACTATGATGTGGGAAATCTTTTTATCTGTCCAATGAATATTTATAATCAAAAAGATGACTTGTATAACCCCACTTAAAAATTGTTTTGGTAAAACATATCATGTTTGTGTCAATTTTACTTTTACATTAAATAAAATGTTATTTATGTCATTTCCCAACCAAAGTGGATCCATGGGGTCCCCAAGATGACCCATGGATTTTCTTGGTCGGCCATGATACAACCAATGAGGGTAATACATGTTTCAAGCTCATCTCATTTTATTAACTCATTATTTTTACCTTAAACTACACTAATTACCACTAATCGCGATTAAAAACTTAATAAGTTACTATTCACCAAAAAATTATTTTAATCTCATTGAACCACATTTTACTTCTTAATGAAAACCATGTATGTCGGATTTTTGAAAATCAAAACACAATGATGGAAAAATTTCATTTAAACAGAAAATCAGTTTTTATAAGTACCACTTAGTGGTTTCACTACTCATCAAAAATTGATGTTTTTCAGAAAAATCCCAAAAATTCACCCTAAGCTATATTTGATATTCTGAATTCAAAAATGAAGTCCGTTTTAAAAAATTCAAAATATATTAGTCATATTAATTAATTTAATAATTAATTCCCGCTGTCAGGACAAATAGCGTGTTTTATGAAACAATAAGTATCAAAAGATTGACACTAGTTTAAGTCTGATTTCAAAGTGAAATTGATTCCAACGACCACTATTGGATATAAAGGTAAAAATATTTTCTAATTTCACTTTAAAACCATTTCAAAATATAATCTAATCATATAAATAAATTAGATTAAATAGTGGTTTTGAATTAAAATACAACATTTTACACTATTCATTAAAAAAATGAACTTTATCGGAAAGATACCAAAAATTTACACAAAGTAAATTTTGATGTCCCGATTCTTAATAAGAGTTTTATTTGGTCCAAAATAATTTTTAAGAGTGAAAAAAACTATATTTAATGACGTTTCTCCATCAAAAGGTGATAAGTGAACCTTTAGTGAAAACTAGGGCATATACGCCTAAAATTGAATTCTTTCCGTATTTTAAGCCTTTATCTTTTATTGTATAAATGAAAAAATATTTAAGAACATATATAATCATATTTTAGTTATTTTTATCCATTCCTGCCATTACAACGGCTACATGTTAACTACCATTTAAAATAATATTATTTTATTATTAGAGTGCAACGTAAGATTCCCAAGAAACTCATTGTTGCGTGTTGGGTACGCCATCGAGCATAGCATCCCCTTTAAAGTCATATTAATATTTTATTCACAAATATGGATAAATATGAAAATTTCATATTCCTTATTTACCTGGGGTGTTACAAGAATAAAGTATTGAAACTATTTATATAAATTTCTAAAAAAGGAAGGTGGTGATTCAATTAAAGATCATGGATAAATGTTGTTATTCATGTGACTTTAATAAAGGTAATGGGAAGAAAAAACATGGAGATAAATGAAATTAGTATTATCTCATTACACATACAATAATAAGTTTATTTTTTTGGCCTACGTGCTAGAGTAGTAATCCCTTTCTATTTTTGTGATTAATAGAGAGGAAGTCAGGGATATGATCCTTGGAAAGCAGTGAGCTATCATTAAAAATTACATGGGAAGTAACCCTAGGATTATCCTAATCTCATGGCCAAAATGTGTGTTTAGTGGATGTTGGTACGTAAAAACATTACTGATTGCATGTACCTTGATTTAGATATGTTTGACTAAACCATGTAAACTATTCATCTCTTATATTCTTGTGTGGTAATATTATTCTTGACATAATCATCATGTGTATATGTTTGGGTGAAGTAGTTTTCACCAATCTGATTAAAGTGTCTAATACTATAGTGGTAACAATTCGATTATTGTTAAAATAATAACTATAGGGTGGACCATCTAATAATGAGGTCAGTATTTTCTATGGACACAAAACATTGAGGAAATAGTGTTTAAATATGAAAAGTTCCATATGCTAATTCATCCTCCCACCCCCTTCAGTGAACCTCTCACTTGAATAACGTATTTTCATATCAAACAAAATCTTATCCTATGTACCCTTTATAATATTTATTTTGTTCTGAATTTATACAATTTTTTTAAGTTGAATTATATTCCGCGCATATATTTTGTACCATGGATATGGGAATTAATTTTTATAAGAATCGAAAATATAAAGAGATTACCACTATTTAATGTAGGCCAATAAAGACAAACAAAAATATTTTAGATTCCCTGAGTATATATTGGTTCTCTTGATCTTCCCACCACACCATTAAAATCATGTAATGAAAATCACATGAACAACATCACCTTTCCATGAATCATAATGGGAAATCCTTCTTAATTCTTTAAAAATATTATTAATAAGTGATATATATTTATTATTTTATATTAAAAATAAATATTAAATTCTTTTATCACTATTAGATATATCAAATATGCCAAAATCCCACCTCTTTTTAGAATTAGTATACTCTACCCATTTCTAGAGATAGATATATTTATAAATATAGAATTACCTTTTCTATATACCTTAGATAAATTATCCTCATTTCCCTAACCAAAACTTTATAATAATTTATGATTATTATGGAAAAAGGTTCCTCAATATCCTCCTCAAAATTGAGTTTAACTCATCCCCATGTCTCTCATAATTTAGTGTCATGATATCATATAAAGTTCTCAAATCACCCGCCTTAAATATAAGAACATTAAACCTAGTAATACATTGATGCGACTCCTCTTGGACCAAGCCACCCCCACCACAACATGAAACTAACCTCCATAGTATTCTTCATGACATATATCATATATATTATTCTCATCCTTGAAAAATATTTTTCACAGAATCTTTTATAAATCATTACACCATGGAAAAACGTTGTGATAACCATGATATAAAAAATATCCAAAATTATTTACCTTCTATAAATGCTGAACCATGATCAATATACTTCAAATACTCTTATATATCAGAATCCCAACACTCAACATAGCATGGATCATGACATTGGAATTATCCATCTTCCTATCTCAACTACCCTTACATGAGTCCACTATCACATCCAAAATTCCAATAGTAACCCCTTTTCCAACAATGATTCTAAAGAACCACCTTGGTGTCCATCAAGGCATGGTATCCCTTAAGTTCTTGTTTTATCCTATATTATTCTTCACTAAAATTTAAAAACATAAAATACAACTTCTACAGTGCATGCTCTTCCACTCCCTTATTCATAGAGAAACTTCCAATGAAAAACACCATTTACCATGCTATGGAAATGACCCTTATCAAATCAGTTGATTATATTTATTTTATTTTTATTAAAGTTGAATTGTTTCCAATATGATTAATAAGAATTCTCAATTTATCATAGAATAGAAAAAAATTATAAATGGTGGACTAAAAAATAGAAAAAATAAATGTATAATGTGATTGGGTTAACACAATAGTTTGTGGATCATTTTATATAATTACAGCCGTATATGATTATGTAGATCATATCATTGAAATTAAAAATGTTTTTTGAAGATGTCCTTTAGGGAATTCCTAATACCTTTAAGAAGATAATGTTTCATGAAATGATGAAACAATATAAAAGTTATAATAACTATACAACATCGTCCAGAATACGAAATCAATATAATTTGATTTCTAGAAATCAATGGTATGAAACTAGGATTATAAAACCACCTTATCATTTGAATGATATGTTACTAGAAGTTAAGTATCAAAGTTGTAAAATATATTATTATAATTTTATTATATAAATAATGAGTTTAATCTATGAATGAATAAATTCCCCTATAAATTATTATATATTATACTTTTTGGTCCATGAATCATGTGAAAAAAAGTGATTAGAATAAGAATAAATATTTAATGATAAATATTAAATACAATGTTCTATAAGTAGTGTAAGGTTCAGAAAAATGTAAGGGAAGTAATAAAGTGAGGTATTTGTTATTATCAAAATATAAAAAAAAATTAGAAAGGATTCACTCAAAAATATCACCCTTTTTAATAATTAAAATATCATACATAGATTCACAATATTTTATACCCCAATTTGTAATTATTTTAACTACATTAAAAAATGAATACTGAATTATATACAACACATAACCCAAAAATTTGTCCCTATTTTCGAAAAATCATATGAAGTAAAAAATATTAAAAAAACTCTCCCCTCTACAGAAAGGAAACAATTCTTCTCCAATTATAAAATAATTCATTCATTATTACAAAATATTTTGTTTTTAAAATACACAAAAAATCTAACCAGATATATTATTTCAAAATAAATATTTCTCCAAAAACATATTGAAGAAACACTTATATAATCCCCTCCCCCTTGTTAAAACATTCAAATATAAACTAGATAATGATCATTATTTATAGAAACCAAACTACATACTCAAAAATATATAACCAACAATGTTTAGATAGATTTCTATATGTTTTTTAAGAAATTAAACTAATAAAACTCAACATCCCCAAAATTGATATCGAACATTTTTAGTTTTTTAAAGAATAAGCCCACTAAAATATATTATATTAATAAATTATAATAATTAAAAATAAACCATAAAACATAAAATATTTTAGAATATGATAAAAAATTTCCCCTAAAATGTTTCTTTCCTTTTCTTTGAGACATATTGTAGTGAATGTAGATTATAAACTATTTCTAACTAAAATAATGATATATCCTCTTGTATAAAATCTTAAAATCCACAAGGAGACGGAACATTTTTTAAATATACATAACGAATTATAAAATCACATGAAAATAATTAAATGTAACCAATAGTGAGCACACTTGCATATAAAGAACATTTAAAATAGACTCTCATACCCGTTGTCTATAATAAATAAAATCCACATACAAGTTCTTACCAACGTACCAAATTTCAATAATATTAATCATATGAATTTATAGAATAATGACATAAATATATTCACATATTCATCCTGACAATCTTATATATAATTGTATTAATGAATAAAGCATTAAAAATCCCAAGCTACAGAAGTATTACCCTATTTTACTTTAAAAAAATTAGAAATAAATTCGTTATTGTGACTAAGTTATCAACCTAACATTAAAGTTTTTTTATTATAATAATTTTACAAACAAGAATCATATAAAACAATTAAAAAATACCATAATTTTTTTCATTTCAAAAAATGATATTTGTACATTTTTTGTAATCTTGTATTATAATAGAGGCAATTTTTATACGTTTTTGTCTAAATATTTTATATAATCTCATGAATTTAACTAGATCCTAATATCAAATATTTTATATAGATGATATTTCCTTCAAATTATCAATTTGAGCATTAAGATTAAAATTTTATATTTGAAAAAAATCAATATCATCATTGATTTTATCTTCTTTATATGAAGCCATATTTTTTAAACTATTATTATCCATTTTATGTTTAGATAAAAAATCAAACAAAACACTAAATTTACATTCATATTCATAAATATTCTTAGAAACAAAATATTATTTTTTTTCTTTTAATTATCCTCATTAAGAATGGATATTTTATAATAAACATTCTTAAATTGTTGAACATGTAAAACTAAATTCTTCTTTTCATTAGTAACATTCTTATGATTACTTCTCAATTTATTAAAATTATTATAAGGATTATTTTATTGAAGAATCCACTTAAGGGTAAGTGAAAACCATTAAAAAACTAGAAAATTTGTATTATATGCATTACAAATTTCAAAATTCAAATTATCAAACATAACTTGCAACACCCTGCCACAATCCTTCAAAACTCACCCTGATTCAGAATTCAAATGAAATACATCATCCCCACCACCATAACAAATCCCATTTTCCAAATTTTAAAAAATATAACATCGTTACATCCTAGATCCTACCTTATCACATGATCCAGCCTTCATTGAAATAAGCATGCCAGAATTCATCATGCCTTAAACCATCCTTATCGCTGAAAATACACGCATCATCATCTCAGACCACCGTTAAAGAAGAACACCATCGAACATCGCAGAATACACAATTCTAGTAATCCTGAAATGAAAAATACCAGATAAAGAATCACAGAACATAGCCAATAGACCTTCTCTAATGGAATAGGAAGAAACACCCATGAAAACATAAAATACATAAATTGTTCTATGATGAATACGATTCCTACTCATTCTCCAAATCGTCTTCAATGGGACACTCCATTGTATTTCTATCATCTTCCAAACTGAACACACTAAATAACTTCAATACCACCACAACCAATCCACCATAGAGAGTCAAAGAGGATTGAAAGATCTGAGCAATGAAAGGGAGGCCGATGGCTCCAAAAGCGCATCATTGACGAGGCCAAAAAAACTGGACCCACCCAGACAAAATCAATCCAAATCAAAAAGTTCTAAAAAACCATCAACCAACAAATCACAATTCCCAAAACCTCACTATTTCCACACTAAAAATCAGACATGGAGTGTTATTGATGATCATTAGGCCAAAGCAGCAAATGACCAACCATGGTATTCAAAACAACATTTATCAGTTTATAAAATTCACCATTGAAAGAATATGATGATAGTAAAACCAAAACACCAACACAAAAGTGATCATAGATTCCACCACTGAAGATGATAGTATAGAGTAAATCAAGCGAGGTGCGGAAAAGCTGCAAAAGAGAGATAGGGAAGATCCCGCCAAGAAGACACATGACGGGGGAGGAATAACACTTTATTTGGAACTGCTGATTTAGGAAGAAAAGAATGGAATAGGGTTGATTGAAATATATATCTCATGTTTATTAAGGAAAAAACTAAGGAGAGAAATGTGAGCCATGGAAATGGGAAGAAACAAATTTCTCTCCCATGCTAGATTTCCTCATATTTTGAATCAACCGAAAATCAAGATGATTCCGATAGAAATCCTCCGCCCATGGATGTATTTTTTAAATATCATATTTTATCCCTATATGTATCTATAAATAGGATATTCATGTCTTATATTTCAACACACTTCCCTTTTAATCTGACATCCTTCGGTTCCTCCACTGGTGCAATAGTCCTCTGCTGATATTTGCTGCGCTGTTCTCCTTCATATTATTTATCATAATCTGGTGATATTAATATTGAAATGATATTTTTATAATTATATTACATAAAATAAAATACATTATAGGGGAGATCGATAATTTTTTGTATAAAATTTCAGTAATTGATTCTCAATAGATTTAACACCATTATTTTTCAAATTATCAATTATGTGTTAGATAAATCAATTATCAAAAAACAAAAACATATATTATGTTGTAATTTTTATGAAATAATTTGATTAATATATTTGTTAATACATGTTAAATGGTGATTAAAATCATGAAAAGTGAGATATGAATAGTATAAATAATAATATTGGAATTATATAGTTTATAATAAATTATATATATTTATTATTTGGTAATATTATAAAATTTATGATTTATACATATAAGAAAAACTATTAATAGTTTATATAAATAATCTATTACTAATTTTGAATTAATAAATATTTGTAATTATTAATTTTGAATTAATAATTGTTTTGAATTAGTAATTATTCTGAATTATTAATTTTGAAATAATAATAATTTTGAATTTATAATTTTGATCACATTGAATTAATATTTTTGAAATAATAAATTATATAAATAATTTTGATTACCTATAATTAGTTTCTAAAAAATTTAATATTTGTTTTAATATATGTTCGTAGTTTAATGATTATCTAATTTTGGTGATATAAAATACTAGGATTGATTAAAATCAAAATTATCATTTTTTAAATTTTTTATAAAAATGTAATAATATCACATTTTTTAACAGGTTATTTTTTCCATTTAACATAAATTGTTGATACTGTGTATACAAGGTGGTAGGAGTGTGTTTTGTGATAAATAATATATGGTTGTTTTGTATATTGGGCAAGTATGCCCTTTATTCCGATGTGTATATGTTATTATTTAAATAAGGTTATCTATGTCATTTTTACCCAAACTGTTTATTTTCATTTATTTAAAAAAATTTCACCAAACATGAGGGAGAGAAATGGTAATCATTTATCTTCTTTTACTAATTCTTACATAAAAAAAATGGAGACAAATCAAAATAATTTCTTTTAATTTCATTTCTTTTATGATTTATGAAATCATTAATTTTCTTTTACTAAGACATGAACAAACATTATGTAAGGGGGAAGAAGAAAAGAGGAGAATAGAATAATAAAGGGAGAAATGGAAGATTCATAGACACATCGTTGGACACACTACGAAGTGTTTCATTGGGGATCCCTAGGCGAATCAGGGAATCCGAGTCTGATTATGGGAGGGGGAACCCTTGAGAGAAAGGATCCCTATCTGAGTAACCCTCCATTATATTCATTGAAATATAGCATGAAAAAATTGATTACAAATGAATAATAAATGTTTCTATAAAAATAAATGTTGCCTTATATTGTATATTTTTTACTATAGTTTTGATATTCTGTATAAATCCAACTGGCTATTAAGGCTTTCTTATTATTCTTATACTTCTTATTTTTTGCTTATATTTAATTTTATATCTGTTTACATTAATATTTGTTGTGTCCATATTTATTATATTGAAAACATATAATTTATTTACTTATAATACTTTTCCTTTAATAATTCATCTCAAACTTCTCCCACCATTGATTATTTTTTTAGGTTTCATTTACCCCATCACACTATTTAAACACTTTTCCAGTCAATCAAAATCATCAAATTTCTCATAACTAGATAAACCTAAAAAATCATTAGAATAGTTTTAAGAGACATGTTTGGTATACATAGAAGAATATTCATTATTATTTCAGGAAAATAATTATCAATATAATTTTACTCATGATAACATTTCTGTAATGATATAATAGCATCCTCTAGGGTATATTCAGAATTTTTTTTGATTTATTCATTAGAATCCTACTTATAATGCCTTTTATTTTATATATATCTAAATATTCTTCCAATAAAAACTTTATTCTTAATGGTTTCTCCAAGACTTAAAATGTTTTCATATTAAAAAAACCCCATCGGCGTTCTTTTTTAGTTTTGTTTTTTGGCAATGAATTTGAAGGAATCATCAATGCAGTGTATATAGTTTTTAGTGTTTATTTATTAAAGGATGAAATATTTTTTGATCGATTTAGTTTTAGGTTAAATAAGTTCTAAAAAAATAATTTTTACAATCATTGATTTTTGGTAAATTACCTATAATTATAAATCATTCGAATGTATCAATCGAGAATAACTTGATTTTAAATGAATATTGAAGATAATTTCATATGACATTCAGGACCGTAATAATTGTATTATATAACATTGGAGTTGGTTGGAAATTTTTTAATGGTAGATCCTGTGACTTCTATACAGAAAATACGCCTTTATGATATCATTTAAATTTTAGGGAATAACATATAAATTTATGGAAACATATGAAATATAAATTCTCGTGATGAGGATTTCTTAAGAATTTAATCATATGAGTTTAGGGAGTATTTGAATTACACAACAGTACTTCAAAGAGTATATTATTTTTTAATGGATTCAAGAGGTAGTGTGACACTTTTATCCATCATATTAAATTGAGAAAACATATGAAATTAGGAGGAAACATAAATCTTTTCTAGCCATAATACATTTAGAATTTGGATTAATTTCAATTTCATATTTTTTATCATGTGTAGGTTGAAAATAAAATATGGTTTCCATGGAGATAATATTAGGTGGTGTTTGTTCTAATCCTAAAAGATTAAAACATCATGGGATTGTCTTTTAATGTAATATCAATGTAAAATTCCATTACTATGATTTTTAGAGATCATGGATTTGGTTTGGAAGATGTAGCAAAAAATTTACATAATGGAGGTGGTAATGTGGATCTTATGGGAATGTTATGCAATATATTTTTTTAATTAAAAACATCGATAAAGATTATAGTAGATATTATATTATAATATTATTTGGATGTTTAAGGGTGTTTAAAATATAAATAATATTATAGGATTTTTATTGGAAAATAAAATCTTATGTGTAAAAAAGATATATTTTCAAAAATAGAAATTTAAATGAAATGTTGTGTAGGAGAAACAAAAAAGATGTAGTCTCCCATGAAACAAAAGGGAAATACTTTTGATTGTCATCAGAGGACCAAAAATTCATTTTTTATAGATATTAATGGAGAAAATTGTAGAAATATGATAGAAGAAATTTCCCATAATCTCTATATATCACATAAAATAGATAATAATAGATAGGTGGATCATAACTTTTATTCACACTTGGAAGATGAATATGGGTATTAAGGAAGAGTTCCACGAGTTCTACCACATGAAAAGTTTTTTTGAAGTCATTAAAATAGTATGAGATATAACCAATATAAAACACCATTCTAGGTTTAATTTCTATCTTTTTTCATCATAGAAGAACACAAGATATAACGATAAATTATCTCCATTGTGTGAGGTGAGAAGTGAGTTTTCCATTTATGTATGGTTGTTATTCAAGAGGTTCAGTGTGGCAACTCCAAACATGTAATCAAAATTAGTGAACATTAGTGTATCTTTTGAAAAACCACATTTCCATGAACTCTTCTTAAATTATCCCATTATGGTTGACCTTGTAATATTTCTCGGGTCTTCTATTATTACAATACAATTTTTGTGAAGAAAAAAGATAGAAATGTTCCATAGAAATATAGAACAAGATAATTGGTGAAGGAGAATCGAATTAACATAACTTTATTCACCACCCCTCTCAGGGTCAATATCCTATCAGTGAGAAAAAATTGGTATCATATACAAGTGGTTTTTTAGAGGATGTTTATCTCTATGGAATGATGGATTCCGTTATGAATAATATGTGAATTAATAATTTTAAAGGAAGTAATTTCCAATTATGTAACAATTAAAACAACATTATTTTTCTTCATCTGAAATGGATGTGTATATGGACGTAAAGCATTCAATATATATGGGAATGAATAATTGAATATTTATAAACATATGTCACAAAGATTTGGATGCAGATTACCTAGAAAACAATTATTTAGGGGGAGCGTTATAGAACCCTATCTATACAATGGTTATTTCATGAAAGATGTAATGTCTCAATTTTTACTATTTTATGATTTGGAATTTTTTAAATGATTTTTTATATTAGTGAATAAATTTTATGTGTAATTTTCAATCGCATGAAGGTTTTTGGTTTCATTAAGTGTTTTTAGGACATTATGGTTCAACGTACCCAACACTAAGCCCATGTGCAAGTTTTTTAGTCCCTGGTGATCCAATTGTGGTCCATGAGAAAAAATGGCTAATAAAAGTCTTGACCTCGGAATATAGTGTTGTAGTATATTTTACGGATCATTACCATATAGAACTCAACACTCCATTAGTGGATGATGTGGTAAGGGTAAATGAAAAAAGTTTTCAAGCATGCCCTTTGTGGATCATCATGTCGGGTATCCTGGATTACTGTGTTCAATGTCACCATGACCTTGGTAGATACCATGGTATAGGCCATGGATATGGTCAATCTAAAATTCATAATGTTCAATTTTGTTTTTGTTTTTATATTGATTTATAGATATTTATGGAAATGTGTGCGGCGTTTATTGTAGGTCATTTTATTTCATTTTTAAGTCCTACCTACACATATTAATTAATATTCCCTCATTCTCTTGGTATAATATGTTATCTTGGTTGATTATTAAATATATGAATGAACTGAGTGAGAATGAAAATCCCACTTTTTATTTCCATTAAAAGAGGTTCATCCAATCTAGGTAGATGATCAAAGTTAAAAATATGTAGACTTCATCCTTCTGATCTATGATTAATGGAAAAGAAGATCCTTGGAAAAATAAGTGTCCACATCATGATCTACTTGTTTATTACTTATAGATATCTTAACCTCCAATGATCTATCCAAAACAAGGGAGGGATTTTTTGTTGTTTTATTCTCCATTCTAGTTTTTTATGATGAACAAAAATAAAATTAATCATTAATTAAATCACAGTTGGTTCCATGTTGATTTACCAATTAAATATTTAATTTTCCAATAATTAGTTCTTTAATAATGGTTTTTGAGAATTTATTTATCCTCCATATTCTTAAAATTTTATCAATGATAGAAAAATGAACATAGCCTTTTTCGTAGTCTATCTTTTCTAGTTCATGCCTTTATCCCTTCATTTTCTATTAAACTCTGACAAACTATTGAATAGTGATTTGACTATATACAATAACTCATTTCATATTGTAATTGATTAGATGTTCATAGGGACTATTTATGTTGTTTTGGTGTTGATATTAGAAACATGGTAGAGGCACGGTGGTGATAATGAAATTCCATGATTTCTATGTGTGATGATGGGTTTTTAAGCTAGATTGCATGGGTTATTTTCCTAAAGTAGTGATGATGAGTGATTTTCAAGAAAATGGTGGACAGAATTCAGCCACACATGATGATTCTAGAGTGACCCACATAATCTAGGAGTCACGTCTATAAATAATGTCTAATCAGTCTCTTCATTAGAACCAAGTCTATTAGACGGGGAATTGGGGTGTCACTCTCATTTTCCACCATCCAGATGGGCCCTAGTGGGTTATGTCATTATAGAGTTGTATTAGAGGTGGTTAGGCTATATTAGAACCAAAAATTGAATATATTCGTGTTCTGATGATTTTCATGGGAACTAGGGATATAATGTTTATGTGTCCAATGATTGTATCTTATTCCAAGTAACCCATTGATTCTAGGGGAAATGATCTATATTTTTTTAATACCTTGATAACCCACATGTTTACATAGTCAATGTGGCAACCTGTTGTATGGAAAAAATGACACAAGCATAAATATTTTTTTGGACTTGACATCCATGTAATTCTTGAGATAACTCCCAAAATACTCTTTATTGACCATGGTGGTTCTTTAATACTATATGAATCCTTCAGGATGATGACTATATTGTATTACATAGTTGGACCATGATAAAAACATTTCTAGTGATGAGGCATCAGTCCAGGGACCAATAGAAGAGGATGTTCCTCTTGGAGGTTTCCTAATAGAACCATCACCTAATACACAACTAATTGTTTTGGATGTACCAAAATATTTGTGTGTTGTATTTGTTTACATCATGAGTTAAAAATACATATACTTTTCAATTTCCAAGTAATGAATTGCCATTAAGTATCATAGGAATAGTTCAAGATGGTGGGGTGTGTTTTATTTTTTGATAGGACCCCTCTTGAACAGATTGTGTTTCAATAAGAGAGAATACTCCATGGATCATCCACGATATTGTGGGTCTTAGTGATGTATAAGAATAATGAGGAGACCCTATTTTTTGTAGATTTATACTTAATATTTAGTTAGATGTTTTATCTATTGACATTGTTATTAGTATGTATTTAGAATATTTTGGAGCCCTAGTAGGGAAACATGTCAGTAGTAAAGTGTGATTCAAGGTTCACCATACTATCATGATTTTTCATTTATATTGCTAATGGTTTATACATTTGAATGTGAAAATTTTATTATGTAATTCAAAAAGATATCTCTGATTGTGTGGTATGTAATTAAATCCCTTCTTATGTTGGGATACTGAAGCAAGGTTTAGTTGGGTATAGATTCTCTGATGAGGAGTCACAAACTATTGGTTCTTGCACTAGACAACCAAGTGATGGGACCTCGATAGCTGGTAGATGATAAAATAAATAGTGACCCATATGTATGATGTAATTAAAGATAATTTTTTTTTGGATATATGGTCATATTTTTTGGTATCTAAGTGATATTCGCTTCAACCATGGGGGATTTATTATTTCTCATGTGATGGATGAGTAAATATCCCACAGGACTACTCCAACAGCCTTGTGAGCACTATGTGGAAAACCATGTATCATAACCACCATGTAGAAGGTAGGGAGTCATCTGATGGGACTCCAAGGAATATGTAACATCTTTATAATGTAGGTTTATAAGAAATATGATGCATTATATGAGTTGGGAGTGTTGTGAATAGTGTCTGACATTATGATATGTTACCACTACAACCACCTCTAGGTGGTCTACAGAAAGTTCATGGGGATGGTAATTAGTGATGTAGAAAACTACAGGTTGTAATGTCTTACAACCTGAATGATATTATTATTATTGGGGGCTTTATCAATTTATTTTCAAATTTGGTTTTAGTATCAAAAGATATTGGAAAGTTCAATTCATTCCATAAAATATCCCATGTTTGAGACCTCAAAATTCATGTTTATCTTTTGTCTTGATATTTGGAATTAGAGGTCCAAACTGGAGGATGGAGTTTCATGTGGGATAGCTTCATAGTTATAATGATAAAGTATTATTCCATTCTTGGTATAGTTTGTATCACTACATTCTATGCATATATTAACTATTTCAGACATATGATGTTTTGCTTCTTGGTAGATGGGATGGTATATTCCTTCATTGGAGAGAAAAAATATTATTCATAGTTGAATGGAATCACATTTAATAAGATAAAATATATTTTCCATTTGTTGGCTAGTATTAACCAAAGAGGTATTGATTTGGTGAGCTTTCAATTTCCTACAACAGTTGAGCAGTATGAGGATTCCCTCCAAGAGGAATTATCAGGCTTACCTACACATTAAAATATTTTATTATCTACAGAACTACCCTTATAACAATGTGATCATATTCTATTGTTCTTATAGATCTACGAGAGCTAATGGAATAGCTATAGGATCTGTAAAGGACTGAATTTTTTAGTCCCAATGTGTCCCCCCGGGAAACACCGACGTTGTTTTCTTAGAAGGTAGATGAGATCAAAATATTATGAATGGACTATAATCATATGAATATATTGAATATCAATAATAAGTATCCACTATTGAGAATCCATGATCTCTTTGACCATCGTAATGTTGTGACGATGTTCTCAATGATTTACCTCTAGTCTGGTTTTCACTAGCTCCGTGTCTTATAGGAGGATATAAAAATATGGATTTATGATGTCACTATGATCACTATAAGTTGTTATTTATTCCCATAATCATCAATAAATCCCAATTAGTTTTCATTGAACTCATTAACCAGATATTTTATCCCTTCTTAGACTGGTTCATGGTGTTCTTCATAGATGACATAGACAAGTACTCAAAATTAGATGAGGACAAAGCGAGACATTTGAGGATGGTATTGCACATACTATAATAGAACTATATTCTTGGGAAGATCTAAAATTATTAGTTATTGAATTGAGAGGTCCTTTTTTGGACATTTAATCTCAAAGGAGGGAGTATCAATGGACCTAACAAATGTTGAGGTCATTCTAGGTAGGGGGCACCCAAGGGAATAAAAGATATGAAAATATTCCTTCAGTTGGAATGATATTATTAATGATTTATGATAAATTTAATAATTATAATATCACCATTGACAAATTTTACCGGAAATGGGTATCAATTCATTTTTTATTAGATGTGTTAGAAAATGTTTCAGGAGTAGTGATTGTGGTTGATGAGAACCCCCATCTTAAAACTTCCTGATGATGGAGTTGAGTACATCATGTTTTATGATGCCTTCAGAGATGGAATTGGATGTGTTATGATATAGAGTCATGTCATGTTGTCTAATGGGTCTAAGAAACTAATAACTTGTGATTAAAATAATGTGACCCATGATATAGATCTGGTTGTAGAGGTGTTCACCATGAAAACTTTGTGGAACTATCATAAGTGAGGGAGAATGATCGTCTATTCTGACCACAATAGTCACATATATATCATATTGTTTAAATAACATAACCTAAAGTATAAGATATCAATATAATTCCTTCGCTACTTTGACTTTGATATAGTCTATACTCCTAGAAAGGGAAATGTGGTGGAAGGTGCTCTTATTAAGAATTCACATTCAAAATTTATGGGTGAGGAAATGTAGTAGTTTTGATATTTCTAGTTGAACCTTTTGGATGTAGGAGGGGAAACTTACCATTGATCGATGGTGGTTACCCCAATTCTTCATTAATTCATCAGGGAAGAACAACATAATGATATCAATTGTGAGGTATTTCTTGATCCTATATTCAAAGGACATGAACCTCATAGATTTTCTAATGGTGGGGATCACATCATCCTTTTCCACGGATGGAAGTTAATATCAATCATGATGTAGTATAATTCCTTGAGATATTTTAATACATCCCATGTAGAATTACAACTAGGATAGATGAAGTTATACAAGGACCTTCAGTGATTGATTTTTGTTCTAGGGATGTAGAGGAGTGTTTATGAGATTATATCACAATTCTTCACCTTCTACTAGGTGCAAGACGAGCACTAGATTATATTATATTTGAACCAACCTATTACGGTGCTTGAGTAGATGTGCGGTAGTATATACATGGATTTTTTGTGGGGAATTATGTGATAAGATAGTGGTTATGAAGCTATCATAGTGATCCTATACCAACTCACCAATCTATTCCACTTCCTAGCCCCCAGAGATTAGTTAATGGAGAGTTTTGGATAACTCTATGTATAATAGATGTCCAATTTTCATGCATCCCCCTTGATAATTGTTTTATATTTCGAGGCTCACATTATATCATGATTATGAAGCGGATTAAATGTGGATTTGGGAAAAAATTATTGTTGATCATGAAATTACACCCCCATAATGATGTTAACAGAAGATAGAACATTTAGTCCAGGAGGACATGCTATGAGCTTGCGTGTTGGATTATGGACATATCTTGGAGGATAAACTACTCTTCATGGAATTTTCATATAAAAACTAATACTATTACACTATAGTAATGGAACCATTCGAGACCTCGAATGGGATACAATATAGTTCAATGTTGTGTTGGGTAAATATATGATATAAAACACTTATGAGACCAAAGATAGTGAATGAAACATCATATAATTTATAGATTAACCATGAGTGGATAAGGACTTCATAGAGTATTCATTTGTCCTATGCATATAGATGATGGGTTCTATTGTAGTTTGACAAGGGAGACCATGTGTTCTTGAAGGTCTTACCTATAAGGGAACCATGATGGTTTTTATGAGGTGGGAATATATATTCTATGTTCATTTGTCCTTTAGAAACACTATGTAGAAATTATGAGAGGTCGTACTGCTTGAACTCACAACCATAGTTAGACTGGGTGAATGATTTATTCCACATGTCATATATGGGATATAAACACATTACTCAAATAATGTTATTGACCATGGAATTATAGACATTGAGGATGGATCTTCCTTCTCATAGTAACCAATGATGATTGAGTATTGGTATGATAACACCATTCATGGGTGATCAATTTCCATGGTGTGCATTCATTATCATAATCATAACCTCTAAGAGAGAATATGATGGTGGGTGACCCTAATATGAGCTATGCACCCACATGTAATTTAGTGGATTTTTTCTTTTTAGGATGAAAATATATGGGCATGGGATAATGTAATGACTCTGTTATTACTGTTTAATGATTTGAAATATTTTAAATGAAATTTTTGGGCTATGAAGCAAAATAAAAAAGGAATTTTAGGTCCTATGATGGTTTATGGTGGTTTAAGTGATTTTATGACTGTTTGGTTCAATAAAACCAACATTTTAGCCTAATGTACCAAATTTGACCCTATGTGATCCCTCTATGGGCCATGGGTATGGAAAGATGACGAAACTAGGGCCCCGTCTAGAGTGTGGAGCACTGGAGGAGCTCATAATGACCATGGCCAAATCGACTGCCCAATGCCCATGTTAGAGGACATAAGGAGGGGAAACAGTAAACTATTTTTTCATTGCATATGGAGTCTCTATATATAAGGTTTCATGTCTTAGTGTGTTTAATTTGACCATTATTTTTGTGGAGGATACAATGATGATATATCTAAAATTCATAACATCTGATTTGTCCACTGGTCTTCTAGGGTACTATAAATATTCATTGAAATTCATGAGGCCTTCAACAAAAGGGAATTTATATGCATTTTTACTCAACCCTTCCCCAATAAAAAAATATTCCCACTTCCTCTTAGAAATCCAAAAAAAATCTTATTTCTAGGATACCGGAATGAAAAAGTATGAGTAAATATTATATTTTCTAGTTTCTTCCAAGGGTGGTTTGTCTATAATAGATTGAATATAGATTCTATGGATATAGATGAAGTTATATATTTATTCATTAGGGAATAAATTTAGGATCATTTTACTTAGAAATGATCAACAAAATATCTTATTATTTAATGCTTTCGTATATTTTCTCAAACAAAGATTTATCCAACCAGAAGGATGGTTTTTTTGATTTATTCTCCATTCTTGGTTTTTTGGATGAAGACAAATTTTCATAATTATAACTTAAATCATGAACCATTAAACATTGATTTTCCAATTTTAAATTTCATTTTTCTAGAATTATATATTTTATATTGATTATGGACAATTTTCTAATTCTCCCTAATAATTGGATTCCATCAATGATGGCCAAATGAACATGGCTTTAATTTGAGGATCACATTTGTTATTTGTTACATTCTTCCTTCATTCATCACTTGTCATTGATACTTTATTATCCAATAATTTTAATAAATTTGGAAACCCATTTATTAATGTGATTGATTTTATGATTCAATATATTTTATATGAAAGTTTTGTGTTGGGATTAGAGACAACATAGTGGAATAACAGTGGTAATGAAAATCCAATGGTGTTTTGGGTGGTAGTGGATTTTATATTATGATTAAGAGAGTAAATTTCTGATGGTGAGAAGAAAATATATATATAAATAAATGTTGGCAATAATTATTACATGGTAAATGACTCTGAAACCATCCACATAATCCCTGGCCATTTTGAGTAGAACCTATGATAGAAGTAGAGGACATAACAGTGAGAGTGGAGATACATACAATATCTAGATTTTCTAAAAATTACGTCATATATGTTGTAATGTCCCTAAAAACACACATCATATGGACTACTTCTTGGGATAGATCACTATCCAGGATCAGAATAAATTTCACACGTCTATATACTTTTCAATATTCTTTTTGACTCCTAGGACATTTTTTGTATTACCATCACTATTTTCCCTCGAACTGACTAATTATGGGTGTCTCTCCTCAATTAAATTCCCTTGAGGGTATAGTGAGGTATCCCGTATTGAGTAGATGATGAGTGATCCCCGATATGGGCTACTTCCAAATAGAGTCTAGTATCCCACTATGAATCTTGGTGTATGATCTTTAGTCTCATCCGTCCCATCGTTGGGTCAAATATCCTATGACTGATATCGAGGGAATGTTATACATTTCCTTGTGGGTTTTTTTGGATAGGATCAGGTATCCCACATAGGTCATGGGAATGATTCCCTTCCTATATATCATTGTTTTTTGAGTGTTTCCACTGTTAGAAAAACTCATGGAGTGAGTTCCCTCATATGAGCAATAACGTAGATCCTTGAGAAGAATCCCTAGAATGGTGGTGAGGAAATAACTCATCCAAACACTTGGATTATTCATATGACAATATATAGGCTTATATTGTTTATACCTCATTATTTTTTGGTTTAGTGCTAAAAACCAATTTAATTTTTTATGATTTCAATAAATGCTAATGAGTATGATTATACTCACCCTTGTATGGGCTATGTTCGAATGTGTCATGTATTATAAAGATGAAATTAAATCTGTTGGATTCATTAGTGGACTAAGAGAAGGTAGAGAATAGTTGGGCTAGACTAAGAGAATATGGATCCCATAGATTATATTTTATTGTACCTTCACTTTTTTATTCGGTTATAATTATTTTTCATTTTGGTGTCTTGTATTTGGGACTTTTGATATTTCTATACTATCTTGTCAGGTTATGATGTGATATTATATGTTATGCATGAATTTACATTATTTTTTTGTGTACCCTCCTACATTATGATTTTTATTAATGATGTGTGTGGGGGTACTATAGTATAAATCCTCTCATGTATGTGATATACCTACTCAGTGCAAGTCACTGGCTCATAACCTATTAGAGGTGGAATTGGGGTGCCACTCTCGGCATACCCCTAGCTAGGTAATCCCTGGTAGGATAGTCTATGAAACAATACATCACATTAAATGTGGGAGAATCTTTGTAATATCAATCAATATAATTGAAAAATCTACGAATCAAATATGAATGTATTTGGAACATGTATAGGGATTTAATAAAGATCCTAAATGAGACAGTGGAGGCATTTTTTTATTGTTTTATTTTTTTATAAAATAAAATCATGGTCTTGTGGAAACTATTGAGGATGTGAACTTTGCAGAAATAATCCTCAAAAGAGTCCATGGAGATAAAATTGGGGAGCCTGTATAAAACTTTTATTTCATATGAGAAGAGGAATAATGGTAATGAATAAATTCCTAATGAAGATTCTTAGGGCATAAAATTCAATGTTATTAATAAAATATCAATAAAAAATAACCTAAGGACAAAAAAGATGAATAACTTATTTATTTTATTCCCTCTAACCTTAAAAAGAGAACTTGGATGTTTAAGGGTAAGCTACCACTCTATATTTCAAAATGTATAATGTTTGGTCATCATACTACTAGGATTTCAAAAAACTTTCCTGATGATAATGATAAATAGAAACCCAAGATAAATATATTCAATAGTGGAAACAATAATTCAAAATAGAAGGAATAGTTATTTATGAAAAGGAACCTTCTTTAACAAAATGATGGTTTATAAAACAAAATTATTTCTCATGTGAAACCAGAAATTTTAAATAGGATATTAGAGATGAATATTGGTTAATATATATGAATGAAGTTCATGGAAAAATTGAAATGAACAAAACAATGGAAGTTGTTAAAAGGATATGAGATAGGAAGGTGATCAAAACGAAAGTGATCTTCAAAAATATACTCATTGAATAGGAAAATTTGTTATAGAACAAATCATGATCAGTTTGAAAAGGATATTCCTAAATAATGATAATTTATTTTGAAAATGAAATTATACCAGTTTCATAGTTGAAAATCATAAGGTTTGTTTCCTATGTCAGTGTAAATATCCTTTAATGCTATCAAATGGATGTGAAAACAACATTCCTAAATTGATTTCATGAAGAGGAGGTTCACATAGAAACCATGGATGGTTTTTTATGAAGATGAAAATAAAGTGTACCAACTAAATAAGGATTTATATTGATTAAATTAATACCCATTTGTCCAATACTCATGGATTGGTCAATATGTGAAACATTATAGATTTCAGATATGTGGAGTTGATCATAATCTATACAACAAGAAGGAAAGGAATCAAAATATTTCGTTTATCAGTAATATAGATGAAAAAAATTTAGGTTCAAATTAATAACAATGAAAGTTGTTTTTATATTAAATTATACATGAATTCGAGATGTATTTTATTATAGATATAATTTTGTTCCTTGTATTTCAATAAAATTCTTTGGAAGAAGTGAACATTCATTTATCAAAAAAATATCAATTTGGTCTTCAAAAGGAACAATATGGTAGATTTAATTCCAATGGTTACTCTAATGGAGACCCATATGAAATTATCAACGGTTGATCATAAAAAATTGGTTGATTTGACACAATATAGGTATATCATTCGGAGTTTCTAGAATTTAATTACCAACAATCAGATATTATTTTTTATACTTTTCAAATTTCCCACTACATAACAAACACCAATTAAAGTCAAATGAAATTTGTGAAAAAAATTAATTGGTATATTAGTCACATAGTAGAGTTTAGGATTATTTATCACAGTATTCCACAGAATTTGTTATTGGGTTATACAAATTTGGATTATGTAGGATCAATGGATGAAATAAATTCAAATTCTAGAACCACATTCTACCTTGAATGTTGTTTTATATATAATTTAATAAATAATAAAGAGTGTATCACTTTATAAATGAAAATTTGTGAACATGTATAAATAAATAAAGCTTATAATCAATGGATATGGATGAGAGAGAAACATAAAAATTTATATATGGATGTAACCTCTCTTATTTCCATCAATTGTGACAGATTCTTTTCTTTAAATCATAGGAAAAATTGTATTCATCATTATCAGATAAAACCCATAAAGATAAAATGTAATTTTATCAAAGTGAAAGATTAATAATGATTCAAAAGGGTATATCATATGCCTACTAAAGAAACAATTATGGATATAATGACCCAGGATCTTCCTTTGATGGATTTTGAAAGGCATCAGTTGTATATTAAAATCTACATTTATCCATCTAAATATATGATGAAAATACAAATAAAGATATGTTTGATCTTCGAGAGGGGGAGGGGTTGAATCACCGATCTTTTATTCTTATGTTTACTTAATTTTCCAGCAACCATCACCTCCTGTTAAATTGGTACTACTTTTCTTAAAAAATATAATACCAAAAAACTATAGGAACACAAGTATTTACATAGTTCAATACTCAACAAGAGTATCTTGTATTTGGAATGTTTTTAAAATAATACAATACCACACAATGCAATATCAGATAATTCAATTTTGTGGATATAGTAACCAGTGAACGTCGTTATATTCATTAGATTATAAGAGATGGAAATAATTATTAAAGGAGGTGAATAGTCATTTAAAAAATTAAAGACAAATTAATCTGAGTTTTATTAATTAAATACATTTTAGTGGATTCTCTCTCTATTATATGAACTGTAGTAAAAATAAAAAAAACTAACACAAAGATTTTATATGGGTTTAGACCACCGCTATATTAGTCCACTAATTAAACTTCATTACTCTGTGAGAATATTGGTACCCACTAAGAAAATTACTTTTAAACGTGTGATAACCTAGTATAGACTATATCTCATTCAAATACCTTGTGGAAAAACCTGGACATTTCATAGGAGTCTTTACCTAGTATATTATTTTAAAATTATTTGAGAGTCACAACATAAAATATCCTAATTTGTGGTAGAATAACCAATAGATAAGACCTCACTTAATTCAGATAATAATAATCCAAACATGGACATTTTACAAACAAATAAAAGAAAGAAAATATGAATAAATCAAATACAATAAAACCTAAAATAAATATTTTAGCATGAGGATGATTAATATATATGATCTTGGTCACTATAGATTTAAATATTTGAACTTTGAAGTTATTTTGTAATCTAAATAATTGAATAATAGTCACATAATAATTTCACTGCATATCATGAAGATCTTTCTAGTTATAAGAATTTAAAAATACATTAAGAATCAAATAAGATGTATTTTCATTATATTCCTTGATCATTATTTATCAACAGATCACCAATAGTCTTTTTTGATCCCTTGGAATAGGATTTGAGTAATCTAGTCACTGCTATATAGATATTATAATTTCTTAAAATAATTAAAAATGTCATTACCTTTTAATACCCAATGCAAGAGGAATAATTATATTGACTATCATTCATTTCTATATCAGACTGAATAAAACAATTTCTAAAAAATTCATTAAAGTAAATGAGATTATTTCTTGTAATTAAATAAATTAAAATTTCCATCATACACTTTTAGAAAATTAATAAATCAAATATTATATAAAACAATCCATAAAAATAAAAACATTGAAATTATAAGAAAAAATATTCAATTTATTTCAACAAATCATAAGAAAGATTTTTTAATAATTTTTTATACTACAAATCAATTAAATAGTAAAAAAAACTTTTAAACTAATTAAAATTAATCATTTAATAAAAATAATGAAGAAACCGAGTGTTTTAAAGTGTATTTTTTCATAGAAATGATTAAATTAATGTACTCAAGACATGAGGCATAAGCCTCACGATCACTATATTGACTATGCACTCATGGTTTGTCCACTACCTTTTCCATTTTGTACAGTTAGTTTAAATTTAAAACTAACAGTGTACTTGAAAATAATTCATAATTCACGTGTTTTAAGAAATTTGTATTTTCATAAGTAAAAACAATCATGTGGTGGGTATAATGAAACTCATTACTAGTTGAATATACCTCATGACAGGTACTCGAATAACATGTGGTAGGCTGAAACTAATTTTATTGTTGGTAGGGGTTTTCCTATTCATTAGGTGATCTTGGTTTCAAAGTAAATATCTATGTTATGTACTCACACTAATTCATGATAAGTTGGAAGTCCTACTCATAAAAAAATAAACTAACCTACACAGTGGGTACTAGGGGTACTCACCATCATGTGTTACCACTGCTGTATTCAAACTAGTATATGTATTGGAACATATTATTTTAGGTGGGGTCAAGTGTAGAGTATTGATACGTGAAATTCTCACAAAAACCCTTACATAAAAGTATACTATGTGGTGATCTTATGAAAATTAATTCAAAGAACACATCTCCAAATGACAACATAGAACCAAACTCAAAAATGCTACCTCATTTTCTTCTGGAAATGGATACATAGAAAATAGCTACACGAATCCCATTTAGCATTTGTATATGTTGATACTCACTCCTCTAAAATTGCTATATGTTTTATTCATTCATAATTTAGGATATGTAAATATCATTTACAACACCCTCATAATTATCGAATACCCATGACTCAACTTTTGTTCCTTCAAATCATCCTATAATATATATATATATATATATTTAAAAATTAACCTATTTAAAATTTAAATTATGTGCATTAAAATTGTTAATTTTTCATGACATAAAGAAATATATTTTAAAACTATAACAAAAAATAACGTGTGGTATAATATTTTACAAATATATGAATATTTATTTCATTACGTAAAAATAAGATGAGAAAAATATTTTCAGTTATTAATACATGTACTCAAATAATTGGTATAAATGTTTTTTATCAATTTTAAACATATCATTAATATTTTGAAAATATTAATGTTTAAGCATTTTCATTTTAATTAAAGAGGTGTAAATTTTAATTTATATAAAAAAATATTGAATTGTTAGTAAACATATTCAAAAACTAAAAATCCCACCTTTCCAAAATAAAAAAATAAAACATTTTTTAAAATTTACAATAATATTCTCCCACTTTTTGAACTTTATCAAAAATTAAAAAACAAATATTAAAAAAATACACTTAAAAAGTAACAGTATTAACTAAAAATTACTAACATTTAAAAGTATTATACATGTTAACACATATTTAAAATATTATCTTGTTATAAAACAAGTAGTAAATACAATAATAAAAAATAATAAACTTTTAGAAAAACATGTTCAATCTTTATTTTATGAAATTTGATAGAATCTATAGATTTTGTGAATTATTCACCATGTAGTTTTTTATTTGGATTAAATTAAATGAATATATCACCATTATTTAGATGATCATTCAAACAATGAAATTTAACATGTATGTGTTTTATTATAGAGTGTTGGAGAGTGGTTTAGAAATTGAAATTTCATTAGAATTAGCCCAAAAGACTCGAAATTTATCAAAATTATTATTTAATTTTCATAATATTTATTTAATCCATATACTTTTATAGTAAAATATTGATGTAGACACATATTGTACATCACCTATTGGATTTTATATTTATAGTTATATCATATAACACGAGGAAATTAAAATATTACCCAAAAATGAAAAATACCTATTATTCTATTCATGTATATAAAAAAACTAAAAAGTCAAAATTAGAGTAAGATAACAAATCAAAAAATATATTTGAATAAAATAAAATAGGGCTTACAGTTCCATTTATATATCTAATTATTATCTTATATATTTAACATGATTTTATTTTGTAAATACTAAAACCTATAAGATATGAGAAATGAATTAATTATTCTAGGTAAAGATGAAGTGATATACAATACATGAAATATTACTCCTTTATATAATTTAATATGAAAAATCCTTCTAAATTCATCCCAATCCAATTTAGAATTATCTCTCATTAGTGCTTCTGTAATGTTACTAGTATCAAGACCAATCCTTGTAAATAGTTTTTTTGAGTACATAGCTTGATTTATTATAATTCTATATTATCATTTAATAATTTGAAAAATATGAAAAAGTTTAGTTTTCCCATTAAACTCATTTCAAATTTACTTGTTATTATTTTATAAAAATTATTACACAGTGAATCATTTATTGATCAAAATATTATATCATCAACATAAACTTGTATAATAAAAATTACATTTGAAGTTATATTTATAAATTAGGTTGGATCAACCATTCTTAATTTCATAAATTACAAATTGAATTAATCTTTCATACCAAGCTTGAGACATGTTCTTATGAACATATAAATATTTACTATGTTTAAAAACCTGATTTTCAAAAATTTTAATTTTTAAATCAATCGGGGTTTTTAACATAGACTTCCCCATAAACTATTCCATTTATAAATTCACATTTTACATTCATTTTAAATAATTATATATTTTGATAAAAAGAATAGGATAATAGACATATGAATTCTTCAATAAAAGAAATGGGAGAAAAATAATTGTTAATGTCAATTCCTTCTTTTATGGAATAACCTTGAGCTACTATTCTTACTTTTTTAACTATGTTTCCTACATCAAGAATATTATTATGAAAAATACATTATGTACATATTATTGGTTTATATTTTAGTAGTTAAACCAAATTCCACAATTTATTTCATTAAAATGGATTTAATTTATCATTCACTACATTTATCTAATTTCAATTTATTAATGAATCATCAATGTTGATAGGAGAAAGAATCCCAAAAAAGATATCATTAACATGGTAAAGTAAAATAGATTTTCTAGTTTGTATAATAGCTTCTACATTAACAATTAATATTTTAATCCGATGGACTTTGTGTTTTTTCCATTGATTATGATTAGTTTTAGAAGAGACATTATCCACCTCAAATAATTAATTCTCATTTTCTTTGTCATTAAATTCACCAAAATTATATTCCCAAATGAAATTATGATTTTTTATTAAATTAGAATTTTTCTTATTATTTCTATATTCATTAAACATTACAAGTATATATGATTCAATAGTTAATATTCACTTATTTGAAATTCAATGTTATTTTCTATAATTGAATGATCTTAATAATGTTCCATCGCCTCTTTTCGAATTTAATTTTTCAAAATAATATTTTTTATTTAGGATAAAAAAATTTCAACTCAATACCTTAAAATAACCATCATTTGTTTAAATCCCTTTAATAAATCCACAAGGGGTATTATATAAATATGGTACAACATATACACTACTTAAAACATGAAAATCTATATTTAATGTTTTGTACTAAAAATTTATAAGCCCATTAAATTCCATAATAATTAATATTTAAATTTATTATATATATATATATATATTATTTTGGTGAACCACAAAATTTTCTTATGATGTCCTATGGACTCAAAAATAGTTTTTATTTACATTTTCTTCACAAAATATATCAAATTAAAAATTAACAAATTAACCAATTCTCTCACTTTTGATATTTATTATTTAAGAATATTTAAATGTTAAATAAGTTTACATAAATTTTAGAATTTTTTTAATGGTTATGTGACTGGAAATAAATCCATTTGAATCTATTATAAATATATACAATTTTAACGAAAAATATTTTTTTTCAATGAAAACTTATAGTTTTTATAGGTCTATACAATTTAATATTTAATAGTTCTAAAAAATAGTTATACTAAAATCATAAAAATATTTAAATCAATCTTTGGGATTCTTACCATTTAAAAAATAATCAATCATATAGTACATACAAGTATATAACATGGAAAATTGTATAACATATTCATGATTTGACAATTTGTGAAAAATTAGGATGTTTGAATACCCAAATATTATAATTCTATTAAATTTATCGTCTTATAAAACATTTAAACACATACCCTTTGTAGGTTATATCATAATGATAAATAGTATAAACATTTTGATTTATATTTGTAGAAAATAAAACACATTTATTTTAAGAACTGTACATTTACCATTTTCCAAAATAAATTTAATATGTCATCATAATGTTGTGATATACTTATTAGATTTTCTGTTACACCATCTATAATAAAAACTTTGGAATAATAATAGGTTTTGAAAAACCAACATCCATAATACCGTGAATATAATCTTTAAATTTGTCTTCAAATGTGAATAGGCCACCATCACATTAATTTGAAGATAGAAATTTAGAAATAGAACCATTCATTAATTTGGGGAACCCCATTTCTAAATACCATTAGTATTCGATACATTAAATGTAGACATTCAATAATCAAACAATCAAGTAGACCGTTTTGGTACCCATGCTAACATGGGTCCAATTTGACTAATAGAAAAATATTTCGGAAACAAAATATTTTCAAAACATTTATTAGTAGTAATTTAGAAAATAGATATCTATAAATAAATTTAATTGAATCTCCAAATGATTTTTTAAAAATCAATGAAAGTTCATTGTCATATTTCTCATTCATTATACATTTAAAACCTGTTACACTTGAAATAATTACTTTTTAACTTTTAATAGTGTTAGTTTTATTCATCCTTGGTGATAAATGGTTCTATCCAAAACCTTTTTTATTTGAGTTTAGTTTCATTAATGAAATAATTTCATCGTGTTTTTTTCATTTTTGAAAAAATTTATATATGTTCTACTAATGATTAGAAACATCTATTTACCAATTTATATTCTCCACTTGAATAATCTAAAATTATGTTTGAAATTTATCATTAGAGTAAGAAGCTATGTTTTTTAATTTATTATTGTATTTACTATATTTCTTATATTATGATTCTTATTTAGAAAAAATAATTAATATTATTAAATATTGTTTCCTGATCATTATCATTCAGTTCCAATAAAAATTTATGTCTTCTATTTTGATTTTTAATTTATACTTTTTAGAATCAATATTCTCTTTAAATTTCACATTGTAGGAAACAGAAATAAATTAATTATCACATTCTCTTTTTAGTTTATAATTATATTTAACCAACTTAATATTTTTAATTTTTATATCAGAATTGTTTTTCCTAACTCCGTCATTTCATAATTATTCATTTTCTTCAACAATTATTTTATTTTATAATTAATAGAATAGAAATCATAACATGAATGATAATAAGTTTCATTTTCATTTTAAGACATATAACTATGATATTGATTAGAATGTATAATTACTTGATCAAATTTAGATTTGTTTCCTCACGCATTACATTTGTTAGATAAAGGTTCCATGTCTACTGTTCACTTCCAGAATCACGGCTGTAGTCAGAACTATCTAAGCAGTCCTAAACTCCAAAAAATGAATGATTTTTCCTCCTTTTAATTTTTTATATATGGAAACTCGATTTTTGGATAGTCTTTCCTAATTTTCTATTTCTTCCTCCACTTTTAAAATTTTATTTTTTTAAAAACATCATTATAAATATAATTACCTTTATTTTAATACTTTTGATAATTCCTCTGTACATCCTCTTAAAAATATTATTTTTATTGAAGTTGAAAAACATACTACTAAAGTGATCCATATCATTATAAATTTAATATAACTAATATTCATAAATGTCATACATTTCATTAATATTTTATTTAAAATCTCTATCATTTCTCTTTTTAGACTCCCCATCTGCAATTTTTTTCAAGTCAAACACATATTGCAATAAATATCCTATTATTTCATTGAATTTATACTATTCAAAAGTATAACTCTCATCAATTGAAACTTTCTTTTCATGCAATATTATAGGTAGGTCTCTTATGACTCTTTAAACATGATCTATGGTTTTTATTACTTCACTAATAGAACTCATATTTTTTTAATGCTTGTAAACTGATGGATCATCTGCTTTATTAAGTCTTTATATATAATCTTGAAGTCCTAGTATTTTGAATTTATAATTAATATCTTGTTATCTTGATCTTTTAAGTCTCTTATTGAGTCACATGATGTGTATTCTATATAACTGGTATTGTCTTATAAGCTGAAACATGTATATATATAATTGTACTTATGAAACAATACGAATATTTGTATATTTATCATTCTATTGTTTTTACCATTTCATTACCAAAAAGATTCTCTAGATAAACTTTGGGTACTTCATTTGGATTATCTATGTTAATCTAGTGATCCATATATGTTTTTTAGGTAGTATTCAATTCCTTCATTATAGTGGCCACAATCAATTCCATCAAATAATAGTGGTTTGGGGAATCCTTAAATTATTTTCATTGACACCTTATGTATTACTGAACTAAAATTCTATTACTTAGACTCATTGGTTTAGGATAATCCGATTTGATCATATTTAAAAATAAATATTTTAACTATATACAAAATGATTAAGATAAATAATAATGATAACCATTAAGGAAATATATGTATTAACCTTGATCTCACACAATTTTTTTCATATCAAATTAGAATAATTAGAGTTAGTAAGATATTAGTGACAATTCTCTGATACAAATTTTTCAGTATGAGAACCATAGAGCTATTGAAAAATATCTAAAACCAATTTTTTGATCATAAGAGATGACAATAATTAATAGAGGGATATAAATAGATATTTATAAAATTAAAGGAAAAATTAATTATATCTTTATTAGTTAAAGAAATTATAGTGTTTTATTTTTTCAATATATGAAGTGTAGTATAAATAAATAGAATGTACATAGAGATTTTATAGTGGTTTATATCACCAAGATCGTAGTCCAATCGTCTACCTTATCTTCTATGAGATAATATTGATACCCATAAATAAAATCACTTTTCAATGTGTGATAATGTGTTATAAAATATTCCTCTTATAAATACATAATGTCACCAAATAATCTTTTTGTAGGAGTCTTATCCTAGTATATGAGTTACATTTTTTTATAGACACAACTAATAATTTCCTTTTAGGTGGTAGAATAACCAACATAAGAAATTTATTTTGATTAGGAATAGCATGAACTATAAAGTAATAAATTGAAAAAATATAAAGAAAACATAATAAAAACAAAAACATATTCAATCAAACCAGGTAGAAAGAATTGATGATGAGGATGATAATGTTCGCTAATCTTGATCAGCACAGTAATAAAGATTTGATCATTGATGTAATTTTGTGATCAAATAAATTGAATATTTTTCATGAAATAAGTTCATTTGATATTAAGAATATCATTCTTTTCTAAAGAATTTAAAAATTCATTATGAGTTGAAGAAGAATTATTTTCACTATATACCTTGATCATTCATTATTAACAAATCACTAATGGTCATATTTGATCTATAGGAATTGGAGTTCCTTAATCTAATAACCAAATTAATATGGTCAAAAATATTTAAAATAAAGAAGCATTTCATTAAATTTTAATACCTCATGTGTGATCGTCAATAATATTGAATAACCATTATTTATACCTCAGACTAATTAAACAATATCTAATTTATTTTATAACACAAAAATAGTGTTTTTCAAGTAATTGATATAATAAAAATTTACCTCATAAACATACAATAAATACACCATTAATTTTATTTTTATTAATGATAAAAAAAATTGGAAACAAGATCAAGGGGCCCAAATTTGATGAATCTTAATAGAATCGTCCATTATTATATTGAAAAGCGTAGAGGAATAGAGTTAAAACTAGTTAAGTACTAGGACTATATGAATGCTCCATTGAAGCCAAATAATTTTATTCCTAGTTTACCTCACCCTATGTGTAAAGAAAGGTATTATTGTCATTGAGTAATTATTTCAACCAAAAAAATAGGATAAGTAATAAAGAAAGGTGAAATTATTTGATCATTCAGTGTGTCGAGGATGATCACCGAGTCAGTATCTATCATAAATAGAGGAATATTTCCTTCTCTACATTCTTCCAACCCATCATGTATGTCATAAGCCTCTATTTTAATAGAATATCCAATCACTAAATATGTAATGAATCAAAAATAAAAGAGACATCAGGGTTACGAATAAGACCACCTCTACACGTGAACATAGAGTATTAGGAACCATCAATGATAAGACTAAAACCACTATAAAGAGGCACATAGTGAATCTAGCGGACCTGCGTAGTCACATGCTTCCTGGAGAGAGAAGGATCATGAACATACATGATACTTCTGAGGGATGCAACATTCTACTACTACTTTAGAAGAGGTGTTAGGTCTACCACCAGCCATATTGATCTAGAAACTAGGGACCAAATCAAGTTTAAGATACCCTCTTGAAGAGATTTATTACATTGTTATCATATATTAAATCAACCTACCACCATGATAAGTATCATCACTTTTATTTCAAGATTATTAATAGAGAATCCATTAAACCAACTGTCAAAATAGTCACCCTTGTTGAGTTTTAGGGGAATATGACATGAGTAACATCCAAACACATGAAAAATAAAATATTCCATGTCACCTTAAAAGAAGGGGTTGATTGTAGACTCCTCATGGGGATTCATACAGTAGGTTCTTTACAAGGTGAGTGTGATACTCTTGCACTTAATCTCCTCATCCAAGGGAATTTAATGGTTTTAAATCAACCATGTCTAAATTTTAACCATCTAGGTAAGTTCCGTACTCAAATGAATAATCCCCATGCATCATGTACTTTGTTTCCATGTATCACCTATTGATATTATTTTTATAGAAAAAGAAACACAATGAAGATCCAATGGAATCAAATAGGTCCTAATCATCATTCATTTGAATACTAAAGAAGTGGAAACGTTATTGGTTCTATATAGCTAAACTTGTGAATGAATGGTGATACTAATGTTACTAAACCAAATGTATATAATCTGACACCCCGAAAAACAAAGAATTTTACCATCCTAATTATGACTCCAGAAACCAATCTCCCCTTAATAATTGATCCAACAAAAATTTTATGAGGTAATTAGGATGTGCTTCAAAATGGAATTATAAAATACTGATATATTCCCCCTCTAAATGCTCATCTTCATCCCATAATAATTATTAATGATGCTTCTTAGATATTTAAAACATAAATATATTCTCAATCCATAATTCCTTTCATACTATGATTCATAATAATTTAATTCTTTATGTTGATGTATCCTTTATCCTAGGACTTGGACAATCTATCATAATAACACTAATGACACCATCCATCAGAAAGACCATCCCAGATGAAATATGATATGCATTTTTCGATCTCCTGGATAATAGAAATAGGAACCTTGAATACTGTGAGAAAATTAATTGGGTTGGATGTACCAACATGATTAACCAAAGTACGTCTTACAAAAAAAGAGATAAATTGGTTCTTTTTTTTAATGAATTTTTATTTTTATTTCAATTAACCCATAAAAATGATGGATGAATTTTCTTTAAGCATATATGTGACCCACTAAGTACTCCAGGGGAAAGCACTCCTATGAATACCCAAAATCATTCAATCAATATAGGATGACATGGTCAGTATGAAGACATATGTTAAAATATTCTCTTATCCCCGTTAATATATTAGACACTTCATCTACAATACTCATTCTATTCCCTATGGGATCATACATTTCCATTCAGAAATTCAACTATATCAAATAAAAATAGAAGATTTGAAATACCATTGGAGGCACTCCTACATCAAAAAATACGGATATCACTATTTTGGTTGCTCTATATTAATAATTTTCCATTGGAATCCAAACCAAAATGATCAAGCTATGAGATAGTGGGCATCCTTGCCTCAACCCTTTATAAAACTTCAAGAAGTCATACCACTACCCATAAATGAAATGGTCATCCATGTGGAGTTACATATAGCATCATAATAGTAGATCAGATACCCAAACTAAGAATCCCATACAACTCATGACTTTGAGGATGAAGTCTCATTCAAGGAAATCACATGATTTTTCCATATCAATTTGGATGAAAATGTTAGAAGGAGGGTTCTTAAATATAATGTTTCCTATCATTTCTTGATAAATACTAATGGACCCCAGAATGGAGAATCCCTTGACAATCCCATGTTTTTCTTTAGATATCCACTTGGGGAAAAGAGAAAAATCCATTTTATTAAAGATTCTATCCTAGAATATATAGTTGAAGTTTCACATACTGATGGGACAAAAACAGAACTAAAATGTAATTATATTTTTTCAATAAGGTTATATCTGTTGGTAAAAGTTCATTTTATGTTGGTAAAACATTTATATAACTAAAATTGGCATATTACTAAATTTTTGGTAAAAACACTTTCGTTAAATGTTGTTGTGATGGATAAAATAATTTTGTTTTAATTATCATAATTGTATCATCCCATGAAAATAAAGAATATTACATTTTCATATTCATTAATATTTTTGATTTAAATATTAATTCTACTTTAAAGGGGATGCTATGTTCGACGGCATACCTGATACGCAACAATGGGTTTCTTTGAATTCTTACTTTGCACACCAATATTTTAATATTATTATTTTGGATGGTAGTTAACGCATAGTTGTTGTATTTGTGGGAATGAATAGAACTAACTAAAATATGATGATATGTGTTTGTGGAATATTTTTACATTTATCAAATAAATGTTTGAGCCCTAAAATAAGTGAAGAATTTGATTTTAATCATAAATAATCTAATATTCACTACAAGGTCGATTTACCGACTTTTAATGGTGAAACATCTTTAAATATAGCTGTTGTCACTTTTATATGTTCTATTTGACCAAATAAAATTATTATTTAGAAATGGGACACCAAAATTTGCATTGGATGAAATTTTGGTATTTTTAATACAATGTTCTTTTTTAAATGAATAGTGAAAAATACTGTATTTTAATTCAAAAGTATGTTTTAATCTAATTTATTTATATGGATATATTATCTTTTTAATTGGTTTTAAATTTTAATTAGAATATATTTTAACAATTTAATATAATATTGGTCATTGGTTTTTATTTCATTTTTAAATTTGACATAAACAGGTGTTAATCTTTTGATAGTTATTATTTCTTAAAAAACGCTATTTGTTTTAACAGTTGGAATTAATTTTAAATTAATTTCTGCCACTTCGGGGTTTTAAATTTGGAAAGTTGGATTCAATATTTGAAATCGGTAGGTTAAAATTGTGTAAATAGGTAAATTTTATTTTAAGTCATTTTAAATATTTACTTTAGTAAATATTTTATTTATTATGTTTATAAGGTAAAAATAAAACAAATGTGTAAAATATAATACAATAATAATAAAAAAATTACCTTTAAAAGTGTCATATTCATATTGGATGATACATATCTGAACATGGGCATCCTTGGGTTGAAAATATGATCCCATGGAGCCACATAGGAGTAATAATGACATTTTATATTAAATAATTTAAAGTAAAGACAAAAATTACAAAAACAAATATCTTTTAGTAAATAAATTTTTACATGGGGTTATATAAGATATATATTAGACTATAAATATTATTTTGAATTATAAATAGATTTAATACATCAGGGTATTTGTTTATAATTTTTTTACATCAAATAAATTAAATTATATATGACACAATAATGATACAATATTTACCTCATTAATAAATGATTTAAATAAATAAGATTATAAATATTAAAACAATATAAAAACTTATCCAATTCATAATGGATTATTTTATTTCTACCATGAGTCATATTAACATTTATATTAACTAATATTTTACCTTTTGAAAAAGAAAATGAGGTTATAATAAAATAATTGTTTCAAACCTTCTTAAACAGCCCCTCCTCTCCCTTATTAAAAACCCTCATTCTATCCCATTTCTCACACTTCCCAAGAATTTGGATCATGCATCCTATTCTCAAAAAACTCCCATGATCACTCTCTTCATCCTAGAAGCCTTACCTTAGGCATACAACGCTTCAAGAAACCCTTTTGGTTCAAACCAATGGGAGTTAACAGATATAAAGGTAATGACTTCTCTTAAGTTATTTTGTATTATTTTACATCTCCAACCCCCTAAAATATTTTTATTCATTTATTTTATAACAACTTTAGGATCATAAATATATTAGGATTTTGTTATGAGAAGTATTCAAACTACACTTACACACACCTCCATCTAATGGGTAAAACACATAATGTTTCTGTGGGTGGAAAACTAACACCTCATGAAATGATGAATATTAAATTAACTCCTACCGCCACTCATGGTGGCCATTATGATGGAACTTTATTTATATATGATATATATTATGTTTATATTTTTTATATTCTTCTGTAATTTTTATTTACAAACATACCTTTATTCCTTCCAATATGTGTAAACACGATAATTTCATTTGAGGAAGTGCGGACTACTGCCCCCTCAAGGTGATATGATTCGTTCATAACATAAATGGAACATATAAATACGGATTTAATGAAATTATGTTACATATATATCATATGATATAATATTGGAATTATAATATACATATGTATAATTATTTTTTCATTCCATCAAATATTAAATTGAAATCAAAGTAGTGTTCATGCGTACGTACAACTTATCGTCTCTATGAATGGTGAGTTTCATTTATTATCTTCAAATGTTATTTAATATTATAAATATATATATAAACACTGGATATATATTATATATGTTATATCTAAATCATTAATATCTTCTTGGAGATAATGGAGTTTTGACCACAAGGAAAAATTGCAATTATAACAAGTTCATTTTTAACTCAAATTCCGAACATCGAAAAAATGTCCGATATGAACTCAAATAATTAATTAACTATTATTGAAAGGTAATATGTGATATAAATGTTCTAATAAAAATTAAAAGTTTATTTATCAATTATAAATTAACTTATGTTTATTATACAGGAAGAACAAGGAACATACGAGTCAAGTCAGACACAAGGTAAGGATATTTCATATCTCACTTTTAATTTCGTGAGATTTCCATTGTTCTCCACATATTCATTGCATGTGGTGTATTTTGCACTTAACTTTTATATATATTACCATTATTATCTTTATATACAAGGTATTGGGTGATAAATTTGGTGTTTATTAACTTTTGGTCATACAACATAGTTGATTAAAACGTGGTAAAGGGTTTCATCTCACTTTTTATTTCCGTGAGATTCATGCTATATTGGCCACTATTTCCTTTTGTGTGGTGTATGTACATCCCATGATTGTACTATTTTTGTAATATAACATCATTTAGGAGTATTTATATCTTCATTTAATGATCATTCCTTCATGTGGTGTATATTTTGTAAGTTATCAAATCAGTAAGGGAATCATTCACTCTGCTCTTTTTAAAAGAATTATTTTTGTTATGTATTTTAATATACATCTTATTATGTTTGGATATGTTATTGTATATACTTATTCATGTAAACATTATGTACATGTGATGACATACCCTTTTTATCTCATCATCTAATATTCTGAATTTTACTGTAACGTTGTTAGGATGTTGAATTTTTACAATGGAACTTCTTTACCGAATTTCAATTTTTTGGGTTCAACATGTACTTAATGTATATGTCATCCTATGAATATGTTTGAATGACCTAGGATTCTTTTACACATAATACCCACTCATATTGGGTGTATTTATATTTTTCACACATAATTATGTAATTTATTTGTCATTAATCTAAAGATACCTTCTTTATAAGGGATTTTATCTCAATTTACATTTTTATTGAGACTTCATTATTGATATGCACCAATTCACTCTTATATGGTGTATATACTGTCCTTTGGAATATTATATCATGAATACCATTAATCTCGTGATATTATTATGTTCTGATTAAATTTTATTCATCAATTATTTGTATTCTCAGAAATCTCATTTTGTTAAAAACTCTTTAACTAAAATATCGTTTTAAATGTTTTAAAGGATTATTATTATAAATCTTTAACATTAATGTCCATGTTTTAAAAATGGTATTAATGATTTATACTTATGGACATGAATTTTTTGAAATTGAAATTTCTTTCAAAATATTCAAAGTGGTCTGGGAATCTTTGATTCAAAAAATCTCTTTATTTAATATTTTAAAATATTTTGAAAATGGTTAGATAAATGGTTTGATTTTTCAATATTTTGAAATGATATATTGTGATTGAAATGTTGAAATGTTATATCTTCATTACATTTGTTGGGATATGTATATATATGACCCCCTTACTGTTCATTCCACATAAATACTATGAGGCACCCCTTTATCTCTCATCAACGATTTTTATGAGTTCTTATGTCACGTCGTTACGCTGCCGAAATTACACCGCATTTTTTCAAGCCAAAGTCTTTGTGTAGTGAATACCATGACAATTTCTATACCTATTTTATTCACATTTATGAACATTTACTTATTCTTTAATTAGTTTCCTGTATATTTTCCACTATCATTATCCTGGAATAAATGATTATGTTGAATGATTTGATGTTTTATGATCCATGTGGCACACTTATGCCTGAAATGAAATGTTTAAGGTGGGTGCACCCTTATAGAGCTCCAATACATTGGGTAAAGTATTGTATCATGATACATCATGTGAAATGGGTGTTGAATCATGCTAATTAAAGTGAAACGAGGGATTACTCGTGGTCCATGTGCAATGAGGGTTTACTCATGCTCTATGTGCAATGAGCATTAGCTCATGCTAATTCCATGTTAAGTGTTGTTGCCACATTTCCATGTTATGATTATCATTATTTACCATTAATTTATTTTTATGCTTCTCTTGTGATCTTTTGATATGCCTATTGTATAACATGTATTTTATTCCTCATGTTATCCTATGATTATTCCCTTACTGGGATTTATAGCAAACCCCTTTCTTATGCTTGTCCTCAGGTTATCCCATGCAATGCTAAGTATGAGGGAATGCAGTGGTCATGTAAAGGAATTTCTCAATAATGATATTGTATTTGATGTTTTTAGTTGTTATGTAATTATCCTAATCCCCAAATACACTAGACCTCTCGATCTTCTATGTTGTATAAAGTGATGTTTATGTAATAAATCAGTATTATGTTTATAATAAAATAGCAGGGTCGTCCTAGTTGGTATTAGATGATAAATTTAGTTATTTTTGGGATTAGGATTAGAAAACCCTAGTAATGCCATAGAGACTAGAATAAGTATAATAAAAACATCCCTATGTTTTGGTGAGTATTGAGTAAGTGTTTTATCAAGAAAATACATCCATGTCTAGATATGAGTATAACTATCTTAATGTGTTGGAATGAAAATTAAAGGTATAATAAAAACATTAATGTTAAAAAATGTTAAGGTTATTTTTTTAGTTTTATAAAAAGGAAAACATTAAGACCATGTGACAACCCTTCGCATCGTACAACGCTATGGGAATCGAAGCCACAACCAAAGTGTGATTGGGTTTTATCGCCTACCACTGACCTATGTGAAGTCCCTGGTTAGTATGACTTATCTTTTTAGTAAAATGATTTTATAGATCAAGAATAAGTTTATTTTCTGATCTTATATTTTACCAAATGGATATACTTAGTGTAGGAAAATTATTATGTGATTAAATGATAAAGGTTATTTTGGAAGATCTTTTCTCATTTGGAATACTATATGCCTAAGAAAAATAAAATACAACAACATTTTAATTTTGGAGGAATGGTTGAATTTTTTTATAACAATCTATGTATTTATTATGAACATATAGTGATTTGGGTTATTTCTAGAAAATGATTAACCTACCATAGATAATATGTGATTTTGTTAATTATGCTTTAGAATGTGACTTTAAGAGTAGTCGATGATATTTGGAGATAAAAGTTAAGATTTATTGTGGAAGACTATGTAATTAAATACTTCTGAGTTTTGGGTTTCAATTATAGTTTAGAGTCCTTTGAATAATTTTATGGACGATTGTGTATTGAATGGTCTTTCTAGAACACTGGATAATTTTTTTAATTTTTGGAGATTAAAAGTAGAATTTCTTTTTATAAAGGATTGTCCTTTTTGGGGACTATATGATATCGTACTAACCATTTTGGTTTTAGTTTATTTGTAAAGAAAAGGGAAATATATAGTTATTATTTTTGGATTATGTGATTCTCTAGAAGAAGATTATTGTGCTTTGATGTGACCAAGTCTTTTTGAATGGTCATTGTTTGGAGAGAATATTAGATTTTGGTAGAAAATTATTAAAGGAAGAAACTCTACATGGAGGTATGTATATTTCCTTATGTTTTCATTCTATGTAGTAAATTATTAACTTCAAATTATGAAAAGGAACATAAAACAAAAACATTGTTGTTTTACACTTCTTATGGGGAGATCAAAGACCATTTAACACATCATAATTTTGTAATTTTCTTGTGGTTAACTTTCTCCTAATCATGTTTTTTGTCACTCTCCTCAGAACATGAAAGTTTGTTTTCTCTTCCATATCCAATTTTTCATACATGGAATAAAAGAATCGGTTACTAGAGTGACATTTTTACTTCTCTTTCTTTCTTATAAAGTGATAGTTGTACTGACTCATTTTCCGATTTGGGACTTTCAATGCTGTTTCCAAGAACAATATTGAAATTGCGAGGACACAATTTCCAAAAGGGGGGAAAATGTAATATCCCAAGAAAATTAAGAATATAACATTTTCAAACTAATTAATATTTTTTAATTAAATATTAATTATACTTTAATGGGAACTCTACGTTAGACGGTGTACCCGATAGGCAACAAAGGGTTTCTTTGAAATCTTACTTTTCACACTAATAATATAATATTATTATTTTGAATGGTAGTTAAGGCCTAGCCGTTGTGTTTGTGGAAATTAATATAACTAACAAAAATGGGACGATACATGTTTTTTTGAATATTTTAACATTTATCCAATAAAAGTTAGCGGCTTAAAATAAGTAATGAATTTGATTTTAAGCATAAATACTCTAATAATAACTAAAAGATCGATTTACCACCATTTATTGGATAACTCTCTTTAAATCTAGTTTTTTTCACTTTTATATGTTCTATTAGAATAAATAAAATTGTTCTTTAGAATTGGGACACCAAATTTTACATTGGATGAAATTTTGGTATTTTTCTAAAAATGATCATTTATTAATGAAGAGTGAATAATAAAATATTTTAATTCAAAAGTGTTTTTAATCTAATTTATTTGTATGGTTATATTATCTTTTTAATTGGTTTAAAAGTTAAATTTGAATATATTTTTACCATTTAATATAATTTTGGTCATTGGAAAATATTTCATTTTGAAACTAAACATAAACAGGTGTCAATCTTTTGATAGTTATTATTTCTTAAATACATGTTATTTGTTTTAACAGTAGGAATTAATTTTAAATTAATTACTGCCACTTATGTGATTTGAATTTTGAAAAATGGATTCCATATTTTTAATCTATAGGTCCATATTTTGTAAATAGGTAACTCTTATTTTTAGTCATTTTAAAAATTTATTTTAGTAAATATTTTATTTCCCATGATTAAAAGGTAAAAATAATAAATAAGTGTAAAATATAATATTTTAATAATATTAAATTACACTATAAAGTGTCCTAATCATATTGGATGATACATATCCGACCATGGGAATCCATGGTTCGAATTTGGGACCACATGGAGCCACATGGGAGTAATAATGACATTTTATATTAATTATTTTAAACAAAAGACCAAAACGACAAAAACAAATATCTTTTAGTAAATAAATTCGTACATTTGGTTATATAAGATATCTATTCGACTATAAATATTCATTGTAATTCTAAAACTATTTCCAACATCATTGTATTTTTTTATAATTGTTGGACATCAAATAAATTAAATTATTTATGTCACAATAAAGATACAATATTTAACTCATTAATAAATGATTTATATAAATAAGATTATAGATATTAAAACAATATCTAAAACCTATAAAATTATTAATGCATTATTTTATTTCTACCATGATTCATATTAACTTTGATATTAATGAATAGTTGACCTTGTGAAACCGAAAATGTGGTTATAATAAAATAATTTTTTCAAACCTTCCTAAAGATCCCCTCCTCTCCCTTATAAAAAACCCTCACTTCTAACCCATTTCTCACACTTCTCAAGACATTTTATTGTTAAGAAACTGCTACAAAATCTCCCAAGATACCTATCTTAATCCTAGAAGCCTTACAGTAGGCAGTAAACACTTCAAGAACCCTTTTGGTTCAACCCAAAGGGGGTTACCCGATTTAAAGGTAACGTCTTCTCTTAAGTTATTTAGTTTTATTTTATTAATCCAACAAATTAAACTCTTTTAATTAGTTTATTTTATAACAACACCAGTATCCTAAATATAATATAATGTTTTTATGAGAATTATTATAACTAAACTTACACACACCTCCATCTAATGGGTAAAGAACAAAATGTTTCTGTTGATGGAAAACTAACACCCCACTAAACGATGACTGTTCAATTAACTCCTACAGCCTCTCATGGTGGACATTATGATAGAACTATATTTATATATGATATATATTATGTTTATTTTTTTGTATATGTCTCTATAATTTTTTGTACAGACATACCTTTATGCCTTCCAATATGTGTAAACACGATAATTTCATTTGAGGAAGTGCAGAATACCACCCCCTCAACGTGATACGACTCGTTCATGACATACATGGAACATATAAAGATGGACTTAATGAAATTATGTAACATATATACCATATGATATTATACTGGAATTATAATATACCTATGTATAATTATGTTACCATTACATTAAATATTAAATAGAAATGATAGTAGCATTCATGCGTTCGTGTGGCTTACCGTCCCTATGAACTGTGAGTTTCATTTATTATCTCCATATGTTATGTACTATTATAAATATAAATATGTATATACACTAAATATATATGATATATTTGATATCTAAATCATTAATATCATTCTGGAGATAATTGATTTTTGACCACAAGATCAAATTGTATGTATAACAAGTTCATTTTTAACTCAATTTCCGAACATCGAAAAAATGTCTGATATGAACTCAAATACATAAATAACTACTATTGATAAGAAATAAGTGAAATAAAAGTAATAATAACATTAAAAATTTAATTAATCACGTAGAAATTAACTTAAGTTTATTATTCATGAATAACAAAGAACATATGAGTCAAGTCAGACACAAGGTAAGTACATTTCTTATCTCACTTTTAATTCTGTGAGATTTCCATTGTTCACCACTTATTCATTGCATGTGGTGTATTTTGTGCATAAATTTGTTATATATTATCATAATTATATTTATATTAATGGTATTATGTATTTCATTTGGTGGTTATTAACTTTGTTTCATACAACTCAGTTTATTACAACGTGGTAAATGGTTTCATCTCACTTTTTATTTCAGTGAGATTCGTGCTATATTGGACACTATTTACTTTTTTATGGTGTATGAAGTTCCCATGATTGTAATATTTGTGTAATATTCCTTCATTTATGAGTATTTACATCTTCATTTCATTATCCTTCTTTCATGTGGAGTTTTTTTGTATGTTACCAAATCGGTAAGGGAACCATTCATGATCCTCTTTTTAAAAGACTTATTTTTTTTTTGTCTTTAATGTACATCTTAGTATGTTGGTATATGTTCTACTATATCCTTATAGGTGTAAACATTATTTCCATGTGATGAGATACCCTTTTTATCTTTTAAACACCTTTTCTGAATTTTAATGTGATGTCGTTAGGCTATCGAATGTGTACAAGGGAACTTCTTAACCCAATTTCCATTCTTTGGGTTCAACATGTACTTCTTGAATATGTCATCCTATGAATATGTTTGAATGAACTATGATTTTTTTACACATAATATCCACTTTTATTTGGTGTATTTATATTTTTCACACATATATATGTAATTTATTTATCCTCAATCTAAGGATACCTTCTTAATTAGAAATTTTGTCTCAATTTGCATTTCCATTGCGAGTTCATTGTTGATATGAACCAATTCACTCTTATATGGTGTATATACGGTCATTTGGAATATTATATCATGAATTAAATTACTCTCATGATATTATTATGTTCTTATTAAATGTTATTCCTCAATTATTTGTATTCTAGGAACTATCAATTTGTAAAAAACACTTTAACTAAAAAATCGTTTTAAATGTTATAAGGGTTTATTATTCTAAATCATTCACATTAATGTTCATGTATTAAAAATGTTTTTAAGTATTTATTAATATGGAAATGAATTTTTTGAAACTTAAATTTCTTTCAAAATAATCAATGTGGTATGGGACACTTTGTTTAAAAATCTCATTATTTAATATTTTAAATGGTTTGATAAAAGGTTTGATTTTGTCAATATTTTGAAATGATATATTGTGATTGAAATGCTGAAATGTTATCTTTACATTAAATTCTATGGGACATGTATCAATATGACCCCCTTAATTTCCATGTCATTTAAATAATATGAGACACCCATTTCTCTCTCATCAACCATTTCTTATGAGTTCTTATGTCACTTCATTAATCTACCAAAATTGCACTGCGTTTTTCCAAGACAAAGTCTTTTTGTAGTGAATACCATGCCCATTTATCTATCAAGGGTATTCACCTTTATGAACATTTACTTATTTTCTATGGAGTTTAAAGTATGTATTCAACATTCTTTTATCATGGAATAAATGATTATGTTGAATGATTTGATGTTTTATGATCCATGTGGCACACTTATTCATGAAATGAAATGTTTTAGAAGGGTGCGCCCTTATAGAATTACAATGCATTGGGTAATGTATATTATTATAATAATTCATGTTCAATGGGTGTTAACTATTGCTAATTCATGTCCAACGAGGTTTCACTCGTGCTCCAAGTGTAATGAGGGTTTACTCATGATCTATGTTCAATGAGCCTTGGATCAAGCTAATTCCATGTTTAGTGTTGTTGCCACATTTCTATGTTATGATCATCATTCATTATCATGTCCTTATGTTTCTGATTCTCTTGTGCTCTTCTGATATGATTATTGTCTTACATATACTGTATTCCCCATGTTATCCCATGATAATTCCCATACTGGGCTTTATAGCTCACCCTTTTCTAATGCATGTCCTCAGGTTATCCCATGTAATGCTAAGTACTAGGGAATGTAGTGGTCATGTAAATGAAATTTTAAATAAAGATGGTGTATGTCATTTTTTATGTTTTTATGTAATGATCCTATTCCCCAATGACACTAGACCTCTCGGACTTCTTTGATGTATCATGTGAAGTTTATGTTATAAATCAGGTTTATGTTTGTAATAAAAGAGCAGGGTCATCATAGTAATAGCAATAGATAATATAAATGTTAGTAAAAATGTTTAGCAATGGATTAATATAAAAAATTTAAATATTGATAATATTATTAAAAAATTATATATTTCCACCGATAATATATTCAAAAATATTATAAGTAATACAAATAATTAATATTGATTTTTAAAAAAGAATTTCTATATAAAATACAATGTGTGGGTATTTCAATATTTTTTGCTAAAAAATTATTTTATATTTATTAATCTAAATATATATAATATATTTATTATTTCTATTATATAATAATTATAAAATTAGATTATGTGAAACTATAAAAAATAGATTCTTTATTAGAAAAAAAAAATTCAAACAAAATTTTAAAAAGTTTTCATCTATAATAAGTTTCTCTCATATATTGGGTGTCACTATCTTTATTCACACTCATGATGGGATCCATGCATATAAGAAAGTCACAATTTTTTTCAGACCGTTTTCTTTCACTTGTACATGTGGGTGGTATCAGACATATATGAGATGGTTAACATTTTAATAGATTGTGAATAAACACTTTTTATTTACATTTTTTACATAGCTCTATTCTTGCATATTCACTAGGGGAAAAATGTAACAGTCAATGAGATGGTTATCACTCTTTTGGTTCACCACCCATGTAAAAAATTCATCTTTCATAAATTTTTGGAATGAATCAATTCTTATACTAACTCATACTGGAAACACAAATATTCTTATAAATCATAAAATATTCGAACTCAAGTTCATTTTATATAATTAATATAGAAATTTCATATATCTTCTTTATAATTAATACATAGTAAGTTATGAATCACTGAGATCATAACAATATTATAACAACAGTGTTTATTAGTCCAATATAGTTTTCTATTTTGTGTAAATTTAAATTTTTTTTATAGAATAGTGAAAAATGATACATGGATGAATAATCAACCTTCTTTTTTTGAATGAGAATATCATGGGAACTTCCAAATGTTTTTGGATGTGACCAGAATCATCTCATGGCCATGTGTCCTAGGTTCCCTTATATTTGTGGTGGTGGTCCACCATATATTATGTGCGGTGTGGCCAACTCTAATGAACCATTTAGGAGAGTGTGGGAAAATAAAATTCCCCTCCAACTACAACATTCAATAAATATCTAATTTTTGGTATACCAGGATAAACCTCCATCAAAAAATAAAATTCACTCTAAATAACAAAATGAGTTGAAACAAGGATATGTTTTGTTTTGTAAAATGTGTAAATCATAAACTGTAACATCCCAGGTAAATAATGAATAAAATTTTTCATATTTATTAATATTTATGAATTAAATATTAATTTTAATTGAAAGGGGGTTGCTACGTTCGATAGCGTACTCAATACGCAACGCTGAGTTTCTTTGAAATCTTACGTTGCACACTAGTAATAAAATAATATTATTTTAAATGGTAGTTATCATCTAGCCGTTGTATTGGCTGGAATGGATAGAAATAACTAAAATATCATTATATATGTTTTTCAAATGTTTTTACATTTATCCAATAAAAGATAATGGCTTAAAATACGGAAAGATTTCAATTTTAGGCATTTATACCCTAATTTTCACTAAAGGTTCACTTATCACCTTTTGATGGCAAACCATCATTAAATATAGTTTTGATCACTCTAATACATTATATTCAACCAAATATAACTCTTCATTAGAATCAGGACATCAGAAGTTAATTTGTGTAAATTTTTGGTATTTTTCTGATAAAGTTCATTTTTTAATGAATAGTGTAAAATGTTGTATTTTAATTCAAAACCTCTTTTTAATCTACTTTATTCATATGATTAGATTATCTTTTGAATTGGTTTTAAAGTGAAATTAGAATATTTTTTTACCATTTAATTCAATAGTGGTCTTTGGAATTAATTTCACTTTGAAATCGGACTTAAACTAGTGTCAATCTTTTGATACTAATTGTTTCATAAAAACACGCTATTTGTCATGACAACGGGAATTAATTATTAAATTAATTAATGTGACTTATATGTTTTGAATTTTTTAAAATTGACTTCATTTTTGAATTCGGAATATCAAATATAGCTTAGGGTAATGTTTTGGTATTTTTCTGAAAAACATCAATTTTTGATGAATAGTGAAACCACTACGTAGTACTTAAAAAACTGATTTTTCATTTAAATGAAATTTTACCACCTATGTGTTTTGAATTTCAAAAATCCGACATACATGGATTTCATTAAGAAGTAAAATGTGGTTCAATGGGATTAAAATAATTTTTTGGTGAATAGTAACTTATTATGTTTTATTTGCGATTAGAGGTAATTAGAGTAATTTAAGGTAAAAATAATGTTTTAATAATATGAGATGAGCTTGACACATGTCCTACCCTTATTGGATATGTCATGGGCGACCAAGAATATCCATGGGTCAACTTGGGGACCCCATGGAGCCACGTTGGTTGGAAAATGACATAAATACCTTTTTAATAAATGTTAAAGTAAAAATGACACAAACTTGAGATATTTTACTAAAACAATTTTTACATGGGGATATAAAAATTTAATGTTTGACTATAAATATTCATTAGAAAGCCAAAACGATTTCCTACATCATGATAGTTTTTTATAATTTTTAGAAATTAAATATACTAAATTATTTATGACATCATGATGATGCATCGATTACCTCAATAATAATGGATTTAAATAAAATGGAAAGATAATGTAAAATCTAAGACCTACACATGTCGAAAACCTATTGGATGGGTGGATTTCGAACCCTTATCACCTTATCCTCGAATTATATCAATGTGGGACCTCTTAAATCCGAATACCATTTTAAAATAAAGTGACTTTTCATTACTTTCCAAGAGTGCCCCTCCTCTCCGCTTATAAAAGGCCCACACCTCTACCTACTTACCCACACTTCCAAAGCCTTTGGCTCGGACAACCCCTGCCCATTTTGTCTCTCCACATCCCTATATTACTCCTTCAAGCCTCACATTGGGCAGAAGTCTTCCTATGGAATCCTTTGAGCTCAAACCAAAGGGAGTTACCCGATTTTAAGGTAATGTCTTCACTTGAGTCCTTTTGTTTTATTTTGATTCTCCAACCCCCTAAACTCTTTTTATTCATTTCTTTTGTAAAGAATCCAGTATCATCAATATACTAGGATGTTGTTATAATAATTATTTGAGCAACACTTACACAAAACTACATCTAATGGTTAAAGAACATACTATTTTCGTGGATGGTGAATTTCGGCCTCCCGAAACGATGATTGTTCAAAATTATTTTAACACCTTCCAATTTGGACATTAAGATGACACTATATTTATATATGATATATAATATGTTTATTTTTTCCTTAATATTCTGTATTTTTTATTTTGGGCATACCTTTTTGGTTTCCATTATGGGTAAACGCGATATCTTCATTTAAGGAAGTGCGGACTACCGCCCCCTCAAAGTGATGTGATTCATTAATGCCATATGTGGGACATATAAAGGATGGATTTAATGTTATTATATATGATTTTATACTAGAATTATAATATACCTCTATATAATTATTATTTCTTTCCATTAAAGTATGAGATAGAAATTAATGTAGCGTTCATGCGTACGTACGGCTTACCGTCTCCATGAACGGTGCATTTCATTTCTTAGCCCCAAATGTAATGTATTATTATACGTACATATATATAATGGATATATATGATGAATGATACATCTAAATGATGAATATAATTCTGGAATTGAAATATACATACATCTCATTTAGTTTTAATTCCATTAATATGACAAAGAAATGAAACTTGTGTTGATGCGTACGTACGGCTTACCGTCTCCATGAACGATGCATTTCATTTATTACCTCTAAATGATTATGTAATATTATAAATACATGTATAAGCTATATATATATGATATATATGATATCCAAATCAGGAATTTCATTCTGGATATAAAGAACCTTTGACCACACGAAAAACATGTAATTGTAAGAAGTCCACTTTCGACTTAAGAACCAAATATCGACAAAGAAAACATTATTAACTTAATGATTACATAATGTTTATAACATGAAAATAAGTGATATAAAAGGAATAGTAAGCTTGAAAATGGTTCATAAGAAAGTAGAAATTAACTCATGTTTATCGTTCAGGACGTTAAAGAATGATCGAGTTAAGTCAGACCTGAGGTAAGGGACTTCGTCTCAATCGCCTTTCATTGAGGCATATTTCGTTTTATACACAAATTTCTTTCATACGGTGTAGAAACCCCTTTGACTTTTAATTTTATACAAAAGGAATCTTTTTCTACGTAGCGTTTTATAAAACGACAAAAAGGTATGTTTCTTTAACGTACCCGGTGACAACGACCTTTTCCACCGCCGCAAGTATTATTTGGTCTTTGGCTTCTTCAACAAGCCGTGATGTTTTTAAAATGAAATAAATACCATATACTCTTTTATGTATTTTGGTATTGAAAGTGGATTTTATAATGGATTTGTTATGTCAATATATTTGAGTGATATATTGTGATCAAAATGTGGAAATGTTTTCTTTACATTATGTTTTTTTATGTCTTATGATTTTATAATGGTACATGGACATTTGACGGGTGGTTACGTGATAAACCATATGACGGGTGGTGTCGTGAATACCAGGATGGGTGGTTATGTTGTAACCTCCAATGCATTGGGTATGGAAGGCGTCCTATGGCTATTCCATTAAGTATGTATAGATGTTTTCCGTATGGATATTCCATTAAGAGATGTGTGTGGAAGTCGACCGTATGGTTATTCCACTTATGTATGTTTTTGTCCCAAGTTACCTTTATATGTTATGTGTTCTTTATATGGGTTTTATGGTAATCCTTTGGTTACAAAAGGGTAATTAATGATATTTTATTCAGTGAATAGATTTTACTACTTCATGAAGGCGAAGGTATTACTTTGATAAAGTATACATGGTTTTCGTGATGTTTGAAAAAAAAACAGTTTCAATTCATTGTGTATCCCTTACTGAGCTTTTTATGCTCACCCCATGTTTTTTTTTGAAATGTTTTTCACAGGACTTAATGTGGATTAGGGTTAAGGATGGGATCAAGGGAATTTCAGGCTATCTAAAACATGGAACTAGACAGGTTTCTTTTTAAGAGTTTTTATTTTATGGAAACATAGTAGAAGTGTCTACTTTGTAATCTTTTGAGATGTAATAGTTATGATTTAATTCTCTAAAACTCTACCCCTGAAAAGATCCTCAATGTGAATTATTCATTTAATTCAATATTAAGTATGGTTTAAGTCATGGGACTTATAGTTGGTATCAAAGGTCGGTTTAGAAAACTTTAGGAGTTAGAAAAGTGTAAAATTATAAGTTAATTTATGGAATGATTGAAATGATATAGCATTTAAATATTACCATGTTGCTTCACCTAAGATATTTCTGTGTCCAGAATGGTTTTCCGTATAGGAAACAAAGCAGCTATGTTGGGACGACATCAGGAGGAAGACAACCTTCCAAATCAGCAACCTGAGATGGTCGGAATCGGAACTGAATAGTTTGTTGTAGTGATGACACAGTTGACTCAGGCTATAAATGGTGGTGGTATCCATGCATGAGATCATCCAGATCAATCGCAGAGGAACATGTCAGTGGTGGAACATTTCATGAGGCAACATTCCCCATCATTCAATGGATCATCTGACCCTGTGCAAGCTGAAGGGTGGATTAAAGCACTGGAGAAGATTTTTGATGTCATGGGGTGTTCAGAACATCAAAAGGTTAGTCTTGTTGATTACAGTTTTGAAGGTGAAGTTTATTAGTGGTGGTCAATGGTGAAAAATATCATGGATAGTGATGAGATTGATGATCTTCACTGGGACGAATTCAAAGGTATGTTTATTGAGAAATATTTTCCTAAGGTGGTTAATCTTAGGATGGAAAAAAAGTTCCTAGAGTTGAGGCAGAATGATGATGTAGTGGATGCTTATGAAGAAAAGTTCACTCGATTGGCAAGGTATTATCCAAACTTCATACGAGATCTTGATAGTAAAATAAACCGTTTTTACTCAGGGTTAAAGCCAAATTATTGAAGGGCTTTAGCTTCTTGTGAGTTCAAAAGTTATGAAAAACTTGTTCGATGTGCAGAGAAGGTGGTAATGGAGTTTTCCGATGATCAGGTGTTCTATGACAAACAACAGAATAATATGTCCAGTTGGAAGGTAAAAGAGAATAATTCATCAAAGAAGCAAGGAGGTAAGAAAACCAAATATGCATCCTGTGACAAGTGTGGTAAAATGCATCCTGGAGAATGTTTATCCAAGTCTGGTAAGTGCTTTCGGTGTGGTAAGTCTGGTCATATTGCTCATAACTGTAAGTAAGATGGTCAAGCAGGAAATGAAAATCTAACGGTAAGATGTTTTAAGTGTAATGAAATTGGTCATTATGCGAACGACTGTCCAATGAAGAACTCAACTTGGGGAAAGAAGCCATAATACAAGCAGAAAGGGGTGGTGAAATCCGTTGCAACAACCTCAGTAGATGTTGGGCCATCAAATGAAGTGGTATCAGGTACACTGTTTGTTTGTTTAGATTATTCCAATGTGTTGTTTGATTCAGGGTCTACACACTCTTTCATTTCTGATAAGTTTTCTAGTAAATTGGAAATTCCATCTCAAGATATGAATCCTGAACTTGTGGTAAAAACACCCGGAGGGAACATTGAGACAAAAAGGAATTATAAGAACCTTCCTATCCTTGTGTGTGGAAAGAATCTACTAGGGAACCTTATTGTTTTTCTTCTAGTAGAGTTTCATGTTATTTTGGGCATGGATTGTCTTTCTTTTTATCATGCTAAGATTGACTACAGAGCAAAAATGGTTTCCTTTCAGAATGATTTTCAGTTTGTGTACAAGAATGAACCCTTGCTTTTGATAACATATCAGGAAGTTGAGAAACTAGTAAAATATGGAAATGAATGTTACATTGCACATATTGTTGAAAATAAAGGAACTATTCAGATTAATGATGTGCTAGTGGTAAATGAGTATCTTGATGTTTTTCCCGATGAGTTTCCTAGTATTATTCATGATCGAGAAGTTGAATTTACTGTTGACTTAGTTCCTGATTCTAATCCAATTTCAAAACCCCCTTATCGAATGACTCAAGTTGAACTTTTAGAGTTAAATAAGCAATTGCAGGAGTTATTAGATAAAGGTTTCATTCGACCTAGCACATCACCATGGGGTGCTCCTGTCTAGTTTGTTAAAAAGAAAGATGGATCAATGAGACTTTGCATAGATTATAGAGCCTTGAATAATATTACTGTTAAGAACAAGTATCCTTTGCCTCATATCGATGATTTGTTTGATCAACTCCAGGGAGATCAGTATTTTTCGAAGATTGACTTGAGGTCGGGGTACCATCAGTTAAAAGTAAAAGAAGCAGACGTTCCGAAGACTGCGTTCCGTACTAGATATGGCCATTATGAATTTGTAGTTATGCCTTTTGGGTTAACCAATGCACCTACTGTATTCATGGACCTTATGAATAGAATTTTCCATGAGTTCTTGTATAAGTTTGTGGTTGATTTCATCGATGATATTTTGGTGTTTTCTAAATGTAAATAGGAGCAAGAAAGTCATTTAAGGGTTATCTTGCAAACCTTAAAAGAAAAGAAACTATATGGAAAATTCATCAAGTGTGATTTTTGGTTACAACAAATTTCTTTCCTGGGTCACATTGTTTCAAAAGATGGCATAACTGTTGATCCTGCTAAAACAAAAGTTGTTGAAGAATGGCCAAGACCCACAAATGTAACCGAGATCCGTAGTTTCCTTGGTTTGGTAGGTTACTACCAAAGGTTTGTTGATAAATTTTCACGGTTATCTAGTCCCATGACTAAGCTAACTTAGAAGGGTGTTATGTTTATCTGGACAAAAGAATGTGATGATTTTTTTCAGGAGTTGAAAAGAAGATTGGTGAATGCTCCAGTTTTGGCACTTCCTTCCAGGAATGGTGAGTTTGTTATATAAAGTGATGCTTCATTGAAAGGACTCAGTTGTGTCCTTATGCAGAATGATCAGGTAATTGCATATGTTTCACATCAGTTGAAAACTCATGAGATAAATTACCCTACATATGACTTGGAATTAGCTGATGTTGTTTTTGCTCTAAAAATTTGGAGGCATCATTTGTATGGAGTAAAGTGTGAAATATATACTGATCACAAAAGTTTAAAGTATATATTCACTCAGAAAAAATTGAACATGAGATAGAGGAGATGACTGTAATTAATCAAGGATTATGATTGTACAATTCACTACCATCCGGGAAAAGAAAATAAAGTGGCCGATGATTTGAGTCGAAAAAGTAATGCTTCATTAACCAAGCTATATTTGGAACGGGATCCATTGGTTTTGGATTTGATGAACTTTGGCATATAAATTGTTGGTGCAGGAAGTTCTTCTGTTTTGTTTCAGGTATCAGTGAAATCTTCCCTATCAGACAAAATCAAGAAAGCACAGAAGCAAGACAGTGAGTTGTAGAAAAAGGTAGAGCTGGTTCAAAAGGGTAAGCTTCCGGAATTCAACATTGATAATGATTGTGTTTTGAGGTTTGGGAAGAGATTATGTGTGCCTTGTGATTCACAGTTGAAGAATGAGATGTTATGTGAGGCTCATAGTTCCCCGTTTTCAGTTTATCCTGGCAGTACTAAGATATAATGAGATCTGCGGGAGTATTACTGGTGGGATGGAATGAAAAGAGATATTGCTGATTTTACTGTGAAGTGTTTGACTTGTCAGCAGGTTAAAGCAAAGCGATAGTTACTGAAAGGGATGCTTCACCCTTTTACTGGTTCCAGAGTGGAAATGGGAAAATATATCCATGGATTTTGTCATGGGATTACCAAATACATCTAGAGGTAATAATGCAATCTGGGTTATTGTTGATCGCTTGACTAAATCTTCTCATTTCCTTGCTATACAAGATAATTTTTCCCTAGATCAAAATTCTCGTTTGTATCTTAAAGAGATAGTCTGGTTACATGGAGTTCCTCTCTCCATTTTTTCCGATCGTGATCCCAGGTTTACTTTTAACTTTTGTAAATGCCTTCAGAAGTCATTGGGCACTAAATTAAATTTTAGTACAGCTTTTCATCCTCAATCAGATGGTCAGTCAGAATGAAAAATTCAGACCTTGGAGGATATGCTACGAGCTTGTTCGATGGACTATCAGGGAAGTTGGGACCAACATCTTTCTTTGGTTGAGTTTTCTTATAATAACAGTTTTAATTCCAGTATACAGATGGCACCATTTGAGGCATTATATGGGAAGCGATGTCGAACTCCAGCATTTTGGGATGAAGTGGGTGAAAGGAAGCTGATGGGACCAAAATTGGTAGAAGAGATGGAAGAAAAAGTTCTGTTGATTCAGAAACACATGAGAACAGCTCAAAGAAGGCAGAAGAGTTATGCGGATAACAGGAGGAAGGATCTATCTTTCGAGGTAGGTGATCATGTTTTTATCATGGTTTCTCCATGGGAAAGTGTGATGCGATTTGGTATGAAAGGAAAGCTGAGTCTAAGGATTATTGGACCATACGAAATTCGGGAGAAAGTTGGATCTGTTGCTTACCGAGTGGATTTACCTCCGAGTTTATCTCAGGTACACAATGTTTTTCATGTTTTGATCTTGAGGAAGTATTTGCCAGTTTCATCTCATGTTTTGAGTCCAGAGGTAGTTCAGCTGGAAGAGAACCTATCTTATGAAGAACAACCAGTCCAGATTCTTGACCGAAGAGAGCAAGTGTTGCGAAATAATGTAATTCTCTAGGTAAAGGTTTTGTGGAAAAACCATATGGTTGAAGAGGCAACGTGGGAATCTGAAAATGCTATGAGGGATAAATACCCCGACTTATTTTGATAAGTGAATAAAATTGTGAGGACGCAATTCCCAAAAGGGGGGAAGGATGTAACATCCCAGGTAAATAATGAATGAAACATTTTCATATTTATTAATATTTACGAATTAAATATTAATTTTAATTAAAAGGGGGTTTCTACGTTCGATAGCGTACTCAATACGCAACGATGAGTTTCTTTAAAATCTTACGTTGCACACTAGTAATAAAATAATATTATTTTAAATGGTAGTTATCATGTAGTCGTTGTATTGGCCGGAATGGATAGAAATAACTAAAATATGATTATATATGTTTTTTAAATGTTTTTACATTTATCCAATAAATGATAAAGGATTAAAATATGGAACAAATTCAATTTTAGGAATTTATACCCTAATGTTCACTAAAGGTTCACTTATCACCTTTTGATGGCGAACCGTCATTAAATATAGTTTTGATCACTCTTATACATTCTATTGGACCAAATATAACTCTTCTTTAGAAACGGGACATGAAAAGTTAATTTATGTAAATTTTTGGTATTTTTCCGATAAAGTTCATTTTTTAATGAATAGTGTAAAATGTTGTATTTTAATTCAAAACCTCTTTTTAATCTAATTTATTTATATTATTAGATTATCTTTTGAATTTGTTTTAAAGTTAAATTAGAATATATTTTTACCATTTAATCCAATAGTGGTCGTTGAAATTAATTTCACATTGAAATCGGAATTAAACTACTGTCAATCTTTTGATACTTATTGTTTCATAAAAACACGCTATTTGTCATGACTGCGGGAAATAATTATTAAATTAATTAATGTGAATTATATGTTTTAAATTTTTTAAAATTGAATTCATTTTTGAATTTGGAATATCAAATATAGCTTAGGGTGATGTTTTGGTATTTTTCTGAAAAACTCCATTTTTTGAGGAATAGTGAAACCACTAAGTGGTATTTAAAAAACTGATTTTTCGTTTACATGAAATTTTACCACCTTTATGTTTTGAATTTCAAAAATCCGACATAAATGGTTTTCATTAAGAAGTAAAATGTGGTTCAATGGGATTAAAATAATATTTTGGTGAATCGTAACTTATTAAGATTTAATCGCGATTAGAGGTAATTATTGTAGTTCAAGGTAAAAATAATGTTTTAATAATATGAGATGAGTTTGACACATGTCCTACCCTTATTTGATGTTTCATGGACGACCATGACAATCCATGGGTCATCTTGGGGACCCCATGTAGCCACTTTGGTTGGAAAATGACATAAATACCTTTTTATTAAATGTTAAAGTAAAAATGACACAAACATGAGATGTTTTACCAAAAAAAAATTTACATGGGGTTATACAAATAAAAATTTTGACTATAAATATTAATTAGAAAGCTAAAAATATTTCCTACATCATGATATTTGTTTTATAATTTTTAGAAATTATTTATATTAAATTATTTATGACATCATGATGATACAGCGATTACCTCATTAATAATGGATTTAAATAAAATGGAAAGATAATGTAAAATCTAAGACCTAAACATGTCCAAAACCTATTGGATGGGTGGATTTAGAACCCTTATCACCTTATCCTCGAAGTATATCAATGTGGTACCACTTAAATCCGAATTCCATTTTAAAATAAAGTGACTTTTCTTTACTTTCCAAGAGTCCCCCTCCTCTCCTCTTATAAAAGGCCCCCACCTCTACCTCCTTACCCACACTTCCAAAGCCTTTGGCTCGGCAAAACCCTGCTAATATTGTCTCTAAACATCCCTCTCTTACTCCTTCAAGCCTCCTGTTGGGCAGAAGTCTTCCCAAGGAAGCCTTTGAGCTCAAACCAAAGGGAGTTACCCGATTTTAAGGTAATGTCTTCACTTGAGTCCTTTTGTTTTATTTTGCTTCTCCAACCCCCTAAACTCTTTTTATTCATTTGTTTTTTTAACAAATCCAGTATCATCAATATACTAGGATGTTTTTATAATAAGGATTCGAGCTACACTTACACACAACTACATCTAATGGTTAATGAACATACTGTTTTCGTGGATGACGAATTTCGGTCTCCCAAAACGATGATTGTTCAACATTATTTTAACAACTTCAAAGGTGGCCATTAATATGACACTATATTTATATATGATATAAAATATTTTTTTTTTCCTTAAGCTTCTGTATTTTTCATTTTGGGCATACCTTTTTGGTTTCCATTATGGGTAAACGCGATATCTTCATTTAAGTGCGGACTACCGCCCCCTCAAAGTGATGTGAATCGTTAATGCCATATGTGGGACGTATAAAGGATGGATTTAAAGTTATTATATATGATGTTATACTGTAATTATAATATACCTCTATATCATTATTATTTCTTTCCATTAAACTATGAGATAGAAATGAAAGTAGCGTTCATGTGTACGTACGGCTTACCGTCTCCATGAACGGTGCATTTCATTTCTTAGCCCCAAATGTAATGTACTCCTATAAGTACAAATATATAATGGATATATATGATGAATGATACATCTAAATGATGAATATAATTATAGAATTAAAATATACATACCTCTCATTTTGTTTTAATTCCATTAATATGACAAAGAAATGGAAGTAGCGTTCATGCGTACGTACAGCTTACCGTCTCCATGAACGATGCATTTCATTTCTTACCTCAAAATGATTATGTAATATTATAAATACATATATAAGGTGGATATATATGATATATATGATATCCAAATCAGGAATGTAATTCTAGATATAAAGAACCTTTGACCACACGAACAACATCTAATTGTAAGAAATCCACTTTCGACTTAAGAACCAAATATTGACAAAGAAAACATTATTAACTTAATGATTACATAATGTTTATAACATGAAAATAAGTGATATAAAAGGAATAGTAAGCTTGAAAAAGGTACTTAAGCCAGTAGAAATTAACTCAAGTTTATTGTTCAGGATGTTAAAGAACGATCGAGTCAAGTCAGACCCGAGGTAAGGGACTTCATCTCAATCTCCTTTCATTGAGGCATATTTCGTTTTATACACAACTTTCTTTTATACGGTGTATAAAACCATTTTACTTTTACTTTTATACAAAAGGAATCTTTTTCAACGAAGCATATTACAAAATGACAAAATGGAATGTTTCTTTAACGTACGCGGTGACAACTACCTTTTCCGCCGCCGTGAGTATTATTTAGTCTTTGGCTTCCTCAACAAGAAGTGATGATTTTAAAATGAAATAAATACCATATACTCTTTTATGTATTTTGGTATTAAAAGTGATTTTTATAATGGATTTGTTATGTCAATATATTTGAGTGATATATTGTGATTAAAGTGTGGAAATGTTTTCTTTCCATTATGTTTGTTTTATGTATTATGATTTTATAATGGTACATGGACATTTGACGGGTGGTTACGTGATAAACCATATGACGGGTGGTGCCCTGAATACCAGGACGAGTGGTTATGTTATAACCTCCAATGCATTGGGTATGGAAGTCGGATGTATGGCTATTCCATTAAGTATGCATGGAAGTTGTCCGTATGGTTATTCCATTAAGAGATATGTGTTGAAGTCGACCGTATGGTTATTCCACTTAAGTATGTTTATGTCCCAAGTTACCTTTATATGTTATGTGTTCATTATATGGGTTTTATGGTAATCCTTTGGTTACAAAAGGGTAAGTAATGATATTTTATTCACTGAAAAGTTTTTACTACTTCATTAATGTGAAGGTATTACTTTGATAATGTATACATGGTTTACGTGATGTTTGAAAAACTAACAGTTTCCATTCATTGTGTATCTCGTACTGAGATTTTTATGCTCACCCCAAGTTTTTTTTGAAATGTTTTTCACAGTACTTAATGTGGATTAGGGTCAAGGATGGGATCAAGGGAAAGTCAGGAAATCTAAAACATGGAACTAGACATGTTTCTTTTTACGAGTTTTTATTTTATGGAAACATAGTAGAAGTGTCTACTTTGTAATATTTTGAGATGTAATTGTTATGATCTAATTCTCTAAAACTCTAAACCTGAAAAGATCCTCAATGTGAATTATTCATTTAATTCAATATTAAGTAAGTTTTAAGGTCGGGGCCTTATATAAACACATTGAAGAATCCATGAATTGGGAAAAAGAAATTGGAAAATGAGAATACCTGGGAAATCATTGTGAACTGATAAATGGGAGACAAGAATAAACTGGGTAACGGTAAATGGGAAATGAGAATTAATTGGGTAATGGGAATACCTTGGAAATGGGAAATGGGAAATGAGAATACTTGGTTGTTAGAAATTGGCATGAATTAAGTGATGGTCATTAATTAACATACAATAAACTGGGACATCAATGAATGTATTGATGCTAGAAACATGGATGAAGTCACAAGTAAATGAATATGTTTAAAATAGTTCACACATATCAACTTCCATTTACCATCAAAATAATTTATAGTCAGAGTAAGACCCACACTTTCAATTAACCATATTTAGGAAAAAGGTAAAATAACAACATAAAATATATTTTTTTCAAAAATTATTATGACATAAAAGTTATGAAAAATAATACCATTCATGGTAGATTCCAATGAGGTCCCATCCAAAAATATCACTCACTGACCACAACAAGAGTATTATATAATTAGTATAAAAATGAAACAAAACATAATATAACCAGATACCACCACAAACATATGATAAAACATCTAATGCCCACAATAAGAATATATATAACAAATTGATTTGATAACTTACATAATCTATAATATAAAAATAATTGGTGATAAAAAAATGACTACAAGAACCAGAGAATCAAAGTCAATTAGTCTATTAGATTAACATATTTAGATTTTTATAAATATCATATAAATAAAAAATAAAAATATTGTGATGTATACGTTAAAAATTATTGATTTTCTATATTCATAATTAACAACGCTTGATCAAAATTGTTTACAACACTTGATCAAGAATTGAAATTTATTAATTTAAAATAATTTCTAATATGAAATAATAACCCTTAATTTAATTTTTTCTTCATTGGTCACTAACAACCACATAAATCCTTCAATAGAATTTCTAAAATCATATTTCTGTAGTACGTCCCCATGAACTCAACAAACAACACATTGGAAGAACATACCTGGTAGGAAAGAAATCTAGTAAAAATTTTAAAATTTGTAAGAAAAATTTAGTTTTACTAATACTATTGATAATATATCTAATGATAGAGGCCCTAAAGAATATAATAATATATAGAAATGATAGATGAAATTTAAATAGCATATCCCTTGAATAAGATGAATGAAATGGATTATCAAATTTATTTCTTTTTTATTACAAAATTGTAATCACTAAATGAAAACATAATAAAGATAATCAATGTTGTAGTTAGAGATAATTTAATCACATATTTAAATAAATGTGGTTAAAAATATTTAAAAATCATTATTTAATAAATAAATTTCATTATATACACCATAACATCCTAATCCATTTTCTTATTCTTGTATGATTTTACATGATAATTGAAAAAGTAGTATGTTGAATAAAGAAATTAATTAAAAAATATAATGAATTTATTTTGTTCTAGAAAATAATGAAATTAATTCATAATAAACTATAATATGGGTCTATTTTTAAATCACTTCATAAGAAAAGAGTAAAAATTCATCCTTATGATAATTGTTTGATAAAATTATAATTAGTGGTGTTTCATCTGTTTATATTTAAATAGTGGTAATTAAAATGATTATTAAAACTACCATTGTGAGTGGAAGAAAACTGATATACCATTAAGATGTTTGGAAATCGTTTTATAGAAATAGTTTTATTATAAAGTTACATATTTTTTGATACAAATTAATCATACATTCTTGTAGTAGTGAATAAATCTAATAAACAGTTTGTAAAAAGATATAGGAAATCGATTTTCTTAATAAATAGAATGAAAAATAACGAAAGAAATTTAATCTTCCATAAGAATTTAAAATTTCATGAATATTTTATTTAACACTAAACATTCATTGATATAATGTATATTTTTCTTTATAATGAAATATTAGTGGGGTCGAATAAGAAATCTCAATTGATGTAGCTTCCAATTTTAGAAGCTATGAAGATAACATAGGTGTTGACCTGAAACATAAAATCATTAATAAACATTTATATGTACATTGATTATATAATGTGTATAAAAGTATGATGTTTCTTCCGTTAAACCAAATATGATGAACCTGATTTACCAAATATGTTGGAATTATTTACGAATATTGTATATAAGTATGATATTTTTACAAAATAAATCACATGGAATTTAAAAGATCCAAAAATAGATTGTATGTATTGATCATTAACATTGTATAATTCGTGCTTATAGTAATAATTATAGGATCTATTAGATAGTACATGAAAAAATATAACTGAATAATTATTAATATTATTTATATCAATGCTAGTAAATAATACATTAATATTGGTGAAAACAAACCACTAATGAATTTTTAATGAACTATATGCATCACTAAAATAGTATTTGTTACTGATTTTTCATTCAGAAACACATTTTCTCATCAAAACCATACTATATTATTCAATTTATAGTTAAACCACTTATTTTTTTATATAGAAAATAATAACGTTCAAATAAATTTTAATGAATAGGCAGGTTTAGAAAAATATATAAATTTAATAGTATTTCATTCTATAGAATAATATTCATCCTTTTACATGTACTTACTCTCATGGTTTACTTGGATGATATTTATTTATTTGTCCAAAAACAACTTGAAAAATATAAAATTAGTTATAAATAAGAAAATTAGATTCATGACATTATATGAAATTATTATCTAAAACATTTTTGATTGATGGAGCTATAATGAATAATAATAAATAGTAGTTAACTATATTTTCAAAAATAGGAAACAATTGAATTAAGATAAAATGTTAACCAAGATATTTGATTATATCTATAAATATATAGAACAGAAAAAAAAGTTATTTGTAAAACATTTAATAATGTTAAAAATATCAACTAAATACTGGATAATCTGTTTTTTCTAATGTATTTTTCACTGATTATTATGTTATGATTAATATAGAAAATAAAAGTATATTAAGAAGGGTATGGGAGAATTATAGAATTCAGGGAGTTCAAGGTATGGTTTCTAGGCCTATAAGTAGTCTCTCATTGATGAATTGGGGTTTTTATTCTTCATTTAGTTGTTACACCTACAGTTACATCCCACACACAAAAAATAAATTTTTATTAATATGAGGGAAGAGTGAAAAACAAGGGAAACCAATTAGGGGGTTCTATAATAGTGAAGCACAAGACAATCCCCAATAACAATGTCAGAAAACCCTTGTGTAAGGAGGAAATTTTTAGGGAAGTACATGAGGGGGTATTCATGGGATTCCATTGAAGTATAAAATTATGCAACTCGATTACATTTTCACTAAGTGTGAAGAAGCTCAATCATGTTTGTGATGAAATATTTTCATTTATAGATAAAATTAGTAACATCACAAGAAGTGGAGAGGAGACATTTGAGAGAGTTATATATAAAATCCATGTGTATCTCCACTGTATCCAAATTAATGTAGTATTAATGGCATAGATCGATGCTACTAAGGATTTAATTGGCCTTCACACTCATAGAACCATAATTCTTGATTATGTGTGAATCTATTGAGATTCAATATCCATATTTCCAAAGATTAAGAAAAAAAATCACTAAATTCAGGGTATAATGAAACAAGAATAATAAATATATATTTATGTATGCAATATTACGTGGTCATTCTATTTAATGTAATTGTGATAGTTTATTCAGAGCACATAGCTTTCCATGAAATATTTTAATAGAATTGTGACATTGGTGACAAGGGAGTGTTCTCATGATAATAATTTATGAAATAAAAATTATCAAGAATGAAGAATGACTTTTGATGGTTCCATAGAGAATTATAGATTAAGTAACATGATATTAAATAAGAGATTGAATTTCCGAACATTTTAAATTCAGTGAGAAGCATCCTCATATCATAATTTTCTATTTTGATGAAAAATGAATTACTAAACATTTTAATGCACTTAATATATGGTTTATTCATCAACTATATCACATTATCAATAATTTTTTATCCTATTTTCAATATACCACAATTTTGAAATCGAATAGACATTGATATAACAATTTTCAAAACTATTTCATAAATCAAAAATTTTAATAGTATGGTACATCCCATTCACACTGTACTTTTCTTATCTGATCTAGAACACCATTTTTTGTGATTTATATAGGTTTCATTACTCATTCTTAAAATTATTCTTATTAGGATGAGTATCGAAATCTTTACTTATATATTCTAGTCTATTTTATATTAATAAATCAATGACAAAAAAACTAGTTATGTTCCAAAATCAATTTTTAGAGATTATATTCCCGAATGAATAATATTTTCTTATTTATATAAATCACAATAGTCATATTAGTGAAATAATTAATTAATATAATGAAACAATGATCATATTTATTTGAATGATGTCTCAATGTCAGTGTATATTAGAATAAATTTATTATAATGTCCTTAATCACGATATATTTACTCTTCTGTGAGTTTCATAAGCTATTTTTCATTTTTATCTTATTTTAAAAAATGGAATATATTATTCTATTCAAATTAGTGCGATTTAAATTAGATTTTTATTTTTAAATCGTTGTTATAATCTATTGGAAAATATGAAATAAAATTTATATTATATGTTTGTTCTCATTATTAGTACTAAAATAACATTAATTATTTGTGTTGTCAATTTTTATTCGATTACCACTTATTCTTTCTCAACAGGTAACAATATTTTAACCTTTTAGGTTTTTTGTTATAAAAGTATTTTTTATTTAAATGACATTAATTCCATAATCAAACATATAGATAACATTTAAGTGACTATAATTATAACTAATAAAAAAAATTTATTTGGAACTCAATTATGACTATGACTAATCAATTATTTTAAAAATTATTATTAAAAAAATCCACTAAACTTCTATAATTATTTCCTATTCTCATTATAAATTTTATCTCTAGTCACAATGTATTAACAGACAATATCAATAATTCATTGATTTTCCATCCGTCTTACTTTGAGTGTTGTTTCATGAATAAAAAGATTCCACAACTTCATAATTAAAATATGGGTTTTTTCACCAAATATTATTAATAGTTTTTGGTAGAGTGGTTAAATACTCTTATGAATATATACATGTAAGATCATATCATCCATATGTTAATCCAAAGTGATGAAATCTATTTTTATTGGACATATAATGATTCTTATACTTCATAACTTCATAATTTCTTAAGTGTTTCCCATATTCACATATAAACTCCAACGTAATTCATTCCGTGTAATTATTTAACAAAAAGACATATCAACATAAATAATTATAGGATTTCTGTCCATAGACATAAAAACTCCATAAATTTACATTTAATCTATCATTAAAAAAAGATAAATGTATTTTATGTAGAGGTAACTTCATTACATATATATGGAATATTGGTATTATATTGATTTTTTTTTGGAAAATAAATTTTATGTCGTTTTCCGCGATATATTATTATGTAGAGATCATTTTTTATAAATTTTATTAATCTTGGATTTCTTTAAAACAAACACTAATCATAAAATTTTAAATAAAATATTTTTAGTTACTTTTAAATCTATTTTAAAAATGATACTTCATTATTCATTAATCTAAAATTATAACCTTCTTATGGTGATTTATCCCTAAACTGAAATGCATTATAAAAATAATATTTAATTTCCATAATTGTATTTTCAATATCCAGAAACCATAACTATATTTCATTTAATTCATTATTTATAACACATTAATCATCTATCATTCTGGAACCCTAATTATACAACCCATTTTAGCAAGTACCACACTTCGATTCATTCCCATCCTCAAAAATCTATTAATCATTGGACATAGGTTACACTAAATTGGGTTTATAGTCAGTCTAAAATAATTCATCATGATTCCCCATTCACCGTGTTCACTGACGTTGGTGGGAATTCACCCATTGAACCTAGTCACCCAAAATAATATTATATAACCCTTTCATAATTGATAAACCCCAAAAATCCAATCTCTATTTGGTTTCAACCATGTAATCAAGATGTATATGATAGAGAAATTAGGATTCCATTCATGTCCCATTTATAACATGTATTCCCCTAATAACATTTAATTGTCTAATTATTATCCCTCGAATATTAGGTCATTGGGGTAGAATCAGTCATTTATCCCCATGATAATGAGTAACTATCTTCATAGGGAACTGATAGGATAACATCTAGATTGTGATACTAAACATTATAGCATTAAACATTTTCTATTGTTCTCTTGAATTCTATCAAATTTATTAAATCTATATAATGGTCCAAATACATAATGGGCCTCTAACCATTTGTAATTTAAAACCAAGAAAGGTCTACTCATGCATAAGTCCCACAACAATCAATTCATAGATACCATTCAAATAAAAATCATTTAAACATGTCTTTAAACATATAAAAAAGGGTCTTGGATGCTTGAAAATAAAATAATAATCAATGGGAATTCATGGATGACCATAAATGTAATAATAATGTTACTTATTTCATGACCATAATAATTCTGACATGACTCATAAAATGATATAAAACAATTTTGGATTTGATTCCACTTAAAGGGATATATTAGAAAACCTTTTCAAGTGTTTAATCCCAACCCCAGACCCCATACCACTGCCTTATATTCTAATACATTCTAGAGTACCTAGAAATACAACTTTTAAATATTAACATTATAAAACAATGATAAAATGGTTATAGAAACTTGATTACATAGATATAGAAACTTCTTATACATTAATTTTTTTAATGTTTTCAATGATAAATATTTTTTAGATAGTGAAATATAACCATTTAAATGGAGATATTTGGGATTGTTTAAAAATTAGATAATGACAAAAGAAAAGTGGAACCAAGGTCATCAAAAATCAGATGAAAAGGGAAATGGAAGGTAACGAACACGTTTTTATGATGTAAGTACAAAAAGGGAAACCAAATTTAGAAATTTTAACATTAAATATGAGTAATAATTGAAAAGGATTTTTTAAACGCTATATAAGATTAATTATAGGGATACATAAGTTTAAAATATCTTGGATGTAGTTCTCACTAGGTATCAAATGTTAAGGTTTTGAAAGATATGAGCATCTATATATATCCTTTCTTGAGTAGTGGTTCATCCCTTATGAATATAAGGTAGTGAAAATTGATCAAGTTTCTAAACATATGTATTAATAGATGAGTGGGTTCTCCTTTAATAATTATCAAATTATACTTTTGTTTTTTAATTTTACTTTTATTCTATTTCTAATAAGATTTACATTGTATCTATAGTGTCGTATGAAAAATTCTAAACCATGTAAAACTTTTGTTTTTTCATGGTTATGTTAGTACCTATGATCATCTACTTGTGCGTGTGATATAGAAGGTTCGATTAGAATTAGTAAATTTAAAATAATACATTAGAGTGTAGTTCCCTCATCTAGATTTTAAAATCATGTATCATCAAATTAATAAAATCCTAATCGTCTTCGAAAAGTGATTTTCAATAATGAGAGTTTTATTACATGGTAGTTTCGACAAAGCAAATGTAATCAAATCTTATCATAGAAGGATATATCTTATGAGGTTATTTTATTTTATATTTTCAATTTTGGTGGTAGTTTTCTATTTCAGAATGAAAATTATTGGAATAAGAAATGGTCTATGTGAAAAATTCAATAGAAAAAATTATTGATTGATGAAGATGTAGATTAATTTATATCTATTTTAATGATATCTGGAATTTTATTTAATAAGGTTTAAAATATAATAAAAGAAAAATTGTGAAATAATAATTGAAAATAGTGGGATAATGTATGGAATTAGGCCATCAATTCAATTATATATCAATCTACAAATATTTTTTGCAACAATTTTAGATTATAAATGAAATATTACCTCAAAAATAAACTAAGAAAAGATGTAAATCCTAATGTAAAATTAGAAAAAGCAGTGTGTGGGAAAAATACAATGTTCTCTCTTCATGCATCCTCTATTTCATCACTATATTTATATGATATGAGAATAAAATTTCAAAAAATTCATATAGAATATATGAATACAAGTTTTGAGGCCTAACTCAAATTAATTGAGTGGGTCTTGAATAAAAAATAGAAAATCGTTTTTATCAGAACATAATTGAATCCTAATATGAAATTAAATTTCAACACTAGATACCCTTGATTTAAAGGGTTTCAATCATCAAGAGAGAAATTAAATACCTAATATGAGGTTCAATCATAGACTGATGGAATGATATGTGGGTTAATGTCCTTACACCCCCTGAATCCTCGTATTTGTAGTTTATCATGGAAAAAGGAAATCAATAATAGACATATGGGGGGTGTAGGCGATGACATAGAATAGTGAGTCTGTGATTATGGTTGTGGGAGATAGCGATGATGATTTTTTGAGTGTGTGTAGAGATCCTCGGTATGGGGGCGATAATCGATGAAGAAGTGAGGAGAAGAAAGGTTCAAGGAAGACATGGGGATTGGGGATATGATTTTCATTTATTTAATGTATTTTTGATTATTTTTTCCCTTTTATTATTTTTATTCATTAAAATACAATTTTGATATAAATTAATTAAAATATAATTTTATGTATTATTCATGTATAATTTATATCAGACAAATTTTCAATTTGATCAAAATATTTGCAATATTTTATTGATAATAAAAACATATTTTATATGATTATCTTGGAAATCAATATTATAAGATTTTTTTATTAACAATATGCCTTTTTTATTAAATATGTATCTAATAGTAACCCCAATTTCTGTTGTCAAATTATTTGTTTTTACAGGATAAATAATAGCTACATAATTAAATTTAGGAAATAATTTTTGGTAATATTGAATAAAAATAACTTATATGTTTGTTGCAAAAAACTGTCAACATTAGTATGATAATGTAAAAAATTAAATTCTTGGAAAAAATATGTGTGGGTATAAAAAAATAATAATGGTAGATGTATATGTAAGTAAAAATAAATGTTGGTACTAAAATTAAATATTAAAATTTTTAATATATGTTGGAATTTTTCATTTTTACCAAAATATATATTATCTATCAGTGAATTTCATTTGGTATTAGTTTATTTTTTGTACTGTGTCAAGGAGTGGATGGATCCTTGACCCTTGGTATGAGAATAATTGTAGTGGAAAAGGCATGTTGGGGCATACCTCCACTACAAAAAATTCATGGATATACTCAATGATATCATTCTTCACCAAGTCCCATGTAGCAATATAAAAGGTGCCCAAGAATCTGTCCGACCAAGAATAGCTCTCAAGAATAAGTATTAGGATAGACTCCTATAACACAAATTTATAGTGAACACAACTTATAATAAACAAATAACTCAAATATATTATAAAATAGATCATAAAAATAAAACCAAAAAAATTATTAATTTTCTAATAATTTTATTGCTAATCATAAATAAAAAAAATTATACAAAGTCTTTATAATATTAATTTATTTCAAAAATCAAAAAAAAAGTGAAACACACTAAATAAATTTTATGTTTATCATTTTATAAAAAAAATTAATAAATATAGTATTATAAAAATACATTTCATATAATAAATAGTTATATTTATTTGTTGACTATGTGAGACACAGTACTCATGGTCACTATAATGAACATGCACATATGGTTAGTACACTAGATGTTTCATCACGTGCGATTATTTGGAATTTATTATCGACCATAAACAAGAAAATAATTTATAATTAATATGATAATATTATTTATTCGGTAAAAATAATGCAACCCAAAGTCATCTGTACATACCACATGGTCTGTACTCAAAGAAAATTTGGTAAGTTGAAAACAATTTCATTGAAGGTATGGATTTTCCTTTAGGATTGGTGATTTTTCAATAATGGTATCTAGCATGGTTATGTACTCACACTGATTCACAGTAAGTTGGAAGGCCTCCTCATGGAAACATCAATTAACCTGCACGGTGTGTACCATGGGTGCTCAAGGATTCATGTTTCCATAGGTATAGTCAAAGCAGTATATGAAGTTGAAGCTGGTATCATAGGCAATGTCAAGTGAAGTGCTTAGATATGTGACATTATATAAAAAACCATTACATTGAAATCATCTATGTGTTTCTATTCTATTGTTTTTTGTAAAACTCCAATTGAAAATAACTATTTAGCACTAAAATAAATATTGATACATAATTTTCATCAACAAGATGATAGGATGTAAATTAATATTTGAATCACATTAAGCATTCATATTTGTCGATACTCACTTCTAAGTAATTGCTATGTGGGTTATTCCTTCATCATTTATACTATCTATGATTCATTTACACCAACCTCATTATTCTCAAATACATGTGACTCAACTTCTATTCCTATTCCTCATAACCTTTGATATATATAAATATATTTTTAAAAATTTCCCCAATTAAATTTTAAACAATGTATTTTAATTTCAAATTTAAAAATATATTTAAAAATATTTTAAAACTATAAAAAAATTAATACATAAAATAATATTTTAGAAACATATAAATATTAAATAAATTATGACAAAATAATATAACAAAATATTTTATATTATTAACACATATCCTCATATAGTAGTTATAAATAATTTTCAACCATTTAAAATTTATCAATTAATATTATAAAAATATAATTGTTTATATGTTTTGAATTTAATTAAATGGGAGAAAATAATAATTTTTAAACAAAATAAAATTATTAACATACATTTTCCAAAACTAAAAACACTTGTGTTACAATATTATAAAACAATATTGAATGTGATATCCACCAAAGTAAAAGGTATATTAAATAATTTGTTACAAATGTTAGAAACCTTCAACAATAGGTTTAGTATGTTATCACAGTGCTTCTTATACTTTCATCAATATTTCACTTATTACAAAACCTTCTTCTTCACTTTATTACCCAAAACACTTAAGATATTTTTTCTAGGCCTTATGCATATACTTCTTTCCATTCTGTTGTTATTCTAGATTTTCTATACAATTTTCTATTGAAAAAAATTCGTCATGTTCCTTCTAAAAACTGATGAAACATTTAAATTCTCTTTCAGACCATTCACCTCTATACAAAACATGTCTGATTCTACCTAACATAAAACTTGGTCCATATTCATATATCTAGTCCCTCTATATGTATAAGGAACGTTAGTAAAAATTTAATGTTCCTGCTCAGAGAATAACTCAAGTTCAAAACCCCCACTCAAAAATATTCACATGGATTATTCTGAACTATTGTAGAGTTTTCTGGATTATTCTTGATAATATATTCATACAATACCTTCAATAAAACTATTTATATCTTAGTGTGAATCATATATCATCATTTCCTGATATTTGAAATAATGAAATATCATATTTTCATTATTACGTTTGAATTAATGATTATTGTTTTGCAAACATTTTTGAACAAGTTTAACATTATAACAAATAATTGTCATGTAAAAACTTCTAATCATTTCTTCTATATTTTCATACTCTATCCAATTATTCATATTCAAATTTTTTAGGAACTTGGTTTCCCAACACTTCCTCTATTTATTGACACCCATCAAATATTGGTTCTAATTTCCTTTATATTCCAACCTCTCCCTAGTGATCTTTATACAAAAGATTTATCTATCGTTTTCAAAAAAATATTTGATGGCATATAGTCTTCCCTATAATATTGAATTCTGATAATTTACTCTATGTTATGACATTGTGAGAGATTTTAATAAATTATCCATATTATTTGAGATTGTTTTTTTTGGACTTCATCTGATTAGGAATTAGACCAATGACATTCCTATAGGTTCTGGGTGCAGTAGAAGAGCCATGTGTGTCATTAAAAACTCATTTTTTGTAATCTATGATTAATCTAATAATTATATAGATAGTAAACATCATGACCAAAATAATTGAATAAGTGATTAATTTAGGATAGAATGTCTGAACTAGAATACATGATCATTTCATTTTATTTATAATTAATCTAAATAATTAAGGAATTAGATTGAGATTAAATATTTATTCAATGATGGATCTAAAAATGTATCTATGTCGTACCATAATTGATTAATGGGAAACAATTACAAATTCCGTACAATTGGGATTTACATGTGCTTTACAATCCTATGAATGTTGTCGTAGGAATCTCCAGGTTCTAGCATGACAAATCCTAATTCTTGGGTTGTTCGTCTTTGGAAACCAAATGATTCTCTCCAAGATGGATTATAATTGATCTATCCAGAATATAGAGTGGTCGTGGAGGTGGATCACTCTCCAATATGAGATAATTCTCAGATAAATCATCTCTCATGTTTCTTGATGGAAAAAACATTATTGTAAAAAACCAAATAAAATTGAATCCCGTAATAAAATATTATAATTGGGTAAATATAATCCTAGGTTTAGAAAATAATTATTTCATATGAAACCTTATTAATTCATTAATCCCTGGGGAACCCCATGTAGATGATAATAATATTATTATTATTATTTTTGACATTCATATAAATCACGAATATTTAAATATTATTTCTTAAAATAATTTTCAAAATATATTATTTCTCACCAAGCTATTAGACTCGGCCCTCCATTGCTTCATAAAATTTATCAGAAATTGAATATTGAAAATATATTTAATAAATAAATATCACTACATTAATCTCTGACACGTAAATTAATATTATATTCACTAAATTACAAAGAAGTTTTTTTTAAAAATATTACATTCACAAAGTATTCTCTGATATAACTAGTGATGGAATATATTCAATCATGTGAACATGAATAATTATTAAACCACATATAAGAATAATATTTATTCAAAATTTTAATTAATAAATAATATTATTATTTTAGAAAGTCTCTTGATACAGTTAGTCTATGGCCATATTTGCCTCTTTTTTAGTGTCATTAGATGAAGTAGCCCAAATTTATTGGTAAGAATATATAAACACATTAAGTAACCCTTATAAGACTAATTTAATGATACAAAGACATAAAACCTCATACAGAAACTTACTAAATAATATAATTAATTTATCATAATATCTCTAATAAAGAATGTTTCATGTAGGTTCTATCAACATATGTTCTCTATGTATCATTTATTAAAGATCCTAATATATAAACATTTAATAAATAATAGAAAATATAGAATCATTTCTATCAGTATTCATTAATGAAACATTACTCATGACACACCCAACATTCCTTACTTCACCACAAATATATTTCATGATAGATTTTGTCAATACATCAACGTATGTGACTTATAATATACATTAAAAAATAATGTCTAAGGATAAATACACACAGCCACATATTGGAACAACCAATAATGCATATAAATATTGATTTTATACTAGAGTGTCTTGTTCTCATAATCTTCTACATTAGAAGTTACCAAGGGAATAATTTATGATATGTTTCCTCAATTTCCATTGATAATCCACCCATAATATCCTATATAATGTGTGTATTTAAAAATATTTCATGTAGCTATATAATATATATTTAAGAATTTTTTTGTGGAACTTAATTGTTCTCATCATAGAGGGTAACTACTATGACCTTTCAATGTGACAATTCCTCTGAGAACATTATAACATACTATGTCATGATAACGAAAATTAATGATGTGACAAGTTGTTTAAAAATATTAAAAACTATAAATACATTTCATAATAAAGTACATAGAATATTTTATAATGTACCAACTCCAAGAGACTTGTACTTTCAAAATATAAAACTATTAAAAACCATTAGACTGATATCTCTAACATGATTCTAATGCATTTTTTAGATAATATTATAGTCAAGCAGACAACCATGTTTTCTTTAATGAAAAATCTACTTATTTAAACATTTTTCATCTATGATAAAATCCCTCAACAGGTGAAAATTCTAGAGAATGTTTTCATTCCTTGGGGTGACCATGGTTCTTTTTCATGTGACACTACAACAGAATTATCACAATATATCATGATAGGTTATTCACTATTAGTTACAGCATTAAGATCCTAAATAATGTTTTATATCCAAACATATTCATTCAATGTATCGAAAGCCACTATATACTAATAATTCACTACAGAATCAGTGACAATTATCTACTTTGAACTCATCCAACTAATACTTCCTCTATTAAGACAAAAAACATATCCTGACAGTGAATTCAAATCATTCTAAAGTATTTCATAACTATCCATATTATAACCCATGACTACTAGCTCTTCACCCCATCTATAAACCAGAATTATATCCTTAATTCTTCTCAAAACATACAAATATCCTTAATAGTAGACTAATGGTGTTCACCTGGTTTATCATGATTTCTTCCTACCATGCTCAAAGAAAAAGAAAAATCAAGTGCAATACCTACCATAAAATATAAGATTGATCAAATTATCAAATCCTATGAGATCTTACTCATTATATCGTTCTCATATTGTGTTTTGGGAGGCATTTTCTTAGAGGTATTCATACCGTGTTACACTAGAACTTATCCCTCCATGGATTATTCCATACTAAATATTTTTATTATCTATTCAATGTATGTACATTAAATTATTCCAAACCTATTTGATCTACGAAGAATGATCTTAACCCCTATAATTTATTCTACATAACCTATATCCTTAATGGAGAATCATTTTATAACCAATACTTAATCAAAAATAATACTGGAATTTATTTTCCAAAAACTAAATTTACATCAATATATACCACTTGGATAATGAACACATTTCCACTAAAACTCTGGTAAACACATAGATCATAATAGTTCTTAATGAATCCAAATTCCATTATAGATTCATTAAACTAAAGGTTTCATGTCTTGGATGCCTTCATCAATTTGTAAATGGATATTTGTAACTTTTGTATACTTTTTGATTAACCTAGAGTCACAACCCCATAACGTTGTGTCATATAGAGATATTCCAGAGGGTTCCCATTGAAGAAATATTTTTTGAAATTTATATTCCAAATTTTATATCCATCATAATATTCTATAATAGGTATAATAATAATGGATTTAAAAATGGAATATAGAGGAATGTTTTTTACTATAGTCAATTACTTGATGTTTTTTAAACCTTTTAGCCATTAGCCTTGAAATATAGGTACTTATGTTTCCTTCCATGTATGATTTTCTCTTGAATACCCATTCTCACCAAACGGGATTTACATCAATTAGTGGATCAACCACACAATCTTCATTATGATACACAGAATCCATTTCATAATTCAGGACTTCCATCCATATCATAGATTATGATCTCAATACAACCTCCTTTTATGAGAGTGGTTCATTATAGTCAACCAATAATGAGTCCTCGTCATTGAAGACTAAAAAAAATATCTCTCTAATTCTATTACAACATCAGTGCTCCAATATAGTACTAGGGTTTGATGAATAACTTCTTCTATAGGGACATATGAAATCAATTCATATACCAACTTGTGTGTATCATTAGAATAAACTTTATCAAATCCAATCTTAATCCCACTATCATTCATGATGATTTGTTCCCTCTCATGAATGAATGATTTCCAAGTGATAATAACCTTCATGTATAAGAGGTTTTGTAGGTAGTATCCTTTTTTCCTTTAAGATGCTCTATAAAGATACACTATGTTCGATGAAGTATATTTTTTTCCTTAATATGGGAATAAAAGTTCTCCACAACCCCTACATTTTTGTATGAAAAAAATTGATTCTTGGCATTCCATAACACGACGAGAACTCCATTTTAATCTATAGTCAGTACATGTTTTAATGTGTATATATCTATTTTTAATGCATATCCCTAAAATGATAAGAGAAGATTAGCATGACTAATGATTGACCATACCATGTCTATCATGGTATGCTCCTCTTCTCAATATCCCCATTCCACTATGGTGTGTAAGGTGGATTGAGTTGAAAAATAATACCAAACACTCATAAAATGCTTATAAACTCTTGGTTATGTTTTTCCCACCCTGATTAGATTAAATCATATTTATCTTATTTATAGGTTTATTTTCCACTTCATTCTTTAATTCTTGTAATTTATCCAATCATTCATAATTATACCTCCTCATTTAGACATATCCATATTTAATAAAGTCATTAGTAAAAGATATGAAGTAAGAATACATACCTCTAGCCTCTATTAGAAATGTCCCACACAAATAAGTGTGTACCAAAAATGGAATCTATATTTCCATTTTGACATTTCCAACAAATGGTGGTTTGGTCATTTATTCTTATAATCATGTGAGACATATTTTAAATAGTTTTAGATCAAAAGAGTGTAAATTACCATCTTGATAGTGATTTTTTAAACGCTTCTCATTTACAAAACCATTATTGTGATGCCACAACTAGGTTTTCTTATGATTCATATAATCGTGAATGTTTATTATTTTACAATATTCTATTTTCATAATTTTTTACATAAATAGTGTTATATAAATGATCCATTCCATTACATATGATTTCTTTATAAATTAAATTGAATTTATTTCAAAATAAGAATACAAAACCAAATTTATATAAAACATTTATAGAAATTATGATATTAGTATTAGTAAGTACATAATAAAAATCTCTTAAAACAAATATCATTCCTATTGGAAATGAAAGATGGTTTTCTTCGTTGGTTAGAGAAGTCATCCTCACACAGTTGATAGCCTACAAATACACATATCCTCAAGAAATAATTCAAAATCTTGTTGGATGCTTCATTTGGATACATATGTGAGAAAAAAAATCTATATCCAATTCCAAATGTGTAGATATTTAAAGATTATAGTTTTCAATAGATAAAACATTATCTTCTCATTTCATCTAGGTAAATTTTTTCTTCTAGATTCCATACATTGCACATGAAAAACAGACTACATCCCTTTTCTTTCCCTACCTCTAAATTTTCCTCTTCATTGAAGGATGATGATCAAGAGATTTAGAATTTTTATGTGTCTTTATCCCCTTTTCATTTTCTTCTTTTTATTATTCACCATAAAGACTATAGGTTAGTCATTTCCTATGTCTTTTTTCACATGGAGAATTAGATTAAGTCGTTTTGGAAGACTCTTCTCATTATTGATCATGGTTTATTCAACCATAAAATTATAGTAGGACTTGGTTAATTAGAAAATTATGAGATCTAAGCAAAACTCATTTAGATATTTAATCCCCATGATGTATAAGTGTTCAATATAGTCAACAATATGGAATACATGAGGCATATATGGTTCTTATTCTCTAGTATTTCATGTAAATAATTAATTGGAGATCTCATCTCTATTTTATCACATTCTATTTATAGAAATCCTGGAAGTGAAGCATCATGATATATGCATGCATGTCCTTATTTTTATTTAGAATATTATTGGTCATGCATGATGACATAAAACAATGAAAATCTGTGGAGTCATTCGAATATTTATCACAAAGAGACATCTCTTCCTCACTATTTGTTTGTCTAGGTGCTTCAGGAATTGGTTCATCCACCACATATAACTTCCTTTCATAAAAAATGATAATGGATTAGTGCATTTTTAATTCTATGAAGTTTGTTTCAATGAAGTTGTTATTCATATAATGTATGGATCACACTGATAAGTTTGAAGTCATATTTATTTATGTTTTTATATATAATAAGTCAAAATTGTTAGTACTCTACCAGATAAAAGTAGAAATTTAATATTATAAATATTTATTACTATCCCAATATTATATTAAAACTCAATATCCCTCACAAATAGCCTTTAAATATCATGTTCCTTGGAAATTCTAGTAGAAATGGACCCTTATTCCACATATCATATCATTGAATTGGTACTAAAAATTTATTTAAAGGATTCTGGGTATGAAAAAATTACCAACTACATTAACTAATGGTTCCTTGAAATATTGAGTGGACTATCCAATCCTAAAATCGTTAAATTTTATTTCCTCAACCATTTCCTCTAATTCAAATCAGTCCTTCTTAAGAATTCAACCCCTGATGCGAACTAATTTAAGGCAACCCATACATCATGTTAAATTTCTTAAGAACTACAAGCATATGAACATAGCCCTATCATGAACTTTGAATAATGGTTCAATTTTAAGTATTCAAAGGATATACTGACTTAATATATATAATTGAGGGATTTTTATATATAGATTTAGTTAGAACATTTTATATTTATTTCATTCTTGTTAATATTCAGTAGATTTACTTATTTGATCAGTGATACCTTAGTTAAAGTTTAGAGATAATGTAATTTATTTTACTTCTATCATTTATAGTTGTTAATTTATTAATTCATGTGATTGTGATAAAACATCCATAATGAAATTTATAAAGTAATTTGACATAATATAATACTAAATTTTTGTGATCATGGGATTTTAGTATGGGTTAGTTTTTCAAAAGGATGATAAACTAACCATCATCATACTAGAAAAACAAGAGTCAATAAGTGGTTCATGTTGTATATTTCCACTTATCCACCCTTATATGTTCAGGATTGGTTTCTCATCAAACCCATGTTATAATTTCCTCTACTCTCTTTGGTGATCCATCCAATACATAATCTTTTATTGACACACAAGTGAAGGTAACCTATATATTTGTTAAGGATTTTACATAAAAGAAAATATGGGAATGAACATACTTACATATTGAGAGGAGACATGAATCGTAATTCATCAATTTAATTTAATTTAATAAATTATATAGAAACCAATCACTTATGAAGGTATAGTCTATAATAATGATATTCAAAATAGATGAATCAAATTACGCATTTAATAAAAATATAAATCATTTATAATCAGTATTTATTTATGATAAATAATATTTAAATAAATTAATTATCAACTTTATTTAAGAAATTATTTTATCATAAATCTCAATCAAATTTTTTGGATATTCTTATCCAATGTAGTTTTTAATATATATAAATATTTAAAATTAACCATATAAAAAACATGTATCGTGGTTGAAACATGGTGAGTACCAATTTGAACTACCCATCATGTATTATATTCACATATTTTTAACAAATGAAACATGTGGAATATAATAATTATGTTGTAATTTTATGGCATGTGAATAGTAAATCGAATGACACACTGAATACACAGTATTTATGTAGTATTTTTTGTCAAAATGTGTGTAGAATAATGATTTTATTACGACTTATACATAATATAAAATTCAAAACATTACACAACAATTAATAAGAAATTTAATATATATAAAACCCATCACATGGATGATATATATTCAAATAAAAGACTCATAGAACACATGTTTGTATGGTTTAAATAAAATAATAAATTATTTTTTAATACTGTGTAATTTTGTAATATAAACCACCTGTACTTTCCTATTATATGATATTTTTGTCTTTCAATTTTTATCTATGGCACATGCCTAGGGACTTATAGTATAATCATTCCATCAAAAATATTATATTAAATAAATTATACATGGGATACATTGTGTGTATTATCCATGTTACATGTTCACTTGTCATGTAAGACATGTAAGAAAAACAGTTTGTCTTTGACTAAAGGACTACATGTCATGTACGAATGTCTGGTGCCATGTAGTCTAGATAACCATGCACTAGACTGGTCCAGTACACTCTCGATGTATGTAAATAAACATCACTCTTAACAAATGGTAATGACATGAATTAATTTTAAATTAATTCATGATTCCTTAAACATGTGTACCAATGGTCAACATGACAATTACTATTGTTAAATTCATCCAGGATATATAGAACTCATGGATGAGTTCTTAGAACATAATTCATTCTCAAAATTAGTTAATTTTAATTATATTTTTGAGAATGAAGAGGAATTAGATAAGATTTAATTATAAAAATTAACGAATTATTAAACTATAATTGAAAACTAATGATAAATTTGTAAATCAATAAATGATATTAAAATAATAATAAATATTTTTGAAATCCATCTGATAAAATTTGATGGTTCTAGGCATAGGGGAATCACCACATGGGGTATTTCCAACTCAGTTTTTTGTCATAATTTTTTATTAATCAAATATATACATCAACGATAATTTTTGTGACCAAAATAACTAAATCAAAGATTAATTTATGTGATAACGTCAGAATAGGAACACAGGTTCATCATATTTGATTGATAATTGACTTAAATAACAAAATAACTACCTAATGATGAATTAATTGTTTTTTTATATATCTAAAAATATTTATACATTGTACTATAGTTATGTTGTAGCGATAAATTGAAAATTAACTCTAGTGGTGATCCATATGTGCTCCAAGAAACTATGATCATCACTATAGAAATACACAAGTTATAGCATGATATATTATAACATTTACATAGTTCATATTTAATCTCATTTACAATCAATTAAAGAATGATTATCCTTGATCTCTCTTAAATTGTGGGTGGTGGTGTAATTGTATCAATCCACATTCTTCAAAGTGTCCTAGGAGAAGGGAACTCTCTTGGGCCTTGAGAGAAAAATCTGAATGTTTTTGTGCTCAACCAAAACAAATGGAAACTCGATAAGAAACTAATATAATAGGGTGTATATACTACTAGGGTAAAAAAATAATAACATCATATGTACCCATTTAATTTCGTTAATCCCTATAAAACCCCATATCTATAATAATAATAATATTATTTATATTATGATTATTATTTTTATTCTTCTTGTTGTTGTTTTTGTTTTTCTCTTCTCTGACTTACACATAACTAATGAAAAAAATAAATAATATATATTAAAATAATATTCAATTTATATAATTTCTCATTGGGCCATTATACCTAGTTTACTATTCCTTAAAAATATTTATTAAACCTTGAAATAACTATATATTTGATAAATAAATAAAATTTTATATGAAAATTATACTATTCATGAACTAAATACTTTGTTAAACCATAGGGCATGCATGAAAATAAAGGCCTTTAAATATAAGTGGGTAAAATAGAGAGATTGAAAGAAAATATTTTTTAATACTCTTTAAATAATTGGGAAACATAATAGACCTTTGCATATTCCCAATAATAATGGGGTGTTTCTTGAAAAAATAGAGGACTAAGATAACCATGTTGTTTCTTTTTATGATAATATTTTTGATGGTCCAAATATTATTATTGATCTAGTAGAATATGAAATTCCTAAAACTATTAATGATTAATAAAATAAAAGTCTCGTTAATTTCCACCATGAATTCTAAATTAGAGAGATTATTTTATGATGAGATTATGGTAGCTCTTTTAGTTTGGATGGTTTTTCTAATGATATATTTCAAGCTTATTAGGAGATTATTTACTGTAATGTTTGTAGGATTTCTCGTCATTTTTTTATTTGTGGATAGCTGACAAAGGGAACTAATGATCAATTTCATGCACTCATTCCTAAAGTAGATAATTTGAATGAGAAACATTTTTTAGGAATGTGTCTCTTGTCAATACAGTCTAAAAAATCGTTATAAAAATCAATTCCAATATACTTTTATAAATTTTGAATAGAATCATGTCTCCAAAATAGTTTGGCTTCATCATTGGAAAATCTATTCAGGATTGTCTAGTTATTGCTTCGGAATGCAATAATATTATTTTAATAATTATAAAATAGGAAATAAATATCTCAATATTAATGTTAAGAGGGATTTTGATATGATTCCCTAAGGATTCATTTATAAGGTTTTGGGTAGTTTTAGATTTGATGAATTTTTTGTAAATGGGTTAAACCTTTTCTGGGTTAAGAACATGTTTCAGGGCTTATAAATAGTTCCCATGATGGATATTTCACATTTTCCATTGGGTTATGTCAAGGTGAAACTTGTTATACCATATTTTTCTCTATTATTGAAGATTATTTAAGTAGAATCTTTCTCAACATCGTTAATTCAAATAAATTCAATCACATTAGAGCTATTATGGGAATTGTTTCCCACACTCATTTATTGTATGATAATTATATAATTATTTTCACTAATGGTGTTAAGAGAAACATCGAAAACATTAAAAATTAAACTTCTCCATTATGGGAATGATTTAGTTCAGGATATTTGTTGGAATAAGTTATTCTATATTTAGATATAATTATCATTCTACCAATAAATTTTAGCAAGATTTCTATGTTTAGGATTACCAAATGTATGTTTCCATTCACTTATCTGGATGTTCTTATGTATTGGGGTAGCCTTGTGTTTGAAATTTTTCTCAAATTGGGAGTTAGGAAAAGGATAAATTATTTTCCTTGAATTCAAAAACTTTCTCAATGACATGGAGAGTTATCCTTGTTAAAACATCTATGATATCAATTTGTTTTCCTCATTTATGGTTTACTAATGTAATGATTCCCTCATCAATTTCCTCAGTTACCCAATAGTGAATTTTATTTAGAGTAGAAGTATTATTCAGTGGTGTATTTTTCCTATCATAAGGAATCAATGTTTTAAACCAATTGAATTTGATGGACATAGAATAAAAATATCATTAAATTCATTCATTCTCAGTAGAATATCGTCATGTGGAGGCTCATTAATAAGGACTCAAAGGCTTTTTGTTTTCTGATATCCATATTCTCAAACATGAAAATATTAAGATATTTAAATTATATGGATATCCCGATTTTTCTAGCTCTCATGACTTATTTCCCAAACATTTAAAGGGTGCCCACTAGTTGGATGACACCAATTCATCCATAAATTTTTTTGTTGGACATTTACAATGGTGTTCCTTTTAAAAAAATGTCTTAATTTGTATAACTCTTATTTTCCTAAAATCATGTTGATCAAAGAGAAATTGGAAAAATTATTAGATGGGCTTCCAACTGATGACAAGAATCTGGTTTTAAATTATTATTTCAATAATATAAATAATAATCTTATTTGGAAATTACATGAAAATTTGAAGGAATTACTTATTGGATTTTTTTCATGAGACAGTATAGGGGAACAAAATAAGTAAAACTAATCCTCTATGAAGGGGATGAATTCTTCCTTCTATATTTACCCTTTGTGGAGTTATATGTTTTCAAAACCCACTACAAAGTATTTTCTATTGGGTGTTGGAATTAGTCATTTCTAAAAATGTTCGTTAAGAAATCGGCATCCTGAAGACATTCATTTTTTTGATTTGTGTTACAACTACATCAATGTTATCTATTGTTGCATATTTTTTGAAACTTATCTTCACATTACTAATAGTATACATGAATGTTTTCTCTTGTGTATTGATATTACTCTTTCTATCAAGTTGAGGAAGAATATTCTTGTGGAATGTTCAGAATTCATCTACATTATCTTGTATAAAACGAAAAAAATAAGTTATGATATCCCCTCTTTGACTATTTAATCAGCTACTGAGGGTGTAAGTGTTGTTGTAAAACAAGAAAATGGTACTCCAAAGGGGATTTCAGATAAGTCAATTCATGAATTTACTTTTATAATATTCTTTGGAATTAGTATTAATTATTATCTTCTTTAGGAACATGTGATGTTATGCGGATTTATCTTTTTCTATGGTGAATTAAATGAAATATGGATGCTGCTTCAAGAGGTAATTCAAGTCCTTATAGTTGTGGTGATGATATTATAAATGAAATGGGTAAAGATCTAGGATATTTCTATGGTCCATGTGTTACTTCCAAATCTCTTGATGTTGTAACTCTTTTCATTAAAAATGTGGTGGAGATTGTAAATAAATGGGGATATCTTAATTTCTGTCTCGAATGTGATTCCACCACTATCAGGGATGTTATCAGAAATGGTATTATTCATCTCTCATGGAAGATGAATTCTCAATCGACTAACTTATTATAATCTCTTTCCTCCACAAACTACATTATTACTTGTATTTATATAGAGTCATATTATTTTGAATATGTACATTCTAACAAAGGGATTTCTACTAAGAATCATAGTTCGAGCAATAACATACCTGACGATCTTTTTTCTTTTTGAAAAATTTTATTTTGAAAAAAACCTTATTTTCAACATATGTGATTTAATTTTTATTCAATAAAGTTGTCATATAATTTTGGGAAACATATCATTATTTAAAAATATCACTTCATTATTCACTAATAAATTAATAAAACATATATTCACTAAATATAAAATAATTTTTTATTAAATATTCCGCTCAAATTATTTTATCATTAATTACCAGTGATTAAATATATAAAATTAACAAAGTATTAATAATTATTAAACCACGTGTAGGAATAATATTTATTCAACATTTTTAATATTAAACAATAATATTATTTAACTATGGTTTTGGATACACATAGTGTGTGACCCTTTATGACTCTTTAATATTGGCATTAGTCGATTTAGCCTAATGTCCAAGGTTATAGCATACAAAAACATTCCAAGGAACCCATGATGAAATAATATAATGCAAAAAAGTAAAAAAACATCATATAGATTATAATAGTGAAACATAATCCTCTTATCGTGATATCTCTAATTAAGAAGGTTGCATGATTGTATCATCAACCTAACTATTCAATGTATCATTCATTAACTTTTTGAATATTGAAATGTCCTATAATACACCATGGAAATGGATTTTTAGGACATATCACTACCCTTACATTTATTTATATTTCAAATTATTTTAATCAATGAAGGGAAAAATTCTTTCTCTCATTATTCGTTAATAAAACATTACGTGTGATGCACACAATATATCATACTTCACCATGAATGTATCACCTCATCATTTTCATCAATAAATTAAATGACATGACTCATGATATTTATTAATAATAATATTAAATTCTAATGTTCAATACTCACATCCATAGATATGAACATTTAGTGGAACATATAAATAATTATTTCTTATTACAAGGAAATCTTGTCAAAATATATTAAATTGGAAATTACCGAGGGTGTACACCTTGTAAAGGTCCCTCAAATACCTTTATGTCCTTAGCCCTGAAAGCCTTTATCATTTTTATATATCAAAATATCTCATATGATTATAGAATATATTTTTAAAAAAAATTTTGTCACTAATTTGTCATCACTATAGTGGGGAAATGTTATAACAATTTGGTATGACAGTAACCCTTAAGACGTTATCACATAGTATGTCACATAGAAGAACAATTATGGTCTGATAATTAGTTTATAAAAATTAAAAACTATATATAAAAATAATCATAATGTATGAAAACAAATTCTAGTGAACCAACTCCCAAATTTCCTTAGTATCTTCCATTATAAATTCTGAGACAACTATTATATCATAAAATTTAAATTAAAACTGTTATAAGTCCAACCTATCTATGTTTTTCTCTATATTTAAATTCCCCATGATATCAAACTGTGATGTTTTTACATAAAAACATCCCCCCTCTAAAAAAACATGGATCATGAATTCATTCAAAACTAATGAAGTTAAAAATATTTAGAACAACATTGTACCACCAAATTGTTCACTTTATCAAAAACTCTATCTAATGATCTTTATATGAAATATACAACAAAAATTCTATACAGAAACTTAGAATATTCATCGTAGTATATAAATTTATTTTTCACAGGATTATTTCATAAAAATTAGTCTAATATTCTCTATTAGTAATTTAATTGTTCGAATAATTAAAATAGTTATACATTTTAAATGAAGACAAGAAAACGACAAAAAATGAATCATGATTTCTTTAGCCTACAAATATTCATATAAAATTCATCTAGATTCTTCATCATACCTCCAAACATCTTGTTCCAAATAGTATCCCCTTTGGATTTTCATTACAACGAATGAACATAAATCACCAATATTTATGACACATGAAATATATTATTTTTTTAAATATTTTTAGCATATTTGAGTGAAATATATATAGGAAACAGTAGTCCTTGAACAAAATTACATTGATTTCCATTATTAGTTTCTTAATAAACATTTTCTTCAAACATTAGAAGCAACATCATGTTCTTTCAAATAGAACATTCACTAAATAATTAACTGAAATACATTCATCCTACAAGAAAAACAATTTTCATAGCCACTTCAACAAACCATTAAAATAGAGCAGACTTTCTGAAATAAAATTATACCACATTTAAGAAATCCACCAAAATTATTGCTTTCCCTCAGAAGGGAAAACACATTACATTGGTTGGATTTATGTTATGACATCCCCCACCATTTATAACACTATCCAAAGAAAAGATAAAGAGGGGATATAATAAAATACCATATCCTTGGAGTGAGAGAGTTTTAAAACCCATTATCAAACATAACTTATAAAATATATCATTTAGAAATGATTTTTTGAATATATCAGTAACAAGCTATTTTATAAGTAAAAATATAATATCAATTCATTATTCCCAACATGATATTTTATGAATTGATATTATGTTAGAATGTTATTGGAAAAATAATTTTTCAATATATCTTTATTGACCTTTTATCACTTATTTTTTCACAACCTAAGAGAAGTGGAAAACTTATATAATCAACAAAGTTTTCCAACCATGTCTTCATCCAAAATATTTGTTTTAAACCTTATGTTGAGGAAATATACTCAATATATAATTTAATAAGAGTTACTAAATTATTTTTATTTTTATTCCATATAACACTTATTTCTACAAAGAAAACCCCTCCACCAGATGCATATTTTTTAATATCAACACTTCCTCCCTAATATACAAATATATAACCAAAAAATAAATCTTTACTAAGCTATCATATTTCCTACCAAAATCTATTCTACCTTTAATATATCTGAGTATTATATTTCTATAAATGAGTTGAGATTACTTTGGTTAAATTTTTCTCCTTGAAAAAAGTGTAATAGAATACACAATATCCATCATTGAAGCTTTCTGATATAATAAACTTCCAAAAAAAATTTAAATCACTATGATATACCTCCTATCATTACCTATATTTTGAAAAAAAAATTCTAAATGAAATTTTTTTAGATATTTTATTTTATTATTATATTCCAAACATCCTTAGATTTTGATTTATATAATTATCTTGAGATAAAAAAATATAATTATTCTTTTTCATGATTTGTAATCCGTGAAAGTTTTCTATTTCTCGTAGATTGGAAATTTCAAAAATGTTTTTCAACATGTGAGAAACATTTTCACAATTTTATTCATCATTCTATTAGTATATGATATTGTCGAATCAAACTATCATAATGAGACAAATATATTTATTTTAATTTATATATATGTTACGATCAACTCTTCCTTTCATAAATTTCAACTTTCAAAATAAATTGTCTAATTTGGAATACCATGATCATGGTTATTGCTTTATCTATTAAAAATATAGATATAAATTTCACACATAACATTTATCTTTCCAAATAATAAAACCAAATATTTTTTCTATATAAATGACTTCATCCATATCTCAATTATGAAAATATAACTTCACATCCATCTAGAAAATTTTATATCTTCATAGTGTAGATATAGAAAGAAATATTATAATAGTTTCCAATATTTACAAAGGATATATGGTCTCCTAAAAGTAAATGGATTAAATTTGTGACTAAACATTACAAACCATCTACTCATTATTTATTATAACATCACCATTTTCATTCAAATTATTTTGAAACACCCATTTTTTTAAATAAATTTGTTTTTTTAGAACATGTTATCAAGTATCATTATTCTCAAAATTATCTATATCTTCATTCATTAAATAAATAAACTCTTGATTTTCTAACGATTCATCAATATCTTTTGGCTCAACTTATGAATAAAAGATAGTATGTGAAATTGGCTTTGATATATTTTTTGTTTGAACCTTTTGATCTTGATCTCCAATGATGTTATGAGTTTATATTTTATTCCTCAACCTAGGATGAGATGTATGTAATTTTTCCTCACCAATAGAGATGATTAGTCAAAATCTTCATCTCAAATAGCTTTATATTGTTATGATTATCATGATATTTTTAAATTGAGTATACCTCACTTTCTGACTCTTCCATATGTACCACTGTTTGTGAAATATTCTTATTAGTCTATTAATAAAATTACATATTTATAATTAAAAAAAATTCATTTATTTTTATTTAAAAATATATCTCCTTCACAGTTAGTAGGGTATCTAGGAAATATTTAATCTATAACTCTCTAATAAAAAATTTAATTATTTTAAAAATTATCTTTTATAATGTAAGGACTGTTAAAAACCCTCAGGTTCATCAAACATGAGGTTTATTTATAATACATATTGTAAGGATTCATATAACTTTGTATCCAATAGAAAAAATTATTATGAAAAAAACTACTTCTACAATAATATTCCACTAAAAATTATCAGAACTATTATGTTCAATTAGCAGTTCCAATTCCATCCCCACCAAGCTTCTATTTTATCTTTCATCAAAAAATTCTTGTTGTGGTCTATATGGTGAAATAAATAGTGTTGAATTCCTATATTTATAAGATTCTCTCTAAAATTACATCTTTTATATTCACCACCATTATCACAAAAAATCTTTTTACACATTATCCCCACTCTTCTACAATTTGGTCTATTCTATAAAACATGTGAGACCTACTGGTTTCTGTTTAAAAACAAAATTCATGTAAAAAAATTAAATTTATCAATAAGATTATTAATTTAATTATATCCATATGTTTATTAATTTCTCATGGTCCCACACATGTCAGAATATATCAGCTCCAACGAGTGTATTTAATGTAAGACAACTATCTTATGTACTGAGTTTGTAATATTCCCTTTATTGAATATAGAAGAAAACAATATCTTTTTATTAACATGTCATGATTAATTTCACTCTTTATAATTGTTCTCACATTACTCTACACATATTCACCAATAATTTAAGCCATAATTTATTTTCTTCTATCATGTTCAGATAAAATGATCATTTTGAATCACCAACTTGTAACAAGTTTCCTTTTATAGATTTACCTCTTGGTTGAACAATGTTATCTTTAATACTCTTGAAAAAAACATATTTAAAAAAAATTATTTTATACCTTCATTAAATAGTAGAAAAACACTATAAAAAATTTTCTTTCATAACATTAATAAACAATTCCAATATGGATTTTAATTTTTCTCCCCCAATGATAGATAATATAATTCCATTGATTTTGAGTAAACCATAATTTACAAAAGTAACTACACCTTCTTTAAAGTCATTCACATTATAAAGAAACATTATGTATTCGGTCATTTGAGAATAACATTAATTGTCTAATATCTATTCTCATTATCCTTTTATATCTTTGAGAGAAGTATCCATAAGTATTTTTCGTGCCATTTTTTTATCCCATGTTGTTGTTGAGATTTCTATTATAATATTAATTATGAACTAATCATTATAAGAAATAAATTTAAAAAAATATAGTTTGATTCAATCATTTAATCATAGTTTCCCATGGTTAGAAACTATTTTCAGCCATTAAAATGGCTTTCTTACGAATCATTCATTTAGTGGGTTGAGGTCCACTAAGACATTGACTACAATTCCTCATGACTCCACTATAATGTTTATGGTTAAAATAAAACATATATATTTTATAGAGAAATCATCTACAAAACCATTAGATACTATATAAACAATATTTCCCTCTATAACATTCATACTTAATATATTTCTTCATATGATTTTAATAAACATTGTTACCATCCCCTTAGATATTTTTATATGGACCAAAATTGTGGTTACCTGCTATTATTTTCTTCTAACCATTAATAACAACTCCAAATATAATATCTTTAGTTTTATATGTTTAACACTTATAAAATTCAAAATTTTCAGATATTTTTTATTTTTCTAATAACATGGCCTTACTAACTTCCCATTTCTTATAAGAAACATCATTATTATTTTCAACCATTTTGAATAACTATTTTTATCCTCTCAGATTTACACTTCTCCAAACCTTCACAAATTATATAACTATGTTTGGGGAATTTGTAACTCCTTTCAAATAATTAACATTATTTTATTTTAAATATTATGACTCTTTCTAATTCACTTTATACTTTTCTTCAATATTGATGTTCAATTTTTCATCACATCGAGAAAATTCATAATATAATAACTTTCTTTTAGAATCACAGATTTATATTGAAGAGAGGATTATTGATTATTTTTTGAATGGTTTTATTTCATGAAATTATTATTCTTCCTCGAAATTAATATAATATTTTAACGATGGAAATATTCCTTAAGCATAACATCAATATTATTTTATTATTATTTTGAACTGCCACATTCACCACTGTTGAATACTTCATAACTCACTTTTTTGATAATGAGTTTGTTGATAGAATCATTACAGAATTTGTGAGATTCTTATTTTTTGTAATCATCTTCATCATAGATAGACAAATATTTTATTGTCTAATATTTAGATATATTTTTATCACTTCTCGTACAATAAGACATTGATATTTATTCAATATTATTGAAGGATATTATATAGTTTTTATCATCTTCATCACTGTTTTCTTCTTCATTTTTATGTGGATAATTTTTTAAAAAATATTAAATATATTCATCGACAATAAATTTCAGCAGTAAATTCCCTTTGTAAAATTCAATTAATTTTCTCCCTTTTAGAAAGAAAATACGTAAATTTATTAAAAAAATTACAAACCTTGTATTGAGTTCATGAGACACTATATATTTCTTTTATAACGTTACTATAATTTAATTATTAGTCTAATTGAATAATATTTACTAATAACCCATTTATTTCTTCTTTAAAACCTTGTCTTGTCTCATTTTTAAGTGATGGTAGTCATATACCGATCATGCAGTGATAGAGTTTCAGGATAGGATGATGATTTTGCATCAAATTTATTAGGAAATTTCATAAGATCTTTTGAACCAAAGTGTAGCCTTCCAACATCTCACCAAGACATATTATAGTTCTAATTATGTCATTCACCCTTGATAATAACTCATAAAAAAATTCATAATCACCCAATTTATGATCATCACACTCCATTCTTTAGATTTGTTACATTTATTTATCTTTTTTAAAATTCCCATAATATTTGTTATGATACTATTCCCGGATTCAATTAGTTGTACTAAATCCCTTTACTCTAATAAAATCAATTTTATAGAGTGATGAAATTATAAATTTTCTCTATTTTCCATCATTCTATAAATTCATTTCATCTAAATTTGTTTGGGTAAATCCATTATCCCTAGGTTGGTATAATTTTATAGTTTATTTAGGAACATTAAAACCAAGGAACATATGTTAAATAATCATTATATATTTCCAAATATCATAGTTATTTCCCTCAAAAATTGGAATCCCCTTACCATTCATAGAAATTTGAACATACATTCAAACTTAAAAAAAATATCAAACATAAAAAAGAGTTTGTGGAAGGAACCTTATATCTAATACCACATTAAAGGACCAATCAGGGTAGGTGGGATCACTAATAGGGTGAGGTGGTGAATCAATAATTTTCTATTTTTATATTTTCTTATGTTTTTTTAAAAAAAATCACCTCCTGTTGCTGAATTATGAATTTACTATAAACAATAAAAAAGAATAATCCACAAAATGAAATTAATTAAAAGGATGACTACACAAAAATATTTGTTGCTCATTGGAATGGTTTGGAAATAATATAACACCACACAACCCATTAGAAAACAATTATTTTATGTGGTAACAATAATAATGGAATATTATTACACTTTTTTCTCATTATAAAAAAACTATTATGATTGTACTCCACCCATATATAAATAATATCAGAAATATTTGGTAAAAAAAATATTATAAACACTCACTAATAGTTTCATTTTTTTTACTATGATTCTTTTATATTATTCACTTGAGCGCTTCTTAAAAAAACATTTTCTTCACTTTCATGCCCATCTACAGAAAATAACTCCTTACTTAGAATTATATATAACATTCCATATATTACACAATTCATCTAGTTTCTCTAAATGATCATCCATTAAAAAATATTATATAATACCTTCTAGAAACTGGTATATCTTTTTTACAATCAATTCATCTATTCACCAGTGCACACAACCCATCAGATTCCACCTAATATGAACCATTTTGTGTTTCTTATATCTTATGCCTCTGATTTCAACTCTTCTATTTTAATAACCTATTATTCATATAAGATATTCCCTTTCTGGATAATTTTTTCTCAAAAAATTGGATTTCGTAATTTCACCTGCTTTCACCATCTTATATTGTTTCTGCATCACATTATCATTTACATATGTGAATAATACATATATCTATATTGTATATGCACCCTATTTATAGATGATTGATTTTGAGAAAAGTTTGTATTCCAATTTAGCATTCTCTCCCAATGAAAAACTAAAATTCAAAACTCCCTTCCAAAACAATTTACTTGGATCCTTCTTATGGATTCTATAGTTTTCCCAAAGATTCTAAAAAATTAAAAAATCCACAACCTTTAATAATGTTCCTTCCAACGTAATGAGAATCATAAATATTATTCTTATGATATTTGGATCATTAAAATATAATATTATAATCATAACATTTGATTTATTTATAGTGTTTTTGTAAAGAGTTTGGAACTGGTTAAACATTATGCTACTTAAATTTCTAATGAAAAAATTGTATCAATTATTTCATCTATTGATATTACATTTGATCATACCTATAAAAACATCGTAGAATCTTATAAAAAATATTACTTGGACACTTCCCCCGTCTAGTGACCTGTATCAAAACTTTCTATATGTTCCCATCATACTCAAACCATTTTATGATAATCCTCATATAAAATATCAATTTTATGTTTTCAACCAAAATTTTATGTTTGTTGACATAGAGTGTTTTCCATGATCTATGGTTCTTCAAAAAAACTCCATTTGATGAAATTTTGGGAGATCATTAAAAGGTATTCTTCTAATTTGACTTCACCTATTTTCAATTAATCCATTTTGAAATCATCCATTTAGGACTTCATCTAATGAAATTATTTAGTATCTTCCCTTTGACCATCCATCAACAATAAAATTATAATCCTAAAATAATAACTCTTCTTAGAAAACCACAATTTTATTTCTTCTATCTGATATAATTCATCAAAAAAACAGAGGATGAACTTTTTACATAAAAATATTTTCTACCCATTCCTAAAAAATTCATGGATCATGAGATCATTTTAACTCATAATGATGGATATATTTATAATAGAAAATCATCACCATATTTTTTACATCACCAAAAAATCATTTTGATTAACACTATAAGTAATATAAATTCTCTATTCTATACAAACATATCATATGAATATCTCAATCAAGAATACTCCATCTGATGGACACTTTTTGGGTAAATTAGTGTATTATTCACTATTTTTTCTCTATTTTCTATCAGGATTAATTAAGATAGGCTTTAACGTAAATATAATATAATAAAAAAATAGTAGCACACTTTCTTTTCTTAACCCAACTACCTCTAAACATCTTTCAGCTTCATTTAATCTCCTCCAAACATCATGGTCCCAATAGATGATTTTGAAATGATACCCCAATTCCACATGTCATTTTATTTTCGAAAAAGGTATATTATCTCTCTTATATTTACTATCTGAAATAATGATTCTATTTAATGATATTTTAGATCAGTAGTATTTGGTTTCATTGAAAAAGGGGGGAAATGGTAACTCAATCAACTAAAAAAGGGGAGAAATGAATGTGTGTTTAGAAAGGGAAAGAGTGTCTTAATGGTTCATTTTTTATTATAATGTTTGGTAATGGATGATACCAATTTCTTGGTGTTTATAAAAATATTTTTAATAAACTCGTATTTCTCACACTGGTCACAGATCAAGTGGATTTTGAGTTTGTTATTATTGAATCATTGATACACACCATGATGGAAATATTTTTAGCTTTGTATGTTAAAGTAATATCTAGTTTTTTATAAATTTTTCTATGTAGTGGATTCATGGGTTTAAAGTGTGTGGAATTTCTAATGAACCCAATGTAGAATATTGTTATAAAAATCATCAAGGGGTGCTTCAAGGTTTTATTTTTTGAAAATGAAATCGAAAGGATCTTCTTTATGGCCAATATCATTTTTTCTGTAGTTTTCATGAGGTTTTAAAGAGGTTTGGGTAAGCCCTGTTATAGTCTAAAGCATTTCTTACAAAAATCTAGTTTTTTGTAGTTGTTGTATGCTTAGGCAGTGTTCTTAGAATAATATTTAATGGGAACATATAATTATAGAATCATATGAATTTAAAATTATTTTGATGTAGAATTTATAATACCTAAGAAACCATGATATAATTAGGAGGGGGTTTTCCTTACTCATGATTAATATAGGTATGGTGGATAATTCTATCTCAACCAAGACCTTCAATTATTTCCATCATTTAAAATAGAAGAGTTCCCTATTATAAATCAAAATTCATGTTTCAAACTCTAAACATACTATATATGTATGGAATTTTTATTCTTCTATTTATATATATCTTTATCTATAATAGTGTATTTGAAATTATCCATCATGTGACAGGTATTATATGGAATTTTTACCATTTTTATAATCAAATCCTATTGATTAAGTAGAATGGTTGTACAATATTTCATACCAATTGAAAATTTTTCAGAGCTTCCTTATAAATTTTATTGATCATTTAGGTTATCACTTTTAAACATCCTCTCATGATATTCGACCTCTTCTTCTGAAATCTATTTTTCCCTTTGATATTTAATTCTTATTATTCTTCCTCTATTTGTCTATCCATTTTCAACTAGTTAAGGAAAATAGTCAGTCACTCCATCTTGATATACTAAAATTTGTTGGTATTTTTAAATGGTTGTGTCATAACATTTGTGTTTCTTTTTTAGGAAAAAATTTCATCCCTTTCAATGGAATTTCATTAATAAATATAATCATAAAATTTTTCTCTTAGAATGATTACCGTTTAGATTATACATGATTACATTAATTTTGATCTATAAGGTATGTTTGTGGTGATACATAGTGCGGCCCTTCTCCTGCTATAGAATAAGCTCAATTTGGGATTGAAATCATTTCCATATTTTCTTTTATACTAATTTGGGATTTCTTTAACATATTTTTTGTTTTGGTGAATACCTTTCATCATTATATTTTCTATCAAGGAACATTCATCTTTCTTTCTATCATAATTTCTATCCTTAATGTGGATTCCTATTTTCCATCATCATATGAAATGTTATAAGTTGGTACATTCCAACACTCACCTTAATCATGGCCACATATGTTTTAATATTCTTAGAAAAGTTAAATTCCCTTGAATCTATTCATATATAGTTGAATTTTTATTTTCTATGAATCTTGAAAATTCTCAATAGGTCTTCTCCGTTCTCTAGAATTTTCATCCCTGACTATAGGCCTTATACATTCTCTATTGAGTAAGAAATTATGTCAAACCCCAATTTATCTCTTCCAAAACCTCCATAAACACATGTTATAAAAAATTATAAATCCATCTATTACCTATATATATTATTTTCCCATATTTATTTACTTTATATTTTTGGTCAAAACACCACTGTTTTTAGACCTTCAAAGGGGGTTATTTTCTTGGATATACCAGCACCCATCCTTGATGAATTGGTGGAAATTTTTGAATTTCAATCATTTCAAACATTTCTTGATTTAAATTTAATAATTTCATCAGTATATATAATTAAATTAGTATAACTAGTTTCGTATAAATATTGAGTTTAATATTTCAAAGTGATAATTAGAGGATGATCACGGGATGATTCCATATATTTCAATTTCACCACAATTTAGAGAAAATTAATTTAGTGGGAGTATATATCCTCTTCAGTTGATATTAAAAATATTTCCCTATATTTATTTAACTTATTATTAATTTCCCCATTAATTTTTTTGATTATTGTAAAATGTTATCAAGCACATTTATTATTTTTTATGTATCCTCCATATATAAATATTTAACAATTATTGTGGGTTTGTAAAAAAATATCAATTTCATGGATAACTTCCACAAATATTTTTTCATACATGATTTTTTCAAAACTATACCTTTTTTATTCTACTTAATTGAAGTAAAATATTTTATTATAAAGTGATATAAATTTTTCTTTACCCTCTACAAGGTATGTGAGAGAAATAAACTTTCAAAACTTCTTACATGGTTGGTCATCTATTTATTCAACTTTAACTTTCATTTATTAATTTTTATCAAGTACAAACATGATAACATCAAATATATAGCTGAATAATTCTCTATAAATATTATTTATATTTATATTAACATTATGGTAGATGACTTTTATCTTATTTCTAGTTTCATCTTAATAAAACTAACCAAATCACAAAATTTTCTATTGAAAATGATCATTCTCAATTAATTTGGAAAATAAATAGTTATAGTGAAACCCTAGACTGACACCCAAAGATCTAGTTCTATAAAAACATATGTTACAGATTCACTATAACACTAAATGTAAATTTAACACCCTGAGACTTTATTCTTTATTTCTTTTTAAATAAATTACATCTATTCGATAGCTTGAAACAAACACAACCCCAATTCTAAATGAATCACAATACAGTATACCATTATAACCTAGCTATTAAATACCTGTTAATAAATATTAATATATAAATTATGAAAAAAAAAATTAGTATATATATATATTAAGTAAACTCATTAGTTATTAGTTGATTTGAAGTGAAAATAAAAATCATTTGAAAGTAAAATAAACGTTTTTATAAAAATCCATTATTATGGGTGGAATTTTTTTTTATCTTAATAAATTTAATTAATAAATATTTCCTACTATTTTTAATAAAATTTCAATATTATATAATCAAATAAATTATCATTAATTTTATATTTTTTTCTAGTCATTATATAAGAATAAATCTATTTTTTTGCATAAAAGCTATATTACTCTAAAAACGTTTTCATCTTATTTTTATCGCATATTTTAAATCAATTTTTTCCAATTCTATAAATTATAGTTGAAAAATAAAACATCATGCTGAAATAAATATATCAAAATTTTCTTACAGTGAATTTTTTGAAATTTTCTTAAAGGATTAATTTTACGAAGAATAATGAAAAATAATTCCATTAATTAAAAATTATCTTTCCATTTAATGTAATAACCTATTTGATTTTTTTTAAATTAGTTATAAATTTAATATGAGTAAAATTATATTATTTTTAATTCAATTTAGATCGTTGAAATCAATTTTAAAACAGATATTTTATATAATTACTTTTTACACTTCGGAAAACATTTTCTTTGGAAACCACTTTTTATCACACTTGTGGGATTGATTTTAAAATTAATTATACCACTTATTTGAATTTTATTTTTTGAAATGAATTAAATACATGTAATAATAATAATAAATTTTATGTAATAATTTGATCTTATTTTTTTCTCATATTGAATGATTTAAATACAAAAAACTAATTAAAGTGGTTAAGGTTGAAATTGTGTTTTTCACATTACATTCACTTGTGTTAAATTTAATTTCCCACATATGTAGTATTTATGATTGATAGATTTTATTTATAATTCATAATAAATGTTATTAAATTACCTAATACATGCCTTTTTTTCATAAAAGATACATCCCCTATTAAAAAAACTTCTTCTCGTTGGGAAACCTAAAATTCTAAAAGTGAGTATCCTTTGAAGATTACGAAATAACATATTTAAAAAATATTTACATTTTATTTTCTCAAATTTTAAGTTAAAATGTATTAAATCTAGTCCATTTTATATGAATGTTTTAGGAAATTCAGTTGAGAGTGACTTCCCGTTATTTAATAGTTTTGGGTATTTACAAATATACTACACCCCAATTATAAAATAAAACCTCCTTCCCTCAATTATTCTTTCCTCATAAGACACTTATCTCAAACAAAAAAATACCAAATCACTCCCCAAAATCATTATCCACATTCTATAAATTTTATTCTTCCAAAATAATGAAATCTAGGGTCCATAATAAGATATCCAAAGGGGGTTTTCTAATCATGTGTAATTGTGTTTAGTAAGATCACTATTTTTACTTCTTATTTTACCACTGTCATTCTTGTATTAATAATTCCAATATGATAACACCATTATCTACCATATAATAATATAATAATATTTTATTTTAATAGATTATACACATATATGCTTCCATAAAATGGGAAACAAAGCTGTTAATCTTGTGTGTGCCAGACTACCACCTCATGAACCAATGAAATTCGTTTTCCACAACCACCTCTAATAGTTTTATATAGTGTTGGATTTAATGTGTATATATTATATTAAAAAATTATTTATCATTATTAAAATTTAATATGTCATTTAATTTTTTAGATTTCTATTCACTGAAAAATGACAATGCCATTCTTATGTACATGTGGAATACCACCTCCATGAAGCGATACTATTTTTTTCTTCATCACCACATCACATGGATAATATATATATATGTGTGTGTGTGTGTGTGTGTTTCTGTGTGTATTCAATGAAATAATATGATATTTTTGATGTATTTATATTTATTAAATGATAAAAAAATAATTACCTTCTTTCCATAATGATCATCGAAAAATGGAAATGTTACTTATGCGTATGTACAACATATTATCTCAATGATTATAACATTGAAAATTTATTATAACCACATTTAATGGTTGGTTTAAAAAGTATAATTTGTGTATAAAAAATTTAATTATTCAATTATTATTATTATTATGAAGATTATTTGAAAATGGCCTTATTTACCATAGTCAACTTATCATATTAATTTTGGACATATGAACTGATATCATCAAAATGTCCTAAGTGAAATTAGTTGATTAGGTACGTAAATTTAACATAGTAATAACTAAAATGAAAATAATAATAAATAAATAAAAAATTATCTTAATAAAGTATATATTTAATTTTTTGGTACTATTCTTGATGATAAAAATCGTACCTAATGAGTCAAACCTGAGGTAAGGGATTCTATCTCAATTTCCTTTAATTAAGGAATATTTGATTCTTATGCACGAATTTATTTTATATTGAGTTTTTAATGGCCATTTACATGTTATAAGATGAATTCTTCATAATTAATGTCATTTTATGTTTCAATTAAAATTATTTTATCCAATGGTAGTTTACATAAATGTTACTAAATGGTAAGGGGTTTCATAATTCAATTTATATTCAATATTTTATATTATTTATTCATTGTATTTTATATTAAAATATTTTTTAATTAACTATTTTTTTAATTTTATGTTTAATTTACACATATATTATGTGTTTTTAAATTTTATAAAAATAATCAATTCATCAATTAATTCTCAATTCAGCATTTTGGTCATTGTAAGGGTTCATCATCTCAAATTTTCTTCTAGGGGACATATGTTATATTGTACACATATAATCTTTTATAAGGTGTATCTATTACACAATTGATATTTGATATCCATAATATATTTTTATTTACGATATTTAATAATTCATTTGATATTATTTATTTCATTGGGGTTATGAATATAAATTCACCAATGTAGTAAGGGTTTATTTCATAATATAAACATTATTTAGGATTGTTTATGTTCAAGTATTCTATGGGGTAATTATAGGATATTTTCATATTGAATCCAATATATTTTAAAAAGTGTAGTTATTCTTTCAATTTTACTCTTTTACAAACTTGAAAGATAATTTTTTTTAGAAAAAGATACTATTTTCTATTTGGTTGGGAATTTTTCTCATGTCCCTGTTTTATAAAAATGTTTTTAATAATGATTTTAATATTCTATAATGATTTATTAATTTACATTTTACCACTAATTTATTTTTTTAAAAATAGTTTAAAAGGAATATTCATATCATTTTCCTAATGATGAACTTTTTTACCTTTCTCAAAAAAATGTTAATGGAATATTTACTTTAATTTTATCAGTATGAATATAATTTCCCACTATCATAACCATGAAAAACCTTGATAATTCATTTAAAATTTTAATGATTTATTTTCAAATAAAATTATTTTCATAATTGTCTAGAAATTTTCAGATTTGAAAAGTTATTTTCAATGTGAAAAGTGTATTGTCCTCAAGAATTATTTTAATGATATTTTAATGGAATTTATACTCATCCAGGATAAAACCCCTTTATTTTAGTTATTATCTACCATTGATATGTTGTAGTAATTCAATAATTATTATTTCTAGGTATTATTTAAGATATGTTTAATTGGTGTAATTATTAAAATTTGATATTATAGTTTTCAATAACAATGATTATGTTGATTATTTGTGGAATTCCCCCCCCCACCCCTTCATATAAAGAATTCATTATTACGATTATGTGATGAGGGGGGCACGTGATATCCTATTAATGAATCGGTAGGTCCAATGAGATATTGTAGTTTTGATATTTGGACGAGCCCACTCCCATTAATGCAATACTTCTTGGAATAAGGCCTTAATGGTATTTTTATGATGTCAAACTTAATGAGATTATCTATCGATGTCGGTGTCATTATTTAACTATTTATGATATACTTAGATAAGTTTAAATCTCATTTGATTAGTTATATGGAATTATTTTATCATCATTAATTCCATTAATAACATTACATAAGTTCAAGTTATTGATTAAATGGAAGGTTTTTTAGTTCATCAACATACAATATTAAATACCACATATTTAATCCTGGTAGATTCAACTATATGTAACTTTTATTGAGAATTTGAGCTCACCCATTATTTTGTTTCCATTCAGAGGATATGAAGATGGAATATTTAAATGAGTTTTGGGGTGCATAATATTTACCTTCAATATGTTGTATGTTTATGTTTCAAATATATTGTGATATTTAAGTATGTATCTTGTTTTCCAAGACTAATAAAATATTTGTTTCTTTATGATGTGATCTATAGTATCTTATACCAATATAACAACGTAACCACAAAATCTGGGCAAATAGGTTCATTTTATTTATTGTAAAAGCCTAGATATAACATTCTATAATTACGTTATCAGTAATAAATTCTGAATTTATTTCTTTCAATGATATTTTTAGGTTTATAATTTTATATAATTAAGAAAAATCATATACTAACAAAGATTATTTACTTTGTATCAAATAGGAAGTTTTTCCACATTATATATGAAACCACATAATCTATAATGTGTCCTAAACAATGCCTATAAATTATTTGACATGTGGTATCCATATAAACATGTAAATTATACCCATTTTCTTCATAATAGTTAGAAATTAATACATAATAAAGGGTGATTTCAAATTCTCATCAAGGGAAAAATATATCTGATTAAATAACGGAATAAACATGGAAAAAGTATTAAGTCCGGAATAGTTCAACAACATGAATCCATAATAAAATTGAAATGGAGACCATGTCATTTCCATGAATATGAATAAAAATGTATATATCATAAATATTGATCTATTACTTGTAGAATTCATAATGTTAGAAATCAAAAACCTAGAGTTAGGGCTTTGTGGGTTGACACATTACCGATCATTAAGACTACAATCAAGAACGATTACTGAATTGGGATGGCATACAACAAATACCCTAAAATATTTTTCTCATGATACCTGTTAATTAATATATGGGGATATATTATTATGTCCCCCACCCATCACGTAATTATGTTCAATGAATTCAGAATAAGAGTCACCAATACATTTTATAACCTTCCCTGAGGAAGCAGTTATTGAATAAAACTTGGCTATCAACAATACAAGGAACAAAAAAATAAAAAATTAACCTCAATTATTATTCAATAATTATATTTAATTAAAATAATTTTACCATTTTAAATAAAGGGTAAATCGTATCATAACTCATCTATAGAAAGAAGGTAGATGGTCAAACAATACAATGATGAATTCTTAATAACTGTATGTGTTTGAATAACACCATTTGACACACCAATTATTTTTAACTTATCAATAATATAACATAATTTCTGGTTAAAAATCCGAAAACACGAATCATTTAAAATTTTATGTTCACACCATATATATCATTGTTTATAAGACTAAGTTAGTAGTGGAATAACATGGTCATAATCTATTCAGAGAGAAAAATGTGGATGGATTCAAAATAAAATATCCCTTGAATTGAGAAATATTATTAAATTGGTTTATGTAGTTGGAATATATATCCCCAAAATGGTATTAAAATCAAAATCAACAGAAAAAATGTACCCAAATTATGTGAAATATTTTCAATGAAAGGTCATAACAAAATGAACAAAAATTGAGTTACAAAAAAACTTCTACCATGGAAATAACTAAATATATATCCACTTGATTAAAATAAAATTATTTTGATAGTAAATCACATGATATATAATTAAATTACTTATATAACATTTTTGATATAGTAAATCAATATAACATCATATGAAGGGAACATGGTGCATAACATGTATCATTTTTTAATGAATTAGAATTGAGGATACGAAAACCCATATAGCTTGGGTAAAATAGTATCCAAAACTATAGGAAACATTTGGCATGTAAATAAACATAAAAAATCAGTATATAATGATAATTCATGATTTGATATCACATATAGGTAGTATATAAACCACATGAATGAAAGAGGGTTTATAATACTAAACATATCTCAAAGTAATGAATTTCAGAGGAAATACCCCTACCTCTTATTCTTGACATCCTGGAACATAATTTAGCTATATGTATCACAAAGATATATATTATAATTTCATAATTAATAACATTTTTCAAATCCATATTCATTTATAATCTTTTTAAACAGTTATTTTCCATATTAATTTTGTTGATTATTCACATCAGGTGTTTATAGTTTTGATTTTTTCTACTGGATTCATCAAATCATTTCTAGGGCTCATTATTCCATGAAATTTCACCATTAATAGATCATTAAACATAATTTTATGTTGGAATTATAATTATTTATGATGTTTGAAACTCCTTTAAGGAGTTTCTTAGTCTTTATCATTGAACATAACATTAATAACAAGCATGTTTCAGTGATTTTTAATAATCAAAGTGTGTTTTCTTAACTAGTGAATTGTGTATAGATATAACATATCAAGAACCAATAAAAATTATTTTTTATATATGTATATAATATTTAATAACTAATTATTTTCCTATATACATTCATGTTATAAATTCATATTATGGTTCAATTAGGTGGTTAAATTGACTCAAACATGAATTTTCTCTCATTTAGTGAATGATTACATGGTGGTTTTTTATAATATCATTATAATATACGAAATATAATATTGTTTTTATTTATTAGTGTGATATATCATAATTTTAAGGATTTATAAAAATAATTAATGGATAGGGAAATATTACACAATTTTAATACATGATTATCCCCTTAGAATACTTATTTTAAATGATTAGATTAACGATGAATGATTGTTGACGATATTCTTAATATGTTTTTATATTTTATATACAAGAACCATAATGATATCATTAATATCATATTTATCATTTAATATTATCCTTATATCTATCATTGTATGGTGGTGATAAAAAAATCATATTATGTCGTTTAGATGGTAGTCCACAAAATGCACGAACGGTGATTTTAATTTTCTTAAAGGATGTGGTAATCAAATAAAAAATGATAATACATATAATATAGTAAAATTATAGTATACAAATGATAAAAATATAAATATAATAGCGTGTCTAATATAAATTTTAAATATTATAATTAAGGAGAAAATCTAAGTAGTTTATAATACTCATGACAAGGACTTGAATTTTCTTTGGGTGTACCCTAGGAAATGAAATACTTATGAAATATAATGTTAACCAGAAGATATTTAAATTTATATTGGGTTATATGTCGATAAAATTTGTAGACTTTCAGGAGAAAATTATAGGTAAATGTGTTCCTTTAATTGGTGAAGATGTTACCCTTTTATAAGTGAAGGGAGGATAGCTTGTGAGTGACCCTTACATTTTAAATAATGTAAGGTTACTATTGAAGTGAAAATGGCTAAAAATAAAAAACATAGGAGAACAAATGAGTTTGGATTAGAAAACAGAACAACCACTTTTTTAGGTGTATTTGTGTTTTTAAAATATTTTTTATTTTAGATTTTTTTCTTTTACTTGAATTTACATTAAACATGGTAATTAATTTCTAACCTTAATAATTAATTATAATGAAAAAATATTAAGATTAAAATTTTAATTTACTTTGGGGCTTATAATTTTAATTTGGAAATAATTTCATCAAAAAAAATTATAATGGTTTGAACATTTTCAATTTCTAATAGTGTGAAATTTTAATTTTAATCTAAACACACATAATTATGTAAAAATGGTTTTTGTTAAATAAAAATTATAAACCAAAAATATAAATATAAGATACAATTATCTTGGACACTAATATTAATGACATGAGTTTATTTATTATAAAAAATATAAATTATATGAGGCAGTTATGGTAAAAAAAAATCTGAATCTCTCTTGAAAAATAATTAATTCAATGAAATGATCGAAATCATTCTTTATACTAATGTTACATTTTAATTAGTTATATGAATTATTTCCATAGATTTTATAAGTTCAAAAATATTTTAAAATAAATAAAGTTATTCTGAAATTTCAAATTTTTTTGAAGAAGATTATTAATAAATTTTTATTTTATTCTCGAACAGTGTTAAATTAATTAAAAATATAATTTTATTGAAAAGCATATTTTTTTACTAAAAACAAATGTTTTCAAAAAAATCTATACAATTAAAGCTATGAAAACTTTGATTTATGGAATTAAAAAATTAATTCATTCTTGTTAATTTAATTTTTCAGAATCTACAAATTTATCTTTGGAAGAAAATGATAAAATATAAAGTAAACCGATTTTTATTGTAAAATGTCATGTTTGTATATTATCTCATAATATTCATTTTTTATATCATTTACAAACTAAATTATTTATAACTAATTATTAATATGAAACATAATTTAGCATTAATTATATGTCCTTTGAAATATAAATGTGAAACACCTTGAACGTAAATTTTGAAAAACAAATTCTAAACAATAAATAATATTATTAGAAGTTTTTTGTAAACTAATTGAATTTAATTCATATTAATATTATGATTAAAATATTATTTACATTTAATTCATAAAATTGTTACTGCAACTCATTACTAAAAATTAAATTGTTAGTTTTTAGTGTCGTTACTTAAATGATTATATTTTATCTAAATATATCATGGTTTCATTTAATTTCGGTGTTTCATGCAGATAAATCTATCAAAAAATTGAATTATTTATATGTTATCATATAATAGAATTCTAGGGTGATACATAATTTTCTCCTCAAATAAATTTCATCCTTATAAATTATGCCAAAATATCAGAGTAATTTCTATTGGGAACTCATAATTAACCATACACACCTAGATAGCCATGGATTTATTTACGATGTGGAATGAGATTTATCTTTATGAGAAATAATTTTATGTTATTTATAAAGAGTGTAACCCATTTCAAATTCCAGATTGAATTATTAAATTTGTTTTTTATCTAGGTATGTAAGTAATAACTTCCCACAAACCATGAAAATGATATAAATTATATTCATACCATTAAGGGTTTTTATTTATGTTTCCTTATCCTGTAATGGGTGAAAACTTACATGAAATTGGACTCTAAAAAATTTCGATTGAAAATTCACTATCTGATTTATTATTAGATTTTTCACATACTTTTCCGGGATCTAATGGTTGTTGGTGACAATCACCCTCATTTTCCCTTGAATTAAGACATTGTTTCACATAACTCCCAACACCAGTACATTTAATGAAATTTAATTTTATAAACTCAATATTTCCATTACACTTGTGAGTTTGAAAACCTTAATCTACAGACTTATATAATTTTTTTATCCCTTTAAGGTTATTTCACCCAAAATTCTTCTTGTATTTTTTTAAATATAATAATTTTAATTATCTTTACTTCATTGTCTCTCTCACTTAATCATTCATGAGACTCTCACTTTCTCACCCTAAGTGGTTTTTTATGATAAAAATAATGATGAAGATGATCAATATACAATAGGGGTGAATTGTATACTTTAAAAATTCCTTTGGAACCTTTAAATATGGTATAAACCTTCTAATTTTTTAATAATGTTAAACTAGGTAAATTCACAACTCTTCTTAGTTCTACGCACTTTCTAGATTCTTAAAATATGGTTCTGGAAATAAAAATTAAGAAAAGTTTACATGATCAAACATTATACCTTATAACATATAGAATCTTACTAATTTGAGTACAAATACAAGAAAGTATAAGATAGTAATACCTTCCTTATTAATAATAATGTAGTGGAGAACAAACTTGAAACAATATAAGTAAAAATTATGAAATATTTTTAACCCAAAGAGTAGGGTATCCAACAACCATGGATAAAGGTCCCTTGATTTATACTTTCAAGAATGTTTGTCTTACCCACACCAGGGTAAGCCCTCGATATGAATATCGGAGTCTGTTTTGTTATCCCCTCAAGCCCTCAAACATAAAGGTAGTCGACACCTCTTTGTTTCTATCCCTAGATGTCTTTGAATGTACTCAGCAACATTCGGAGTCACACGATGGAATTCTGAACAAGTATTTCAGTACGCAAAAATCATTAAAGTATCTCTATCTAGAAATAACTTCAGCAGCATGTAATCTCTATATTGATCAACGTGTGAGTTTATATGAAATGGTCCAAATGATCTTCTATTTATACGATCCTCTTCAACAGTCGGGTCCCTCCTCCAACATTCATATTTTTCCTTGAATATCAGAGGGATCTGTACACATGTCACTCAAAAAATAGTTAGCTAGTAATAGAATGCACTACATCATTTTATAACTCAAAATATAGTAATTAAAATATGGTTTCTCAACCAAATTAAATTTTTTTGGAGGCCAAGGAAAAATAGAATTCAGAATCTAAGAGAGTAAACATTTGGAGTCTGTGTTCCAAGGATATACGGATTCTGTTTTTCAAGGAATTTAGAAACAAAATTATATAGATTTTGGAGTATAAATTCTAAGGAATTCGAAGTCTGAATTCTATGGAATTAAAACCCTGAATTCTAATCAATTCAGAGTCAATATTATAAGGAATTAAGAGTCTGAATTCTAAAGAAATCAGAGACTGAATTCTAAGAAATTTGGAGTCTAAATTCTAAGGAATTCGGTGTTTGAATTCTAAAGAATTGGGTGTCTTAATTCTAAGGAATTCAGAACCGGAATTCTAGGTAATTCAGAACATTTATTTCCAAGAATTCGGATTCTAAATTTCATAGAAATCAAAGACTGAATTTTATAGAATTTGGAATCTGAATTCGGATCCTAAAAACAAAATACTCTATATCTACTTATTTATAGAATTCTGAGGTTTTAGTTGTGAAACCAAGTTTTTTTACTTAGGGATAAAAGGATTTAGATTTAGAGAGGATAAAATATGAACATTAAAAACATGGTAAGGATAAATTTCTTTGGGATGAAAATTTTTCCTTATTAAGATAAAACTTATATAAAATTAAATTTTTCTTATGTTAGGGTGTTTGTGATTTTCAAAACATGAAGGAATTGAAAATTCATAAGGATACCATGTTAACTCAAAAAATATGGGGAATCAACTATGTTCACATTGTTAATAATATTTCATGATATTTTTATTAGCATCATCATAAGGTTTATCACTCTAGATCCCATTCTGATGGGTTATTCATTGAAGAAATATTTTCATTATCCCTTATACCCATAGTTCCTTCTAGTTCCATACGTTACAAAAAGATCTAATATGATTGGTGGTCATTATAAGTGATTAAAAATAAAAATATAGAATATAATTTATCCTCAATATGCCTCACTTTATAACACTATAATTTTAGCCTATAATTTTTAAAACTCGTCCTATATCAGAATGTATTCAACCTATATAACTCTCAATTCAATGTATATCATTACTGGTATAACCTAGATTAATTTGAGTTGAGTTCTATCCAACATGTTAACATAATTATTAAAATAGATATCCCAAATTATAGTGAACATTCATAAAATATTCAAATCCCAGTAATAATTGAAATCAATACTCTCAAAATCCAATATATCCTTTCTCAAACAACATTAGTCCTTCCTGTAATCTTATACCCAAGTATGCATATAAAAAAATCATATAATATCAATAACAATCCTTTCAGAATTTTTTTTAATATCCATGACATTAAACCACACCAAGATTATATATTCCACTAAAACTAAATTCATCATTATCACTCAGATGGTATTAACCCCTAGTTCATATGGTCACTCAATAGTCACTATATATCATAATCCCAGAAATTGGATGAAATTATCTAAAAAAATAATTCAATTACCCATCCCAAGGTTACAAATTAATATCAAACATAATTCAATAAAATCAATTTACCACTTATTACATCAACATCATCTATATATTAAATAAAATAGTTCATTACTCCTTAATCATGTGTTCTCTAATAGTAATCCATAAAATATACCTTGATATAAAATCACATTTCAAGGTTATTGATACCATTTAAAATATGTTTCCAAAACTATAATGAATTGCTATTTAATATCCATAATTAATTTTTTTGTATAATCCTCAATGATATTTCCAATATACAAAAATTTCATTGATAAATATCACTTCAGTAATTAAAATATCTAAGAGTATACAAAATTATTTTTTTGTTATTTTATCAACCTAAAACCAGATGACTTACTCGGAAAATCACTCTTTCTATCATAATAGACATAAAATAAGTTGGTTCATAAATATAATACGATTATCCAAAGCATATCCCTGCATAGTGTCACTATCGATGTGTAGTCTTAGTCCCACTCATCATATCTCAAAGTGATGATTGAATCATTTCTTAAATAGCACTTTTTAGAAGGATTATAACTAAATGTATTTGTACCGTAACTTCCTATACATTCAAATATCTATAAATATATTTATTAATAGGAAAATACATAATATCTAATTTACCAGAACCTTAAGATGTTACCCAATACATAAGCTTATTCATAAGGGTTATGCTAAATGTTTGTTATCCAAATCACCAAATTTAATGTTCATTATTTCCATAAAATTAAATGTTATACTTAACCGAAATAATTATCTAAACATTTTAACTTTGGATAAAATCTAACTTTTAAACCTTTAAATTATCCTCAATAAAAATAATAATCTCCAAATTTATCTAATCTTATCCATTGATACAAATTTTGATGCACCAAACATGCACTCCTATATCTAGTACTATAAAAACATACATTATGAATTCACTATGTTACCAAATATAAAATCCTAGATACAAATATCTATGATTATAAAATAAATAATAACTATTGAATCTATTACATATGAAGGATGTTTTTATGTATACATATTTGGATAATTATGAAACATTATAAATCAATAATGAAAATATTCATGGTATAAAATTATAAATTTTTTCCACTGCATATCTAAAACCAATTAATTTATATTGGGTCTTCAATATTTCCCATAAATTATTTCACATGTTAGATATTTCGATCATGTCAGGTGTAAAAATTTTCTTCATAACTTGAGGAAATGGAAACATTAGAAGAGGTGAGCTCATATTCTCATTATGGGAAACATATAACTATAGCAATCATGAAGTACACATGGAATAATTACAATGAATAGAATACTTAAAAATTCAGTTCTAAAATCAAATTGAAACTAAGAACATGATATATACAAGAAAATAAATTAAAACATTTATATCAATAATAACGATCATAGATTGATTGAATGGAAAATTCTAGACATCAAAACCCTATTTACAGGGCCTTGTTCCAAGGCACTTTACTTATCATCAAGACCATATTAAATATATTATTCTGAATTAGGAAATCATACATTAAATAACAAAATATATTTTTCCCCATGAGACATATCAATGAATTAGGGATCCATATATTTCTAGGTCCCACCCATCACCAAATTAATTCTGATGAAATAACCATAAGATTCATCTTGACCTTTCATAACATTCTTTGAGGAACCTCTTACTGAATAATAACATAGTTATATATGTAATAGAGAAAACCTAAATAAATACATAATATACATAAATAAGTTGTAAATAATAGTCAATATAATGTAAAACCAAATAAAAATCATTTAGATAAAGAAGGTGAATGGTCAAAGGATACATAGTAAGCTTTATAATAATCATATGTATTAGAATAAAAAAATAACAAAAATACCATTCCCATTGTAAAAAGTAAAAATTATTTAAAATTTAAAGAGAAATATATATAGAACAATAGTTATATGGCTAAATCAATAATATAATACTATGATCTTAAGTCATTCGAAGAAAGAATTTATATGGTTTCAAAATAATGCATCCCATGAAGTGAGAAATATATTTCAAAGGGTTTATGGGGTTGAAATTCATAACCCCATAAAACATATATAGAATACCACATAATACTATAAAATAGAAGAATGTACAAATATAATATTAATTAAGTTCAAATAAAGATCCCCACATAGTGAATTAAAAGTGTGATACCAAAATAAATTACCACCAGGGAACTAACTAAATAAACAACCACATGAATAAGGGAACCTGATTTGGATAATAAATACCATGAAATATAATAAAATAAATAACATAACATTCATGGGACAGTAAATAAATATAATATTATAATAAAAAATTATATAACATGTAACATGTCATAATGAATCAGAATTGAGATTAAGAAAACACACACAGCATGAGTATTAGTTTTGTCAATACCCTTTGATAGAGAAAGAATATAATTGAACTTAATATACCAATATTTAAATATATTTAATGATATCATATCTGGAATAGGTTTTATATATATCTAAAAATAAAATTATGTGCATAATAAAAAACATGTCTTAAAGAGAGGAATTTGAGATGAAACATCCATACATATTGTTCCTATCTTCCTCATACATACTTTATCCTCTTGTATCTAAAACATATATATTATAATCATCTAGTTAATGGCCTTAATCGAACATATTTTTAATTTTTAATATCCATAATTGTTATTCTCTTTATGAAATCTATTGAATTTTCACATTGGTTTTTATAGATTTTTTAGTTTGTACTAGTTTCAAAATAGTGGTGATTTTGTGATTATTATTTCAAAGACAATCATTAATAGAAAATTAAAAATTCTTTTAGGGATGATATATAATTATTTAGGATCTTTAAAATTTCTTTTATGAGTGTCTTAATCTTTATCCATAAATATGGAATTGATTATAAGAATGTTTTTGTAATTTTTAATAATCGAAGTGTTTGTTATTTATTAATTGATTAAATATTTATATAATATATATATAAACAAAAATAAAAATTATTTGCAAACTTATATCATATTTTATAATTATTTATGTTCCTATATTCATTCATGGTATAAATTCATATTATTTTTAAATTAGGATGTTAAACTTACCCAAACATGAACATACCCTAATTTAGTGAAAGATTATGAGGTGGTTTGGTTTTAATATCATTATAAAAGAATAATAATGATATTATTTATTTTTTATTAGTATTATATATCATAATTCGGTATATTTTTAAAAATAATTAATGGATATTTAAAAATTACAAAATTTTAATAATATAGTATCCTCTTAGTACGCTTATTTTAAACGATTAAATAAACAATGATTGTTTATTGGTTGTATAATTAATGGGTATTATATTTGTCATTTAATAAACATATTTATATAATTAACATTATATATACCCATTAATAAAAACCATATGTATAACCATGTAATGTGGTGGAGGAAAATGAGACACATTACATCATGGAGGTGGTAGTCCTAACAACGCATGAATGGATGTTTTTTAATGGATTGGGTAAATGAATAAAAAAGTGGTAATAACCATAATATAATAAAATTAAATTTTATAATTGATACTAATATAATTATATTAGTGTGAATAGAATAAATAAGAAATATTATAATGAAGGATAAAAGGTATGTTGTTGATAATTTCGACAGAAGTGTTATCAATTTTCCTAGAGAGTCTCCTTGAAAATTAAGTCCGTATGATTATTATTGGAGATATTTTTTTTAAATTTGTATAGGGATATAATATTATAAAATAATTATAATTTAAAGTGTAAATTTTAAGGAATGGTTTTTTATGCCATTAAGGTGTCACCTTTTTAATAGTTAATGGAATGGTTGTTTTAGGAGTTACCCTTACATTTTATATAATGTAAGATCACTATTAAAGGAAAAAAGGAAACAGAATGGAAAATATTTCAGACTAAAATTATATTGTGTGGAAACTCACATAAAACACTCCTTTTTAGACATCATTTAGTGTTTTGGGGTTTTTGTTTCATCTTTTTGTCTTTTACCCTAATTTACCTTTACATTGATAAGTTATTTCTATTATTAGAAATTAATTTTAATGAAAATAATTATGATTAACTTTTTTTCAAAATTTGATACTTATAATTTTAAAATTTATGTCCATTTTATCAAATAAGATTTATTATGGTGTAAAATTTTAATTTTAACTAAATACACTTAATCATGTAAAAATAGTTATTAATGACATCTTGTTTTTAATATTTTAAATAATATATAAAACAATTATCGTGGATAATAATATTAATCATATAAATTGATTCAAAATAAAATAAATAAAGGATATGAGGATTTAAAATCCAAAATAATCTAAATGTAACTTAAAAAATATTTGACTAAATGAAAATATTGAAAATAGAATTTATATAAAAGCTAATATTTAATTAGTTATAAACTTTTTTCCATTTATTTTTTGAGTTCAATGAATATTTTAAAATGAATAATTTTTTTCGTAAAATTAATATTTTATTTTATAAAAATACTTATAAACATCAATTTAATTATTATATAACAGAAAACTCATAAAAATTACATTTTTATTAAAATCCACATTTTTCAACTAAAAATTATTGTTTCAAAATAAGATCCAAAACTCATTGTATGTTTATTTTCATATAATAAATTAAAAAATTCTGTAACATTGAATTAATTTTAATTTCAAAAATCTATAAATTATGTTTTTAATAATTTCATTAAATAAAATAAAAAACTTTTTTTATTTGAAAATGATATTTTCAAATATTAATTGTTATTATTAATATTTCATATCATTTACCAAAACAACGTTGTTAAAAATAATTAATATAAATAAGAATTTATCATTAATCATATGTTTCTCGAAAAAGAAATGTGTGTCACAAAAAATAAAATTTTTAAAACTAATTTTTTAAATAATAAATGATATTTGTAATCATTTTAGTTAAACTAATTAATTTTCATTCTTATTAAAATTTGTGATTATTTTATATTTATGTCTAATTCATAAATAATTTTATAATATTTATTCATGGTAGTTTAAAATATAGTTTTTAGCGGTTATACTTAAATATTTATAACTCCACTAAATAATTTCTATTATGTTTAATTTTGGTGTTGTGTACAGAGAATGATATAATAAAAATATACTTATTTCAAGGTAATCATATGGGGGGATGGCTTCAGTGGAAGGGATTTCTGCTTTATATGATTTTAGTTAACCTAATGGAATATAAGGCTTCATTAGAATGTCCCCTTTGTAGATGGTGGAAAAATTCCTCACTATAGTGAACTTTGATGGATATATGTTTGACAATTTTTAGAAGCAGTGGTGTATAAAGGATGTGTAGCATGGATATATTCTCAATGTGTTGTCCCTTCAACATATATTCTTTCATCAAATCCATGGTTTGGGATTGGGGACACATTGATGAAAGGGATATATTTCTCACGTGAGGGCAGGTAAGAATGTGATCTCATAACGCTTGTAAATAGGTAAGCATTTGTTCGTTGCCCATATTTTCTGGCTGAGAGTGACATAACCTTGGATGACTGGAAACTTATTAAAGTGCATCTTTATTAATTATGGGGTTTATGATTAAAAATTCATCTCACTGGTGCGACGATTATTACAATTAATTTTTCCTTCTGATGTAGTGAAGATAACGGTGTGGGGTTTTGGTACCATTTCCATTAAGTTAGTCTTACTTCACATTCATGAGTGGGACTCAATCTTCAATATGATGGAGGCTTCTAACTCCGCAGTACAATTTTTGGTGAAAGTGTTTGGACTGGATCAGATATTATGGAATCACAAAATTCTTCACGACATCAACTTTTCTATCATTATCCCGATTAAGATGGAAAATTAAACTGAACTGGTCATATATTTAATAATGACCACTTCTTCGTTAAAGTTGTTTTGTATTCATATTTAGTTAGAATAGGTGTTTTTATCTACTAATAGTGATGAATTAGAGCTATGAATTGAATATTTTATAACCCCTCAATTCTACTCAGAATGTAAGGTAATTGGGCATAAAATGGAACAATATGCAAGAAATTGAATGATAATTATTTTTTATTCAGGGCCACGGTAAGGACAAGTGTTTCAAATGTGGTCTGAAGTACTCTACTAGTATTTATTTTAATCTATAGGAGGTACACATTGTGAATTATAGTGCATAATTCCCTCATTTGGGTAATGGGAAGTCTCCCCATACTTTAATATTTCTCCTGCTAGGGAAGGTACTAGATTCTATGTGTTTATCCTCCCGTTTCTATGGGGATGAAGGCCTATTCCCATCGCATAGTGTAGGATACACAACAACATGTTTTAGATGATATCCAATATGATTCTCAAAATGGTGAATAAGGATCTGATTTTATTAATAATTCATGGTTTGATATAGCTTCTGATTAAGATTCATCAATATATTTTGTCCCCTTAAGAGGAATTTCATGTTATAAATTGAGGTCTTATTCTAGGAGTGTGTTAGATAGAGGTCAGGCTGATGAGATGCATGATAAATTGGTTCACCTACTATGAAGTTGGGATTTCCCAAGGATACTCTAAGTGTGATTCATTTTTCAATGTATGATATAGAACATCATATTAGACCTAGTGGGACATCAATAGATTATCAATTCATTAATGAGGATGATGACCTACAGTTTGATAATCAACATCTAAGGTAATATAAACTAATTACAGAAAGTTCATGTAAAATAAATTTAAATATAATACATGTAGAGGGATTTCAATTATTCATCCATTGGAAATCCAGTGCAAATGTTACATCTGGTCTAACCTCGATGTTGGATGACCCTCTACGTTCTATGTCTTTGTAGGCTTCCCCTTGAGAGAATGAAAATCTGTATAATTCATTGAATTCAGAGTGGTCTAATCCACTTAACATTAATTACATAATATAAATTTCTATGACACTTTTGGAATGGAAATAGAGGAAGACAATTCTAAATAATGGGAAAATAATTTTACAATTATACATCCTAAAAATTATAAAGGTGAAATGCCTATGGAGGGTCTTTGTAAGGAAGTGACAAAATGGGTTTTCTCACAACATAAGGACTATTATTCTTAGATGGATCTATATTTGTTTTATTTTAATCACTATTTAATAGTATAAAAGTTGTTATATATTGACATTGAAGATTTATTACTATCCAATAAAATGATGAACCTTTAGGATCTATCATAGATGTTCTGGAATTTCTCCATGTCGAAAGACACATCTGAATCATTATCAGGAGAAGAGTTGGAGGCTCCATCAATGGTAAAGACATGGTAGAGGGGTTGACTTCTAAATTGTTGTGTAATAAACCCTAGGAAATTTATATATATAGGGAATTTTAGGTGATAAAATTCCATTATCTTCAATATTTTGACTGGGTATTTACTTCCTTTTTTGAGTTCATCTATTTCCTTATTATTTAATTTTTTGTAATAATTTTTTTGACATTGGGTTTTTTCCAAATCCATTACTGAGCCAATTTAAATAAAGATAATAATATATTTTAATTTTTTGTTGTTATGGTTATGATTTTGAGAACATTCAATTAGTTTTTTAAACTTATTATAATTAGATTTCTTTTTCTACTTCCCTACCTCTCATTTCTTCTTTTTCTTAAATTGTTTGGCCAAAACATCTATTTTAGCAACGATAAGTATGGAGATTTAATTCTACATTTGTATAACTTTTTAATTTTATAGAAATTTTCACTTCATGTTATTTGGATAAACTAAATGGGGTTAAAATGGTATATTTAATTAGAGGATACCTATTAGCTCTAACACCAAATGTAAGTACCTAGGTTTGGTGGATCATTGGGGGTGAATTAGTGATCTATTTTTATGATTTTTTCTCTTTAATTCAACATCTTATATTGGTTAATGTTTTGATCAAATCTTATTATGTCTCTTAACCATACATGGATAATGGATTAAATAAATGGCACAAAAGCTAATGTAATTTTACAATATTTGGGTTTTATATCCTGATCCTTTTTGTGGTTGGTTATACACCTCAACAATAAATTATTCAGCTTTTAACGCAAACTATGAAACGACATTGTCTCTCTCTATGCTTATATGATATCACATCATGTTATAAAATATCCCACTGTATTGTCATTATACTAAATGAAATAGTTCACTTCTCCCCACTAGTTAATTATATCTTATATAGCTCAATTATCACAATCGAATAGAGTTCCTCACATAGTTAGAGAATTCCTCATTTAAAAAACTATTGATTAGTATTATGAATTCTTCTTCTTTTTAGTATAAAACATATCATCCTTGAAATTATTCTCTTTTTTACTATGGAATTCCATAGTTTATTTCCATACATGAAAAATTTACATCATTTTCCTATATCTTTTATTTCATTGATACATGTATATGTTCTGTTTTTAATTCCATGTCGAGTTCACCTTTTTCCACATTAATGTGTTTCATTAAGTAATAGCAGGGTCAGATCATACTCATCTTCTTCTCCATGTTTTATATTTTATATTCATATAATTATAAATAATTTTAAATTTTTATTTAATACATTTAAATCCACACCAATATGAGATCTTCTCATAATTAAAACATATTTTTAATCCTTGTCAATCCATTCTATAAATCATCCATAAAAATAAGAATATTTCATCCTTTTAATTTCTAAAAAATAAATTTATTTAAATATTATTATATATTCATCTATTTGACAATCGAATTATGTCATATGACCTAAAACATATCTTTATATTATGGAACTCATCTCAATCTCTATATTGATTCATTATACCTACTTGAGTAATGATCAATTGGGATCAACATTATTTTAAAGCCCATAGAGAATGGGTCTTTTGCATCTTCAGATTTTTATTTACAATTTCTATAGAATATTAATCATAAATATCCTATATTATTTCATATCATTGATCATATAATTACACTAAGTAAATGAAACATATAGAGTCTGTGTATATCATCCATACCTAGATTCCAATGACTCATACACAGTCTTCAAATGGTACATAACCAGTTGGAATCACATGTTCACAACTTCAAAAAATCATATAATGAGTTGTAATAACTTATTCATGGTCTAGATGACACATAAATACGTAAAACAAAAATCATTCATAGTTCATAAACACTTATATATATATTTCTACTTCACATAGATGAGTCATACAGGATCCTGAATAACATGTACACAAATTTCCCGATGTTTAGAATTCAATCACTCACAAAGTATAATATTAATATTTTCAATAACCATTGAAACATATAGACATGATTTAATTAATCTCAAAGACATAAAAATTCCTATGGGATATCTTCTCAAATTCTAAATCAATAATATTTTAGGGGGTGTTTTTCATCAAACAATGCATGTCATTTAATTCTTTAATGTTTGTCTCTATAATAATCACATATAAAAGTGATGATTATTTAACCTATCATATAGAAATAACTCAAATTCTCAATAAAAATTATGATGGAAGAAACTCATTTGTCTCTTCAAAACATCCCAACATGTATTGATATATGATTATTACCATAACAAGCTTCATTTTTGTCATGAAATACAATATTCACATACGCTCTTCAATCTTCCCCATTATTTTTTTTGAAAATACCATTACACCTATTGAAAAATATTTGTACTTAAATGATCTATATTATACTCTTTTTTATTGAAAATATTTGTAAAGGAATACATGGTTATAGATCTCACTCATCTTCAAATATTTTAAATGATTCTCAAAACAACTTCCACTCCCTCTTCTATCCAGAATTGCATCCTGAAGATATTTGAGAGAATGTTTCACCACACATTTCATGGAAATTATCCTTTAGTTAGTAAAATCGATGTAAACATGGGATTTCATGGTGTATAAAATAAGATAGATTTATAAAATAAAAAAATTATATCTTGAAACCATTCTATCATGTGATACAATTATCAATTTCCCATTTAAAGGGTTTTTTGAACAAATATATCATGAAATAATGTATCATATCCTAGTCTAAATAACCATATAAATCTAATTAAAGTGAATAATAGATAAATCTATATATCTCTTAATATTACATGAAATAACACTCCCCCTATATAAATTTTTTTGTTGAAATCAAAAAATAATTGGAAGAGTGATTCAGATACCATACTATATCTTTTCTCTAAGTGTTATCCCAAATATATATGTCTAATATTATACCTATAGAGGAGATATCATTATGATGAATCATCCTTAATCAATACACCTCATTAACTATTCATTATGGAAGGTAAATCATTCCATGATAGACTCCTTTTTCTAATTATATATAGTTATTAAAACACTCCAAATTACATCTTTAGTTTTTTTCCTTCAATTCTATGAATTCTATTATAAAAAAAGTATAAGGGGATACAGATGTGATTTTCCCTTTCTCTACCATAATGGGAAAAATTCTTAGAACTATCTCGCAACCAATATCTTACATTTTCTCTACATTTTACATTAGGAGACCCCTTCATGCTAGATCAACATTTGTTTTTATAACTCTTAAATTATTATGGTAGTATATATATATTCTTCTTAATTTATAATTTACTATAATATATAATTTTATTTTTAACACAATCCATTATCTAAAATTTATTAGTTGGTGTTTCTATGGTTTTTACAGTCAATTATTTTTTGAGTTTGCAGAATGGTCATATAGTCTTTCATAATATTTCTAGATTGTTCACACCTTCCATAAATATTATTTTGACTAATATGGATATGAATTTTAGAAAAACTATCTTATAATTCCATCTCAATATGTAATAACAATTATTTTCCTTTAAAAATATAATTATCTTTTACTTTATCGAGTTGAAATGGAAAAAACATCAGTTAATCCTTCTTGACATACCAATATGTATTGGAGTTTTCACATTGTTTCATTCTAAATTTTGTATTAATTTTTTATAAATAACATCGTTTTTTCACCTATAATGTATTTGAACAATCTAATTACATTTTTTGACTACTGGAAATGTTTCATTTTCAAATTCAACATTATTCCTTTAATTATTATCTATGAAACCCACTTTTAGTAATACATAGTGTGTAATTTTTCTATCAACAAGAGTATTTTTATTGAAATCCTTTTCAGATTTTCTTTTAGTCTTCTTCGTTTTTCCTTGATCAACATTATTATTTTTTAGAATACCTTTCTTAACATTATTTTATCTTAAATAATATTCAACATTTTTATAACATGATTATATTGATAATTGTAGATTTATTTTTTCATAAAAATATGCATTATCTAGTATATAATATAACTCATCATAATTGTCTCCACATATGTTGTAATAACCATAGAAATTTCCCATGATTTAGAATGTATTCTCGGTAAATAATATTTTTTATATAGATATATATAGTTATCGACTAATATTTTCTTTTATTCCCTTAACTCTCAAACTTTTTAAATCTCTAGAGAGTGTAAAATTGTTCCAAAACATGATTTATTTTTCCTGAAACCTCCAATAGTATCAATAATTCCCATAAAACCTCCTCAACCATTCATTTGGGAGGATTTCATCCAAATTGAATTACATACTATTTTTAGGTGGAAACACCACCCTTTAGGAATATACTTGGGGGAATGATTTCATAATATATTCCAACATACACCTATGATGTGATTTTAAATATTTTGTAATTTTTATCGATGTAATCATATATAAATTTAAAATTTACACCCTCATTATCAGACACAACAAAATTTTTTAAAATCGATTCATCTAGAGTTTTAGTTTCTTTTTTCACAGATCATAATGTTGTTCGATCAATAAATGATTATATATCTTTAAATTCTACTTTTATTTTAATAAAATTAGTTTTTATGGATTTATTATCATCCTCATCTAATCTAAAAAAAATTCTTAATTATATTTTAGATTTTTGATATGTGCTTTGGGATGTTTTTCTAGATTTATGTGATGATTTATCAGTATATTTTTTTCCTTTCACATTAGCTTATATAGGACCATATTTAATATTTATTGTGGTTTTATAAAATTTCTCAAATTCATGGACATCATCCATGAATATTTTTATAGATTCCAATTTCTCTCAAACATAGCTTTCAAATTCTTTTTCGATTAGGGAAAATATTTTATAGTAAAGTGATATATATTTTTCCATTACTACCACACAGTCTAGGAGAATAATGAAATACTAAAACTTATTACCCGATTAATCCTCTATTTCATTAAATTCCTCTTCCATATATTCCATTTCATTATGATTTTCCTTGATAATAGAAAATACGTAGGTGATCACTTCATGAGGTAATTTCTTCATATGTTATTTTACATCATAGTTCAGGTCTTCAATTAAATCCCCAGACTCACCTTCTATATGCTCTCCACATATTGGGATTTATTCTTAAAAAATATCATTCACAATATATTTAGTAGATGAACAGTTATCACTTTGAGAAAATTCAACTAGTGACTGATCCCTCTTGTCCTTCAATGTATGATTCTTTTTCAGTTCCTCTATTTTCTTCTTGTTCTTTAATATTTTTTCCAAAACCCAAATTTAGATATTAACTAGGATGGGTATTGATTTAACCATATAAGACACTTCTATATTTTCCTCAAACCTATACATCATTTTATTCATATAAAAACTACTTTGTTAGAATAGTGGATAAAATCAGAGGATACCAAGTTACCTATGATACCAATTGAAGTGCCCAAGTTTTTTTAAACACTATGGTGGGGGTAGAAACAATTATATCTTTTATGAATTTTCCTTTTTAGATTATCCTATTAGGTTGGTTAAAGTCTTGAACCATGCTTCATATATCTCTAAACCTTACTCGAATAGTGTTCAAACTAAAATGAAACAGAACATAATGATTATAAAAAAATTGATATTCAAATCCTACTCGTTGATTTGATTAAATTAACACCCCAAACACAACTTTTCTGCTACTCAGGCATGTTTTTATTTGAAACATTCTCCTTCCAAGATTACACGATTTCCCATAGTGTGCTCTATCACACCTTTGGTGGGTCATTATACTAAAAAAAACATGTCCAAATATCACATATGGTTTTCTTCATATCAAACAGCATGGTCAATGAAAATGGATTGAGTAATTAAAAAAGTAATTGAATGAGTACTTTAATAAACCATTGTGTAATAATTTTAATGATACATAATCCTATTGTTGAACACATCATCTTTACTCTTAATTGTAGTCTACTTCTATGACCCTTTGTTGATCACCTTATAAAAAATTGTTATATCATAAGTATCCTTATTCTCCTTCATTGACACCAAAAGGGGTTCCATTTTTAATGTAGTATCTGGTACACATTCTTAAACATGAATTTATTTCATTATGTAACAAAAATTTCAAATATTACTCCTCTTTTTTTCATCATTATCTTTTCATATTCATTGAATCATTAAATCTATATTTCTAAATTTTATTTGGATACCCCTTAATTAATTAAAATAAGTAATCTTTTAAAAAATAAAACTTTTTTTAAAGAATGGTAAAGTATTACATAAAATCATCCTTATGTCTTATAGTATTTCCTTCTTATAATATCAGGAATATATATATATATATTTAAATCTATTGAAATCATCATCCATTAATGTGTGGACTATTTCAATGTGATGTGGAACTTCCCTTTGAGATTTTGAACACATCTCAATATTTATCATGATTTATTATCTCTATTTGAATAAAAATCCATGTGAATAATCATAATTTTAAAAATCATGGATAATAGATAATTATCATCATATTATTTCACTTTCACATTTCTCAAAAATAGTAATTCTAAATACCTCATATTACTTCATCATAATGTTATTAGAATTTTAATAATTAAATTACTCATACGGAGTGTGAAGATGACTCATACATAAATTCAAATAACAAATATTCAAATGACATTTTTACATCTAGAATAAATTTTACATAGCTTCAGTGACCCATTCATAAATTCCAAATAACTCATATATAGTTTGGATGACACATAACTATGTCTAAAATGACCTGTATATATTTTTCAATCACTCGTACACATATTTACATTACTTAGAGATAAATCCTATTAATTTGAAAATAAATCATGGGAAAATGTACCTATACTTTTAATTTACTCATACATAGATTCTATGACATAGTCATTTTTAAAATAACCTCTTCAAATTTAATAATTTCGTTAATAAGTCCTAGAGCCTTCAATATCCCCATTGGATATATGCATATATTTTAAAAAAATGTTATAGATAGAAATTTTCATTCAGAAAAAGATTCCCTTGACTTCATTGATTATTTTTTCAAAAAATCATCACTTGTAAAGGTGATTATATATAAACATGTCCTGTAATATGTTCTAAGAGGGTTTAGTTCCAAATTCTAATCATCTATTTATAATGGTAGCTATTTACTCATCTATTCCCAACTTCCAAACACTTATTGAAAGATCCCCACTAACATAACAACATTCATTATTAACCATGAATAAAATGTCAATTGTTCCAATTCATAGATGATAAAATACTTCATATTTTTTTAAAGTATATGAACATAAAAATATTATTCGTCATTAAGAATGATATTCGTTAAAAACCCAAAATATATTTTTAATGAATGTTTTTTTAGAAAAACCAAGTAACACCACTGATATTTTTATGGGATGACCAAAATATTAAATATGTTTTTTGTTAACCAGAAATATTGGTTTTCAAGTGAAGTAGTTCAAATAAATTCAATAGTGGGTATTCATACGTGTATAAAAATAATAGAGGGAAATCCTACTATAAGGGACATGATATACCCTCTAAAAAAATATTTAACCATTCTAACATAACTGGAAAGATACTCCATAATCAATAATATTATTATTTACTTTTATTTTTATTATTATTCATTTTCTTCAATATAATTTATGTCTCTTAAAATAAAACATATAAAGAGAACATGTAGAATGAACCATATAATGTTATTCCATTGATCAATTTAATCCCCTGAGTTTTACTAACATGAAGTAAACTTTTGATAGTCTTAATTATTTATAGTCTTAAAAAAGTTCTTCAATAATATTTTCCTTAAAAATTACATTAGAAATGGTATAGGAGAGGAGAAAGTGGTTTTAAAAATAAATAAGATAATACGTGTCATAATTGGTCCAAGTAAACCAATAAATCATCAAAAAATAAAATTTTTACAGATAGCTATCCGTAAATTAAATCTAGATCAGAACAAAGTGTATAATATAACTCTACAACAAATTAATAATTATTGAGTAATGTAATATATAATAGTTTTATATCTATATTATAATAGAATGATATTTCAAAAATAATTAATTGATTTTTGTGTAAAAATGATATGTATTAGTTACTAACATAGAAAAGTTGGAAACAATTTAATAATCATTAATTTATATGAATTATTTATTATTTTTTATAAAGAGACGCCAAATCTCATACAAGAATGAATGAAGAACCTTTTAAATTAAAATTTGAATGGGTTTAACACTTTAATTTTCAATCAATAATAACTATGAAGAACCCAAAGATATACACCCACATATCCTGCATAGTTCCAATATATTCTTCACTTTTATCAATACAAATGTCTCTAATATACAGGATAGAGTATTTTTAAAAAAAATTAAAAAAGAAAAAAGGAACATGAAATTAATATAACATATATTAGAAAGAAAATAATGGTATTTAATTTTAGAAGGGGTAGAGGTGGGTGGAAAATAGGGGTGGGAGGTGGAAGAATAACTAGTGATTCTATAGTTATCCTAGTTGGTTGTGGGTTGAGAACATGTGTGGCTGTTGATGTAAAAATTAACCCAAATTCGCCTAAAAATAGAAACTTATTCCAAAACCATTTCCAAGGGTTCCCATGTTTTTTAATTCCTTCAATGGTTATATTAATGTATTTAAAAATTCATTGAATATGTATATGAATTATAATATGTTATTTAAAAATATCTTGTCACTCAAAAATATGATTTTCATATAACCCACCGTAAATATTCATCAAAAATATTTATTACAAATTATTTCCTCAATGTTTTAAGTTTACAATACTCTATAAGATGTGTGAAACATATTTTGAGTAAACCATTAAAGGAATTATTGTAGATAAAGTCAAAGAGTGTGTCCACTCTATCATTGTATATTTATCATTACAACACCAAAAACATTGATGGAGTCTATCTAAAATTAATAAAATACTACCTGAAATATGGGGTTTTGATGGTTTGATGATCAAATATTTGATAAGGTATTTCATCATATCCTCTTTCTGAATATAGATATGAAATCCAGGGAATGAGGGTTTTTCCTTGTGACCCTAAATCCAAGTTTCTTCAAGATATATTACTAGTATTCTTCCTTCAATCATTTAAATGAAAATAATATTATTACCAAAATTTGGTTTCAAATTCATGGCCTGAGTTGGTTTCTCTATAACCCACAATGATTATAGGAAATTACATTAGATATTAGTGTTATGATTAAAATGGAAAATGATAAATAAATGGAAAGATATGGATAATTTTCTGTTTTTATCATGGAGGATGACCTCTTATATCATTTAACTAAAATATTAGATCATTCAACTGAATAATTCTATTCAAGAAAACTATTAACTATGAAAATGTTTCTGATTTTTGTATGGACATCCAAAATTTTTTACATACCATTGATAGATATAGAATAAGCCATGTGTTTATCAGAAAAGGTATGAGATTTTATTAAGAAAATAATTTTATGAAAACTATGACAAAGGTATACATTTTTGGGTTAAGTGGGTCAAAATAAATTAAAGGGAGGTGAATACGAAACTTCCCATCTACTATAAAATGACCTGAAAAAATATGTTCAGGAATAAGGTGATCTAAAAGTTTTCAACACTAATATAGTTATTTCCCATCAAATTGGATATGTTAAACAATTATACACCTACATATAATTTTTCATTTCTAATGGAGTTAATGAAAACTCTCTTTCAATGTTAGATTCTAAGGATAGATATGATTTTTTATGGACTTAATTACCAAGATGACTAGTAACTGCACTCTTCTTACAGAAAAAGGATTTAGTCTATTGTGATGTATACTCTTTCATCACCTTAACATAAAAAATCCCACTCTTGGGAAATTTACGGCTTTTATTGAGAAAGGTACCAATGAAAGTCAACAAACTATGAAATCTAATGCCTTTGGTGTAGGACCATTGGATGGAGCACCCTCCAACACTACTAATAATATTAAAATAAGGGGTAAAATAATTTCACCCCATATTGGTACTACTAAGGTAGTTTTAGCCACTATACAGGACCAAAATGAGTATAATATATCCCTTATTGTTTAGTATACTACTTTAGATTATTAGAATTAGGATTCAATATCCCATACTGTTGGTTTGAAGAAAGATATGATTGTTATTTTAGATGATATGCATAATTAGATGTTAATGACTAAGAATATAGGAGTTAAGACCCCTACACTACTTGTATTTTCATTTCTCAAGCATGTTGTCAACAATAGAGAGGCACATATAACAGTGGGATCTGCTAGTATGGACCTAAGTTATATTATTAGAGTTGTATAATGCTCTACTACTAGTGGTGAAATTTTTATTTTTATTTTTAGCATAGATATTGATATTTATTATATTTATTGTGTGTAAATTTGTTAGGTACATAGAGAATCAATCGTCGCTGCTATCTAGCCAATGGATGTTTAGTAATAAGAATCATTAGCTCTAGGTGCTAAGGGATCTGATAACTCTGGTTTAAATGAAATAGTTGGTGTTGATGATGCTGCTCCTTTGGTTGATACACTAAATCCTACACTAGATCGTACCACTAGAATTGCTTCTGAAATCCCAATTATGGGTGCCACTGTAAGTATAGTGATGAATCCACCAAACTAAAGATCTAGTAAAAATAATTTTATTATACATGAAATATTAATCAGATCCAATGGTAGGGAGGTATCTATTGAAGAATGTGGAAACACTCATGGATTTTTCTGAGTTGAATTAATATCATCAAGAATGGAGACTGTTGAGGAAAGGAGAAATTATTATCTGAAGGTATTATTAGAGGGTATAGGTATGACTGGTGAGTAGGATCATCAGGGCCCTTGAGGATCCCACCCAAATAGAAAATAATATTTTTTACCCAAGTAGATGATGAAACATGGAAAATTTCCAATATCATGATGAGAGGATTTCATCTAAGAGGTAGGGTTTGTGGCTGATTATCTGTTCCGGGCGCAGTGGAAGCGCGTTGTCGGGAGTGCCTAACATTAATTTTAGCGTTAACAATGATCAATTTGATATCCATCAAGATGTAAAATTCCGGATCATCGGAATTGAACAAAGAAAGAAAAAAAGAGGGAGTCCTAAAACCATAGAGATAGGATCATCATATGTTGGTTATAATGAATTTAATTATAATTGACAAGAATTAACTTGATGGAAATCTTTCTTCTTTGATGTCTCCAGTCATGATCATGTGTGATCCGTCGTTGGGTCGTAGAATTGAAGTTTAGGATTCCTCTAGCGTTGATCCACATGTGCTCCACGTATCTCTGGAGGTCACCAAAGGGATGTCCGAGAGCTAGCGTGGAAGAACCTTCACTTGAGATGTCTGCCTTCGATCGCCTTTATCCGGTCATGGTCGATCTCTCTCGGTCTTGAGAGCATTCATAGAGGAAGGAGTTCTTATGGCCTTGAGAGAACTCTCTATAATTGTTGAGCACAACGATTGGGAAAAATTTTTGGGGTCATGAAGATATTTATAATCCAGTTTGAGGTTATAAAGTTATAGCAATAAATAAAAGCATTACAGGTTTTATTTATTTCATTAAATCTAATTGAAAACCCCCATGTTGAATAATTAATTCCTGGACATGAGCACACTCAGATTATAATAAATATCATTTAATAAAATGATATTATTTCCTCAAAATCCCAACTAGATAAACTACACACAGTGTAATCAATAATAAACAGCATGTACTCGGTTTCAATAAAACTACACGGCATTTATATTCAATATACACGACATATACTTTTATTTTCCATTTTCCTTTATTTCCTCCACCACATTTAGTAGTCCTTGAGTAATGGATAATTATTTCTTAATTAAATGTAACTGCATTAATCAATAATTAATATATATTATTTTGTCCACAATATATTCCCTTGAATTACTAGTGTCCAAATAAATGCGATCAGCCATCCTTAAATAATTATTAAACCATAGTCAGGATTAATCTTTATTTAACTTGTTAAATTAAAATTTAACTGAGATACATGGACACACTTTGTGTGTCACCCTCTAGGCCTCTGTATCAGTGGCATTAGGCGATGCCTACCTAAAGTCCAAGGTTAGCGTCTAGAAACATGCCAAGGCACCCATAGAGAAAGAAGTTAATGCCACAATGAGGTGTCACGTCTTACGAATGCTTACCATGTAATATAATCCATTTGTCATGATATCTCGAATCATGCGGGTTGCATGCTAGTGCCATCAATCCATGAGCTTTATTATTCTTTCTTTGACTTTCCAGAATTGAACTCTCCCATACCTTACCATGGACATGGATTTATTTAGTCTATATCAATTCCATCAAAGGGCTTGAGATATCTACTTCCATTATGGAACAAACGGGAAAAATCCATTCTTGCATTATCTATTAATGCAGTACTAATCATCACGCACCCAATGTATCCTACCTCACTCCAAACAGTGGGTCATCACAGTTTTCATCAATACATCTAAGTGTGTGAGTTGTAATACCCATTAATAATAATATTAGAGTCTAAGTACCTATACACACGTCCACAGATAGAAACATCCAATGACACTCTGAAATGTGGTTTTCCTACTGGCGTGTCTCGTGCTCATAATATCCTCCTGAATATTACTAAGGGCGCACACCATGATAAGGTGGCTCAATGTTTTATGATTCCTCGCCCCTAATGGAATTTATTATTTGTGTCCCTCAAATAACATAATCAGTCCATAGAACATATATTCACGAACAGTGTTATGGCACTTCTGGGTTCTCCTCATAGTAGGGATCTGCCATGACCCCTTAATGAAACAGCTGTCCTTAGGATATTTTCATATGCATTGTCACGTAGAAGAACAATCAATATGTGATAAGGTATTTATTAGTGAATAAAGTACAAATTAGTTGCTTCTAGGCCACCAACTCCAACAAACTCCCACTTGGACTAGAGATAACTACTAACAACCTTTAACCCGCTAGCTCTCACATGATATTCATGCTTCTACTGGGATAGGCCTTTAGTCATGTGGTCCGCCATGTTCTCTTTCATGGACACTCTGCTCACTGCAACTTCACCCCTATGATAGAAATCCCACAATAGGTGATACTTCCGAAGTATGTGCTCTGTCTGTTTATGTGACCTTGGTTCTTTTCCAAGAGCCAACGCTGTAGTATTATCACAACACACTGTGACAGGGTCTTTACTACTAGGCACCACATTATTCTTTTGGCCAAAGTTTTTAATCCATACGGCTTCCTTGGCTGCATCATAAGCCGCTATATATTGAGAATCCACTATAGAAACGGCAACAACCGGCTCCTTTGAACTCTTCCCGCTCACAACTCCTCCAATGAGACCAAAAACATATCCAGATTGTGACTTCAGGTCATTCTGATTTTTCTGAAAACCAGATTTAGCATACCTTTTGATAGCAAGATTCTTGTCTCCTCTAGACACCAAGAACATATCTTTAGTTCTTCTCATATACTTACGAATAGTCTTAATAGCAGTCCAATGATGTTCTCCTGAATATTCTTGATATCTTCCTACCATGATCAATGCATAGGAAACCTCAAGCCTAGTACATAACATGCAATACATTATGGATACTATTGCTAAAGCGTATGGGATCTTACTCATTCTATCATTCTCTTGTTGTGTATTTGGACACATTTTATTAGAAGGATGTAGGCCATGTGACACTGGAACTAACCCCCTGATGGATTGTTCCATAATAAATATCTTTAGTATCTGGTCAATGTATGTACCCTGACATAGTCCAAGAAGCCTCTTGGATATATCACAAATGATCTTGATCCCTATAATGTAGGCTTCATCACCCAAGTCCTTCATCGAGAAACACGTGTTCAACCAGTCCTTAACTGACTATAAGACCGGTACGTCATTTCCAATAAGAAATATTCCATCAAAATTTACTACTTGGATAATGATCCCATTCCCATTAAACCTCTTATAAACATAGTGATCACATTTATTCTTAATGAAACCAAATTCCTTTATGGCTTCATAAAATCGAATGTTCCATGACCTGGATGCTTGCTTTGGTCCATAAATGGATTTATGCAACTTGAAAACCTGTTTAGCTTCAATTGGTTTCACAAACCCTTCTGGTTGTGTCATATAGACATCTTTTTGAAGGTTCACATTAAGGAATGTTGTTTTGGCATATATTTTCCAACTCTCGTAGTCATGGTAAGTAGATATGGCAAGTGTAATTCTTATGGTTTTAAACATGGAAACTGGTGAGAAGGTTTCATCATAGTCAATTCCTTGATGCTGTCTGAATCCTATAGCCACTATCCATGCTTTATAGGATCTAACATGACCTTCCATGTCCAGTTTTCTATTGAATACCCATTTGCATCCAATAGGCATTATATCAACTAGCTAATCGACCAGAACGCAGACTTGGTTCTGATACATGGAATCCATCTCAAAATTCATAGCTTTTAGCCATCTTGTAGCTTCTGAGGATTCTACTACTTCCTTGTAGGAGATAGGATCATCATTGTATAACAATAATGATTCACTATCATTGATGACTAGGAAACCAAATCTCTCTGGTTCCCTTACCTCTCTTGAGCTCCTATATAGTACTTGTGTTTCTGGAACCTCTTCCACGGGGACCTGTGGAACTTTTTCCTGTACCAACTTCCATTTATCTTGAGCATCAACTTTGTTGAAGTCAATATTTCTCTCAATATCCTTTTTAGGATGTGCTCCCTCTCGAGAAAGATGGATTGTCTAGAGATAGTTACTTTCTTGTCTAAAGGTTTATATAGGTAATATCCTTTCATTTAATTGGGATAAACTATACTAATACACTTCATTCCATGGGGTGCTAGTTTGTTGCCTAAGAAGGCCTTAAAAAACGCCCTGCATCCCCATACATGTGTGTGTGACAAAATGGGCTTCTTTCCATTCCATAACTCAGATTGAATTCCATTTTCCACCTTAGTTGGTACTTGGAATAATGTGTATGTTGTAGTTTGTAATGCATATCCCCAAAAGGATAATGGAATACCTGCATGACTAATAATTGACCTCAACATGTCCCACAAGGTGCAGTTCCTCCTTTCTCTAACACAATTCCTTTGTGGTGTAAAAGGAGGTGTGAGATGTGATAGAATCCCAGACACCCATAGAAGATCGATGAACTCTTGGTTCAGATATCTCCACCTCGATCCGATCGAAGTTTCTTTATCTTCTTAGCAATCTGATTCTCTACTTCATTCTTAAATTCCATGAATTTATCTAAGGCTTATGAATTATACCTCATTTAGTAGACATATCAATTTCTACTCAAATCATCGATAAAAGTAACGATGTAAGAATATCCACCTCTCGCTTATACTAAAAATGGTCCACAGACATCCGTGTGCACCAATCCTTGAAGCTCTGAGGCCCTTTCACCATGTCCACCAAAAGGCGGCTTGGTCATTTTACCTTGTAATCAAGCGTGACATATATCAGTTGATTTTAGCTTAGTAGAGTCTAAATAGCCATACTGGTAGAGCTTTGTCAACGATTCTCGTTTACATGACCGAGACGGTGATGCCACAACTGGGTGATGTATGAGTCATGTGAGTTTTTTTCGTTATCGATTTCATGCACTTGTTTTTCATAATATAATACTTACAAAAAATTATTTAAATGTTCCATACCATAACATACGTTTTTCATATAAAAGAGACAACCCTTATTTCCAAACATGAAAATAAATCCATCAATATCCAAACAAGATACATAAACTATGTTCTTGATAACACTAGTCACATAATAACAGTTTTTAAAAAAAATCATCACAGTCGGCAATGAGAGGTGGTAATCCCCAATAGCCAACACAACCATCCTTGTGCCATTGGAAGCTTGAAGATCTAGCTCTCCTCTAGTAATCTTTCTAAATATACCTGGTTCCTGTATTTGAATATAGATTTTTTCCCCACAAGATGTATCTAATACCCAATGAGTATATATAGAAATCTTACACTCGATAATGAAGGAACCTTTTGCATCCCAATGCTTCTAGGTGCAGTTCCTCTTCTTGTGGCCTTTCTTGACACATGAAATACACACCGCATCCTATTCCTTTCCATGCCTCTGGATGTTCCCATTCTTGGAATGACGACGCTTGGGGGCTTCAGACCATTTATAAGACTTTGGTCCCTTTTCCTTATCCTTCCTTTTCTCATTCACCATACGGACTGGTGGTTTGTCACACCCCATGTCCTTATCTACCTGGAAAATTAATGTCAGAAGATCTGATAGATTCTTCTCATTGTTTCTCATGTATTAATTGAAAATGAAGTTAGAGAAGATCTTGGGCAGTGATGATAGGATGAGATCTGTCTGCAACTCATCCGGGAACATAATCCCTAAAATTTTCAGGCATTTAATGTAGCCAATAAGCTTGAATACATGATGCCCAACTGGTGTAGACTCTCCATGAATAGTTTTAAAAAAATCATTGGATATCTCATATCTCTCATGTCTCACCTTCTTTTGGTAGAGATCCTTATGGTGAGACATCATGATATATGCATCCATGTCTTCATGTTGCATCAAGATCTCATTAGATATGCCCGATAGCATGAAACACTAGAAATATATGGCATCATCCATGTGTTTCTTGTAGAGAGATAGTTCCTCATCACTGGCCTCCTTTCCAGGTGCAACTGGAATAGGATCTTCTAGCACATAAAATTTCCTTTTGTGGCGAAGGATGACTTTAAACGCCTCTGCCACTCTTGGAAATTGGTGCCGGTGAGAAGGTTTTACTTCTCAATTATGGTTCACAATGATATTTTTAAGTCATTCTTATTTTGGTTTCTACAAATTTTGATGATAAAAGGTTTAGTACTTTCTTATAAAAATGAGTCAATTAAATAAATTAATACTTATTAGTTTCCCACTATTTTATTGAAATCCAAAAGCCCTCCAAATTGATTTCAGAATATTCTTTTGCCTGAATATTCTAGTGGAAAGGATCCACATTTCCATTCACATTACCCCAACTTGGGTGGGTCGAAGGATCTTGAAGGGTTTTATCTAGGAATTCCAAATGCTATCTGCATTAACTCGTAGCACCTTGATCTGCTGAGTGGACTCTTCAATCCTGAAATCCTTTTATTTTGGATTTCCTCAACCATTGCCTCTTGGTCACACGAATTCCTATTGTGGCGGTCAACCCTTGATGTGAACCAGGTCAAGTCAAACCCAAAACATGAATTAGAATTCCCCGATAATTGAAATCACCCCAACTAGGGTTGGTCAAACACTTCAAACTATGGTTCGATTCTAACCATGATTATGGAAGGCTATAATGACATAATATTTATTTGAGGGATTTTATCCTCATACATAAATTTCAATTTTATTCTCTTTGATTACATGATTTTTAATATTAAGTGGGATAAAAATAAGTGATTAACAATGTATAAGATAATATTTACACATAAACCGGTATTAATTTTAGTTCTATCTTCCATGTTCGTTTAATTCATTAATTATGTGATCTTGAAAACACACCCATAATAAATAAACCATGAAACTAACAAAATTAAAATAAATGGTATGATCATGAGCTTGTTCTATTGGTTAGTTTATCTAGATGCTGATAAACAACCCAAGACCTAGGGTAGAAACACCTTGAACCTCTCGGGTTCGTGTTTACAGTTTTCCACTTGTCCACCTTTGTATCTCCTTGGATTGGTTTCGCATTGGCTCCTAACATGAGCCACCTCCACTATATTGGGAGCTCCATCCATTATATATGCATTTATCTCACACACCGGTGAGGAGTAAAAAAGGGGTTTTTCATAAACGAATCGTTGGGAGTGTAGGACCTACATATTATTTAGGAGAAGGCTCGCATGCCAAAAAAATTAATTTAAATAACTAAATTAAAGAAACCATTCACATAAAAAGGTCTTGGTCTAGATTATGATCATCCATACATGAAACGATATTTATGCATAAAAAAACTAGCATTCAATTCATTAATCATTCTTATTGAAGATAAATCATGCTGGAAACAATTAATTATCTTTAATTAATAAATCCTTTTATCTTAAAAAAATTTCTTAGTTTCCTTAAGATTCTAATCCATCATAATTTTAAAGAAATTAAATCATTTAAAGTTATCCTTTTATGTAACTTGTACCTTGGAGGAAACCCACTGAATTCCCATTCATTACGTAAATGTTAAATTAAACACATATATATAAAACACCTATCATGTGTTGTGCCTCAGATTTACACCTACACTATGGTACATGTCTCAAGGGATTGTATAATACAATAATAAATTTTAATAAATCTGCGTAATTTGGGTGAGTACACGGTGTGTAGTTCCGACTACACGGTGTGTAATTTTCTTTATTGTCCATCCGAAGTACACGCCTGGGGACATGGCATGTTGATGTACTTCGGAAATTTTCTGAGTACATGGCGTGTTCAGTTGGACACACACCATTTTGTATCCGCATTACACAGTTTCCAGCCGGGAAAGTCCTGTGCGGGGTACACGGTCCAATCCCAACCCAAAAGGACTACACGCCGTGTTCAGTGGACCACACGTCGTGTAATCCAGAAACTGTGTGCCACCTATTCTTGGTCAACACATGGTGTCATAAATGATATAGATAGGATCCAATACACGACCTGATTTGGTGTACTAGTCCAATGCATTGAACCTACACTACACAGTCTGTGATTCCAAATACACATCGTGTATTCTGGTGTTGTACGGCCAGGAACATATGGCACCTCCAGATGAGATCCTTTATTTTATTATAATAAAAAATAAAGGAAACATTCGTTTCTGTAAGGTGAACGAGAAACGAGAGGGAAGGAATAGTTCATGAGATTCCGATGTTAACTAACAATTAACTTGAATTGAAACAACTAAATTATTAAATGCTTAAATTTCTAATGAAAAACCAAATAATTATAATCAACGATATGACCACTCTGATAACACTTTTAGGATCCGGGCACAGTGGAAGCACGAAGGTGGTAGTGCCGATCTTTAATTTTAGCATTAACAATAATCAATCTAAGATCCATCATGATGTAAAACATAGGATCTTCAAAATAGAACGACTAAAAATAACAATAGAGGGAGTCCTAGAACCATAGAGATAGGATCATCATATGTTGGTTATAATTAATTTAATTAAAATTGAAAAGAATTACCTTGATGGAATTATTTCTTCGTTGATGTCTCTGGTCACTATCCTATGTGATCCGTCTTTGCATCGTAGATTCCATGTGTAGGATTCCTCTAGCGGTGATCCACACGTGCTCCACCTAACACTGGATGTCGATGAAGTGATCTCTCGGTGCTAGCATTGAATAACCTTTACTTGTGATATCCGCATTCGATCGCCTTGATCCGATGGTTGTAGATCTCTCTCGATCTTTAGAGCGTTATTAACGGAACGAGTTCTTTCAGCCTTTAGATACCACTCTTGAAGTGTTGTGCACAATCATTCTGAAAAAGTGTTGGGGTTGTGAGGATATTTATAATCAGGTTTGAGGTTATAGAGTTATGATAATAAATAAACACGTTAAGCATTTTATATATTTCATTAACACTTATTGAAAACCCCCATGTTGAATGATTAATTCCTTGACATGAACCCATGCTGATTCTAATAAATATCATTTAATAAGATGATATTATTTCCTCAAAATCCCGACTAGAAAAACTACATTTCGTGTAATCATTAATACATGGAGTGTACTTGTTATCCATAAAACTACAGGGCGTGTATATTCAATATACATGGCATGTACTATTATTTTCCATTTTTGTTTATTTCCTCCTCAACATTAATTAGTCCTTGAATAATGTATATTTATTTCCTAAATAAACGTAACTGCATTACTCGCTAATAAATATATGGTATTTCATCCACAATATATTATCTCGAATAACTAGTGTCGAAATAAATGCGATCATGCATCCTTAAATAATTATTAAACCACAGTCAGGAATAATCATTATTTAACTTGTTAAATTAATATTTCACTGAGACACATGGACATACTTAGTGTGTAACCCTGTAGGCCTGTTTCTCAGTGGCATTAGGTGGAGCCTCCATAAAGTCCAAGGATAGAGTCTAGAAACACACCAAGTCACCCATACAAAAATAAGTTAACAAAGCAATGACTTGTCACCTCATACGAATGCTTACCGTGTAATATAATCCCTTTGTCACGATATGTCGAATCAACTTGGATGCATGCTAGTGCCATCAACCCATGTGATCGATTATTCTTTCTTTGACTTTCCAGAATTGAACTTGCATGTAACTTACCATGGACATGGATTTATTTAGGCTATATCAATTCCATCAAATTGCCTATGATATGTACTTCTGTTATGAAACTAAAGGGACAAATCCTTTCTCGCATTATCTATTAATGCAGTATTCCCCGTGACACACCCAACGTATCCTACCTCACTACGAACAGTGTGTCTTCACAGTTTTCGTCATTAAATCTAAGTGCACAAGTTGTAATACCCATTAATAATAGTCATAATTTCTAAGGACCAATACACACGTCCGCGGATTGGAATGTCTAATGACACTATGAAATTTGGAGTTCCTACTGGAAGGTCTCATTCTTATAATATCCTCGTGGATATTACCAAGGGTGAACACCATGTGAAGGTGCCTCAATGTTTTTTGAGTCCTCACCCCTAATGGCCTGTATTATTTGTGTCCCTCAAATAACATCATTAAGCCAAAGAACATATATTCAATAACAGTGTTATGGAACTTCCGAGTTCTCATCATAGTAGGGATACGCTATGAACCTTTAATGAAACAGTTGTCCTTAAGGAATTATCACATGCATTATCACAGAAGAGAATAATCAAGATGTGATAAGGTATTTATTAATGAATAAAATAAAAAGTAGTTGGTTCTAGTCCACCAACTCCAACACTGATCTCATAGATGACTTTTCATTTCTTGTCTTCTAAGAACATTATTGCTTTACACTTTGTGGTTGTGGATTGACACTGGATTCCTTATGTCACCTCCACTTTTACATTATGTTTTTTTATTTTAAATTAATTTTAGAACCATTATCTACAACTCATAGTTTGATTTTTCATGGTATATTCAAAATAAACAACCAACATATATATGATAGAACTAAATTTGACTTTATTTACTTTTTGATATTATTTTAATAGATTAATAAATATTAAACTGAATTTAGGCATTCTATATTAAAATTTTATAATATTATTAATATTAAAAATTTAAAAAACAAAAAATAACAAATATATGTTTAGAAAACATAATGTGGTTGGGTTCACTGGGTGGGTTTTGGGGAACAAACATGAAAAAGGGTGATCAATTTTCCAAACATACAAGAAGTAATGATGTTTGTTTCAGGGATGATAGGTTGAGTTTTTAATAAATGCAGAACAAAAAAGGAATATTAGGTGGTGGGAGGTAGTTATTACTAAGGGGTATGGGGTTTTTAGTCTTTGTTATGGGAAAGCTGGCTGCAGATATCAAGCATGGGCTGTTATATTTTTTTTCATGAAATAAATAAATAATGGTTTTTTAAATATTACCCACTTAGTTTTATGTTTGGATTGATTAGTTGTATAAACCATATGGAATCCCACATTGGGAATGGTGGAATAATTCTCCAAGACCCTCCCTTATAAATAGGGGCCTTGGTAATAATTTTTTTGATAAAAAAATATATATTCCAAAATGATTTTAAATTTTTTTTAAATTTATATATTTTTGGAAAAATGTTTATTTATATATATATAATATAAATAAAATAACAAAACAAAAAAACAGAAGATATTTTCTAAAAAATGACAAATTACAGTTTTATTTATAATTATTGGATTTCAAAATAATGAAATCGAATTGGATTCCTCCAATCAATGTTCCCTTATTTTGATCGAATCAAGTTTTTTGATTAAAATGGTAAGATTGAAATAGTTTCAATCTAACTGATTTTGATCTATAAATAACGGGATGTCAAGATCATCTTGAATTAATCTCTTCTATCCAAATTTCTCCAGGTATGTTCTCCCAACATCAACATTGTTGGCATATTATAAATTGGTTTATGGAATTCACAACATATTGTTGAAATCCCTAATCTGAATTTCCACAAATAACACTACACCAACATGTGGGGGTGGAATGAACCCTTTATGTAACATCCAGAGTAAATAATGAATTTGAAATTTTCATATTTATTAATATATGTAAATTAAATATTAATATTAAATTATAGGGGATGCTATGTTCAATGGATTACCCGACACACGACAATGAGTTTCTTCGAAATATTTTTTTGCACACGATGTGGAGTCGTACTAAAAATATAATAATATAATATTATTATTTTAAATGGTAGTAGATGCCCATCTATTGTATTAGCAGGAAAAAAATAGAACTAACTATATTATGACTAAACATTTTTGTTAAATGTTTTTAATATTAATCAATAAAATTTAGATGCTTAAAATGAGAATGAATCCAATTTTATGAATAAATACTCTAATATTTTTTGAAATTGTATTTTACCAACATTTGATAGAGAACAATTATTAAATCTAGTTTTTCTCTCTTTTCTATGTTCCATTTTACAAAATAAACATATTCCTTGGAATAAGGACATCAAAATTTACTTTGGATAATTTTTTGGTATTTTTTTGATAAAGTTCTTTTTTTCATGAATAATGAAAATTAATTCATTTTATGTCAAAAGTAACTTATCACCTAATTTATTTATATGATATATTATATTTCTAATTGGTTTTAAAGTGTAATAAAATTATTTTTTAAAATTTAATCCAATTTTTCTAAATTGGACGTAATTTCAATTTTTAATTAGACATAAACACATGTAAATATTTTGATAGTTATCATTAATTAAGAAGATGTTTTCGGTGTTGACAACAAGAATTAATTTTAAATTAATTTCAAATACTTTTAGGTTTTTAATATAAAAAATGGACTCAATATTTGGAATCATAAGATCCAAATTGTGTAATTATGTATCTTTTATTTTTAGAATTCTGAATAGTAACTTCGGTAAATATTTTATTTACCATGGTTAAATGGTAAATATGGTAAATAAGGGTAAAAAATAATATTATAATAATATTAAATTATCCTAACATGTGTTCTAACACTATTATATGATATATGTATAACCATCGGAATCCTTGGGACGATTTTGGACCACATGGAGCATCTTTTCTGTGAAAATAACATTTAATTACTTTTAATTTAAAGTTAAGGAATATATAACCTGAGAATATAACATTTACTAAAACAATTTTGATATGGGGTTATATAGTTGATATCTTATATTATAAATCATAATTATAAAGATAATAGTACTTCATACATCATGTTATTTTATTTATAATTTTTAGAAATTAGATAAAAAAATGTATTTATGACATAATGATGTTATAGTTTACCTTATTAATGATTGTTTTAAATAAATGAGATTTTAATTATTAAAATAAATTTATATTGAAACTATTTATGCCATAAATGAAATTTATGGATGAGTATGAATTTTTAGAGTTGAAATAATGAATTTTTTTCTAAATAATCATTTTTTATGAATTTTTTAAAAGTTTGTGATATGAAAAGTATAAAAAATTGCATAGATGACGTTTTAAATCAATTAATATTTTATTAAATGAAATAATAGTCCTCAAAATATAATATTATTAAAAATTTCATAAATGATTGTAATATTTTCATTAATGATCAATTTTTGGGTTACTTGTCGTTTTTTAGTAACTATGGTAACCATATATTATGAATATTCAAGAAGACATGGTAAAAGTTAAATAAGTTTATTATGAATTAAAGCTAAAAGATAAGGTAATTTTTGTGGCCTAAACTAGTCCAAACCCCATTGTATAAGAGGATTTAGACCCATAATCATCTGATCTTAGAAATATATCACTTTGGTTTTATTAAAATTCTAAAATTATTTAATAATAAAATAATACATTCAAACATTCCTAAAATGCTCATCCTCTATATTATAAAAGAACACCACCTATAACCCTTAATATCACCTCTCAATCCCTCTTGGCTCATCCAACCTCTTCCCAAATAAGCTCCCAACATCCCCATATTCCTCCTAGAAGCCTTACACTGTGATGAAAGAAATTAAAGAAGAAATTTTAGCCTAAATGAAAATGAATTACTCAATTTGAGGTAATGTATTCTCTCAAGATTATTTCATTTATTTTCCTTATCCAACCCCCTAAACTCTCTTTATTACAATATTTTATAAAAAAAATTATATTCAGTATAATATTATGTCATTATTAGAAGTATTCAAACTACACTTACACACACCCCCATCTAATGGATTTAGAACATACTGTTTTTGTGGACAGAAAATTAATGCCTCGCAAAAGGATGATTGTTCAATTATCTCCTACCACCTCTCATGGTGGTAATTATTATGGAACTATATTTATATGATTTATATTATTTTTATAATTATTTTATGATTCTATGATTTTTATTTACAACATACCTTTATGCTTTTCATGATGCATAAATACGATAATTTCATTTGAGGAAACACAACTACCGCCCCCTCAAAGTGATATGACTCGTTCATGCCATACCTGGAACATATAAAAGATGGAAAAAATGAAGTTATGTAACATATATAACATAACTATTATACTATAAAGATAATATACTTATGTATCATTTAGTTTTTGGTTCTTTAAAGTTGAAAAGGAAATGAAATTTGTGTTTATGCGTACATACGACTTACCATCTCCATGAACTGTGCATTTCATTTATTATATTAATATTCTATGAACTGTTATAAATTCATATATTTTGGAAATATATAATAAATATATATATATATATCTAAATCATAATTATCATTTTGGAGATAATGGAATTTTGACCACATAGACATTCTATAATTATAACAAGTTGATGTTTGACTAAAGTATCCAATATCAAAAAAATGACTGACATTAACTTAAATAATTATGAAATATTAATAACATGGTAATAAGTAATATAAAATAATAATAAAATTGAAAAATTATCTGAATAAAGTAGAAATTATCTTATGTTTATTATTCATGATATTATAGAACAAACGAGTCAAGTCAAACATGAGGTAAGGGAACTACTTAACCCAATTTCCATTCTATGGGCTGATCTTTTACTTCTTGTTCATGTCATGCTATGATTATGTGAGAAATGAGTTTTGATATATTTTCTTGTATTTATACTTATTTATGTGTTATTATAGTTAATACACATAATCGATCTATATTATTTATAAAATGATCTATTTTGGAGACTTCATCTCAAACTCCTTTCATTGAGGTGTGTTTTGATAATATACACCTCCTTCTTTTACTCTGTTTATAATAAACCTCTTTGAATTTTACATTCATTCAAAGGGAATATTTTTTCTAATAAGAGTTTTACTAAATTACAAAATGAATTTTTTATCATTTTCAACGACAATGACCTCTTCACCGCTATAATTTTTATTTGGATTCCTCTATAAGCCTTAATTTTTTTGAAAGGAAAAGAAATACCTTATTCCCCTTTTGAGTGTTTTTATATTTATAATGGTTTTTGAAATGGATTGAGAATTAAAATATCTTGAAATGATATATTGTGATCGCAAAATGTTGATATTTTCAATATTTTATGTGTTATGATTATCTAATGGAATGTATAAATTTGACGGGTGGTTATTTGATAAACTAAATGATGGGTGGTTCTGTGATAAACCAAGGATGGGTGGCTACATTATAACTTTTAATTAATTGGGTATATAAGTTGGTCATATGAATATTCTATTTTTAATATTTATTTGTGGAAGTTGACCATTTGGTTATTCCATTTCGGTAAGATTATGTCCCAAGTATACCTTTTATATGTTATATGTGCATTCGGTGGGTTTTATGGTAATATTTTGGTTATAAAAGGCTATGCAGTCAGATTTTATATATTGAAGAGTATTTAATACTTCATAAAGTTGAAAAGTATTAATTATTATAATGTATTCATGGTTTAAATGTTGTTTTAAAGAACTAATAGTTTTCCTTCATTATGTATCCATGACTGAGATTTTTATGCTCATCCCTAGTTTTTGAAATGTTTTTCAAAGGATTTAAAGTGGAATAGGGTCAAGGATGTGATCAAGGTAAATTAATGTTGTTTAAAACATGGATCTAAACATGTTTCTTTTCTTTTAAAATTTTTTATTTTATAGAAAAATGTATACTAAGTTGATGTGTCTACATGTAATACTCAATTTGTTATGTAAATATTATAAACCAATTCTATAAATATAAAAACATGAAAAGATCCTCAATGTGGATTATTAACATAATTCATGATTATAGAATGTTTAAGTATGGGTCTTTATATTTGTCATCAGAGGACATTTTAGATAACTTTCAGAGATAGAGTTTTGTTAATAGAATATCCATAATTTTTACATTATGGTAAAATTGAAATGATATAGCATTTGATTACTACCATTTTTCATTGTCTAAGATATGTTTCTTTATAATGGTTTTCTATAGTGGAAGTTGGGTATTAGTGTTGGGATGTCATAAAGGGGAGAGTAACCTTCCAGGTCAACATCCTGAGATAGTTGGAATTGGAACTGAACAGTTTTTTGTTGTAATGGTGTAGTTGACTCAGGTTATAAATGGTGGTGGTATACATGAATGAGATCAACCAGATCAAACCCAGAGGAACATTTCTATATTAGATCACTTCATGAGGCAACAACCCCCATCATTTAGAGGATCATCTGACCCAATTCTAGCTTAAGGGTGGATCATAGAACTGTAAAATATTTTAGATGTCATGGGTTGTACTAACAATCAGAAGCATAGTCTTAATGTTTATCATTTTGATGGAGAATTAGATTAGTGGTGTAAAATGGTTAAAAATATTAGGGATAGTGAGGAGATTTATTCTCTTTGTTGGGAAGAATTCAATGGTATGTTTCTTGAGAAATATTTTCCTAAGGCGGTTTGACTTTGGATGGAAAACAAATTCATGGAATTGAGGCAAGAGAATATATCAGTGGCTTCTTACAAATAAAAGTTCACTCTACTTGTAAGGCATGATCAAACTTTCATATGATATCTTGATATTAAGATAAATCAATTTTAATCAGAACTGAATCCAAGTTATTGAATATCATTAGCCTCTTGTGAATTAAAAATCTATGAGAAACTAGTCAGATGTTCTGAGAAAGTAGAAATTGAGTTATTTTTATGATCATGGTTTCTAAGAGAGGATGAAAAATAAGAGGTCTAGTTGGAATGAAAAGGGAATTAATTAATCAAAAAATCTTGGAGGTAAGAAAATTAAATTTCTTTTTTGTGAGAAGTGTGGTCAAAATAATCCTGGAGAATGTCTCTCAAAATCGAGAATGTGCTTCTGGTGTGGTAAGACATGCCATATTTCTCATAATTGTATGCAGCATAATCATGCAGGAAATGAAACGAAAGCGATAATATGTTTTAGTCACAACGAGTTTTGGTATTATTCCAATATGTGTCCAATGTTTATTTCCTATGGTGGATACCAGACAAATCAAAATCATATGGGTGTGGAAAAATCCTTTATTAGTACTACAGTTTATGTGGGACCATCCAATTAAGTGGTTTCATGTACACTGTTTGTTTTTTTTCAGATTATGACAATGTGTTTTTTGATTCAGGGTCTACGCATTCATTCATTTCATGGAAATTTTCTGGTAAAATTAGAATTTTACCTCAAGAAATGAATCTACAACAAATAGTAAAATCACTTGGGGGAAATGTTGAGGAAGAATGAAATTATAAGAATCTTCTAATCGTTATTTGTGGAAAGAATTTACCTACAAACTTTTTTGTATTTCCTCTAGTAGAGTTTGATGTTATTTTTGGAATGGATTGGATTTATGTTTACCATGCTAATATTTACTATAGATATAAAGATATTTCTTTTCAGAAAGACTTTTAGTTTGTGTACAAGGATGAAACATTATCTCTGATAACGTATCATGAAGTTGAGAAACTAGTGAAAGATGGAAATGAATGTTTCCATGCACATATTTTTGTAATCCGAGGAACTATTCATAATAATGATTTTCCAGTAGTGAATTAGTATCTTGATATTTTTCCTGATGATATTCTTGGTATTATACCTAATAGGGAAGTTTAATTGAATTTTGTCTTAGTTTTTTATGCTAATATAATTTCAAAACCCCCTTTTTGAGTGGATCAAATTGAACTTTTAGAGTTAAAGAAACAATCATTGGATTTGTTAGATAAAGGTTTCATTTGACCTAGCATGTCACCATATGGTGCTCCAGTTTTGTTTGTTAAAAAGAAATATGATTCAATGAGACTTTTCATTGATTATAGAGCCTTGAATAATATCACTATTAAGAACATGTATCCTTTGTCTCATATCGATTATTTTTTTCATTATCTCCAAGGACCCCAGTATTTTTAGATGATTCACTTGAGATCAAGTTACTATCAGTTGAAAGTAAAGGAATAAGACATTCTGAAGACCTTGTTTCGTACTAGATATGGCCATAATGAATTTTTAGTTATTCCTTTTGGGTTAACCAATTCACCTGATATATTCAAGGATCTTATGAATAAAATTTTCTGAGATTTCTTGGATAAATTTGTGGTTGTGTATATTGATGATAATTTTCTATAATATAAAAGTAAAGAGTAACATGGATGTCATTTAATTGTTGTCTTTTAAACCTTAATGGAAATTAAATTTTATGTGAAATTCATAAATTGTGTGTTTTGGTTGAAGAAAATTTCATTCCATGGTCATATTGTTTCTAAAGATGACATAACTGTTGACCTATCTAGAAAATGTTGTTGAATAATTGAAAAGACCCCAAAATATAACTGATATTTTTAGTTCTCTTTGTTTGGAAGGCTATTTCTAATGGTTTATTGAAAATATTTGCATGGATATCTCTACTACTAACTAAGTTAACTCAAAAAAGTGTTATGATCACCTGGACAAATGAATGTGGTGGTTGTTTTCCAGAATTGAAAAGAAGATTGGTGAATGCTCTAATTTTGGCATTACCTTCTATAGATAGTGAATTTGTTATATACAATGTTGATTTGTTTAAAGAGCATGGTTTTTTCCTAATTCATAATGACTAGGTAATTGATTATTCTTCACATTTGTTTAATCCTGATGAGTTAAATAACCCTACACATGATTTGGAATTAGCTGGTATTCTTTTACTTTATAAATTTGGAGGCGTCTTCTATATGGAGTAAAATTTGAAATATATACCACCCAAAATAATTTGAAGTATATATTCTCTTAGAATTAATATAACATGTGATAGAGAATATGGATGGAATTATTCATGTATTATGATTGCAATATTCATTGTCATCTAGGAAAATAAAATAAAGTGGCAGATTCTTTGAGTCCAAAAAGTAATGCTACATTAACCATGTAATATATGGAACATGATCCCTTGATTAATGGTTTGATGAACATTGGCATAGAATTTTTTTGTGCAAGAAATTCCTCTTTGTTTTTCAAGTGTCACTGAAATCATCTCTATCAGACATAATTAGGAAAGTACAGAAAGAATACAGTTAGTTGTAGAAAATGGTAGAGTTGGTTCATAAGGGTATGTTGCCTAAATTTAATAGTGATAATGATTGTATTTTGAGTTTTTGGAATAGATTATTTGTTCCCTACGATTCACATTTGGAGAAATATTTTTTATGTAAAACTCACAGTTCTCTGTTTTCAGTTCATCCCAGTAGTACTAAGATGTACAGAGATCTTCAAGAGTATTACTGGTGGGATGGAATGAAAAAAGATATCTTTTACTTTACTGTGAAGTGTTTGACATGTAAATAGGTTAAAGAAGAGTTGTAGTTACCAAAAGGGACGCTTTAGACTTTATCAGTTCCACATTGGAAATGGGAAAATATATCCATGGACATTGTTGTGGGATTATCAAAGTCATATTATTTTAATAATACAATCTGGGTTATTATTGATTGATTGACTAAATCTTATAATTTTTTTTCTATTTGAGATATTTTTCATTAGATCATATTTCTTGATTTTATATTAAATACATAGTCAGGTTACATTTAGTTCCCCACTCCATTGTCTCTAATTATGATCCCAATTTCACTTATCACTTTTGGAAGAGCCTTTAAAAGTCATTGGGTATTGAATTAAATTTCAGTACATCCTTTCATCCTCAATCAGATGGGCAGTTATAACAAAAAATTCATACATTAGATGATATGTTGAGTGCTTGTTCAATGGATTACCAGGGATGTTGGGAGAAACTCATTTCTTTTATTGTGTTTTCTTATAATAATAGTTTTTATTCTAGTATACCGATGGAATCATTTGAGGAATTATATGGGAAGTGGTGTCGAACTCCATCTTTTTGGGATGAAGTAGGTGAAAGGAAACTAATTAGACCAGAACTAGTAGAAGAGATGGCAGTTAAAGTTCAGTTGATACATAAAAACATGAGGATAGCTCAGAGTAGGTAGAAAATTTATGTCGATAACCAGAGAAATGATTTTTCTTTTAGGGCATGTGATCATGTTTTTCTCAACTTTCACCGTGGAAAATTGTGATGCGTTTTGATTAGAAGGGGAATTTGAGTCCAAGATTCATTGAGCATTATGAAATTATAGATAATGTTGGATCATTTTATTACAGAGTGACTTTACCTCCAAGTTTATCCCATGTACATAATGTTTTTCATGTTTAAATATTGAGAATGTATATGCCATATCCATCTCTTTCTTTGAGTCTTGAAATAGATCAGTTGGAAAATAATCTTTCATATGAGGAATAAGTAGTCTAGTTTAATGGCCATAAAGAGAAAGTGTTGGGGAAAAAGTGGATGTATCAAGTAAATGTTTTTTGAAATAACCAAATGGTTGAAGATGAAACATGAGAATTTGAAAATTCTATGAGGTATAAATACCTCCACTTAATTTATAAGTGAATAAAATTGCGACGACACAATTTCCTAAAGGGGGAAGGTTGTAACATCCCAGGTAAATAGAGAATATGGCATTTTTCATATTTATTAATATTTGTTAATTAAATATTAATTTTACTTTAAAGTGGATGCAATGTTTGATGGCGTCCCCAACACACAACAATGGGTTTCTCTAAAATCATAGATTCTCCACGATGTTGATTCAAACTGAAAAACTAATAATATAATATTATTAATTAAAATAGAAGTTAATGTCTAGCCATTTTATTAGTGGGAAAGAACAGAACTAACCATATTATGACTATAAATGTTTGTTAAATTGTTATAAATTTATCCAATAAAATTTAGAAGCTTAAAATGATACTGAATCCAATTTTAAACCTAAATACTCAAATTTTTTTTTAAATGTAGTTTTACGACCTTTTGATGGAGAACCATTTTCTAATATAGTCTTTTCACTTTTAAATGTTTTATTTGACAAAATAATATTCTTATTTAGAGTTAGGACATCAAAATTTACTTTGGGTAAAGTTTATTATTTTTCTGATAAAGTTCATTTATTAATGAATTGTAAAAAATAGTACATTTTAATTCAAAACTATCTTTTCATATGATTTATTAATATGGATATATGTTATTTTTAATTAGTTTTATAGTGAAATTAGATTTTTTTAACCATTTAATCCAATTTTTTTCTTTGGATGTAACTTCACATTCCAATTAGAAATAAACACATGTAAATATTTTGATAGTTATTATTTCATAAAAACACACTCTTTGGTTTTGACAATATGAATTAATTTTAAATTAATTTCAAAAACATAAGTGTTTTTAATTTTGAACAATAGATTCAATATTTGGAATCTGGAGGTCCAAACTATGTAAATAGGTATCTTTTATTTTTGGACATTATTAATAGTAACATCTGAAAATATTTTATTTCCCATGGTAAAAGGGTAATTCTGGAAAATCTGGTTAAAAAATAGTATTATAATAATATTAAATTACCATAACTCATGTACTAACCCAATTGGATGAGATATTTTCGACCATTGGCATCCTTGGGTAAATTTTAGAACTCCATGTATCCCCTTGTCTGTGACAATGAAATTTAATTTGTTTTAATTTAATGTTATGGAAAATATTACCATGAAATATATCATTTACTAAAAAAATTATATGAGGATATATAAGTGATCTCTTTGAATATAAATATTAATTATAAAGGTAAAAATATTTCCAAAATCAGGGTATTTTATTTAGAATTTTTTGATATCGGATAAATAAATATATTTATGACACAATGAAGATGTAATGTTTACCATATTAATGAATTCTTTAAATAAATGAGATTATAAATATTAAAATAAATTTATTTTGAAACTTTTTATGCCATCCACGAATTTTATGGATGAATGTGACTTGTTATATTTTAATTAATGAAGTTTTTTCAAATTAATCATGTTCTTTTAGATTTTTTTGAAAATACATGATATGAATAGTATAAAAATTGGCAGAGATGGGGTTTCAAATAAATTAATATTTTATTAAAAGAGATAATAGTCTTAAAAATATTAGATTCTTCCAACTAACATATATAATGTTAAGAATGTCATTAATGATCCATTTTTGTGTCTATTGTCATTTTATAGTAACTATGGTAACCATATATTATGAATATACAAGAATACATGGTATAAGTTAAATAAGTTTTCTGAGGGTTAAAGATATAATGTAAGGTTAATTTTGTGACCTAAACTAATATAAAACCCAATGGATGAGAGTATATTGACCCATACTCAAATAATATTCAAAACATATAATTTTGGGGTTATTATAATTCTAAAATATTAAAAATAAAATAATTCTGACAAAATTTCCAAAAGTGCCCCTCCTCCTTCTTATAAAAGGACACCACCTCTAACCCTTACTCACACCACCAAGCCCCATTTCCTTGACCAACATCTACCCAAATAAGATTCCAAAATCCCAATATTACTCCAAGAAGCCTTACATTGTGAAGAAGGTAATTAAATAATTACTTTTAGATTACTCAAAAAGAGTAACCCTATTTGAGGTAATGGCTTCTCCCAAGATTCATTCATTTATTATCCTTCTCCAACCCCCTAAAATCTCTTTATTCCATTCTTTTATAACTACACCAGTATCATCAGTATACTAGGATGTCATTATGATAAGTAAACGAACAACACTTACCCACACCTCTTTCTAAATTTTGTATATATGTATCATTTATTTTTAGACATTATGAATAGTAACTTTCGTAAATATTTTATTTACCATGGTTAAAGGATAAATATGGTAAATAAGGGTATCAAATTATATTATAATAATATTTAATTACCCTAAAATATTTAATAACCCTGTTGGATGATATATTCCTAACCATGGGCATCCTTGAGTTACTTTTAAGACCTCATAGAGCCACTTTTTTTCCAAAATGATATTTAATTACTTTTAATTTAAAGTTAAGGAAAATATGACTTAAACATATAAATTTTACTTAAACAATTTCTATATGGGGTTATATAAGTAATTTTATCGAATATAAATCTTCATTATAAATCTAAAACTATTTCCACCATTATTATATTTTATTTATAATTTGTAGACATCAGATAAAAAATATATTTATGACATAATGATGATGTAGTGTTTACCTTATTAATTAATGTTTTAAATAAATAAAATTATATATATTAAAACAAATTTATTTTGAAACATTTTATCCCATATTTGGATTTTATGGATGATTATGACTTGTTATAATTTAATTAATGATGTTTTTTTGAATTAATAAAGTTGTTATAGATTCATTAAAATTTCATGATATGAATATTATGAAAATTGACATAAATGAGGTTTTAAATCAATTAATGTTTTATTAAATGATATAATAGTCCTAAAAATATAATATTCATCCAAAGGACATATATTATGTCAAAAAGTTCAATTATGACCCACTTTTGGGTTGAATTTCATTTTATAGTAACTATGGTAACCATATATTATGAATATACAAGAAGACATGGGAAAAGTTAAATAAGATTAGAAAGGGTTAAAGCTAAACAATAAGGTTAATTTTATAACCTAAACTTGTCAAAAACCCATTTTCTAAGAGTATTTGGACCCATACTCATATTATATTTACAATATATCACTTTAGTGTTATTATAATTAAAAATTCAATTAATAATAACATAATAAATTCAAACTTTCTTAATGTGTCTCTCCTCCCTCTTGTAAGAGGACACCAGCACTATCCCTTACTCACACCTTTCAATCCCCCTTAGATTATCCAAACTCTACACTAATAAACTCCCAAAATCCTGATATTCCTCCTATAATCCTTACATTTGGAATAAGTTAATTAAAGAAGGCATTTTATCTTAAATCAAAATGTGTTACCCAATTTGAGGTAATGACTTCTCTCAAGATTATTTCATTTATTTCCATTTTCTAACCCCATAAACTCTCTTTATTCAACTATTTTATAATAACACCAGTGTCATCAGTATAGTAGGATTTTTTTATGATAGGTATTTGAAATAAACTTATACACACCTCTATTTAATGTATTTAGAACATACTTTTTCTATGGATGTCAAACTACTGGCTCACAAAACGATGATTATTGAATTATCTCCTACTTCCTCTCATGGTGGCCATTATGATAGAACAATATTTATATGATATAAATTATGATTATATTTTCATTATGCTTCCTTAATTATTATTTAAAACATACCTTTATTCTTTTCATAATGTGTAAAAATTATAATTTCATTTGAGGAAGTGAGGAATACAACCCACTCAAAGTGATATAACACGTAAATGCCATACATGGAACGTATAAAGGATAGAATTAATGAAATTTTGAAAAATATATAACATATATTTTATACTGTAATTATAGTATACCTATGTATCATTTAGTTTTTATTCGTTTAAATATGAAAAATAAATGAAAGTAGCGTTCATGTGTTCGTACGGTATACCATCTCTATGAACGATACATTTCATTTCTTATAGACAAATGTTATAGACTATTATAAATAAATATATACTTGTTATATATGATATATATATATATCTAAATCATGAATATCATTCTGGATATATTGTAATTTTTACCTTATGGATATTTTATAATTATAACAAGTTCATTTTTGACTCAAGTACCCAATATCGACAAAACGAACGATATTAACTTAAATAATTGTGTAATTTTTATAAAGTGGTAAAAAGTGAAATAAAAGAATTATAATCATGAAAAATGTTCTAAATAAAGTAGAAATTAACCTAAGAATATTATTCAGGATATTAAAGAATGAATGAGTTATGTTGGACACGAGGTAAGGGAAATTCTTAACCCAATTTCCATTCATTAGGTTGATCTTCTAATTCATGTTTTTGTCATTATATGATTATGTGAGAAATGAATTTTGATATATTATCTTGTATTTATACATGATTTATGTGTGCTTATATTAAATACTTATAATTGATCTATTTTATTTACAAAATGATCTTTGTAAGGGACTTTGTATCAATATCCTTTCATTGGGGATTGTTTTGATAATATACACCTCCTTTAACACGGTGTATAATAATCCCTTTTGAATTTTAATTTCATAAAAAGGGAATATTTGTTTTATAAAACATTGTACAAAATGAAAAAAAATAATGTATTTAATTTTTGCGACAACAATGACCTCTGTACTACCGTAATCATTATTTGGATTCCTTTATAAGTCTTACTATATTTAAAAGGAAAAGAAATAAATTATACTCTTTTTTGGTGTTTTCTTAGTGAAAATGGTTTTTGAAAAGAATTTAGTATTTCAATATCATGAAATGATATCTTGTGATTGAAAAATGTGGATATTTCCAATATTTTATGTGTTATGGTTATGTAATGGTACTTGCACATTAGACGGGTGCTTATGTGATAAACCAAATGACATGTGGTTTCTTGATAAACCAAGGATGGGTGGTTACCTTATAACCTCTAATGAATTGGGTATAAAAGTTGGTCGTATGGATATTCCATTTGTATAATTGAATTTTGGAATTCGACCATATGGTTATTCCATTTCAGTATGATTATGTCCCAAGTTTACCATTTCTATAATATGTGTTCTTTCCCTGGGTTTTATGGTAATATTTTTGTTACAAAAGGTTATGAAATGATATTTTATTCAGTGAAGAGTATTTACTACCTAATAATGTGAAATAATATTACTTATGATAATTTTTTCTTGGTTTACATGTGGTTTCAAAAAAATAACAATTGTCATTCATTGTGTATCCCTTACTGAGCTTTTTATGCTCATCCCGGGTTTTTGAAATGTATTTCATATGACTTAAAGTGGAATAGTGTCAAGGATGGGAAAAAGTAAAAGTCATGCTATTTAAAACATAGAACTATAAATTTTTCTTTTCTTTTAAGAGTTTTTTATGAAAGAATTGGATACTTAGTAGAAGTGTTTACATGCAATATTCATGTTTTTATGTATAAGTTACAACCTAATTATCTAATGATATAAAGCTTTAAAGATCCTCAATGTGGATTAATAAATTAATTAAGGATTATGTAATGTTTAACGTAGGGTCCTTACACTTTTGGATAATGAAATATGTTCATTCTTTGAGATTAAAATTTTTCAGACTTCTTTATCTGACTTACATTTTTTTTATAATAATAAAAGGAGTTTCAAACCAAGGAAGAACCTTGAAGATGGATTTTGAATCCCTTTATGTGATGAAACAATACATGGTCAATCTTGACCATTTTAAATGAAATAACGTCTCCCAGTGTATGGACATGATGTTGTCCTTTATTATAGTTTTGAATATTTTTTACATCCTAAAACCAAACCATTGACCCATAATGTCACGAACCAGCCTGGGTCGACCCTGAACCGGTCACTTGAGACGGTCTGTGACATGGTCCGAGAGACGCTCCCGATCCTCTCGGGCTGGAGACAAGTTCCAGGGCATCAACAGAGGTTGTGGGAACTATTTCTCACTATATAAATAAATGAAGAAAATAAAATAATACAAAGCATTGAAGAAAAAAATAAACCAAATAAGATTACTAAACAGGAACAAAAGAGAATAATGCTAACAAAACCCGACGTCCAAACAGACTCTGTGCGACCTCGCGGGTCACTCTCCGACTCAGTGATCAAGTGTTTCCTTAGGTGAGTGCACTCAATTTGTAGCCGGTACAAACACTAAAAATAGAAAGAACTATAGGTGTAAGTATTAAAACTCAGTAGGCTAGCCCGATATGTATTCCCAATGCACTACTTTTAAAATAAAAGAAACATCATTTCATGTTTGAAATACAATTTATAAAATTGTGTTTTTCAAAAAAAATTACTTAAAAACAAAGTACGAACCATTGACCATATCTATTTCTAAATTTGGGTTCATTTCATTAGTGTCAAGGACTTTTTAGAAAAGAAAAGTGATGTTTTCATTTTCAAATTTGTACAAATAGTATTAAACACTTTCGTTTGAAACCCATTTTTAGAAACCTAATCCAAAGCAGTTTACCACTTTCCTAGGAAAACAATACACCATAAATTCACAAAGTAAAACACACAACAAGGGAAATTTAGGTATACATGTAAGCATCATAATCACTACTGCATGAAACAAAAGCCGAACAAACATGGGTGAACCTAGGAGATCGAGAATAAATCAGAAGACACCAATACATGAGATATCATCCTCATTGACATGTCACACACGATGAAATCAAAACACCCAATACGCTTGACCATCCTTTCTCAGGAAGGCCGAGGGAAAATCCCATAGTAATAAGCCCATTATATCCACCTACTATGGGCCACTGGTCAGTACCATAACCTAAAAGTGTAGAAATCATTCTTAGAATATTCTCTCAATATGCCAAATTCCCATTTCTAAAGTGATTGTAAAAGGGGTGAGCCAACTGATTCCAACCGAGCATCCAATCATATATATATATAAAGCAGAGCAGACATCACCCCGATCCACTCCATGGGGCAACCTCTTGCCATTAAACTACTCAAGATCCCGGGAGCCTCTATGCACGGCCTCCCAAACAATCAATTGCAACAAAGGAATGAAATTTATCCTTGGACGGTTTTCATCAAAACATTTTTATCATTTTCCATAAAGTGCCAAACGGGAATTAAATACATTTCATAGTCACCACATTAAAAAGAATCAAAAATCTTGTTCATGATTCAAAAGAAATCATATATCAATAAAACCATAACCATAATTGAAATTTCATGAATTATGTTAAAAATCCAAACTTGAATTCTATCACTACTGAGTGTCTGTTCATCAAGAAAATATTTCGAGTGTCTTGTATAAAATAAATGGCTCTTTTTACAGCAGATAATCATTTTAAAAAAATAATTGTATTATATTATCTCGCATTTATTAAAGTTAATAAAATATTTAATCTGAACAAATAGTGTGTGCAAACAGCAGGAAATATGTAACGTAAATTTTTAAAACTACTGCAATGGGAACCAACCTCAGGATCAAAGTACGACGTCAAAACAACCATCGAACCAAGGTGTGATGAAAAAAAAGTGTGCCTGAAACCACATGATAATGTCCAAAACACTGCATAATAAATTTCAAGGACTCAGACACAAACAAAAAAAATCACTAGAGCATGAAAAACCAAGCGGCGGGGAGAAACTCTCACCTCAAAACTGAATCGTGATGATGAAGCAAACCCGAGACCACATCCCGAGGGTTTTAAAACATCATAAACATACCAAAATAATTTGATAAATGTAGAAAAATTTATAAAATTCAAATCTAGAGGCACAACAATGTTATACCTAAAACACAATATGAAACTCTTTCACATTCAAACAACTAAATGCATAATCTTGACAACACTGATAAATATCTGAATATAGCTTTTCACAACAGAACACATTAGCATCGCATAAACGCTCGTCTAACAAAACAAACGAACAAAAAAACACAGTCAAAATCACATTTTCAGCATGTAAACTACTTAAAAATTGTGCAAAATTATTTAAATTGACAAACTAAATGACCAGAAAATTTATTAAACAATTTTCAGAATATGTTGCCTGAATCAAAAATTCTAAGAATGCTGCCAAAATATCATCTCTGACTCGACGCATATTGATGCTAAACCAGAGCACAATTTGAATAATTTATAAACAACTAACAAATAGTTCAACATCATTTTTTCATATAAAACCCACCTATATCTCACACACATAACAACTTCAATTAAAACAATTATTTGCATTAAATAAACTAATTTAAATAATATGATAAATTAATTTAAAAAGAAAATTAATTCATCAAACAAAGGTTAAGTGAAGAACCACCTACCTCGGGTGAAGCAAATCTATAAAACTATAGAGAATCTCCAATCGCACCTAATGAACACCATAAACGAACCAATGGTGAACCCTAAAACATGAAATCGAACAAAAAATATTTAATATCAAACTCTAGATTGATACACTTAACCACTAGATAACCAAAATGCAAGGATAAGAAAAGATTAAAGAAATACTCCACTAGAATGGCTGCTCATGCAGGAGGGTAGGGCGTTGTCTGAGATGGGAGGTGGCATGCCTGAGGATTTCCGGGGAAGACGGGTGCGCAGTTGGAGGCAGGGTAGTCCGAGTGGGAGAAGCAGGGTGTGGCGTACCAGGGTTTCAGGGGGTGTGACTCGAAGTGGAGGTTCGCCGGAGGTGAGCAGGTGAGGGAGGCACCAGAATGGAGAGTCGCCAGGAAGGAGGTTGGCGGCGTGAGAAACTGGTCGATTCCGAGTGGGTTCTATGGGTGGCGAAGACGCAGTAGGAAGAGAGGGGGAGGGGCTAGGTCGCGACATCTGGAGGTGAACCAGATGTATCATGGAGATGCGGGTGCGCTTCGAGATGGGTAGGAAGCGATGAGGCTAGTTGCAACGATATTTCAAGGGGAGTGGCGGCGTGAGTTGGGTAGCAGGGGAGGTGTGCCACAACCAGAAAAAAGGGGGGAGGCGACGAGTTAAGAGAACCTTGACTAAAAGAGATAGAAAACGAAAATAAAAAGAAAATAATAAATAAATTAAAATAAATAACCAAATAAAAATAAACTGAAACTAATAATAAAAATAATAGTAATAAATTGATGGTTGTAAAATAAGTGTTAAAACAATTATAACAATAGTGATAAAAATAATTTTAATAACAACATCCTCAAATACTGTTATTATTATTATAATCATTAAAATAATTTAAATTTTTTTATCACATTTAATTTTATCTATTTATTAATAATTCATTATATTTAACTAGTTGACCCTTGAGTTGGGCATGCGATTAACCGGGCGAGTTCGCGCGGTGACCCAGGCGAGGCTGCGCAGATCCGGCCATGGTGTGATGGACGCAGTCAAGGCCAAAACATGCGTTTTTAAATAAGAACTTGAAATTTTAAGGTCGGGCTAGTAGAGGCCCTGAAATTTAATAAAAGAAAAACTGTAAAATAGGTGGGTGTAACAATTCTCCCCACCATAGCACTTTCTGTCCCCGGAAATCCACAACTAAGGTTGAACCCCAAAGTAGCAACTAATACCCCCTTAAGGTTCAAAAAATATCATTACGAAAAGATTGTGAAAAGAGAAAACTGCATCATGCTCAGAGAAAGTGACTCAAATACAGCTTCATGAAACATGTAAAAATACTTTCTAATATGTGTCGCCCACCCCAATGAGCTAGAATGCCTCCAGTTGACCGATCAAAGAAAGGAACACTCGCTCCCACAGAAACCAACTTCAGCCGCCAAAACACCTCGAGCACCACTGCATGAAAACCACATCGTCTGACTGTAACAAACAAACAAGACCATCCATGTCCAAAGAATAATCATTTCACTTATCACCAAGTCATCTCTGGAAATAGAAATAAAATCTAGCATGGGAAAGCCCAAAGGGGATCCCCACCATTAGAAACTTACCAACGCCCATGACGAAACAAGAAAACGAACCGGAGGAGGCTCGAGTGGACTCCCTGCCATTGTGAAAAAGACCACCATCGACTCATTACAAAGACATATGAGCGAGACCCATCGTGGGTCTCCCCATCATTAGAACTGACAGAAGGTACAAAACTTTGAATGTTTTCTAACGGTGACCAACACCCCACCATAAAGGGAGGGGAGGGAAGGGCCCAACCACCGAGCGTCAAAATCAAGACCTAAGACCAGCCATCATCACTACGTCCCTGGATGTGCACTATTCAAATCCGAGGCCAATTTACCTAACAGACCCCATAAGGACCGCTAAAATTGATTAGATCCATTGGGACACAACCCCCAAGACTTTAAGGCAATGAGACGAACATTCCTCCACATAGTCACAGAAACCATACACAACCAGATGGTTCATTCATAATGGAACAACCATATAATACAATTTAAACTGTCTTTACTTTCAACACCGATGACAGAAATAAATTCGGGGTCCCATACACTCACGGTGTTTCTAACCATGCGCCAGCTTCACTCCGAGGCCTATGGCTGGAGACCTGATGTTTGAAGCATCTACTTCCTCGTAGTTATGTATTGAAGACTCCCGAACGGAGCCTCTCTTTTTGGTGTCACACGTGGACACACCGCAAACGATACAACACCCACAAACACAACACACCACGACATACAGCTACTCCCTCACGACACATCAACTAGAACAGAGGTTTAGATGATGTACATGCCTCACCTATTCACCTTAACCATGAAACATAAGGAGGAATGATACACGAAAATCACTCCCCATAGAACAAAAAAATTAGAACTCCCCAAGAGGACATGCTCCTATGAAAACAGGGATTCTCAAAGGATCCTATGAAATCCACCCTTTCTCTTCATGAGAACTCACGATAAATGATGTCGACAAACATGGATATCATGGTCGATGAAGGCACTACAAGCCTTTGAAGACATCTGTCAGCACTGATAACTCTGAACCACCTTCACCCTATCCCACTGGAATTTATATCACCGTTTCCGAGGTGGACACCTTCAAACACAACGATGTGAAACTTCATACCAGATGACTCAGACAACTCAATATGGGCAAAACTCCTATCAACTCCCCTAACATCCATCACCCAGCTGTAAGAGGATCTGTTTAGTTGTAAAAAGATGAGGTGAGTCCAATTGTAGAATTCAATAAGAGAGTCCTCTAATCAACTGGAGGGTCGGTCAACGACGAATTGTCTGTGGACACATTTAAATTGAATGTTAACGCTTTATGGGGGGCATACACTATTCAAGAAAGAAAACCATAGGCCCAAATAAAACTGGTTCATTGGTCAAGGAATACCGCAAGCGAACACTAAATGTGCAGAGCGAACCACTGCAAGGGCTTCCTGAATCACTTATCAAAAGAATTTAGTAACTATACGCTTGCATACCAACTTACAAACAAGAATTTAAACTAAAAGCACGATTCATTCTGAATAGATCCTCGTCTCAAAACGCCTCTCATCCGACATTCCAAAAATTCAAGGAAACACCACACAATCACCAGTTATTAATACACCGAATTTTCATTTTACAAAATTTTTGGAAATAAGAAAACTTGGTGGGTTTCACAAACACCAATGGCGTCCCATGGGCCTTGCACATGCATTTTTTTGTGCCACACTAGCACCCACCTCATGTCCTTCCAGGAACACATCTGCTCATTCCATTAACCATTTCCCTTTTCGTTTATGCTCATGCATGTGGTTTCCCATGAGAGCGCCAATGATCAAAACCAAACCATTCCATTTTTCAAAACCACAACATCAACCCCACACTTTTCAAACCTCATACATCATTTTCTTTTTAAAATTCGTTATTCCAAATCATTTTCCAAAACATTTCCCTTGACCAAATAATTTTTACTGGAAACCCAAAATTCCATGAATCCAGAACAAAGAGACGAGGAACGATGCAAGAGGAAACTAGTGTTAGTGGGAGACTAGAATATATGGTCGGCAGCTATACGCCAATCATGCCACCACCACAGAGAGTATTCTAGGAAAACTTTTCCAGCTCCACATGGCTTGATAGACCCTGCGAGCTCACTAGGACCACTGTCCCTAATCCCTTTGCATTTCCCCTAAACAAGATTAACCACTACAACCAACGACTCAGACAAACCTCAAATTACTTTGGTAACTCGAGTCCCACCACGAGCTGTGCTGGCTAGGAACCTTACTTGTAGCCATGACGTCGAGTCCCAACAACCTTAACTCTAGTCTACCATGACTCTATCACAAAATAAAATGACCCAAGAGAGAAAACCTCCCTCTGACACCATTTTGTCAAGAACCAGCCCGGTTCGACCTTGAACCGGTCACATGAGTCGGTCCGCGACAAGGCCCGAGAGGCACTCCCGATCTTCCCAGGCTGGCAAAAACGCTAGGGCATCAACAGAGGTTGTGGGAATGATTTCGCCCAATATAAATAAATAAAGCAGCAGAAATAATATAGATAATCATAGAATAAATAAACCAAATAAGATGATTGAACAGGTACAAAAGAGAATAATTCTAACCAAACCCGACGTCCAAACTAATTCTGTGTGACCTTGCGGGACACTCTTTGACTCAGCGATCAAGCGTCTCCCTAGGCGAGCGCACTCAAGCTGTAGCCTTCACAAACACTAAAAACAAAATGAAATATAGGTGTGAGTATTAAAACACAGTAGACTAGACTGATATCTATTCCCAATGCACTATATTTAAAATAAAATAATCATCAATTCAAGTTTCAAATATAATTTATAAAAGTATTGTTTTCTAAATATTTTACTTAAAAGCAAAGTAGGAACCATTTCTCTTATCTATTTCTAAATTTGGGTTAATTTCATTAGTGTCAATGTATTTTTAGAAAGGGAAAGTGATGTTTTCATTTTCAAATTTGTACAAAGATTATTAAACACTTTAATTTGAAAACCATTTTTAGAAACCTAATTAAAAGTAGTTTACAACTTTCAATGGAAATCAATACACCAGAAATGCACAAAGTAAAACATACATCAAGGGCAATGTAGGTATATATGTAAGCATCATAATCACTACTGCAAGCAAAAAAAGTCGAATAGACATGGGTGAGCCTAAGAGATCGAGAATAAACCAGAATACACCAATACATGAGATATTATCCTCATTGACATGTCACAAACGATGAAATCAAAACGACCAATACGCTCGACCATCCTTTCTCAGGCAGGCTGGGGGAAAATTTCATAGTTATAAACCCAATATATGCACCTATTATGGGCCACTGGTCAGAATCATAACCTACCAGTGCCGAAATAATTCTTAGAATATTCTCTCAATATGCCAGATTCCCAAATCTCAAGTTTTTGGAAAGGGGGTGATCCAACTGATGCCAACAGACCATCCAATCATATATTTATAAAGCACAACAGACATCACCCCGAGCCACTCCGTGGGACCACCTCTTGCCTTTAAACTACTAAAGCACCCGGGATCCTCTAAGCGCATCCTCCCAAATAATAAATCGCAACCAATGTAGTAAAGTTATCTTAGAAGGGTTTTCATCAAAACATTTCTATCATTTTCCCTAAAGTTACAAACAGGCATTAAATACATTTCACAATCACCAGTTTAAAAAGAACCAAAATGCTTGATCAAGCTTCGGAAGAAATCATTTATCATTTAAACTAGAACTATAATTGAAATTCTGTGAATTATTTTTAAAATCCAAACTTGAATTCTTTCACTACTGGGTGTCTGTTCATCAAGAAAACATTTCGAGCGTCCAATATAAAATAAACGGCTCTTTTTACACCTGATAATCATTTAAAAAAATTCTTATATTATCCCGCATTTATTAAAGTTAATAAAATATTGAATCTATAAAGAATAGTTTGCATAAAAAACAAGAAATAATGTAACTTAAACATTAAAAAGCAGTGCAATGGGAACCTACCTCCGGATCAAAACACAATGACAAAAAAACCATGGAACCAAGGCATGATGACACAATGTGTGTCTGAAACCACATGATTAAGTCCAACACTCGGCATAATAAATATCAAGGACTCAGACACATACAGAAAAACTCACTAGATCATGAGAAACCAAGCAGTGGGGAGAAATTCTCGCCTCGAAACTAAAGCGTGATGATGACGAAAACCCGAGACCACTTCGGGAGGGTTTTAAAAAATCAAAAACCTATCAAAATAATGTAATAAATGTTGAAAATTTTATAACACCCAAATCCAGAGGCACAACAATGTTATACCTGAAACACACTTTGAAACTCTTTCACATTCAATCAACTAAATGCATAATCGTGAGAACACTAATAAATAGCATAATGTTGGTTTTCACAACAGAACACATTTGAATTGCATAAACACTAGACTAAAAAAATAAAATCACAAAAAAACTCTGTCAAAATCACATTTGCAACATGTAAACTACTTAAAATTTGTGATAAATTTATAAAATTGTCAAACTAAATCACAAAAAAATATATGATTTTTTTTTTAAAATATGTTTCATGACTAAAAAATGCTATGAATGCAGTCAATAGAACATCTCCGACTAAACGCATATTGATGCTAAACCAGAGCACAATTTGAATAATTTATATACAACTAAAAAACAGTTCAACATCATTTTTTCACATAAAACCCACCTATATCTCACACACATAACAACTTCAATTAAAACAATTATTTTCATTAAATAAACTAATTTAAATAATATTCTAAATTAATTTGAAGAAGAAAATTAATTCATCAAACAACGGTTAAGTGCAGAACCACCTACCATGGGTGAAGGAATTCCATAAAACTTCTGAGAATCTCTAATCGCACCAATGCGCACCATAAACGAACCAAATTTGAACCCTAAAGCATTAAATCAAACCAAAAATATTTAATATCAAACTCTATTTTGAGACCCTTAACCACTAGATAACCAAAATGCAAGGATAAAAAAAGATTAAAGAAATACTCCACCGGGATGGCTGCTCAAATAGGAGGGAAAGGTGTCGGCTGACATGTGAGGTGGCACGCCGGAGGATTTTTAGGGAAGATAGGGTGTGTAGTGGGAGGTAGGGTAGTCCGAGCGGGAGAAGTAGGGTGTGGTGTACCAGGGTATCAGGGGGGTGTGATGCGAAGTGGAGGCTGGCTTGAGGTGAGCATGTGAGGGAGGCACTGGAATGGGGAGTCGCTGGGAAGGTGGGCAGCGGTGTGAGAAACATGTCTATGACGAGGGGGTTCCATGGGTGGCGACGATGTAGTAGGAAGAGAGGTGGAGGGGTTAGGTCGCGACGGCTGGAGGTGCACTAGTGGTATCCTAGAGATGTGGGTGCGCTTCGAGATCGGTAATAGGGGGTGAGGAAGGGTGTGATGAGATTTCAAGGGGAGGGGCGGCGCGAGTTGGGTAGCAGGGGAGGTGTACCGCAACCAGAAAATAGAGGGGGAGGCGACGGGTTAAGGGAACCCTTCCCAAAAGAGATATAAAAGAAAAATAAAAAGAAAATAATAAATAAAATAAATAAATAAACTAATAACAATAAACTAATACTAATAATAAAACTAAGAGTAATAAATATATGGTAGTAAAATAAGAGTTAAAACAATTATAACAATAGTGATAAAAATAATTTTAATAATAACATCTTCAAATGTTGTTATTATTATAATTATCATTAAAATAATTAATTAAATTTTTATCACATTTAATTTTATCTGTTTATTAATAATTATTTTTATTTAACTAGTTAATCCTTGAGTTGGGCGTGCGGTGAACCAGACGAGTTTTCATGGTGACCCAGGCTGGCCGCACATCTTCAACCATGGTGTAATGGACACAGTCAAGGACAAAACACATGTTTTTAAATAAGAACATGAAATTTTAAGGTCAAGCTACTAGATGCCACGAAATTTAATAAAATAAAAATTTTAAAAGAGGCGGGTGTGACAAATTATCAATGAGCATGCTCCTAATCCTGAAGACACACCCATTTTGGATACTCAAGTTGAGTGAAAATATAAATTTGAAAATTTTTTAAGATGTATAAATTCTATCAATACATTATCAAATAATATTGAAGAATAATTTTTTCAAATGAATTCTTATTGAGATATATGGGGTTCACTCGAGTTCATGTAAAAATCCAAAGAAGAAGGTACCAATTTTTTTCCATAGTATCAAAAAATCAAGATGATTTATAACAATATGTTGTTGTAAAAAGGTCATTATCTAAAAGTTATTTTAAACAAACTATATTACCATAAAATAAATAACTAGAAACCTTCTAGGTTGGTGAATTGTTTTTAAAATTTCCACCTATATGGAAATTGTTTTGTAAATCGCTCATTAAAAAGTGTCAGGATCAATCCTGGGAATAATTGTAAAATCTTCTTTGTATTAAATAAGAATCCATGTTGAGATACATGGTTAAGGATTCTTAGTTTGATGCTAATTTTAATATCATTGAGGTAATGGAAACATCAAACTCTTTATTACATTTCAAGATGAAAATTCAACAATTCAGGAAGAAAGGAGATACTTCCAAGAATAAAAGATAATGATTTTTATATTGATATCCAGGAAATTTTTTAGTGGAATTTCACTATCAAAAGAATATTAAAAACCAACTAAAAATATATTTACTAAATATAATCTTGGTACGATGATATTATAATTTAATATAACATAAATGAAGATGGGATGGTGGCTTGATTTTAGAGAAAAGTTGAAAGTGTAAAATGATCATTCGATGTTTAAATCATTTGACAATATTACTATCATGAAATAAATACACCTTATAAATAATTCATGCATTAATATCAATATAATAGGAAGTTTGGAACTAGAATTTACTTCTTGGATGAAGTTTACACTTATAAATATGATTTATCTACCTGAGATTATAAATAATTATTTTTCATTAATATTCTATATAATAATGGATTTAGGGTTTCATTTGAATCTAAACATGTTATCTTATTTAATTGATGAATTTTTTGGTTAATGGGTACTAAAAGTATAGAGAACCAAGAATTTAATACAAATGTTTACAAGACTTGTATAATAAATATCCATTAAATACAAACCATGGATTGAAAATCCAAGTGTATTCGGAAAACTAAGTACATAATTAGAAACCATGAAAATAAAATAAAAACATATTTTTAATATTATTAATAATTGTCTCATAACACCATTTTATCTCATAAAACATTATAGAAGAACATATGGACAACATCGATAAAAGGGTTTGGCTAAAAATCATAGTAAGTGAACAAAAATTGAAATGAAGCACAACACATGAGTCATAAGGAAAAACAAGATTACATAATAGGGATGGATAATGAATAAACATAAGAAGTATTAAAATATATAACATGGAATTATAATATCATGGAAACATTGGGATTTGGTAGTAGTATATATCATAAAATAAACATGATTCAAGGATAACGTCACAGATGATATCACATTGTGGATGGAGTCCCATAATTGGTTAGTTTCAGTCCCTAATCCTATAAAGAACATATAATGAGACTAAAACATTACCCTATAAATTGGATTGATATTTGGGTGAACCCATCATACCATGTACATGGATATTTGTGTGACATAATGAAATCAATTTTAAGGAATAAAAATAAGGGTTACCCATGAAAAGAAATGTGTTTCATTATCATGTCCTAAGGCATAAAAAGGGTGTATCATAATGGATTCCATGAAAGGATTGATTAAATGAATATTTTACATTAAAAAGTGAAACATAATAATATATAATAATTAATGATGTCAATTAAAGAAAAAATATAAATAATAGTGGTTATATAACTTTAGAAATGTGTGACTTTAGAGCAATTTTCTGGGAATAGATTGAAGTGTCCTGAAAGAGGATAAATGCATAATAATTTCCAGAAAACAAAAAATGAAATAAAATATATTTTCAATATAAAATGAGTTATTTTATAAAATATTTTTATCTTAAAACATTTTTTATATTGTACTTGAAATTGGGTGAGAAACAAAGAAGTTCCCTTTATTCAAGTATGCTTATTGAGAAGAGTTGAGAAGGAAATCTTATAAAACATGTATTTACTCATAAAAGTAAGATGGGTTTATCTATATATATATATTTGGAACATATACATAGATTTTAAGATAATTATATAATAATAATGATGAGGTAAATTGAGGCAAATATAGAGAAATCAGAACCTAGAGAAAATATGGTGGTTCAAAGAGATGCCTTAACTTATGCACCAATATATCTTACACTTTCACATAATATCATTGAAAATAAAATTATATTCATTAATTACTTAATAAATAACCTAATTAACATATAATATATTTATTATAATATAATTAAGCTCTTTTATAATCATTTTTATAAGTTATGAAGTTCAATTTTGTTGTTCTGGGGGTGTTCGTTTCACAGTTTCTTCATCGGTTAACATGTTTATAATTGTGGAAGTTCATTTCAAATGGTAATACTAATAAAAAAGATAAATTATATGGTATTCATGTAGTTCCATAGTTTTAAATGATCATATATATCATTTTATTTTCATGCACGAGGATTATTCATTTAATAATATGTTAATGAGAATTGTTTAGTTGGGTTATTCTATTTTTCTAACTATCTAAAAATAGTTTTTTATTTGATTATATGAAAATAAATTTCTTAAAGAATTTAAAAAACAAATAATATAAATACTTAGATTATTGTAAACAATTATAATTAAATTTAATCCTTCTATTAAGGCCTTAGTAGAATATGAAAACTCATCCTCCACAAATACAATTAACTGACATAATATTGGAAATTGTTTCATATTTTCTTGAATAAAATTTTATGTGAAAATGATTTAATATTATATATTTTATTACTAAATTAAAATTCCAGTGTATAGATTTTAGTATATTTATTATTCTCTTTTTGATAATGGAGTCAAGTGGAAGGTATAAAAAGAAAATAAATTAAAAGAGTTAATTTGTGTAACATCCCAAGTAATTAAAGAATTGTATATTTTCATATAGATGTCTATTTTTGAATTATATAGTGTTTTAGATTCTTAAAATGAGAATAAATCCAATCTTAAGAATAGAATACTCTAATATTTTTAAAATAATATTTTATCGCCTTTTGATGGAGAACCATTTTGAAATCTATATTTTGACAATTTTATAAGCTATATTTGTCAAAATAAACTTATTATTTAGAATTGGGACATTGAAATTTACTTTGGATAAATTTTTGGTATTTTTCTGAAATTGTTCATTTTTTTAATGAATAGTGAAAAATACTGCATTTTACTTCAAAACTGCTTTTTCAAATAATTTAATTATATAGTAATATTATCTTTTTAATTGGATTTAAATTTAAATTAGAAAATATTTTTACCATTTAATCCAATTGTCATTAGAATTAATTTCACTTTGAAATTCGACATAAACAATTTCCAATCTTTTGATAGATATTGTTTCTTAAAAATATGTTAATTGTTTTGACAACAGGAATTATTTTTAATTTAATTATTGAAATTTTTGTGTTTGACATTTGGTAAAATGGATTTGATATTTGGAATCAGAAGTTCCAAATTATGTAATTAAGACTCTTTTGTTTTTGGACATTACGAATAGTAATGACGACAATTATCATTAATTATCGTTATTAATTAGTAATCGGGTTGTTATGGGTAATAAAATAATTTCATTATAACATAAAATGACACCAACTTGTGTTCAAAACCTGTTTTTGAGTCATGGCCAACCATGGTATTCCATGTGTCAAACTTTGGGACCCCATGGAATCACTTTAGTGTGATATTTACATTTTATTATATTATTTTTTAAAGGAAAGTATAACCAAAGTATGTATCACCTAAGTAAAAAAAATTTAGTTTTGTTCATGTATATGATCACTCAGACTATTAATAGTCAATGGAAATTTAAAAATATTTCCTATATCATGGTATTGTTTTTATAATTTTTAAACATTAAATAAATAAATTTATTTATGACACCATGATGATGCAGCGATTACCTCATTAATGAATGATTTAAATAAAATGAAAAGATAAGGTAAAATCTAAGACATACACTTGTAAAACACTTATTGGATGAGTAGATTTCAAACCCTTATCACCTTATACTCGAATATATCATTGTGGGGCCTTTAAAATCCGAAAATCATTTCATAATAAAGTAACATTTCATGACCTTCCAAGAGTGCCCCTCCACCCTCTTATAAAAGGCCCCCACCTGTAACCCCTTACCCACACCTCTCAAGCCCTTGGATCGTCCAACCCCTCCTCATAATATCTCTCTGTATCCCTGTCGTCATCCTAGAATCCTTACCTTAGGCAAAAAGATCTTCAAGATTCACTTTTGGTTCAAACCAAGGGGAGTTACCCAATTTAAAGATAATGTCTTCTCTTATGTCCTTTTGTTTTATTTTTCTTCTCCAACCCCTTATACTCTTTTTATTCATTTCTTTTGTAAAAAAAACCAGTATCGTAAATATACAAGGATGTTTGTATGAGAATTCTTTGAGATAAACTTACACAAACCATCATTTAATGGGTGAAGAACATACTGTTTCTGTCGACGGTGAACTACAGCCTCACGAAATGATGATTGTTCAATTATACCCTACCGCCTCTCATGGTGGCCATTAAGATAACACTGTATTTCTATATGATATATATTATGTTTATTTTTTTCCTTTTTCTTCTGTATTTTTCATTTATGGCATACCTTTATGTTTTCCATAATGGATAAATGCGATAATTTCATTTTAGGAAGTGCGGACTACCGCCCCCTCAAAGTGATTTGAATCGTTAACACCATATGTGGGATGTATAAAGGAGGTAATTATTAATATTATATATGATATTATACTATAATTATAATGTACCTTTATATAACTATGATTTCATTCCATTAAATATGAAATTGAAATGAAAGGAGCCTTCATGCGTACGTACAACTTACCGTCTCCATGAATGGTGCATTTCATTTCTTACCTCTAAATGTTATGTAATATTATAAATGGATGTATATATTGTATATATATGATATATATGATATCTACATCATGAATATAATTCTGCAGAAAATTGATATTTTACCACATGAACAAATTGTAATTATAAGAATTTTATTTTTGACACAAGTACCAAAGATCGAAAAAATGATGGTTATTAACTTAAATGATTACATAATGTTCATAACATGCTAATAAGTCATATGAAAGGAATAATGAACTTGAAAAAAGTTCTTAATAAAGTATAAATTAACTCTAGTTTATTATTCAAGAGATTAAAGAATCATCGAGTCATGTTTGACACGAGGTAAGGGACATCGTCTCAATATCCATTCATTGAGGCATATTTTGTTTTATACACAACATTATTTTATACTGTGTATAAATACCTTTGACTTATACTTTTATTTAAATGGAATATTTTCTCTACGATGCATTTTACTAAATGACAAAAAGTATGTTTCTTTTTAACGTATGCAGTGACATTGACCTTTCTGTCACCGCGAGTATTATTTGACCTTTGGCTTCCTTAACAAGATGTAATGTTTTTAAAATGAAAATAAATACCATATAATATTTAATATATTGTGGTATTGAAAATGGTTTTGATAATTGATTTGATATGTCAATATATTGTGATTGAAATATGGAAATGTTTTATTTACTTTATATTTTTTGTATGTGTTATGATTTTATAGTGGTACATAGTCATTTGATGGGTGGTTATGTGATAAACCCAATGATGGGTGGTGCCGTGAAAACCTGGACGGGTGGTTACGTTATAAACTCCAATTCATTGGGTATGGAAGTCGGCCGTATGGCTATTCCATTTAGTGATATGTGTGGAAGTTTATCGTATGGTTATTCCATTTAAGTATGTTTATGTCCCATGTTTCCATAATATGTTACGTATTCTTTATATGGGTTTTATGGTAATAGTCTGGTTACAAAAGGGTAAGAAATTATATTTTATTCAGTGATGAGTATTTATTACTTCATAAAGGTGAGAAGTATTACTTAGGATAAATTATTGATGGTTTACTTGATGTTTTGAAAAACTAACAGGTTTCCTTCTTTGTGTATCCCTTAGTGAGTTTTTTATGCTCTTCCCAATTTTTTGAAATGTTTTTCACATGACATAAAGTGGAATGGGGTCAAGGATGGGATCAAGGAAAGTCATGTTTTCTAATACATGGAACTGGACATGAATTTTTTATCATGTATTTTTATTTTATGAAAAAAATTGGAATCTGAGTAGAAGTTTCTACTTTTTAAATTTTGAGATGTAATAGTTATGGACTAATTATCTAAAACTCTAAACTTGAAAATATCATCAATTTGAATTATTCATTTAATTCAATATTAAGGAATGTTTTATGTCCGAGTCCTTATAGTTGTTATTAGAGGTCATTTTAGATAACTTTTGGAGTTAGATTTCTATTAAATGATTATCCAAAAATATTTTTTACACATTATGGTCAAATTGAAATGATATATCATTTGATGATTACCATGATGCTTCATCAAAGACATGTTTGTTCAGAATGGTTTTCACAGAGGAAATAGGGAAGCAGTTCTAGGAAGGCTAACAGAAGGAAATGACCTTCCAAATCAGCATCCTGAGATGGTCGGAATTGGAACTGAACAATTTGTTGTAGTAATGGAACAGTTGACTCAGGCAATAAATGGTGGTGGTATGCATGCCTGAGATCAGCCAGATCAACTATAGAAGACCATGTCAGTGGTGGAACATTTCATGAGGCAACATGCCACATCATTCAGAGGATCATCTTACCCTTTGGTAGATGAAGGGTGGATTAATGCAGTGGATAAATTTTTTGATGTCATTGGGTGTTCAGAACATCAAAATGTTAGTCTCACTGTTTACCATTATGAAGGTGAAGCTGATCAATGGTGGATGATGGTGAAAAATATCAATGAAAGTGAAGAGATTGATGATCTTGACTGGGATGAATTCAAAGTTATGTTTCTTAAGAAATATTTTCCTAAGGTGGTTCATCTTAGGATGGGAAAAAAATTCCTAGAATTGATGCAGGAGCATGACTCAATGGCTGCTTATGAAGGAATGTTCACTCGACTGGAAAGGTTTTCTACAAATATCATATGATATTTGGATATTAAAGTAAACCATTTTTACTGAGGGTTAAACCCATAGAATCAATGGTATTTATCTTCTCATGAGTTCAAAAGTTATGAAAAACTTGTTCGATGTGCGGAGAAGGTGGAAATAGAGTTTTCCGATGATCAGGTGTTCTTTTCCAAAAAACATAATAAGAGGTCTAGTTGGCAGGAAAAGGGAAATAATTCATCAAATAATCCTAGAGGTAACAAAAACAAATATCCATCATGTGATAAGTGTGGAAAAATTCATCGTGGAGAATGTTTATCCAAGTCTGGAAAGTGCTTTCGGTGTGGTAAGTCTGGTCATATTGCTCGTAACATTAAGGAAGTTGATCAAGCAGGAAATGAAAATCTAGCGGTAAGATGTTTTAAGTGTAATGAAATGGGCCATTATGCAAATGAGTGTCTAACTAAGAACTCAACTGAGGGAAAGAATCCTGACTACAAGCAAAAAGTGGCGGTGAAATCCATTTTAACTACTTTAGCAGATGTTGTGCCATTGAATGAGGTAGTATGAGGTACACTGTTTGTTTGTTCAGATTATGCCAATATGTTGGCTGATTTTGGGTCTAAACATTCTTTCATTTCTCATAATTTATGTAGTAAATTGGGAATTCCATCTCAAGATATGAATCCTAAACTGATGGGAAGAACACCCAGAGGAAATGTTGATACAAAAAGAAATCATAAGAACCTTCATGTCCTTGTGTGCGGAAAGAATCTACCTACAAACCATATTGTTTTACCTCTAGTAGAGTTAGATGTTATTTTGGGCATGGATTAGCATTCTATTTTTCATGCTAAGATTGACTGTAGAGTGAAAGAGGATTCTTTTTATAAATATCATCAATTTGTGCAAAAGAATGAACCCATGATTTTGTGAACATACCAGGAAGCTGAGAAACTTGTAAACAAAGGAAATGAATGTTACCTTGCACATATTGATAAAAACAATGGAACTATTCATATTAATGATGTTCCAATGGTAAATGAGTATCTTTATGTTTTTCTTGATGAGTTTCCTGGTATTATACATGATCAAGACATTGAATTTATTGTTGACTTAGTTCCTGATGCTAGGCCAATTTCAAAACCCCCTTATCTAATGGCTCATGTTGAACTTTTAGAGTTAAAGTAGTAATTTCAGGAGTTATTAGATAACAATTTCATTCAACCTAGAACATCACCGTGGGGTGATCTTGTCTTATTTGTTAAAAATAAAGACGGTTCAATGACACTTTTCATTGATTATAGAGCATTTAATAACATCACTGTTAAGAACAAATAACATTTGAAACATATAGATGATTTGTTTGATCAGATCTAGGGAGCTCAGTATTTTTCAAAGATTGACTTTAGTTCAGGGTACCATCAGTTGAAGTTAAAAGAATAAGACATTCCCAAGATAGTGTTTCGTACTAGATATGACCATTATGAATTTGTAGTTATGCCTTTTGGGTTAACCAATGCACCTGATGTATTTATGGACCTTATGAATATATTTTTCCATGACTTCATTAAAATTTATATGGTTGTTTTCATTGATGATATTTTTGTGTTTTGTAAAAGTAAATAGGAGCATGAAAGTCATTTAACGGTTATCATGCGAACCTTAAAAGAAAAGAAACTGTATGGAAAATTAAACAACTGTGATTTTTGTTTGCAACAAATTTCATTCCTTGCTCACATTGTTTCGAAAAATAGAATAACTATTGATCCTGATAAAACAAAAGTTGTTGATGAATGGCCAACCCCTACAAATATATCCTAGATCCGTAGTTTTCATGGTTTGGCAGTTTATTAACGGAGGTTTGTTGAGAATTTTACATGTTTATCTAGTCCAATGACTAAGTTAACTTGAAAATGTGTTAAGTTCATATGGAGAAAATAATGTGATGGTTTTTTTCCGGAATTGAAAAGAATATTGGTGAATGCTCCAGTTTTGGAACTTCCTTCCAGAAATGGTGATTTTGTTAACTACAGTGATGCTTCATTTAAAGGACTTGGTTGTTTCCTTATGCAGAATGATCAGGTAATTTCATATGCTTCTCGTCAGTTGAAAACTCATGAGATAAATTACCCTACACATGATTTGGAATTAGTTTCTGTTGTTTTTTCTTTAAAAATTTGGAGGCATCATTTGTATGGTGTAAAGTGTGAAATATATATCGATCACCATATTTTAACATATATATTTACTCAGAAATAATTGAACATGAGACAGAGGAGATGGCTGAAATCAATCATGAATTATGATTTCACAATTCATTACCATCCGAGAAAAGCAAATAAAGTGGCTGATGCTTTGAGTTGAAAATGTAATGCTTCATTAATCATGCTACGTTTTAATGAGATCCTTTGGTTTTTGATTTGATGAACTTTGGAATAGATTTTGTTGGTGCAGGATGTTCTTCTAGTTTTTTTAGGTGTCAGTGAGATTATATCTATCTGACAGAATTAAGCAAGAGCGGAAGAAAGACAATGGGTTGTAGAAAATGGTAGAGCTTGTTCAGAAGGTTACGTTGCCTTAATTTAACATTGATAATGATTGTGTTTTGAAATTTGGGAAGATATTGTGTGTGCCTTGTGATTCACAGTTGAAGAAGTAATTATTATATGAAGCTCATAGTTCACCATTTTTAGTTCATCCTGGCAGTACTAATATGTACATAGATCTGCAGGAGTATTACTGGTGGGATGGAATGAAAAGGGATATTGCAGATTTTACTATGAAGTGTTTGACTTGTCAGCAGGTTAAAGTATAGTGGAAGTTACCTAAAGGGATGCTTCATTCTTTACCGGTGCCAGAGTGGAAATGGGAAATTATATCCATGGACTTTGTTGTGGGATTACCAAATACATCTCGAGGTAATAATGCAATCTGGGTTATTGTTGATCGATTGACTAAATCTGCTCATTTTCTTCCAATTCGAGATACTTTCCCTCTAGATCAACATTCTCAGTTGTATGATAAAGAGATATTCAAGTTAAATGGAGTTCCCCACTCCATTGTATCTGATTGTAATCCTAGGATTAATTCTAACTTTTGGAAATTCCTTCGAAAGTCGTTGGGTACTAAATTAAATTTTAGTACAACTTTTCTTCCGCAATCAGATGGGTAGATAGAATGAAAAATTCATACTTTGGATGATATGTTACAAGCTTGAACGATGGACGACCAGGGAATTTGAGACCAACATCTTTATTTGGTTGAGTTTTGTTATAATAAAACTATTCATTCCAGTATACATATGGCCCCGTTTGAGGAATTATATGAAAAGCAGTGTCAAACTCCAGCTTTTTGTGATGAAGTAGGGGAATGGAAGCTGATAGGACCAGAATTGGTAGAAGAGGTGGAAGAAAAAATTCATTTGATTTATAAACACATGAGAACAGCTCAGAGTCGGCAGAAAAGTTATACAGATAACAGGAGGAAGGATCTTTCATTTGAGGTATGTGATCCTGTTTTTCTCAAAGTCTCTCCATGGAAAAGTGTGATGCATTTTGGTAAGAAAGGAAATCTGAGTCCAAGGTTTCTTGGACCATATGAAATTCTGGAGAATGTTGGATCAGTTTCATACCTAGTGGCTTTACCTCCGAATTTATCCCTGGTACACAATGTTTTCCATGTTTCAATGTTAAGGAAGTACATTCCAGATCCATCTAATGTTTTGAGTCCCCACATAGTTCAGCTAGAAGAGAATATATTTTATGAGAAAAAACTGTTCCAGATTCTAGACCACAGGGAGAATGTGTTTTGGATTAAGGTGATTCATCATGTAAAGGTTCTATGGAAAAACCATATAGTTGAAGATGCAACATGGGAATCTGAAAATGCGATGATGGATAAATACCACCACTTATTCGATAAGTAATTAAATTGTGGGGAAGCAATTTCCTAAAGTGGGGAAGCATGTAATATCCCAAGTAAGTAAATAATAATAGATTTTGATATCTATGTCTATTTATGAATTAGATAGTGTTTTAGAGGCTTAAAATGAGAATAAATCCAATCTTAAGCATAGAATACTCTTATATTTTTAAAAGATCATTTTACCACCTTTTGATGGAGAATCATTTATAAATCTATATTTTTAAATTTTTATAAGATCTATTTTTCAAAATAAACTTATTATTTAGAATTGTGACATAGAAATTTACTTTGGATAAATTTTGGTATTTTTCTAAAAATGTTAATTTTTTAATGAAGAGTGAAAAATATTTCATTTTACTTAAAAAATGATTTTTCATCTAATTTATTTATATGGTTAGACTATTTTTTTAATTAGTTTTAAAGTGTAATTATAATATAAATTTACCAGTTAATCCAATGGTTGTCATTAGAATTAATCTCACTTTGAAATTGGACATAAATAACTATCAATATTTTGATTGATATTGTTTCTTAAAAACACATTATTTGTTTTGACAATGAGAATTATTTTTAAATTAATTACTACAATTTATTTGTTATGAATTTGGTAAAATTGATTCCATATTTGGAATCATAATGTAAAAATTATTTAATTAAGACTCTTTAGTTTCTAGACATTATGAATATTAACAACAACAATTATCTTTAATAATCATGATTAATTAGTAATCGTGTAGTTAAGGGTAATAAAATAATATCATAATAATATAAAATGACCTCATCTTGTGTCTAAGTCCTATTTTTTAGTCATTTCCTGCCATGGGATTCCTTGTGCCAAACTTTGGGACCCAATAAGAACCCAGTTCTTATTTATGAGGTACGTGCTTCTTATTTTTCCTTTTCCATAAGTGTTTTTGAGAGAATATTGAAAATGTGGAAAGGTCCTAAATTTTGGAACTACATGCTGTGTACTTTTGGCCTTGTGGGATGGGTACACATGGCGTTTAGCCTTGTCGGCGACGAGGGGTGTAGGAACCGACTACACGTCGTGTAATGGTCCTTTACACACCGTGTAGTCAGTCGGTAGGCCTATACATTAAGGCGGTGGAGTATCCACCAGATGGGAGACAATACACGCCGTGTACTCAGAAGTGCATGCTATGTACTCATGTCGATGGATGAATAGTGTGGCGGTGCTACCAGAGGAACAGTTAAAGGAAGGAAGTACACAATGTGTACTCAGAAGTACAAGCCGTGTACTTTTTTTTCCGGCTTAAAACAGTCAGTAGCCTCCTCATATGGTAGAGGTGGCATTTGAGCCATTTTGGAGCCAAAGTAGGAGGCCGAACCTTTGAAGATCCGCTGAAAGTTGTTCTGGAATCCGATTCGGCTTTGGATGATCTTGTTGGATCCACACGGGTATGCCCTCTCCTCTCCTGGTATGGTTCTTACCAATTATTCCCCTAACGGATGTTATTTACGTTTGAATGGGTTTTGTTCTTTTACAGATCTACGCCGTTCTTGGGCGTTTTTGGAGGTGGAGTTCAGGTATAACGTTCGGTGGCATATAAGGTAGGTGGCTTGGTGTAAATTTCCATCTGGGGGCGTTTTTGTGCATTTTTTGTTCCACAAACCCATGTTCGGGTGTCTTGTGGATGAGACCGTTTCTATATTTAATGCCAAGAATTGCATAGGTGATTAAATTGTGATAATAAAATGCTGGTTGGGATCGTTGCTTGGATCCGGAACCACCCCGAGGGTGTGTTCCACCTGTTTAGCCGTTTGGCCAGGATACCCGAGGGTATGCCTTTAAAGTAGTAACTTCAAAATTTCCTAGAGGGGAATTTCTTGTTTACTGTGTATTTAAATGTTGGGCATGGCCCGATTACCTGTTTCGCCTGAGGGCGTTGTAGTGATTAGCATGTGGGAACTGCACTGTTTAGCCCGAGGGCTGTAGTTATTTCGCCTGAGGGAAACCTTTCGTGCCTGAGGGTTTGACTTATGTGCCTGAGGTTCACATGTCCTATGCCTAAGGGAAATGTCTATTGCACCTGAGGGCTATACCTGCGGGTTGGATTCTGCTTACCTGAGGGTAAGGTTTTTCTTGTTTGGGGACGTGGACTGTTTTCTTAGAGATGCACTGTGGGGATTTCTAGTATATAATGGATTAAATGAATAATAAAATGGAAATTTAATTGGTATGTTAGTTACTTTTCAGTACTGCTTTCATTAATGCATTTTACTATTGCACACTGTTGTTGCATGATTACACGCATTTGGGCATGGGCTTTTGGCGGGTGTCTACTGAGATATATTTCTCACACCTTGTTTGGGTCATTCTTTTCAGCCCAAACAGATTACGTTTCTGCAGGTGTGGATAGGGGAAAGAGTACATATATAGGTACTTGACTGTTGTTGTGGAGTAGGAGGGCATGGGACCGAGCCTAGGCTTGCGATGCCGCTGCCAGATGTTTTCTTTGTTATGTTGTACTCTGCTTTTTGTTGTACTATATTGATGTATAACATGTTCTGGCTATTTTCATAGTAATTGAGACATGTAGAATCATTTCCTATATATTTTTGGTTATATCCACTATTGTTGTTTATTTCAGTTGTGTATAGTTTACTTCTTCCTCTGTTTGTGGTATGTTCTATTTCCATTTCGATGCACTACATTTTGACAAATGAGGTCATAGTTTCCCCACTATCCAACTTGGTCCCCCGCTGCTAGTTGGCAGCCTCTGGCGTTTGGGGAAATGCGCTTGAGTTCATGTGGCGAATTGGGTTCGGGCCACCTGTAGAGTGGCACCCGGCTCGGGACGTTACAAAATGGTATCAGAGCAGTTTCTATTCATGACTTTCTATTTGGAGCCGTAGTCAGGGATAGGACAAGAGGTAGTTGGTAAAAGGTTATGCCCAGGAATAGCTAACCCTTGTACCGGGAAAATCCAGAATACCTTGCATTTTTTCAATTATTTTTTGCAATTTGCAGTTGATTTGATTTCACCGTTGGGTGACGCACTTGGACTGTGCTGTTTATAATTTATCTGTGGGTTCTATTTAGTTGCAACCTGATGAGATGAGGGTATGTCGTCTCATGCATCATATAGGCACATGATAGATATCACATACCATGCATAGTTTCCATGCCATGTAGGTGCATTAGAAATTTCATGTTGTTGTGATAGTTGTGGTGCTAACAAAACATGTTGTTGTGATAACTGCTCTGATAAAATACGTTCTATTTTACAAGGTAGTTTTATGTGAGCTTGTTTATAGAATGGACTCCAAACATTGGTTATTGGGGAATATGGGCCCCCATTGACTGAAATTTGTTGCATCATTGACTGTTTATTGGTTATAACACATATGAGATTTAAAACATTGATTCGTGGGGAGTATGGGCCCCCAAGGGTCTGAATTTGACACTTAGGTGTTGTTTTTGGTATTTTCTAGGTTCCAGGGAAGTTTCTGAGGAATACTGTCCGGAAACCCAGTATACACGCCGTGTAGTATTTTTATACATGTCGTGTATTTTCTTCTGTTCGGGAAGAAAAATAAACTTTCTGAGTACACGCCGTGTACCCTGAGTACACGCAGTGTAGTATCTTCCCATGTCAAAAACCGTGTGGGCGGCGACATGGGGTAGGGAACAGCTTGGGTAAAACACGTTCTGTAGCTTTTGTACACATCGTGTAGTGTTGACCCGGAGTCCGGTTGTGTAACTAAAAACACGGGTCAGTGAACTCCTTGATAGAACACGTCGTGTCAATGGTTGACACACCGGGTACTGTGACCTGGGGACTCGGCCGTGTAACTAACAAAACAGGCCGGTGTCACCTCTCCCTGAACACGCCGTGTGCCTTTGGGACACACCGTTTAGTCTTGTCCGAGGACAGACTGTGTGGAGTTATCCATGTGGCTATGAGAAATGGGGTGTTTTACACGCTATGTATGGGTGTAACACAGCATTTAGTGTCAAGCCGAGTAGTTGGCCGTGTCACAAAAGAAATGGTGAGTTGAAAAAAAACATCGTACACACCATGTAAATATTATACACGCCGTTTAATTTTTGATCGACGGAAGCCATGTGGCTTAGCCGTGTATAAGGACCCGGGCAGGGGAAGAGAAGTCAAGTACACGCCGTGTAGTCAGTTTACATGCCATGTAGTCTTCTTTTGAAAATATTGAATTCCTTCTTCCTCTTGTTTCCTTTGTGGTTCATTGCTTTTCGGTCATTATAATCTTCAATCTGAGGCATGCTTTTGACCATGTAGTGTCATGCCGCCTTGACGAAAACGAGTTGTTCACCAGGGGAGCAGTGACAATTATTCTCCGGAGATGGTGGGCTATGTGCTACCAGTTGATCCTCCAGTAGAGCCAGATGCAGCGCCAGATGCTATACCAGACACAGGTGCGGAGGCTCAGTTCTGTGAAGGATTTATGCGGTTCATGCAGACCTTTCAGGGAGCACCACAGGCTACCACATCTATGGTCGGGCTGACGCATATCTTTCAGCAGCAGCATCTACCTACATTTTCAGGGGATGGCGGACCACAGGCTATGGAGTCGTGGCTAGGATCTATGCAGGCTATTTTCGAGAATCTTGAGACGCCTCCAGGGCGGAGGGTCAAGCTCGCGACTTACATGCTTCATGATTCCATCAAGAGGTGGTGGGATGTTACCACCCAGTCAGAGCATCACAGAGACATGTTGTTGGATGATTTTCAGGCATTCTTCTATGATATCTTCTTTCCCAAGATGCTGAGGGCCGATAGAGCTCGAGAGTTCATGAATCTGCAATAGGGTGCTATGTTGGTGATGGAATATTCTATTGGTTTCACCGAGCTTCATCGTTTTTCACTCGTGCTGGTGGGTGATGAGATGTTGAGAGCCAGATGTTTTAAGGATGGTCTTGGGTATGAAATCTGAGCGTTTGTGAATGTTTTCAGGTTTCCTTCAGTACACTCTATTGTGAATCAGACACTGATTACAGAGAGGAACCTGCAAAAATCTAGTGGTGTGGGCCAGGGCGGTCCAGTACCAGTTACCGGTACTATTTCTGCTGGCAAGAGGAAGAGACAGATGAACTTCTCTCAGGGTGGCAGTACCAGCCAGGCAGCTTCTTCAGGTGGTCCGGTCAGGTGCTACAAGTGTGGCAGAGAGTGGCACAAGAGACCGCAGTGTCCACAAGACCCATTAGAGTGTCGATCTTGCGGCAAGTTGGGTCATCTGCAGCACTTTTGAAGGTTATTTCCACTAGTGGATAGTAATAGGGGTTCTGTGTAGACTCTGCGTGCGGGAGCAGGACCACTGGCTTCCTACCAGTTGGGGAACTGGAATACGTCAGGGCGTGCAAGCAGATATGGTGGTCATGGCCGTGGTAGCCAGACACCAGGATCTCAGAGGAAATATAGCGGGACAACTCAGGGTATCCAGGTTGTGTCACAGGGCTGCGGAACTAGGCAGCCTTATACAGTGTAGCAGACCCAGCACGAGCATGATCTCGGACCTTCTACAGTCAGAGGTACTATTTTAGTAACTTCTGTCTTATCTTCAGTACTTTTTGATACGGGTGCTATGCATAGTTTCATATCTGCACCCATTGCGGAGATCCTTGGGCTCTGTGTTTCTACTTCTTCTGATATCATGATTCTAGACTCTCCGTTGGGGACTAGAATGGTTGGTGTGCATCAGTGCAAGGAGTGACCCTTAAGGTTGGAGGGTGTCACTTTCGATGGGGCCTCTATGTCTTGGAGATGACGAGCTATGATGTCATTTTTAGTACGGACTAGTTGGTTCCTTATCGAGCCTTTGTTGACTTCTATTGTTGTAGGGTGAGATTCACGTCACCAGAGAGAGGAGAGTTTCTATACAAGGGCGAATGGGATGTTCAGGCGAGTCGAGATGGACCATAACATCATGGGCGAAGTGGATTCATGGCCCAGATTGCGAGCTAGTATCTGGATGACTAGGGGACTTGTCAGACAGATTTCTCTCCAGTGTTTGATCATTTCAGGGATGTCTTTCGGAACGAATTTTCGGTACTACCTCCGGTACGAGAGGTGGATTTCTCTATCGAGATTGTGCCAAGAGTAGCACCGGTGTCCATTCCTTCTTATAGAATGGCTACAACGGAGATACAAGAGCTCAAGAGGTAGTTAGAGGAGTGGTAGGAAAAGGTCTTTATCCGACCTATTACTTCTCCTTGGGGTTCTCTAGTACTTTTTTCAAAGAAGGCGGATGGTACCCTTAGACTTTGTGTGGGTTATCAGAAGCTGAACCAGTTGACGGTTAAGAACTGATATCCCTTGCCAAGGATTAATGATTTTTTTGACCAGATTCATGGAGCATTATTGTTCTCGAAGATTGAATTGAGATCGGGATATCACCAGCTGCGCGTGAGACCATCAGATATACCACTTATAGATTTTTAGAGCAGATATGGTCTGTATGAGTACTTGGATATGCCGTTCGGACTCACAAACGTGCCAACAGTTTTCATGGCTCTGATGAATCGTGTGTTTCATCCGTATCTTGATTCTTTTGTGGTAGTATTCGTGGATGACATCTTGATGTACTCCCGCACTCGACACGACCATGCCATCCATCTTGAGATCGTATTGAGTACACTGAGAGAGCATATGCTATATTCTATGATCTCGAAGTGCCACTTTTGGATTGACACGATTCACATACTGGGTCATTTCATCTCAGAGGCAGGTGATGTAGTATACCTAGAGAAGGTGAGAGCAGTAGTTTCCTGGGAGGATCCTAAGAACGTGTTTGAGATACGGAGTTTCTTAGGGCTGGATGGTTACTACAGACGCTTCATATAGGAATTCTCCCGCTTAGCAACACCATTGATAGGTCTGACTAAGAAGTGTGTGAAGTTCGTTTGGTCAGAAGCTTGCGAGGTAGAATTTCAGGACCTGAAAGGAAGGATGACATCAGCACCGATCCTGATACTCCCAGAGTAGGGGAAGAGCTACACAGTTTACTGTGATGCATCCAGGATTGGGCTGGGATCAGTTTTGATGCAGGGCAACTGAGTTGTTGCTTACCTGTCTCGGCAGTTGAGGCCACATGAGCGGAATTACCTGACGCATTATCTCGAGTTGGATGCAGTTGTTCATGCATTGCACAACAAGAGACATTATCTATTGGGAGAGAAGTTTGTGGTTTTCACCAACCACAAAAGCGTCAAGTATATCATTACTCAGTGTAACCTGAATCTGAGGCAGAGAATTTGGGTTGAGTACCTACAGTCCTTTGATTTTGATCTTGCCTATACACCTGGTAATGGTAGTGTAGTAGCTGATGCACTTAGTAGGAAAAATCAGATACAGGCAGTGTAGGAGGCCAGTGGTGAGTGGAAGCTCATGGCTTTGTTCTCTAAGATGCATCTGGAGGTGCATGACAGTTTGGGGTAGACTTATCTTTCATCTTTAGCTGTGACTTCTACCCTCCTGGACAGAGTGAGGATGATGCACCTATCATATCCTCAAGGCCTAGTTCTACGGGAGTCGGTGGCAAGTGGGGACCCTTCTCTGGGTTGGATGGTAAGCGATGACGATGTCCTACGTTTCCATGGAAGAGTATGGGTTCCAGGGGATATACATGAGGAGCTGATGCAGGAGTTTCATGATTCGGCATGGGTAGTTCATCTCGGGGTTACCAAGATGTACCGTGACTTGAGACGTCAGTACTAGTGGCCGGGTATGAAGAGAGATGTAACTGGGTTCATTACAAGATGTTCCACCTATCAGAAGGTGAAGGCAGAGAATCAGAGACCAGCTGGTCTGTTACAGCAGTTACCCATTCCAGAGTGGAAATGGGATGATGTTGCGATGGATTTCGTTACAGGGTTTCCGAGGTCACCTCAATGAAATGACGCCGTGTGGGTTGTTGGGGACAGACTCACTAAGGTATCTCACTTCTATCCGATTAAGGAGACCTTCGGTGTAGATGAGCTCGATAGGCTGTATATCTGAGAGATCATACATCTTCATGGGGGCCCCCGTTCTATCATTTCAGATAGGGACGCCCGCCTTACATCTCGTTTCTGGCAGATTCTTCAGAGGGAACTGGGTACATAGGTGCTTCTGAGCACATCATACCACCCTCAGAAAGATGGCCAGTGAGAACGTACGATACAGGTTCTAGAGGACAAGTTGTGTGCCTGCGTCCTTTACTTTAGGGGCTCTTGAAAGAAGCATATACCCTTTTTCTAGTTTTCCTATAACAATATTTTTCAAGAGACTATTGAGATAACACCATATGAGGCTTTATATGGTAGGCCATTTCATTCACCTTTGTGCTGGATAGTGGCAGGTGATGCAGCTTTACTAGGACCACAGCTTGTGCAGGAGACATCAGAGCAGGTCCAATTTATTCGGATGTGGATGGCTACCTCACAGTCTCGACAGAAGTCAAATGTTGATCGCCACAAACGACCTATGGAGTTCGTGGTCAGGGATCCGGGTTTCTTTCGTGTTTCGCTGAGGCGGGGACACAAGAAGATTAGGAGACAGGCTAAGCATTCACTAAGGTATATGGGGCCATTTGAGATTCTAGAGAGAGTCAGGCTGGTTGCCTATTGGTTGTAGTTACCGCAACGATACTGATCCATGCACGATGTCTTCCACATGCCTCAGTTGCGCTGCTATCACTCAGAGATGTCTCACTTTTTTCATCCTGAGGAGGTTGAGCTGAAGGTAGATGCATCCTTTAAAGATCATCTGATTCGTATCATTGACAAGAGCACGAATGTTCTTCGAGGCCGGTCAGTTCCTCTCGTACGGGTGCTATGACAGCATGAGAAGAGTGCTGGATGAGACTTGGGAGCAGGAGGCTGACGTACATGCTCAGTGGTCAGAGCTGTTCTGATATTTATCTTTACCACCCTCGAAAGGGAAATTCGGGGACGAATTTCTACAAGAGGGGAAGTTTTTAAGAACCCAATTCTTATTTTTGAGGTATGGGCTTCTTCTTTTTCCTTTTCCTTAAGTTTTTTTGAGAAAATATGGAAAATGGGGTAAAATCCTAAATTTTCAAACAACACGCTGTGTACTTTTCAACACGTCGTGTAATTTTGGCCATGTGGGATGGGTACACGGGGCCTGTAGCCATGTCGGTGACGAGGGGTGTAGGAACCGACTACATGACATGTAGTGGTCCTTTACACGCCGTGTAGTCAGTCGACAGGCCTAAACATTAAGGCTATGGAGTAGCCGCCAGCTGGGCGACTGTACACGCCGTGTACTCAGATGTACATGACATGTACTCATGTCGACGGATGAACAGTGCGGTAGTGCCACTAGAGGAACAGTTAAATGAAGGAAGTACACATCGCGTACCTTTTTTTTTGGCTTAAAATAGGCAGTAGCCTCCTTATATTGTAGAGGAGGCATTTGAGCCATTTTGGAGCCAAAGGAGGAGGCCCAACCTTTGAAGATCCGTCGAATGTTCGTCTGAAATCCGATTCGGCTTCGGACGATCTTGTTGGAACCGCACGGGTAAGACCTCTCCTCTCCTGGTATGGTTATTAACAATTCTTCCCCTAATAGAAGTTATTTACATTTGAATGGGTTTTGTTCTTTGTCAGATCTACACCATTCTTGGGCGTTTCTGGAGTCGGTGTTCGGGTATAACATTCGTTGGCGTATAAGGTAGTTATATTGGTGTAAATTTCCAAATGTCATGCGTTTTTGGGCGTTTTCGTTCTAGGAACCCATGTTCGGGTGTCGTGTGGCTGAGGATGTTGCTATATTTAATTCCAAGAATTGCATAGGAGATTAAATTGTGATAATAAAATGATGGTTGGGATCGTTGCTTGGATCTGGAACCACCTCAGGGGTGTCTTTCAACTGTTTAGCCATTTGGCAAGGATACCCAAGGGTATGCCTTTAAAGTAGTAACTTTAGAATTGCCTTGAGATGAATTGCTTGTTTACTGCTTATTTACATGTTGGGAATGACCCGGTTACCTGTTTAGCCTGAGGGAGTTGTTGTGATTAGCCTGTGGGCACTACACTGTTTAGCCCAAGGACTGTAGTTATTTCGCCTGAGGGAAATCTTTTATGCATGAGGGTTTGACTTCTGTGCCTGAGGGTGATGTATCCTATGCCTGAGGGAAATTTCTATTGCGCCTGAGGGCTATACCTGCGGGTTGGATTCTGCTTACCTGAGGGGGTGGTTTTGCTTGTTTGAGGATTTGGACTATTTTCATAGAGATGCACAGTGGTGATTTCTAGTATATAATGGATTAAATGAATAATTAAATGGAAATTTAATTGTTAAGTTTGTTACTTTTCAGTACTGCTTAATTTAATGCATTTTACTATTTCACACTGTTGTTGCATGCTTACACGCAGTTGGGCACAAGTCTTCGGTGGGTGCATACTGAGATATATTTATCACATCCTGTTTGGGTCACGATTTTTCACCCAAACAGATTGCATTTCTATAGGTGTGGATAGGGGAAAGAGTCCATATACATGTACTTTACTGTTTCTATGGAGTAGGAGGGCATGGGACCGTGCCTAGGCTCACGATGCCGCTGCCAGCTGTTTGCTTTGTTTTGTTGTACTCTGCTTTTTTTTCTATACTGTATTGATGTATAACATGTTCTGGATGTTTTCTTAGTACTTGAGACATGGAGAATCATTTCATATATACCGTTGGTAATATCCACTCCTATTGTTTATTTCAATTGTGTATGGTTTTCTGCTTCCGCTGTTTGTTGTATGATTTATTTCCATTCCGATGTGCTACACTTTGACAATTGAGGGCATAGTTTCCCCACTATCAGACCTGGGCCCTCGCTACTAGTCAGCATCCTCTGGCATTTGGGGAAATGCGCTTGAGGTCACGTGGGGAACCGGGTTCAGGGTACCCATTGTGTGGCACCCGGCTCGGGAGGTTACAGACCCCATGGAATCACATTAGTGTGATAGTGACCTTTTATTATATTATTTTTTTAAAGGGGAGTATAATCAATGTATGTATAACATAAGTAATCAAAATATAGTTTTTTCATGTAAATGATCTCTCATAATAAAAATATTTATTGGATATATAAAAATATTTCCTACATCATGGTATTTTTTTATAATTTTTATACATTAAATAAATTAATTTCTTTATGAAACCATGATGGTGCAGCCATTACCTCATTAATGAATGATTTAAATAAAATTAAAAGATTAGGTAAAATCTAAGACATACACTTGTAAAAAACCTATTGGATGGGTGGATTTTAATCCCTTATCACCTTATCCTCGAAATATATCTTTGTGGGACCTTTAAAATCGTAAAAGAATTTCATAATAAAGTGACATTTAATGACAATCCTAGAGTGCCCCTCCTCCCACTTATAAAAGGCCCCCACCTCTACCTACTTACCCACACCTGTCAAGACCTTATCTCATCCACCCATGCTCATATTATCTCTCCACATCCCTCTATTCATCCTAGAAGCTGAACCTTAGGGAGAAAGATCTTCAAGAAACCCTTTTGGTTCAAACCAAGGGGAGTTACCCGATTTAAATGGAATGTCTTCTCTTATGTCCTTTTGTTTTATTTTTCTTCTCCAACCCCCTAACCTATTTTTATTACATTCTTTTCTAAAAAAACCAATATCTTAAATATACTAGGATTGTTTTATGAGATGTATTCGAGAAACACTTACACAAACCTCCATCTAGTGGATGAATAACATAATGTTTCTGTGGACGACACACTACTGCCTCACGAAATGATGATTGTTCAATTATCTCCTACCACCTCTCATGGTGGCCTTTAAGATGACACAATATTTATATATGATATATATTATGTTTATGTTATCTTTAGGATTCTGAATTTTTCATTTATGGAATACCTTTATGGTTTCCATAATGGATAAATGCGATAATTTCATTTTAGGAAGTGCGGACTATAGCCCCCTCAAAGTGATTTGAATCGTTAACGCCATGGGTGGGATGTATATAGGATGGAGTTAATAATATTATATATGATATTATACTGGAATTATAATTTACCTTTATATCATTGTGACTTCATTCCATTTAATATGAAATAGAAATGAAAGTAGCGTTCATCCAAACGTACGGCTTACCGTCTCCATGAACGGTGAATTTTATTTCTTACCTCTAAATGTTATGTAATATTATAAATGGATGTATATACTAGATATATATTATATATATGATATCTACATCATGAATATAATTATGTAGATAATGGGTATTTTACCACATGAACAAATTGTAATTATAAGACGTTTATTTTTCACTCAAGTACTAAAGATCGACAAAATGACCTTTATTAACTTAAAAGATTACATAATGTTCATAACATGGTAATAAGTGATATAAATGGAATAATGAACTTAAAAAGGGTTCTTAATCAATTATAAATTATATCTAGTTTATTATTCAGTAGATTAAAGAATGATCGAGTCAAGCCGGACATGAGGTAAGGGACTTCATCTCAATATCCTTTCATTGAGGAATATTTTGTTTTATACACAACTATATCTTATATGGTGTATAAACCCCTTTGAATTTTACTTTTATTAAAAAATAATCTTTTCTCTACGAAGCGTTTTACTAAATGAAAAAAGTATGTTTTTAACGTACGCGGTGACAATGACTATTTCGCCACTGCGAGTATTATTTGATCTTTGACTTCCTTAACAACCTGTAATGTTTTTAAAAGGAAAATAAATACCATATACACTATTATGTATTGTGGTTTGGAAAATGGTTTTGATAAATGATTTGTTATGTCAATATATTGTGGTTGAAATGTGGAAATGTTTTCGTTCCTTTATATTTTTGGCATGTGTTATGATTTTATAATTGTACTTGGACATTTGACGGGTGGTTATGTGATAAACTAAATGATGGGTGATGCCGTGAAAACAGGGACGGGTGGTAACATTATAACCTCCAATGCATTGTTTATGGATGTCGGTGATATGGAAATTCCATTTAGTGATATGTGTTGAAGTCGACCGTATGGTTATTGCATTTATGTATGTTTATGTCCCATGTTAACTTTATATGTTATGTGTTCTTTATATGGTTTTTATGGTAATATTTTGGTTACACAAGGGTAAGTAATTTTTTTTATTCATTGAAGATTATTTATTACTTCATAAAGGTTGAAAGTATTACTTATGCTAAAGAATTCGTGGTTTACTTGTTGGTTTGAAAAATTAACAGTTTTCCTTCTTTCTGTAGCCCATACTGAGCTTTTATGCTCATCCCATGTTTTTGAAATGTTTTTCATAGGACATAAAGTAAAATAGGGTCAAGGATGGGATCAAGGAGAGTCATGTTGTCTAAAACATGGAACTGGAAATTAATTTTTTATCAAGCGTTTTTATTTTAAGAAAAAAATAGAATCTGAGTAGATGTGTCTACTTTGTAACTTTTGAGATGTAATAGTTATGGCCTAATATTTAAAACACTAAACTAGAAAAGATCCACAATGTTAATTATTCATTTAATTCTTGATTATGTAATGTTTTAAGGATGGGGCCTTAGAATTTGAGAATGTTACCTCTTAAATATCGAATCCATGAATGATCCCTTAAAAAACATGTAATTATTATTTTTTTCATATTGGAAGCCCTTGTACGTAGGTAGAGTGAGTAGAATAGGTTTTTGATGATATTTTGAAAGATTAATGTCTAATAAGTTCGGTGGATTAGGGGAGGTGATGGGTGGTATTTATAAAGGGAGGAGAGGGGTGTTTTTTATTATTATATTCATTATTTTATTATTTTGGATCAATTATATCAATAGTATTTATTCTTGTTACTATATACAATAATTATTTAATACTATTTTGAACCATGATAGAAAAAATTAATGTATTTTCCATATAATGTAAAATAATCTAAATTACCATATTTCACTATTCTACGAAAATTCAACTATTTTATAAAAATACTAAAAATTAACCCCAAACGTTTTTTTAGATTTATATTTTAAAAATGGAATAAATTTTATAAAAATTATTTTTTTAAATGAGACTTATTTTTAAAATAAAACCTTCATTTATTCTAAAAATGATAATTGAATAATATAATAGATTTTTTCACCCTTTGAAAAAATATTTGTGGTCACATAAAATCAATTTATCAATATAATACAAAATAATGTTATTTTATAAATAAATTTTATATAAATAAATTTCCTTTTAAATCAATATATTTATTATATATGTGTGATCAAAACATTTACCTTTTATAAATAATATACCAATACTTAATTGAACATTTTTATAACATTTATTTACTTTTACCATGGTCTAAATATATCATATTTTCATTTTATATGATACCAAAAAATATTTTAAATATCCATATGTTTGTTTAGTATTCTAACGATCAGATTACTATTCCTAACAATAATATTACTACTGCAATAGTCATATTACTATTCCAATGGTTAGTTTTTTAAATGTTATATGGGTTCCCTTTATTCTTGAAATACCACTTATTGTATTAATTATCAATTAAATTTAATTTATTTAAATTTTTTTATTAATTCATTTTCAAAATATATATTTTATTATTTAAATTTTTTACTTCTATATCATTATTCATGAGATTTTTCATTCTGATGGATCGGGAAGATCCATTTTTTCATATATTTATTTTCTTATTTTATGTTTTTCACATTATAGTATTTTTCTTTCTTACTATTTTTGTTTCTGAATTATGTATAATTATTCATTTATGAGAATAACTTTTTGTTTGTTTCTCTATGTGGTTTGTGTGATTTTTAACATAATTATAAAAAGTTAAATCTCATCGATAAAATTCTTGGTAATTATATTCATCCCCCAAACAAAATTTTCTATCAAAATTTCATTTTATATAATAAGGTGAAAATATGTGAGGGTAATTATCCTTCATCACATCCTCTGTAACCCATTTAATCTACTTGTACTTATGGGTTTTCCATAGTACATCGACCAGGTGAGTGGCTGTATTATATAGAACATTATCTCTATGGTCTAAGATCTTCATTGGAAGCTCCTCATAAGATATATCACTTTACAGCTGCACCACCTTTGAGTTTACTACATGTGGGGGATATGGTATGAACATATTCAAGATGGATGGATGGAATACATCATGTACTTGATACATGTTTGGTGGAAGCTCAATCCAATAGACCATGGCTCTAATGTGATTGGGAATCTAAAAGGGGATGATATAAATAATACATAGATTTCTCTTATTCTCAAATCAGAGGACTCTCTTCCACAATGATATGTGGAGTAATTCCTTATCTTTAACCTCAAAATCATGGAACTATTATGATTTTCTATATACATATTATGTCTTAATTGGGAATCCATGATGTAATGGTGAATGGTCTTAAAAGTTTTCAACATTTCTTTGACCATTTAAGGTCTCGTAATCTTGAATTCACCAACTTCATCCTATAAATATGGTAATCTACATCTCTTCCCATAAATAACATCTAATTGAGGCATTTGGATTCTTGAGTGGAAACTATTTTTGTAATAGAAATATATTGAAGTAATATATTTAGACCATCCTCTATTAAAATACATCAATAATGATTTCAATATGTCTTCCAATATCTAAATATTCTGCATATATAGGACATCAATTTGGAATTGATATGTTGTACTAATGTTTAAGTTAGCATTATGAGCATGTTGGAGATTCATCCAATATTATTAGGTAAATCTCATATCACAATCGGATATAATTGATAGTGGTTTTTCTATGTAGGCTCACTACTTATCAGATGTATATTCATGCAAGTTGATCGAGTGATAACTACTTTAAAATTGAAATGATGTTAGGAGCCTTTGTAACCTGGTCTTAAACAATTCATATAGCACTATTTCTTATGGATTTTTTAGAAATACCAATGAAATATTCTATGGGGATTTTATCCATTACCAAATATGTATGGGTAATGTGAGAAAAATCCCCTTAGAATTTTTTCTCTCATCTTTCACTTGATGACATACCAGTCACTTTGATGTATATTCTGCAATCCCAATCATTAATTTTTTCCCACTAATAGTTCACTCAGAGATATCAATGCATCTCTGTGCTCCATGGGTGGATAAAAAGGTTTGATCCATGTACACCATTCAAAATATCATTCTTTGTCTCACTATTTACTGGTATATATAGTCATGACACAAATATTACAACACCTTCCCCATACATTTTTAACTCTGAGGATTTCCCATATTTTATAACTTCCACCATCCTTTAAATATTCAATATCATCTCTTTGAGAATCCTTTATCTTCTCTATAAGTTATGTTTGTGAAATAATTTTAAGATTGAATTATAATATTATTTCTATTATGATTCACATTTCTATCTATTATCAGTCTATGAATTTTAGTTCATTGATAATGATACAGAATCCTTTATACTAAGAGAATCTATTACTTTATTCACTTTTCCAGAGTGGTAACGGATTGATTATTAATAAAACTTGATGAGGTCTAGCCATATTTTATAGATCTTATTAATCTCTTTTTACATGAATATATATTTGAGGCTATTTTTATTATTACATATAACAAAATTCTTTCTAAATATATGATTCCATTTCATTTTGATTGAAAATATCATATCCATAAACTCCATTTCATTCTTGTGATAGTTCTACTCATGGACATTTTTGTATCTTAAGGCATATATTATCACATTATCTTTCTCCATCAACACACATTCTATGAAATTATTTGAATCATCAATGTATAGCACAAATCGTTCTCCACTTATAGGTATTATAGGTACTAGTTTTTTAATAAGAATCTTTTTCAACTCTATAAAGAACTCTTCGAATTCATTGGTCTAGAAAAAATTACTCCATTATGAGTCATCTTGGTTAGTGGGTTTGAAAATCATGATAATTTCCTCACAAGTAATTGGGAACACTCAACTAGACCAATGTAACTATGGATCTCTATTATAGATGTGGGTATGGGTCACTCATTTCCATCCTTTTTCTTATATGGTTCGGTAGATATCTCTTTCTTAGTGATAACTTGCCTCTAGATTGACACATCCTCCATAATGACTCATAATTACTATATGTTTCATATAGTTTTTCCCTTCAAAAATCAATTAGAATAGTATTCAAATTCTCATTATGCTCCTCATTTCTCTTTGATTACGTTATAATATAATCAATAAATAATACCAAAATCTTATCAAGGTAATAACTAAAGACTATATTCATTGAGTCTGTGAAAATAATGGGATTTTTAGTTAGTACAAAGAGAATCATTAAAAACTCATAGTGTCCATACCATATTCAGAATTTAGTCTTGATAATATCTTCCTTATTCACCTTTAATTGGTGATATCCCCTCCAATGTTTCACCTTTGAGAAATAAATTTCCCTACAAAGTTGGTTGAACAAGTCATATATAGTTGGTATGGGATACTTTTTATTTATCATTATTTTTTTCATCTCATGATAATCAATGCATAGGTGCATTAATCTATCCTTCTTCTTGATTAAGAGGACCAGAAAACCCCATGGTATAGAATTTGGGTGTACAAAATCCTTGTAAAAATTATCATATAACTGCTCCTTCAATTAATCCAACTCAATGATGAAAATTCTGTAAGGAGTTTTTGATAGGGGTAGAGGTCTAGGTATAATTTAAATTGATAACTCAACATCTCTTTTAGAAAGAATTTAAAATAATTATTTATGGAACACATCAGTGTAGTCCATTAAAATTGGGTTGTCTTCAAGAATAATCCTCTCATTTGTATCAATAATTTAAGCTAGATATGATTACTCACAAGGAAACAATATAAATTATTGATAACAAGAACCTATAATATATCCATATAACTCCTTACATTTGAAATGAATTGGATGATTCCTCAAGATGTAAAGAGTGATCTTCTTCTCCTTATCACTGATAATGGATTTATATAATAGTAGCCAATCCTTGACCAATATTGAATCAAACTGCACCCAAGGAATTTTGATGTTATTTTCTAGGAGGTTCAATCCAAAAAAATTTACTATAGAGGAGTTATATACTTGAGAAGAAATAATTTATCAATTTTCAATTTTAACAAATTTTCTATCCCCCATATTCTGAGGTGGTATTTTAATAATTCTACTAAATTTTCAATATATTAAATAATTCATAGATCCAGAATAAAATAGTATTATTTATATTCATGAATGAATAACCTTAATAACATTCACTATATGATTTTTAGTATCTACAATAGAAACAGGGATAGAATATTCCCATCCTTGATTTCATAGTGGTTTTTTTCATTTATTTTCTATAACATCCCAATAATACGGAATTTTCAATCCTAATAACAATGTTTCCTGAAATTAAAACATTATACAATAGAATGAGTGGTAATCTGAACATTTTTTTATTATTCTTCATTTCTGTATTCTTTATATCCTTTGGTTATGATTATCTATATTCCTCTATTTTTCAAATTCGAAGAATAACTTGGTTCCCTTGGGACAATTTTTTGAATTCTTCTTCCCATATTTTGGGCATGTTGGGTGTTGGGTTTTCTTTCCTCCATGGGATTTATATATTGATCTTTCAATATTAATTTAATTTTTTCTTTTTTAATGTCTAATACCATGAGACCACTGAGATTATCCAATCATTATCTCAACTTTAAGGGCATAATAGACAACCTCATCATAGCTTTCAAAGTCTGGAATCACCAAAAAATACATTGGATCAAATTTAAGCCATTATATATTGATCCAAAATTCATTAAATTGTCATTTTAATGATTATGGAAGATCATAGAATACATTTAATGATTTTATTGTACACCCTAATTGACTCATCTTCCTTTTTCTTCAGTCAGAGGAATCCCACATTATTTTAATTTCGAGAGTTCAAGGAAAATAATTATTAAAAAATATTTTCATTATTTTTTCCCATTACATAGAATCAATTTATTATTTTTAGTTTATGTCCTTGTAATGTTCCAACCAATAATCAGTTTTTCTACCAAAATAATAGACCACCATCATGACTTTCTATTCTTCAAAGTAATGGAGGATACATAATATCTTCTTAATATAGCTAATATATTATTCTATGATGAGGGGATTAGAAGATCCAATAAAGGTAGGATTACTTTGTCACATAAATGATTCCATAATAACATGATTTTATTTAGGAAAACGATGTAATTATATGTGATTTGAGTTATTAATCATAACCAGATCCAGTTGATCCAATACATTCTTGAATTTCTGAGATCCCATTCCAATCACGTTTAGAGTCTCATTACAGAAATCATCACATTTCTCATCAAATTGGTTTTTGGAATGGGTTATAATATTTTCACATATCAATTATAAAAATAAAAAAATTATGGATCTTTAATAACTATCTAATGAGGACATAAAATGGAAACTATCTAATATAAGGAATAACATATAAAGGAAAATTTTATCCTAACTTATGATTCCTTAAGTTTCAATCTTGGATATCTGTGGATATTTTACCTTTGTATAGACTTATTCATAGGGTTATAACTAATTTATTAGAAAAAAAGTCCAAAAAAATAAATCTACCTTGCCTCTAATAGAATCTATAGTGACCCAAGAATTTGAAAAATATTTTTACATTCTTTTTAATATAAATAACCAAAAAGTGAAAACCAAGGATCAAAAATCCTAGTGTCCTTGTATGACTAGGTACATAATTTGAAAAAATAAATATAAAATAATAATAATAATAATAATTCCCATAATGAAATCCTAACTCCATTTTAGGATCTAAAACTATATAGGATAACCTAGGTAGTACCTAGACAAAAGGGGTGACTAATAAATCCTTGTAAATAAATAAACATGGAATTAAAGTATAACACATGAGTCAAAATGAATAAAAATATCACATAAATTTCATGGATCATGAATAAACATACAGAGTAATAACATATAGATCATGTAATCACAAGAACATGGAAGCATTGGGATGTGGCAGTAACATGTATCATGACATAATCATGAGTCAAGGATAACATCCAAGATGATATCATATAGTCGACAGAGTCCTATAATTGATTAGGTTTACTCCCTAATGACATATATAATGTACGTATCATGAGACTAATATATTACCCTATGAATTTTATTACTATCTTGTAAAACACATTCTTACATGTACATGCATATCTGTGCTATATTAATAAATGAAACCTAAATAATAAAAATATGGGTTTCTTATGAAAAAAAATGTTTTTTTAATCATGTCATAAGAAATAACAAAAGGGCGTATCATAATGGTATCCATGAAAGAAGGGATTAAATCATTCTTGTACATTAATAAGAAAAAATTAAGAATATATCATGAATAAAGATGTCCAACTAAAGTTAATACATTAAAAATAGTGGTTATATATCTTTACAAATGTGCCACTTTAGTACGGTATTTGGGAAAATAGTAGTTTCTTTTAATAGGATAACATAATAATTATTTACATAAAACCTTAAATAATCTAATATATTTTCTCATTATAAATTAGTAATTTTGGAAAATTTGGATGGATTAAAACTTTTGAGGAATTTTAATTTAAATGGGTTGAAAAAATATAGAAGTTCCCTTTAATCATTTTTTCTTATCCATGGAAATTGAGAAAGTAACCTTTCAAAACATATATTTCTCCAACAAATGAAGATTAATTAAGATATATATGTGTGTGTGTGTGGAATATATTTAAATAATATAGGATATGTATATAATAATAATAAAGAGATAAATAGAAAAAAAAATGTACATAAAGCATAACCCAAAGGAAATATAGAGGATCACAGAGATCCCTTACCTTATTTATGAATGTATTATTCTCTTTCTCTTAATGTCTTGGACAATAAAATTATATTTATTAATTACCAATTTAAGAACATATTTCAAGTATATTATTTCTATTTTAATTTTTTATGTTCATTTATGATAATTTAAATAAGTTATAATGTTCGATTTTGTTGTTCCAGAATAATTTGTTTGATGGTTTCTTGGTTCATTCACTTTTTTATAATTTTAGATGATATTTTCAAAAGGGAAAAATAATCCAGATGTGAAATGATATGTTACTAATGCAAATAAATGAGTTTAAATGGTCCCATATATCATTTTTATCTGAATGTTTTATGATTCATTTCATTTAATATTAATGATAAATGTTTAGTTTATTTTGGTTATTTCTTAACCATCTCAAAATATTTTCTTTCTATTAAATTACAAGGAAATAAAATAATTCTAAAATTATAAACCACATATTATATAAATAACTATAAGTGAATTTAAACCTATCATGAATGCATTTGTGGAAAATAAAAACTCATCATCCATGAAGGCGATTAACCAACATAATATGGACAATGCTTATGCTTTTATTTAAATAAGAGGAGATGAGAAATGGGGTTGATAGAAGATATTACATAGAAATATAAAATTATATTATATAAATTATACATTAGTTTTTATTCTATATTTGAAGAAATGGGTGAGATTATGTTATAATATTAAAATAGATTAAAGGATATAGTTTGAGAATGTTACCTCTTGAATATCAAATCCATAAAGGACCCCTTAATAAATATTGAGTTTTTATTTTTTGGAGACAAGCAGTAATTGAACATGAGGAGAGTAGTGAGAAGTTTTTTTAAGATATTTTGAAATCATAAATTCTTATATTGTTTTAGGAGAAGAGGTGGTGAGGGGATGTATTAATATGAAAGGAGATGTGTGTTTTTATTATTATATTCATTAGTTCACAAATTTGGTTGAAGACTATAAATATTATTGATTTTAGTGATTTTATACAGTAAATTGTTCATGTATTTTTGAAATAATGGTTACCTACATATGATATGACTCAAAAAATTATCTATATTCCTTGTATTTCCAAATACCATAAATTAGTGTATTTCTCTATTCACCAATATAAATAAAATATTTTAGAAAAATACTAAAATTTTATCTTAACAATTTTTGGATGATTATATTTTAAAAAAAATCCATTTTATGAAATTAATATTCTATATATGATAAATATAATTTTTAAATAAAATCTTCTTTTATTCAGGAAAATATCTATTTTAATATTATAATCAAATTTATGACTCTTTGATAATTTATTTAAGGTATCATATAATTATATTATCATGATAATACAACTTCATATTAATTTATAAAACCATCTTATGTGAATAAATTTTATTTTTAATCATTATTTTTAATATAAATGTTTGATTAAAACATTTATGCTTTATAAAAAATTCAAACACTTAATATATCATTTTCAATAACATAATATACTATTTCCATGGTTTAAAAATATAGTATTCTCAATTTACAATATAACTAAATATTATTTTACAGTTTCATATGTTATGTTACTATTCTAATAGTCAGATTAGTATTCCTAGAGGATAGGTTTCTATTCGAACGGTCAGAACACTATTTGAATGGTTAGTCTGTAAATGGTCATATGGTTTTCCGACTTCATATAAATATATCTTATATCATTAATTTTTCATTCACTTATATTTTATCTAATTTTTATATACTTTCATTTTAATAAATTAATATTTTATTATTAGTTTTATGTTTTAGTTCTACATCTTTGATTGTGAGTTTGATCATTCCAGTAGATCAATCATTTAATACTTTTCAAATATTACTTATATTATTTTCAATATTTCATATATTAATATTCTGAATAATTATTTGATTGTATTTTAACTAATTTATCATTATTTATTTATGAGTATGATAATTTTTGGGTATCTCAATTTCATGCATTTTTTTGACATAATATTAATAATGGTAATTTTATTGCTGAAATTCTAGTTCACTACAAAACTGATAGCATGTATAAATGATCTGTTGATAATATGATTGAATCTTATACTTACTTGATTGATTCAGTTTAATTTATGGAATCATCGTTTAGCACATGTTAATTATATTCCATTAAAATTATTAAAGAATTTAAAATTATTTAACATTGAAAATGAATTTAATAATGGTGAAACTTTTGTAGAATATAAAATGGTTAAAAACCATTTAAAATTCTCGAGAGAAAATATAATATACTATAATTTGTACATTTTGGTATTTTTGAATTAAATGGTTTATTAACTCATGGATAAAAATATATTTTTATTACTTTTGTTGATTTATGTAGAAAATATTAACTTATAAATATTCTTAGACTAAAAAAGGTATAAATTAATATGGATAATAAGTATAATGATAAAATTGAAAACCAATTAAACAAAAAGGATAAATTTTTATGCTCGGATATAGTTGGTAAATACTTTGTGAATGAGTTAAATTAGTTATGTAAATAACATGGTATAAGTTTTCAAAGTATTTTTCCTTATGCACCTTATAATAATGATTTATCTGAAAGGAAAAAATAATACTTTTATAGAAATAGTAAACTGCATGATTATTAAATATAAATTACACTTAAATTTATGTAGAAAATATTTATCGTATGCATGTCGTATTCATAATAGGATTAATTCAAATAAAATTAAATTTCACCCTAATTAAATTTAAAAAGGTACAAGACCTAATATTTCATATTTTAATGTATGGTGGTTTAGATTAATATAGATTTCATAATCATAAAATAAATAAAATTGGTCATAGATAAATTAATTTTTTTTGTTAGATAAGAAAGAAATTGGAACACTTTTTGAGTTATGAATTTGGGAGTAAATGTCATTGTTTAATCAATATATTTATTCATTTTTGAAAACTAATTTTATATATATGACACAGAGGAGGTTATTCCTCATACCCCTATATATTATACTCCATCTAGTTCAAAACAATAGTGAGAATAATGATGATTCTCGAGTTTATCCTAAACAGAATACATTACATGGAAAGGAGAAACATCCGCATCTAAAATATATTTATCTTGATTCCATAGTTTTCATTACTGATGGATACAAAAATAATAATATTTTGAATAAGTATCTTATGGTATTGACTATAGGATGTGTCCCAAATATATATAACTACTATATTACTTCTAGAGATGTTTCTTTTTGGAAAGAAGAATCTAATGATGAAGTGGATTCTATTATAGGGAATAATACTTGGGTTATTATGGATTTACCATGATGATCAAAAGCTATTGGTTTTAAATCAGTTTTCAAAAAGAATTATGGTTCCAATGGTAACATTCATTCATTTTGAATGTATATTAGTTAGCAATGGTTTCAAAAAAAAATATGGGGATGATTATTTTTTATCCCCTGCTCTTATAGCTTGGATTACTTGGAGAAGGATTTTATTTTCATTTACCTCAGTTAATCAATTGTAATGTCGATAAAATGGATGTTAAAACTACATTTTTAAGTGGATACATAAATGATGATATTTACATAGAACAACTAAATGATTTTGTTTTATAAGTTAATGATAAGAAATAGTATTAACTAGTTAAATATCTTTATGGATTTAAACCTTCATTCAACCAATAACATGAGAATTTTGATCATATTAATTTATATAATGGATTTACTCAGTAAAATAATTTTAAATTTTTATATTCATAGTTTAAAAAAGAATATGAAGTTATATTTTTTAAATATGTGGATGATATGATATTTTTTTGAACTAATATGATTGGTGTGAATGGAACAGAGAATTATTTATCCTCTATGTTCAAAATGAAGGATCATAGAATTGTTGATATTGTTCTTGGTATTTTATTTCACTCTGTTTTTTCACATGGGATGAAAATATTATGGAGAGTACCCAAAGTATCAAAGTGGTTAGGGTCAATGGAATGATGAAAATAATTTACCTAAAGTGGCATATGTGCACCCAGTCTATGCTCTAAAAGACTCATGTAGACCTCCTTGTGTGGTACTGATGGACCATCCACCTGTGTGTGAGGTACCTACACATGGTATCTACATTAGGTTCCTACAGAAGATAAATTCTTCTACCATTGTCCCATATTTTCATATAAATAAGACCCTAGGGCTACTCATTTGGAATACTGAAAAAATAGAAGAAGCCTTTAAATATTGTTCACACAACGCGTTTGTCCTGGTCTTCAAAAATGCATCAGGTATCTCTCAAAAACATAATAGAAGATTTAATTATAGGGGATAGTGAGATCAATATCCCTCTAGAGTTTGTAACATTTACCCCTTATTGAAGACCATTTTACCCTTAGTTGACAAAATTTTGTGTCATGGTCCCTCCCCAAACCCAAGAATTATACGAGAACCTTCAAGGGAAAGTTGATGAGACTCTTAGTTCATAGATAAAGGCCTCTACCAAGTGTTTTCATTCAGGTGTTCCATCACCGAAGCCACTTCTATCTTATGTATGCCTATAACAACATGAAGCACCTCTAACACCTCTTAGGTCTTACATAAAGAACATCTTTCTCGAAAAACCATAACCTATATGAGATACCATATAAGGCCTCATTCAAGCCACCAATCATAGGGATCTACTTCCACAGAATCCCTCATCATAGGGGAATAAATTTAAGCCTCCACTGAGGCCTCTAAAAGTACTTAATCATGGTGAGAAATGTTCCATAATTTCTCCCATTTTTAAATGAATTCCCTCAGTTAGAGGTGTCCCACAATTATCTAACCTAACACATATAGTCATCAGGGTGCATATAGATTTGTAGCCTATTAGTTGTGAGGACTCGGACCCTGGGGGAGGTTCTATGGATTGGTCAGTATCAGATAATAGGGTTAGGATCATTCCCTTTTTTAGTCATCTCTATGAACAGGGGCCTCTAGTTCTAGGTGGGAGAGAGATTATCACACTTTCCCTTCCCATTATGTTTTAGTATCTTATTCTCCTCTCTTACCCACGAACTATTCAAAGGGAATCCCACCTAGAGTAATGACTTATCCTTTCTTGAAATAGGATTCACCCTTTATCCTCTTCCCCTGTATGGTCGTACCCATATGGATAGTTCAATATGATATCCTGGATATAAAATGTGAGGGTAAGGTCCCATCAAATCTCTTTCTTCTTCTCTCATCATCCTACCATTTTTTACCAAGGAATGAGGGACTATATGGTTTTTTCTATAATATATTTCCTCTTGTTTCCAAAATTATAGAATGAATCGCGTGTTCTTAGAGTTTATCTATGATCATGACATTCACACTGTCTTATTCATGTCTTGAAAGAGAATATTTTTTAGGATCATCCTCTAACATTCATTTAGAGGGCCTGCATTAGAATGGGTCCTCAAATACATGTATCCAATTCCAAAGGGCATCCTCCTAAATGGCGAAAGATTCAAATACACCCTTTATGTTCAAACAGAAAATATTATTAATGAATAATTTCAAAGGGAACCCTCTTAAATAGTGTAATCCTTGAATTCATTCCCAAATATTCTTAATGGGTGGTATTCCTCTACGCGTAAAATATTTATAGGGCCCCCATAGACATGGGTCCTCCCAACCGATCTTTATGGGTGTCCACATCCCTTCCATGTTCCCTAAGACACATTAGTGTAAGTTGCATATCATGATTTTACTGGGAATATTTCTCATTAAAATCCTCACTTCATGACATTAAACTGCACGCTATGGTCCTCATCACATAACCTTACAAGGTTTGAAGTGTCATATAACGTGGAACCAAACTACGTGGGTTATAATTAATTTCATGATGACAAGTTGGAATCCCATTACATGGGTCTGATCCCAACATCAAAACAACTCTTATCTCATATGATAATTATAAACTTTATATTTCCCCACTACAAAGATTGAAACTATCATCATAATAATAAACAATCAAATAATCTCTGATCCACCTATATTAGGGTACCATTGATAGAGATCCATAGATAAATAAAGATATATCCATCAATAAAGAACCTCAAATATATACAGATGATTCTATTTTCCATGAATTATAATAATTGAATGATAATTCATGGGATACATATGTCATATATTGTAATTAATTAAGCATTCATGAACATATAATAAATATATAAGAGTGTCACGGGGTAGGTAAAAATCCCCCCTCCCCTGTGGTTTTGATGGGAATGAACTCCCATACGTTCAAACAATGTGATTTCTTAAGTATAATTTACCAAGATTATCAATGAGAACCTACCTTTGGAATGAAATTTCATGAGTCATCAAGAATGTGAGAGACATTGGTTGTTTCCTATTATGTGAAAAAAATGGAAATAGCCTAGAAAATACATGGGTATATGTGTATGATGTAAAGTTTTTCCCACCAAAAATATAAAATACCACTCCGGCCCCACATGGAATTTGGGGATAAAACACAAGTGGTGGGCCAAATGTGAATACCTAAACCATATGATGGTGTCACCTACTTGTTAGGACCCTTTTTCAATTAAGGTAAATTAGGTTAAAACAAGACCATAAATGGTGCATGTGTTTTTTTAATGATACGATGCTTTGATGTATTTTTATTATTGGTGTTTATCATCTATATTTTAGTAACCCTATAAATAATCTCCCTTCAATCCTAATTGAATCACCCGAGCACTCGTAAATGTATTCTGTGGAGACCATTCATGCTTGTTCTTCGTCCAAGTAAAGAACATCATCGCTAACCCATCATCTTCAATGATTGTATCAAATGCACTATTCTAAGTTTACCACCAAAATAAAACTATCCCAACCATGGAGTATTCTCCAATGGCCCTCCATCTCAGAAATCCTTTTTAGTTATCCACTTAGAGATGGATGATATTACGAAAACAGAAAGAACCAATCATTGTATCCAACCATTTTGTGTTCTTATCTCTGAAACACAATAATAAAATCCTCTATTATCATAAATAGGTTTATAATGATGCCATAAATAGACTCACAATGAAGACACATGGGTCATTTCAAATGGCTACTACCAGTAATAACCACTTCCAATGCCATGTGATAGTAAACCCTTAATATTATAGGGGTGTTATCCTTGAGTGTTTGTCCATGGTCATCCAGACATGGGCATGAAAGATGGTACACTGAGGGAACTAACTAGTCAATAGGGAAAAGGGACACACCTATGTCCCATCCATAGAATCCCACCTATTAAATTTGGTGGAAAATCCCAATGGGCACAATCTCATTCCCCCGCTAATCAATCCTTTTAGCAGACTCATCTGGAAGCATCCATGGATGCTCGCCAACAAAATAAATGGAAAATGGTGGTCAAGAACAAACACATGATCATAGAAAAATATCATACCATCCATAGTTGGCCACAATACATGAGCAGGAACAAACTCTTTCCCACATAAACTAAGCATGCAAGCAGTCTCATTTGGCTGCATTCGAAGAAGAAAGCCAAAAATTCACTACGAAAAACAAATGGAAAACCAAAATCTCTACCCATGCACCTATGTAAAGTAGGTATCCATAGGTAGGTAATGAAGGGCAGAAGCTGGAAAGTACCCCTTCTACAAAATTAGGAATATATTTTTATTTGAGTCACCAAAGATACAAAGAATGTATTGATAATGGTTTATAGAAAGTTGAAAACCCCTTCCCACATCTTATATACCTTTCAGGATATCATAACAACAACAACTGTGTTAGAGGAGAAGACACAATACTTCATCTCCAAAATTGGGACGACTTGTCAAGATGTCATATTGGACTAGACACAAACCTATTATCCCATCTAGAAGAGTCATGGAGAAATCTCCACCATAATATATGGACCAATGGATTAGGTCTATACCCCCATTCCAACAGAAGGTAATCGAGGTATTCCAATGGATACTCTGAGGTAGACATGTACCCCTAACATATTCTTGAATCTTAATAGAATATTATGGATATTACATGGTATCTAGTCTATCAAGCTTTCATATGTGGGAAATAATTTCCATAGAAATTGGTCCTAGTAACTCACAAGAAGGAATCAGAAAATAAGACACATTAGAGATGAATGAAAAATTAAGGGTCAATCTACAATAACAGACTACGTAATGTAATAGTTCATGAATAACTTGGACATTTATCTATGGTATGTTGGGATCATATTCTCCCACAAAATAATTATGGGAATTTTAGTAGTAATTATGAAGTTCATACCTACAAACATCTCCATGAAGACTTTTTTCATGTCTATAATTTGATCAATCTTGATATCTCATCCCCTGATGAGAGTCATGACAGCTCTCCCTATGGTCATAAGATCAAATAGTAAGATAATATCCCCCCTTCTTCTATACACCTTGAATTTCTTATCCAAGGTATATGATAAATAAAATATCCTTTTATTAAAATGTCAATACAAAATGTTAGTCCTCCCCATAATGGAATTCACTATGAATGTTCTCTCTACAGTAGTGTTTCACTTCGTCAAAAGGGTCTTCCCCTTGGCAATTCAATAATAAGAAATCCCTCCTACATTTAGGAAATTGGGGAAATGATACATGTCATGTATGATGACATTTCATTGAAAAACGAAATCCTTTCTCATAAAAAAGACCACCCAAGGAAAAATTCACTCTTTAAAACACCCCTAGACGAGATGTCGTTTAATATAATATTGGATGTTCCGAACAATATTTTAGTTTATAATAAAGTAGTAGGGATGTACCAAATTGGTTAGAATTTGTTTTGGGACATAATGAGATATATGATGAAGATGTGTTCAGTATAGGGAGAAAACTTCTTGAAGAGGACATATTAGTCATGTTTTGGTCTTTAGCCACTCTCCTTAATATTGTTCCAGAAGTAGCATTAGAAGATTGTGTTCAAGAAATATGCCTCAATATATGGAACTCTCATCATAAAATAAGATAAAATTTATTACCTTATGATTAATACATAATCAATATTAAGGAAGTATATAGGATACAATGGAAATTGACTTGGTTTCTATCCTGGATATAGAACACCCAAAATTGGGGAAACCAGAAGGAGCCCTTCAATGTTCATTTCACACCATGTTAAATGAATTAGGAATCCTAAGCACAAATTCCCCCTACAATAGGCATATCAAAGGATAGGACACAAACATAGAATTTCATTACAATTTACTCCCCTATTTGTAAAATACACCAAAGATGATTGGTGAAATGTCATAGTGTCACGCTGATTTCAAAAAATGGACTCTGCACATATACAAAGATATGCTCTTTAAAAATAGTCCCCAAAAGATTCCCATCGGCATTGAGATAAAATAGAGAGAACCGAGAAATTAATTTTTCATTGGGAATATTAAGATATCAAGAATTAATCTAGATTAAGGTAACTAAATCATAAAATAGTGATGATGAAACAAATAGTGTAAATTTATGTGGATGTAGGAATCATAGCTGCAAACCATACGATGCACCAATCCCATTTTCGAACATGAATCTATATAATGATGAAAGAATCCATAGAATATGAATCCATGAAAATCCCAGAGAAATCATAACCCATTTGTCTAGGTAATTTTTTATCATAACATTAGAAGTTAGAAAACTAGGCTTGAAAGGTTTTGGAAATAGAGCTAGAAAATCCCTTGCCCTTCTAAATGGGGATTTTTTTACCACTGTGGCGTCCTAATAATTTGAATTCAGACTTCTCATGATTAGTGGGTGGATATCATAGAACTAATTCTCATAGTTTATCCCATTTTATGATCATCTATACTTTTTGAGAACATTCGTTGAAATGTGTCTGGATATTCCCTTTGGATTACCATCCACTAAATGGTTCCAAGAGGACTAGGGAATGAGAGTGAAAGGCCTTATATAGGATTAAAATGAAGATATTCTCACAAAGATACTAATGATGCAACTAAAATCCATTTCACTTTGGTGAATATTATTAAAACCAAATTTGAAAACCCTAATGAATATGAGACCTATAAAGGGGAGTAAGAGTAAGAAGTTTTAGTTCATAATATGGTACACACTAAGGAAATTGAAGTAAGTGTCAATACATGGAACCAGAGTCTTATTCTAAATTTGGAAATTCCCTATGTCAATCCTTCACTACCTCTTTAGGTAGAATCTAACATAGAAAATTATAAAGGTACGGTTATACATAACCCACCTCCCGAAGCAGATGAACCACACACAATAGAGGAAAACTTTTCTCAACAAGAGGAAGAAATAAAATAATTGAGAATAATCAAAGAAGAACTACTCCATGTTAACATTCCTACCAACTATATATTTTAAAAAAGAGACTCATTTCAGACTCTCAGCTGGCATACAACAACAAAGAGGGTTTACAGTAGTTGCTGATATGAGGCAAGAACACCAAATCAACATGGGGTAAAAACAACCAATATATTTTGTTCTTATATTACCATATCATGAATTCCATTTATTGGTTACAGAACAAGAACAGGTCCAAGAGTATCATTAATGAATTTATCTTATAGGTTCCCCATGACATATAATGGTTGGTCCATAACTGTTGGATCTACCTTTTTCTACCCATATTTAATCTTATTCACATTAAAAAATTCATCAAGGGCTCATCAATACCTTTCAGTCATTCATAACTCTATTAAAAGATATGGAGGAGTGGAAAGTACTAGTATAACTAGAATAAAAGCCTTACTCCAAATGGGTTGATCATAGAATTCCCCCACTAGATATTATAAACCATAAATTTCAAAATTTTGAATGGTTCCAGAGACCTGAAGTTGCATCCTATTCATTTTTTGTCCCATTTTGATCCCATGATAGGTATCCCCATACAATAATAATCAGTGAAAAGTAACTGCTTCATGAAAACATTTTAGCATCCATCCTTTTTATAGTACACCAGTTTACTAACTCAGATAATTACATGATGGGAAGATAGTTGTATGGAGTTTCACTTCAATTATGCTCAATTTTATATAAGATAGTATTACATGACCTCTCAAACTACAAATAGTGAGATAAAGAGAGGGTTTCTAACATTATTGCTAAATGGAAGGCTTTGTAATAATTCTTAAGCCTACATCTTTCTCATGATGTTTTTTTCATTTTTATATAGAATCTACGCAACGAGTATCCCTCACCGCGTATTCCTATAAAAAATATCAGAAGATTTTAGGATATTCCCACAATTTATCAATAAATAGAAGACTCTATCACATGGACCAAAGGGAAGAATGCAATAATTACATCAGCTTAAGAAAATAGAATAGGGAAATTCAAGGTTTCCATAGTTAAATTTAAACCGTTCGCTACACCAACTCAAGATCTAACTCCCATGACATATCATGTGGTTACCCCTCTTAATCATAGTAATAAATCACGTCTCATCTGGATGAGAAAAGGTAGAAGATACCAATTAGTTTGAGGAATTTAAAAAAAAAATTGTTTTAAAATTTGACCAAGTCCACATGTACTACATCTCAACACTGGATAACAACATGATCAAGTTGTCGAAGCACAGGATGACCAATTTAGATAGTGTTAAAGATCTCTAGAACTGTATCCCCTTCTACCGATAATTGGGAAACAACATCCAATAATGTTTTATTTTCAAATATATCCTATAGAAAATGGTGGACTCTGGACAGGTAAAGCTATGAAATTGTCCCACACAGGTATCATGTGTTTCCAAAACTAATCTAGAAGACTATAATGAATGATAGGAAGTTAATAGAAATGGTAAGTAGAATTTTAGTTAATGGATGGCAGAAATACAATCAACCAGACTCATGTTATCCTCTGAGCATAGTTAAAACAAACAATTATTCCCTTGTCCAATTCCACTATGGCACAACCAACCCCATAAAAACCACAATACACTAAAAATTATCTTCTTAGAAATGACATGGCTAGAAGAGGAAGAAAAAAACACACAAATATTGAAACTATACCAACGATAAATTTGTAATTGACAATATTAAACTTCATTCCTTCATTCCAAAAAGAATGTGCACTACCCTACCAAATAGAACAAAAATAGTCACCTTACTAGATGAAGTCCTAATTAGATATGGAATTGATCATTAGATACATTAATATTATTCAATTAATGGGTACCTTATCAAATTATGGGTGTGATTATGAGTTAGAATTCCCTACATACGATTGGATAATTACGGGAAAAGGCCACCCAATTTTAGAGTACATTGGAAGATGTGGTCATTCTGGAATTCACTACACTAGTCATATCCCTTCTCAAACTGTCTATGTCACTGAAACGTGTGGGAGAGCACTCCAATGAGAACAAATAGAGAACAAAAGTTCCCCCACACATTCTAGGGTTTTCCCTGACCCAGCCATAATAGAAGATCAACAAGAGAGTACATCATAACCTAATCAACCTTAGCATGTAGGAATAACTAGTTAACCTAATCCACTAAGGGAAAATAAACATTTAAATCCTTTTCCGAGGGATAATTCATGCACATGATGTATTTTATTTCCTAAGGAACCAAAAAAATATATTCTACATACCAAAAAGAACATACCCTTAGACCAGAAGTAAGAAATTTTAAAACAATAATCTTTGGTGCTGGATGAGTTATCAATATTGTATTTTTTAATTCTACCAATGGACCTCCAAGAGGCTCATGTTGATTATTTATCCAGACCTTAATAATTTGAGGGTGATGTTTTTTCTGTGGAAGTATATTTTATATAGATAGATCCCATATAATCACAAATGATCCTCACTTACATGTAGAATGAAATAGATTTATTTATAGAAGACACATCATAACTTTGTTTTTATTTGGAAATATTATTGACAATGATATCCAACGATATTTAATTTAAATAAAATCATGAGTCAACTACATTATTTTCTAGAATCTCTATCACTTGGGTTAAAATGAGTACCAAAAACCCCTTATTCTCTAACACTATGTTTATGAAAAATTATATCAGAACCCTCATAATGAAACATGATCTGGAATCAGTTTGGAGATCTTATTGTTGACTTAGAATTCTTGGTTATTTGACAAGATACAGCCCTCATCATTTTGAGTGGAGACCTCAGTTGCATAATCATATGGTTATTCCCTCATCGTACCAATAATGCCCCAAATATTTCACTAATTGTAAAATTGAGAAATTATATGGTGATAAATCCCCATTTATGTTCTAATGGTCAGAATACATTAATGTGGGATTCTAGAAGAGGGAAGGGAAGTATCCCATGATTGAAAATATTGTTTGATTCAATGTGTCAAAAAATATAGATAGGCAAAAAAATAATACCTATCATTAGATATTATGTTATTCCCATTAATAATGTTGAAGAGGTGTTTCTGAATTCAGACTCATATTAATGGCTTCTATGTTATAAGCCGTGAAAACTGAACCCGACAACATTGCAGATGTCTCCAAATCCCTAGACAGTTACGAAATCCTAGATGACAATTCCCTTATTACATCCACTAAGATTAAAAAAGTCAAAGACTCATCATCTAGGATATAAGAGGTTGTCACATCACTTATAGAAAATGATGTCGATCATTCTTTGTCCCTCACCTCTCCTTCAGAGCATTCATGATTCCTCGTGTCATCACTCAGGTCGGAAGTAGTTAGTTCAATTTTCGATTTTCATAGCATAAAATCCTCCCCAAACTATGAGAAATTTTATTCAATTTTTACTTACACTAATTAAAAGGTAGAGGTATAATAGGTGGAGAATAAGGAAAAGGACGAGTAGGAAGAGCTTAGGGATGAACCTACATCATTTTAGGATGGTTTCTCTACCACTTTAGATGAACTCGGAAAAATAAATCTTCGTACATAAGAATTTCCATGAACCACATTGATATGTGCCGCCATGACTTCTAAATAATAAATGATATATATTTCCTTCATTAAAAAACGTATGGATTTTTGTTTCTTCAAATAACATAAGGAATCTAATCGTCAATACTTAGATTTCCACTCACAACTTGATCTTTCCTGAAAACCACCATGGATATAATCATGTAGCTCAAATAACACACCCAAATCACACCTCAAAACATTTGTCTAAATTGGAAATTATATTCATTTAAAAATTCATCAACTAAGTTCAATGTCTTAAATGGATGGAAAACCCATCCCCATTAATAAGAACAATGGGAAAATCAAGGTTTTAATCCAATTCAAAGATGTCCACCAACACTGTCTGAATGATAATTTTCTAGTTCCAATCACCGAGATACTAATTAATGCAACTTCTCTTTACTAATCCATCACTTTTATGGATGGATATTTAAGATAAAACCAAGCATGAAATGTCCTTCAAGATGAATAATCCATAACCTTTAGGATCCCCCATGGATTATTCTTCTATCAAGTAATTTCATTTTGTAATGAAGAATATCAGAAATATTTAATAATATTCCATGAATCGCATCCTCAAAAATTTCTGTAATTGTTTTTTGAATTTTACATTGATGATCAAGTGGTTAATTAATAAATACATTATAACCACTAGGATAATATAGAGATGTTTTCCCTAAAATGTGAGAGCATAGTCTAAAGATGATCCCCAATTAATTTGATTTTGGGATAACCATGGGAAAATTTCTTAACATCATCATACATCATCGTGGAATCAAAGTTGACCCTGAGAAGATATTGGCTATCCCCACTATGTCACCTCCTTGGAACCTAAAAAATGTTATGGGTTTATAGGGAAACCATTACCACATTTGGTTATGTACATCTAACCTCTTAGGTGATTGTTTTTCCTTCATCAGGTTATTAAAGAAGGGAGTCACATACAAGTGGAGTAATGATTTTCAAGATGTATTTAATAATCAAAATAAATACCTTTGGATTCCACTAGTTTTAATAAACACAGTTTTATGTAAAACTACTCATTTTGTATGTGAAGTCCCTAGAGAGATCCATATGATCATTCCTCATGAAATATAGTGATGATGGCAGTGAAAATATCCTTTATTATCTCATTTGACCCATGATCTTCACTGAAACGCATTATTCTATTTTTGAGAAGATATATCTAGAATTAATCTTCATGGTCAATAAATTGATGCACTACATACAGCACGATGAGGTCTATTTGGTCTTTCAGGGTAACCCTTTAAAATATATCCTCAACCAAAATATATTGATATGAAATTTAGAATAGTGGTTAGTTATCCTATAATAGTCTGACATATAGTCTGTCCCTCAGAAGGCATTGAAATAGCAATATTTGGCTGATTTTCTCCCAGAACACACTTATGTAGAAACAGAATCATTATATATTGAATTTTCAAATCAAGATATCCTTATTATTCATGATTTCCCCCATATATGGGAGATTTATATTTTTGGCACATTAAGAATTACCCAAGGTAAGAGAATGGAAACCCCTAAGTTAACAAAATCAGGTTGGGAGTTGTGTTATCTCTTTATTAAAGGTATTCTTTCCTTATTCCTTTATATTGTTAAAAAGTATATACAAACATTGAGGAAGGATATCAATCCCTCATTTCATACCATTAATTGTCACTTAAAATATCAGTAGATAGCCTAGAGGTGATAGGAGATATAGATTTGGTAATCAAATAGGGCGATGGGGTTATGCCATCAGAAAATTAGATCTCATTCCCCTACTTAATTCTGTTTGATGGTTAATGTCAAAATTCTCCTCATATCAATCAAGGAATCACATCCCATTATCGTATAATTCCATGATAGATGCATTGGAAAATATATCTACAACATTAGAAGATCTAAACAGGATGAAATAGTCATCAGAATAACACATTGCTAAATGGTGTCTCTTTTCTTTAATGTCATTATAGAAGAGATCAATGAGTTTAGTCCTATACACAAAACACATTGTCCCAGGACTGGTTGGATGATACCCATCATGGGATACCTTTACATTAGGGTTCTCTAATCATATATATCTATAAAATTTAAAACCTGACAACAATTTTTCATATATACTCTTTATGATGGACCAAATCCTCAAAAATTATTTTATAAACTAATATTTTATGGAGTCCTCCAAAATATAAATTGATGTAGAAGAGACTACAGCTATCATGAAAAAAAATTTGAGAGAGCATGTGGTTCTCACCTTCAATTTTTTTTACATTCCAATCAAAAATGAAGGCTTTGATACTTCTGGCCTTCAATGAGACTTGATTTCCTAGAATTCACCAAGAAATGTCATTTCTTCCAAGTTCATGAAAAATTCATCCATAAATCCCCAGAGTTTATAGATACATACCAATACTCATTGAAATATTTTGTACGAGGGACGGGTGTTCTAGGGTCGTTTCCTCCAGCTATAACCAATAAATTCAAATAAATACTAAATGATATAGAATTATTATCCAAATGGGATAAAGTAATACCTATTAATGAATTTGAGGACAAAAGGTTTGTCAGCATCGTGGCAGCCAACATCATTAATAGATTTGGTTTCCCTCATACAATACAAATGGATAATGGCACCAATTTCTATTATACTGAGTTAGAGAAGCTGTATTAGGAGTATAATATCAAATCCAACCACTCAACCCGTTATCATGTAGTCGATAATGGATAGGAATAGGTCTTCAATAAAACCCTGTCAAAAACACTTCAGAATATTTTGGATAAAGATACAATGTCTTTTCCTGAAAATCTATTTCATGCCATGTGGGATTACTAGACCACATCCCATACTAACACATGGTAAACTATCTTTTCACTTGTATACAAAAAATAAATAATTATTATCCAATGAGGTTCAATTTACCTTGCACTGTGTTTCCATATGTGATCAACAATCCATATATGTTAAATTATATAAATTACTAGATGAATTGGAATGACATGATAACAATTATTTAATACCTTGAATCTCATAGAAGTCCATAAAAATAGGATATCATTAGATTTTAAAAAGAATTTCCACCTCCATTCATTCTTCCATGCAGAATGGGTATTGGTCCTCAAGAATCCAATGATACTGAGAAATAATCCTCCAAAGATTGAGCTGAAGTTGGAGGGCCCTTATTCTATACACAATGCCCAATATAATGTAGGATAGTTGGTATTTGTCATATCAACTTAAAAATAATGACATTTCATCCATGTACCAAGATGAAAAACTGAATGATACTAAAATCCTTATTTTTTTTATGTCAAACTCTATTGTGTTGTGGTCTATTTTGAAATAACATAAAAGGAATACATGTTTCTTTACCTCAAGAATTTAAACTTCATGGTTCCTCAAGGACTATGTGGGTCTTTATTTATGAAATTATAGGATTCATAATGACACATTGATCTCCCAGCCTAGGTTTATCCGCAATAAAAAAATATCCCTCCCTATATACAGGTCATACATGTATAGGGATCCTTTCAAGAACAATGTATGAATTTATTATCACTCTAATGAGATACATAGTGACACGTGGATCTTATATAAAATTCCATCCACCACAAATTCATAATGTGCTTATACTTTTTATCGCATTTTTGTTGTAGAAGAAACCTTTTCCACTACTTGTTTCTCACATAGTGCCTGGATAACGTGGGATTAGGGGTTTTGGTAAAGGATTCCCCAGATATTGGTGCATCTAAAATATGAGAAATTCCCCTAGTCATCTAAATATTTTTTTAGATCAACATTATAGAATCAAATATGGTTTCACTCCCTATTTGTGATCCCTGTCCAACAAAAAACCCCTTCTCGATACATTAATTCAATCGGTATGGGGAATATTTTCATGAAATATTTTTATCTTGATTCCTTCTATAACAAGATATTTATTGACACCTATGTTATATAACCTGGTCTAGCCATAGTATTTCTTTTTCATTTTATGTCACCTTCATTACCACTGGATGACAAACTGCATGGATGATGTACTTGAGGAAATAATATGAACTGCATGGTCTCTCAAGAATTAAGTGGGGCTTGATTTTCATTCTAATGAGATATGTAGTGATGAAATACCTTGTGTCCTAGTCCCTACCATGGGGTATTGTAAAATTTAACCTCTCTTTAATACAAATAAATATCTTTGTAAGATCCTTTAATTAAGGGTCCCTTATTCAGGAGTCCATCAGAGAAAAAAAAATTGACATCCTACATATGAGTCAGGTCTAAGTAAGGGACTCTGTACATGAGGGTCAATTTTAGTCCAATGATTCTTTTCTGCTTAGACATATTCCTTCCACATGTTATACACCTAATCTTGTATGATTTCAGTCTTCATAATATTTTATAGCTACCAGTAGTATAATTTCTGATAACTGAGGAAACCTTTATATGAAAATGTTGTAATACACCCCTATTGGATTTGTAAAATTTTGTTGGAAAAAGGGTTTGAAAGCTAGAGGATTCCACTATTTTACTATGTAGTAACATTCCCCCATTATATTGTCATAATATCACCGACAAATGTTTTTTTTAACACTAGGTATATTTTTCCTCCTGAGACACCTCTCCTATATCAAAAATCCCTGATGGAATAATGAAATAACCCTCTTTTTTACCATAGTCTATAGTTATCCCTCACATTCTTGTCCCATGAAATTTTATCCAATAGTATTAACCCCATGATCATGGTTTATAATTTCCTTCCTCATGTCCATTGTATACCAGCACAACCTGGGTCTAGTAGGACCTATATTACTCACTTTATCTCGATTACCATGGTCCGAATTTTATAACCTTGAACTATAGAAATCATATATTACTCATTAGAATATGTTAAAATTAATAATAAGCTATAGTTATAAGAATTTAAACTATATTTTTTCTATATCTATGTATGGAAAGATTCGTATTCAAATGAGATACGTAGAAATGCCTGAACTCTATTTTTTAGACCCATCATAAAAAAATAAACCCCTCCTTATTAATTCATTTTGTGAGAAATTCATATCAAATGTTTTCCCCGATTCATGGTTAATTTTTACAATAAATGATCCTCCCATATTCTATCACTTTCTTTCCACAAACAAAACTCCATTTCTTGGAAAAATTGAATCTCCATAAACTTCCTTTGACTATCAGTAATAGAATGTTGGAATTCCAGAGGACTCTTATGTATGACTATGAAGTAACATACCCTACATGGATTGGAATTTATTTCCCACATAATTGATATGCCAGGAAAAGGATTCCATTGTTTAGTTATTCAGTAACATCCCCCAGTAAGATTTTCATAAGTCTCCCACCAAAAGGGAATATCAACTAGAGTTACAATTTTTTTTAGGAGATACCAACTCTGTCTCCATAATCCTTAATGTCATTATAATGGAGACTTATTTTTGAACATGACTTGAGATAGATCCATGAAAATTTATAACATATAACTTCTTGGGTCTAGAAACCCCAAGATTACAAATTAAAAACAACGTTGTTCCTGACTGAAAATGATGGAACATACCCAAAAAGATTAATATATAAGGGGTGATTTACATATATTTCAATCATAGATAAGGACCTTAAAATTTTTAACACAATTTCCTTGATATATTTTATTAAATTTTATAAAATTTATTCCTATATGGATGAAATAAAATTTTACAACAAATTCATCACCATAAGATTTTAAACTTTGTGGTATGTTTCATGAACACATGAAATAAAACTATATGATGATTCGACCCCTGTGAGAATGGTTCCATCCCCCCTAAAATCAGTTATATAACAGAATTTACCCTTATTCAGAAAAGAAAAATTCATACAGGATTGGTTTCAAATTCTTCAACAATGCCAGTATAGATTCTATCATTATTCTTAAAAAAATCCCTTGGAAAAATACCCATCATGGTTTTTATAATTATTCGTCTTCACAATAATCTTGAACATTGGTAGTAGAATGTATAAATTTCTGAGGATAACTCTTTATTGACTATATATTAAATTTTCCTAGTTTTTATTACGTAAGTATCCAACCAAAAGGGTATTTCTACCTAAGGATGTCACTGTTTGACTATGCAGTAATACGCCCTAGTTGGTTATGTATAAATTCATCAATAAAAATGGTATTTAAACTAGAAGCATATTAATCCTCATGAGAGACATCCTCTATTCGCATAACCCTCGAAAATATTATACGAGAAACTGCATCTCACACTTTTCCCATTTCATTTCCTCTCATAATTTTCATATCCTGTTTTTGATTTAGAAATCACAAAATTGTGACTCAAAATTCACTTTTGGGTATCTGGATCTTATTGAAACATTCTTGTCCAACAAGTCTTGTTTGGTTCATCATTCCAAAACTCATGGTCAAATCTATTTGACCTAAAACACTGGTTGCATTTGTATGACATTCATGAATTTAATCCACCTATGAAAATATACATAGTACTTGCTAGGTAGAAACCCCATAAAGTGAATTCTAGATAAACATCAAGTATAATATTTCTAGACCTATAATATTCATGGTTCATGAAATAATTGACTGTTGAAAAGATAAATTGAACATAACATGTTAGGATAGAAACCCCTAAAGTGTGGCCTAAGAAAAATCCATGTCCCACCAACTAATATTTCCTTATATTATACTTAGTAAACATTTAGGGAAATGGAAAAAATACACAAAGTTTATATTTTTTTAAGTATAACCCTATAAGAATTTGAACCATGCTCTCTATGCCCCATGTCTTAGGAAAAATAACTAGAATACACCCTCACCATGATTATTATTATTGTAGTGAGATGAAATTCAATCAAATCAGTCATTATCTATTTTAAATTTCAATTATGAGGAATGAAAGAACACTTGAAAGGAACCAAAAAAATCCATTTAATTTATGTTCTCAAATGCATATGAACTTTCCCATTTTATAGTCTCTCTACCAAATTTTATTGCTTTTACTTGACTTAGGATATGATATTTTGAACTATTGGTCAACCATCTTCCACAAATTTATGGAACACCAGCTAGTGGTGTGGTGATGGCCTCATTAGCATGGAAAAGATTTTCTTTCACCACATCCTCAGAATCCAAACCTTTTCTTGAGTCCATATTCAATTTATTGAGTATTTGGACAATCTCTTCCTGCATGGGAATTAGTTATTCATTAAGGAATTCTATTTAGAGATATTTATCATCAAGATGATGTTGATACACATCCACATTCTTTTAATAATTTCGTTATTCCTAGAAAATATATTACCTAAGACCTTAATAGTTTCCTACAAAATGATCCTCAACCCACTGTGACTTTCGCACCTCTCCCCTTTTCCAGTTGATTAACGTTACAGCAGGGTGGAGAATGCGATAATCAAAGTCTCAATACCGCAAAAAGAAAAATGGGGTCATAAGTCAGCGAATTAGTGATGGTAGGTTATCATGAGAAATCTACATGACTATCTACCATATGTCTATATAAATGATATGGTGCGTAGTTATTGGAGAATCGTGCATCTAAAATTACAACTCTAAGACACTCTTGGAAGGAGAGATCTATTTTTGTATTTGTTCACTCAAAAATCACCTTGTTCTACTCCCTCCAATTCAGCCTCTATTTCACATACTAGTTTTTAATGAACTCACATAGAATCCCCCACATAATGATTGATTATTGAAGTTGATGACACTGTATAACCGGTGAAAACCCTCGGGAACACCAAGAGGTTAACATAAAATAATGTAAGAGACACAACTAGATAAGTTAAAAACCCTCTCCATTATTGGATCAACAATTGAGATTAATTCTTTTCTTGTAGTCTTAACATTAGTATTCTATGTAATAACCTCTTGAGAAGGAATATCCCCCTATGTTTTCTTCTGAAACCTAGAACAAAGCATCTCTAGAATCCAACACATTAGGGTTCAATATATGTCACTACCTCTATAAAAGGAAAAAAATATACTCTGATACCTTGTTCATGAATTGGATTATCTATGTTCTCTATAGAAAAAGATATATAGGTCAAGCTCTAATGGGAGAAGTTAATTGAAAATAGACCAACTGTTTTTGAAAAATACAATAATGGTAGAACTCACTACCATCCAATAACCTATGGATATCCTTGACATCATCTAGAGAGCTGGTAATATTAATAATTTTTAATCAATCCTCAATATAATTTAGTTATCCATAATTTAACTATATAATCCTTCACATCTCGCAGCATCCTCACTAGTATGGGTATCTGAGACGTGGGGCTCGGGACCAAAATTGTCTACCCCGATGATTTTATCTAATGGATTCTTGGAATACATGACACCGTAGAAATTTAATGGGTTATGACTAGCCCTAAATCATTAAAAAGATCAGCTCGGATCCCTGTCAACTTTTTCATGGGTGGATACAGGGCATGTGGTGGTTGTCATAGAGCCCTATTGTGTTTAAGGAAGATCTAAAATATCACAAGGAATAAAGTCAGTGACTAACCCATAGAACCTTTTGATGTTTATATGACATTACCATAGCCCTATTACCTCTATTAATTAATGGTAGTTGGTGTAGCTGCATCTTTTGATGCTTTATCTGTCAAAGGGATGGATTCAACAGTATGATCATGTTCCTCCTCGAGGATGTCCCCCTTAATCCTTGAATGGTCTGTGCTAGACCCACGAAGGAGTAAAGTGAAGATGATTTGGGAAAATTAATCCATGGTAAAATGGATACATCAGGTTAGTCATAAGATTAATAATGGTGTTGAAGAGATATTTTTTTGACACATATTTCTGGAAAAAGATTACACCCTATTCTTCTTCCACTATTAAGAAGGATAGGGAATGTATCAATCCAATCAATAATACACACATGAGGTGTTAGTCGAGGATACCCTTCCTTCATTTCCTCCACCATCATCCTCTAAACCAAAGATTGTTTTGGGGATCCAGGACACTAATTTAGTACCTAGAATGGGGTTCCCATGGGCCTATATGTCGATAACGTGAGTGAAATCTCTACATCGTCTTCTTCTACTCCTACAAACTGTGAGATAGACCCCTCAAAATTAACAATTATGGATGAAAGAGAAATAATATAATGGGAAAGAGACAGATACATAATTTGTAATTATATACTCATCCTATTACTCTTTGGTGGGACCATACACCCCCTCATTTTTTCCTTGATCCAATATATCAGATACTCGCATGGTGGTCGGGATCTAATCGTCATGGGTCTATATCAAAATTTCTAGATTCTAAACTTATTTCCTCATCTAAGTTGCTTTACTATTGTGGTGGAGATCAATGGGTGATCAAATATCTCGTGACTCTAGGATATGTACTCCATCATAAAGGAATACAGACTTGTTTTTTATTTCACGAGTTATACCTTACCAATCTTGGAACTCCATAAGGAAAAAATAATCTCGTTTTAATGTGGATGGCTATGAGGAATACATGGTGTCCTTTGACATCAAGTCCTTTTCAGACCTCCCTCCTATCCCAAAGTATTTTGTGACTAGACCACCTTGGAATTGAAGATGTGGTTTTCTCAACCATGGCCTGATATGTGGCCCTTTTTAGAGATCTACATGATGATTTTTTAGATTCATCATAATCACCTTCAGATTGAAACTTCCCTCAAATATTTTCATGACTAGTAGTTTTATTTCTTTCAACTCAATGGATACCTTTTGCAAAAACCCTTTGAGGGTATGAATAAATCTAGGAACCAGAATTTCTAGATTCCATATTTATCGATGAACCAAATAGAGGTAGCTTCATTTAGATTTAAGACACCTCTATGTCCATCAGCATCCTTAATTTCTTGGACACCATTGGGTGTCTCTCAAGCCTAATTTGCATAAGGGATAATACACATGATTGTTATAGGAACATGAATTGGTAGGTAAATCAATATGGATTAGAGACCTTACATATGATCTCAATATAAATACAATCCACCAATATGATTTCTCTAAATGAAATCATATACACCCTCAAATCGTTATTATCTTTTCTATAATTAGTGATTTTATCATTCAATGGATAACCATATAGGAAGTTGTTGAACTATCTTGATACATTCATGATCCTCACGACATATTCATACGTCAAGGATAGAGGTTTTATTATTGATATAACCTGAAAAAATTGGGAAAACTGACCTTACTGAATTTTTAATCAACATATTACAGTAACCGAAGTTCCTAGTAATACACCCCCACAATAATTGAAATGGTCCAAAAATTCTTAAAACATCCTTCCATGTTTCTGCCAGTAGTAAACACTGGTATATATTCTCTAGGATATGAGAATCATACCCAATGTGGCCCCCGTTTTCTAGTTTTTCTTCCATCACAAACATCTATGGTCTTGGGCCGCCATTGAATTTCTTGACCAGAAACCTTTAAATACTTATCCATGTTGTAAGGTAGTCAGGAATAGGTATCACCATAGAAACCTCAATATTATCATTTTATCCCCAACATGTATACTGTCCCTACTATAATATATGAAAAACATTACTAGTAATTCCACGATGTTCTATGGTGGGGAATCATGTAGGTCATTGGTAAGTGGGAGCTTCTCCTTCTGGATTGATGAAAGCCACTATCCATGATTTAGAGTGAATATCACCCCTTGGGTAAGGATATTTCTTTTACACCTTACAAGGAAAATTAAAATTCTTATAGTCTAAATGTGTTTTCCTTTTTGCCTCATCCAACATTCTATTTAGTGGGATAAACTCATCAGACATACACCCAAGGATATATACTCTATAAATCCGGTAGATGTCCCATAATCTAATGATGTCATCCCAATGAATAAGATGGAATTATTTTTGTAGGAATAAATTGTATCAGCATCTTAGGGATAATATATGGGTTCTTATAAACATTAATTTTCCCCACACATATATCCTCATAAATGATGAAATATTGTGGTTCCTTTTGAATTATGTACATGTTTGGTGTACCCTGTATGCCCACATAAATTTAGGCCTGACTCTCCCTTAAGAGTGGAAATCCAAACCCTCCTTCCAACCTTGTGACTCGTCTATATGGGATGCAAGGAAGGTCAATTCGTAATAGTGAGGCTTCGACTCTAGGGTATGATACATAATATATATAGTAAAATGAATATGATGTATGTAACAGGTAGTGTGAACTATTCCTACCTTGATGTAAACACCCTTGGAGGAGATGTTAGTTATGGTACAATTGATATGTTCCACAAACCAAGACTTTGGGATGTAACTCTCAGTGTTCAGGATGAGATTGTCCCTTAAAATTATATTATTAAGGAGGTGAAGATAATCACTTCATGGATACTCACATTTATATTACATCATGTGCTTTTATAAATTTAGGAGAGTGGAGTCACACATATCATAGTAATCTAGACCAACATCTTTGATCATCTATAATATGTGTGTAGTATCTTGTTCGTGAGAGGCCATTGAGACGTCCAATGAAAAAATGAAACAAAATATTGATATTTTTCATTAATGTCAAAATATGGATTTTTGAAAGTTAAGGAATTTTTGAAAACAACCATCCAATGTGCAGGTCCCTCGCACAGGTCCATCAATCAAGTGCCTCATGCAAGCCCCTCAAATAAGTTCCTCACACGGAACCCTTGACTAGATTCCTCGAACATTTTCATCGACAAGGTGGTTCAGCACATGGCAGTCACTCAAGATGTTATACCATGTACATGTATGAGGGATAACATTGAACATCCAATGCAAATGACAAGTGTGGAAAATCAATGGAGATGGCCTACATGATGATAGAACAGATAACTAATGTGGAAGGAAAATAAAAAAGAAGGGTAAGTTGTATTTATAGCCAAGGAATTTCCTATGTGTATTTTCGATGGGACGGACATGTTCATCAAATTTGCACACCCACAAAATGTCACTAACATATGCAGACACCCGGTGTGGATGACATGTGTGACCTTCCAAATTTTTTCCTCCACTACCTCAAGACTAGAACCCCTGATTTCAAATAGATATAATCTTTAGGGGGTGTTGAACATATGTATATTCACATTGGAATAAAAGATGGTGGAGAATACCCAAAGTATAAAATAGGTGAATATACTATTTAAATATCAAGTGATCTTACCTAATGTTTCTAGAATGCACCAACATTATGCTCCAAAAGACTCGTGTAAGCCCCCCTATGTTGAAATGAAGGATCACCCATCCTTGTACGGGTTCTCTGTGTGAGGTTCTTGAACCATGTATAAGTACCAAAAAAATCATGCAGCCAAGGTCCCATATTTACCTATAAATATAACCATGGCTATCCTCATTTGCTAGCCTATAAAAATGGAAGGAGCCTATATAAATTGGGCATTATGTCCTTTTGGCTAGGTCATCAACATTACCTTATATTACAATGGTCAATATTCTACGCCATTAGAAGATTCAAATGTAATCTTGCTCAAAAAACGTAGGTAACACATACATGGAAGTATGGAAATAGGGTGGCTGACCACTTTTCATCATTGGCTATGGTGGATCATGGTATTAGTGCCACTTGTTTCCAAGAATCCAACTATTTAAACCTGAAGGGGTCAACTTGATTATAGGTGATGCTCTTGGCCTCCATTACTTTAGACCGCCTTAGGTCTTTTGTTTTTCTACAATCCTTTTATGTTGGACCTCTCTTCTGGATTATATAAAAATTTAACTTTTGTGATGAAGGGGATAGTGAGATCAAATTACCTCTAGGATTTGATACACAATTCACCTTCATGTGGTCCCCATTCCCCTTATTTAACAATCATTTGTGTAAAGTTCCCCCCTCAAACTTAGGACCTACACGAGACCCTTCTAGAGACACTTGAGTAAACCCTTAGTGCCTAGAGTAAGGCCTTACCCAGGTGTTGTTTCCCAGGTGGTCCATCACCCAAGGAACCTTCAAATCATATAGGTCAACCCTTTCATGAAGACTGTATAGCTCCTCTTAGGTCCTGCGTGATGCACCTCTTTGTTGTCAAACCTTGACCTACAAAAGACACCTTATAATATCTTTTTTAAGCTACCAAATTTAGTACCCCCTTCCTTTTTATCCCTCATTTTAGGGGAATCATATTGAATCCTCCACCAAAAACTACTAGAATTCAAAATCATGGAATGTGACACACCAACATGTCTCTAATTCGTATATGAATTCAATCAGGCAGAGGTATCACACACTTGTAGTACCTGATATGTAGGGACCTTGGGGTGCACAATGATATGCATCTCATCATTTCTGAGTACTCCGACCTTGGGGTAGTTTTAGGGATTTCCAAGCCTCAGATACTAGAGTTGGGACCATATCTTTCCTTGGTCATCTCTAAGCCTAGCAACCTCTGATTCTATGTTGGGAGGGGGACAATCATGTTTTCATTTCCCTTTTAGGTGTAGTGTCGTATTCTCTCCTCTTCTCCAGAAACCAATCAAAGTGAATCACTCTATGATTATTCCCATAGCCTTTCTTGCAAGTCCTTTAACTCTTCATCCTCTTCACATGTAGGGTCATGTATAGATGGGTGGCCTAATGTGACTATACTTGATATGAAATGGGAGGGGATGGGTGCATCGAATCCTTTTATTCTTCACCAATAATCCCACCAATATCTACTAGAGAATGAGGGGATTTTGGTTTGTCAGGTTCTCCAATTCTTTTGGTTTCCCACATTCAAGCATGAATCACATGGGCTTATTGGTTAGCTATGATCCTGATATCCACACTATCAGATGCATGTCTTTGTGAAAAGTATTTTTCAAGATCTTCCTCTCACCTTCCTTCAGAGGGAATCCATAGTTGTGGGTCCTAAATTCTATGCGCACAAATAGAAAGGGAATCCTCATAATTAGTTAACCCTAGAATCCTATCCTTGATTTTGAAAAGTCCCATATTATCAATGAATAAATTCAAAGGAATCCTTATAAATGGTTTAAGGCCTATAATCATTCCCTAATTCCCTAAAATGGTCATATTCCCCTACGATGAAAATCTACATAGGGAATCCATAGTCATGGGTCCTCCAAATTGAACTATGTCGGATTTGATTCATATTCAAAATGGATATCTAGAAAACATCTATGTGTTCCAAACATAACATCCCAAATAACCCCTAATTCTATTTGGGTCACATTCTCAGTAGGTTCATATCTAAATTTGAGAGTCCACATCCCTTCCAGATTCCTTCGGCTGCATTATCTTAAGTCCAACACTATGATTTAAATAGGAATATTTCTCCAAGATGTCCTCACCACATGATGCTAAACTATATGGAATAGTCCTTGACACATGACCTGAAATGTAATGTTGTGTCCTGTTAAGTGGCACAGAACTATGTGGTTTTGGATTCCATTCACGAGGATACACAGAAATACCAGCTCATGGGTCTAATCCCAACATCTGGAAAACTAATTTCTCCATGGATAATAATAAAGTGTAAAGTTCCCCACTGTGTGTATTAAAACAATCATCATAATAATAAACGACTACATAATCTTTAATCCACTTATAATATGATACCATTGATTGAGAACCTTATATAAATATATAGATATATATATATCATCAGTGCTGAAAAACCTTGGATACATACAGACGATTCTAATTTCCTTGTATACAAATAATATATTGTTAATTCAAGGGATACCTATGTCATGCGAGGAAATTAATGAGCGATTTGGGAACATGTAATAGATTTATAAGAGAGTCCTAGATTTGGAAACAATTTTCCCTAAAAACGGTGTGATGTGCCTGACCTCCCATCCTCTCAACCAATGTGAGTTCTTAATTATCATAGGCCAAGATCAGCAATGATTTTGTACCTCTAGAAAGAAGTTCCATGAGTTATCATATATTTGAGATCCATTGGGTGTTTCTAGTTGCAAGAATAATCACTTTGTAATCTACTCATAAAAGATGTGGGTATATGTGTCAAATGTGAATGTTATCCCATCAACACAACAAAACGTTATTCCATCCCCATGTGACATTTAGGGAGAGAACTATATTAAAGTTGGGAAACATAGTGTGGTTTATTTTTTAAGCTATTCTCATTACATAATAAAATTAAATAAATTTTATCATCTTGGTTTCAAGGATGATAAGAATCTAGTTGATTCTAGGGTTAAAATTTTCATAAATACAGGAAAATCCATAGCACAACATGAGTATGATATTGAAATTGGTTATTTAATGTATGCAATTCATTTCAATTGACTTGATATTGATTTTTTAGTGTATAAAATGAGTAGATATATTAGTAATCAGGGTGTGCAGCATTTCTAATTTACAAAAATAAATTTGGATACCTTATAAATAAAAAATATTTAAATTTATACTACAATTATTATTCAGTTATATTAGAAGGATACACTAATACGATATGGATTAAAATAATTGGTGATAATAAATCCACATATGGGAATTTGTTTACTTGTGGAGGTTTTTCTATTTCTTAGGTGAGTAAAAAACTTACATGTATTTTATATTTGACCATGGATTGAGAATTTATCAACATATATACATTAGGAAAGGTAGCTAAATGGATTAGGAAATGATTTTTGGATATTAGATTGTGTCTCAGTCTAATTTATATTATCTCAATCATTTCTTATTGTTAATACAATTTATTAAAATAATATATATTCATGCAAAATGAAAATTCTAGAAATATAATTTTTACCAATATTATGTTAGAAAATTGCTACAATACGGTACTATAACAATTTTTTATGTGAGACCGTGTAAAAACCTTGCGAATCTATTTAAAAAAATCAAATAAGAGAGATAATTCATATATATAATAAATATATGGGTTAAAATATATAGAATAAATCCTTTCTATAACGAAAACCCAACAATTTCGTTAAGTAGATCCTAATAAAAGTGTTTAATACATAAAAAAGAAGTTATGAAAATGATTGTTGACATTTAAAATTACAACCTCAACTCCTTAGTATCATCTTCATTTTTTATGACTTGATTTTGAGTTATAAAATCATAAAAAATTATTAAGACATGATTAGTTATGTGTTTTAATACTTTAAACATATTTTAAAATTTTTCATATAGAAAAAAATAAATTGGTTTCACTTATAACAGGACTTAAGGGGATTATTATTTAGAGTGATATCATGTAAGGGATATGAGAACATAGCCATAAAATTGATAAAATTGAGTTTTTTGATATAAATATCATTGTATGTAAGATATATAAAGTTTGTCTTAAATAATAAAATGTTTAATATTTCAACATCTTGAAAATCAGATAATAATTTGAGGTATTCTTACTAGGTAATGGTTTAAAATGAATGATACATTTATTATGTGTAATGAATCACTTGTGACAATGAGAATTAATATTTATGAATAAAATTGGGTGATTATTATATTTTTATTCATTAAATAAATAAATTTAATTTATTTAAATGGTACTCATACATTTTGTGGTCGGGATTGATGAGGTGGAAAAACCATGTATAATCCCACATTATAAATGGATGTATATTTATCTAAGATCCTCCCTTATAAAAAGGAACCTTATGAAATATTTTTTCATTAAAAATATATAATTATTTTATACCTTTTTAGTAATATATATATTTAGTAAAAAAAATTATATTATCTCTATAACAATGAAAAACAAACAAAACAAAATAAAATAAAATAAAATATATTATGATCAAATGCTAATGATGAGATTAGTCGTCACGATTGGATATCAAATTTTTTAAATTCGATCAACTACCTCAGTTCAAAGGTCTCCTAATTTTTATCATGTTATATTATTCATTGATCAAAACAGTGGGACAAAAATGGTGTTAATAACACTAATTTTGATCTATACGTAATTGGAGGAAGAGGTCAACTTGAATTAATCTATTCAATCTGAAATTCACGAACTATATTCTCTCAACATTATTACTATGGGGATATTGACAATTGTTGTATGAAAATATGAAAATCATGGTGAAATCCTAAAAGGAAAATTTATAATAAAAACCATACCCCAACATGTTTGGTTGGATCTAATGCTTTTCGATAGTGAACTTCATTCACCATCGAGATTTAAAAAAATTTAGCTTCTTCTTTTTCCTTCTTATTTTTGTACAATATGGGCTATGTGCTAAGGGAAATAAACAGGGGAAGAATTGGGAGAAAAATATTTATGGTAGGATATAGTAATACAATAGGGGAATCTATAGGATGTCTTTTGGGAAAAAATAGGTTGTGGTTTTAATTGTGATCCAATCCACATTCCATAGAAAAAATAAAGCAATTGGGATTACTTGTTTTGTTAAAATTCAAAAATAAAATATAAAACATTGGTTTTTTATTAAATTTTCACCCAAAAATATCCTATAATAGGCATATAAACAAATTCTAATAACAATAAATAATCCATTGGATACATTTGGTGTACCATACATGATGGTAGTGGAAATTACAACAATTCAAACATGAAAATTCTATAAATAGAATAAAATAATATGTCCGGAATGATTATAATAAATATTTTCAAATAAAATAAAAAGTAACTATTAAAAATATTCATTTATAGAAAATAAGATGGTTTTTTTACATAGCTAGTATAAACTAGTAAAAAATATCAAAACAACATCATATAATGAAACAAATATAATTTATTGAATACAACAAACACAATTCAATATTTGAAAACAAAAATCAGTAGGATGTTCAAATAATAAAACTATATACAAAACCACTTCATTATTAGGGTATTGACATGAAACTCAATAAAACCAAATCAATGATTCAAATTGGCATTATGTTAAAAAATGGAAACAAAAGTAAATGTTCAAAAATTGAAATATAAAAACATTGATAAAAGAAAGTAGTAAAATGAGATAAAAAATATCTACATTCTTTGACCAATTAAAATATATAAATTGGTAAGGATCATTAAAAGTGATCACTATATAATGAAAATAGAATAAGAAATAGGATTGATATTGAAAAAGATGGACCAACTTAACATGCATGACTCCCAAGATGAAAAAAAAGAAATACACAATAGATATCAAACAACGATGAAGGGAAAATGAATAAAAAACCAATAAACCCATACTAGGGAACAATCAAACTTTTTTATGAAGAAGGACAATAAAATGTTTTAAATTCCTTATCATTGAGTTCCCTTGATTTTATTGGTTCAACATCAGGTTTATTTCATTTCTTAGCTCAAAAAGGACAATCATATCCCCCATTACAATATATCTACACATGTATCAACAAAATATTGGAATTTGGAACATGTCTCAAGCTCCATTTATTTAGGAAATAGCTATTGAATTTTCTAATTATCACTCATTTTCTCTTGACTAAATTAGATGAGAGATCTATTGGAGGGATCTCTCGATCACACCACACAAGGGAGTCCTAAAATGCATTACATAGAAAACTAAAGAGGACTTGAAGGAAACACCACTAAAAAACTAAAGATGTGAATCAAAATAAGGATACCTATATAAAATCATGTAAAAGTTTATAGGTACAAACCACAAGGTACTTAAATATATCATATAATTCATGGAAGACTGCCTATTCCCCAACAAATTGTAAAACTATGATTTTTCATATGAAAGAGTAATGTACGAAAGGTCTCAACAAACAAATCAGGTGGAATATCAAATGTATGATCAGTTTATTCAATGTATTAGTGAAAAAACAAAATATTCCAGGTATACGTATATATTTATGGAAAGGTATTCAGTTTGGTAGTAATAAGAAAAGTTGGCCAAATGAAAATAGGTCCAACATAAGATATAAATACAAAAAATAAAAAAATGGAAATTAAAATATAAAATTAAAAGAATATTATAATGCATATTAAATATTTCATTTAATTAAAAAATTAAGTCAATAAAAAATTCAAATTATTATAACTATTAAATTGATTGATGAATGTACTTAATATGAAACAAAATATCACAAATCTATATATTATAAATAAAATCCAAAAAATATTAATTCCTCAAATTTGGATCTAAGATGAGGGATAACGAATAAACACCTTAATGAAAAAGGAATCATATTGATTTAAGGTACAATAGAAACCTTAATTAGGATCCAAAATCACCTCCTAATCATAAAACCACCTAAAAATATTGTAATAGTGGAATTTCTCAAAAATAGGGTATCTGTAATAACCTTCCCCAGCTCATTGGCCTGAGAAGTGATCGTAATCCTATAGGCCATAGGTGACATCCCCAATACACCAAATGACTAGTAATAACTTCTAAGGTCTTCAAAAAAAAATTAGAAAACATTTTTCACTTTTTAAAATAAAACAACTATAATAATCAAAAAATACAATCCAACTCGATTATATGATGAATGAATAAATATTGAAACCAATTACATTTCCGAAAGTAAATAATAAATCAGTGTACCAATGTAGATAAAAATAAAACCAATAACAACTAGTAGATAACATAACTCAATGACACCAAGGTGGCTTCATCCCAAGACTCTCATGCATTATCTCTAATATCTAACTTCATATGGGATGCCCACGATATCAAAATGCCTCTCTAGAGAAATATGTTTCCTTCCCATTACCTATATCTAGGTAGATGACATCTGAAAATGTAAAAACGTTTTCAATGAGGTGGTGAGTATAAAATTAGTAGGATTACCCCAAATAATTAACAACATGAACCAATAGGATAAGACTATTTAGAAAATTTTATATAAAACAATTTAAATGATGTTAAAGCAGTTTATATCAATAGAAAAAGTAGTTCTATGGAAAATAATAAACAAGTCTTCAAAACCGTTTCTCAATATTTTTCATAACCATTACTATTATTCCACTCATACACACACACACATGCATGTAAAGTGATAGTTTCATACTCAGGAGTTTCCTCTCTTCAATTCACCATGTCATTCCATGGTAACCAATGTCCAGGAGCCCTATTATAAAAGGAACCTTATACGGATTCATGTCTAAGAAATGAAAGTTACCTAATGCCAAATTGGCCTTATCCTGAGTCACATCAAATTAATGAAATCATTCGATCCGTCTATGAAAAACCCCATGTCAAATTACATGTCACACAAAAAATTCCTTCCTAAAAACATTTCACAAATAACATGTGTGCATCACAATAATTCAATAGTTTTTAAAATAATAATTTTAAAATTTTAAATGTTGATTTTATTTTCAAAATAATTTCAGGAAAAAAATAAACATAACTATTACCTAATGTTCTATTTAATTTTGAGATGATAGAAAAGCCACATTCCTCCCAAAAATTGGTGAAAATGAAGAACCAAACAAAGATATGTTATATCCTGTCTTGGATATTATTTCCTACAAAATAATATATCATACCACATTATTATTCCCTTCATATAACATATATATATATTCATAAAAGACTACATTTTTAGTTTAATGAGAGATGAGAAGAGTATATCTAAGAAGAAATGGAAATAGCAATGACTTACTGATGAATTTGGATCTCCAATGCTCTTTAATTCAACAAACAATGTCTTTATATTACAAGGAATCTCAAAAGGAACCATAGAAAGAAAGGTAATTATATATCCAAGTATAGTAGGAAAATAAAGAGGGTTATGGAACATAATTTGTATTGAAAATACTTTTTTTTGCATTAACATCACATCACAAGGTTAGGTCACACGGGTTTTTAATGTATGTGCCCACTATGCACATGATACTCGAGAAGCAATGTAGATTCACGGTTTGTGAAATTCAGTTTAGAAATTCATACACCAACTATGAAGTGGTAGTATATCAACACAACCCATCATATTTTTGGATCACACATTTTTAACAACCATGAACCATCCATGTTTTTCTATCTGTTTCAATTTGTATGATTTCCATTGGTCACTTGCATGTTTTGGTAAGATTCTATGCCAAACATGCACCTACATAGTGAATCCTAGAAAAATTCTCATTGTTTCCTAGAGATGGGGAAATGTTTTTACTATCCATTCTAATATCATTCACCTCCAAAACACTCCCAAAATAATCAAAATCATCTCAAAAACAACCCAAATAAGACCTATGTCTGGTATAAGCTCAAAGTAAATTAAAACATTTTAAGGTATATAAAACAAGGGGTGATACATTCTCCCCACCTTTGGTATTTCCAACCCATAAAGTACAAAATCAGTGTTATATTGGAATAGTTTGAGCTAATTTTCCAACATATCATTTTCATGATCGAATTTTTCTTACTAAATTTGACCATGTTGCAACAAAATCCATACTAAACTGATTATTTTCCCCTAAAATATATTTTATTACCTATCCAAATTCACACTAGAACATGAATCAATATAGCATCCAGTTCAAGATCAATATGGACACATAAAGTAACATGGTTAAGTCATTTTGTTACTATTTCAATTGAGATACATAAAACATGTTATGCATAGAAATGAAATTTAGTGTTAGATCCAATTCATATTCCACAACACCCGCTCATTCAATTATCTTCAATGGGTTGATGATTATAGAGAAAAATTTACTTGCTTAAAAAAACAACAATTTCATATCCTTAAAGATATTCTGAAGAAAACATGATCATCAATTCTAGATGATAGTGGTCATTGATGATGATCTGTATCTTGAAAATATCTATTAATGTTTTGGTTATCTAAATTTTCTATGTTTTCTCTTGCATAATTATAAGACCAAAAAGTGATGTCTCATCTATCCCCACCCAAAAAAATAGAGAACATGTGAAATCATACAATGATTTGAATCAATCCATATGTTTTGAGTTCTGATAACTATTATTATATAATAAATGTACTAACAATATTTCAACTTCCTATAATCCTTTAAAATCCATTAGATAATCCCTAAGCATGTCTTCTAATATTTGTATTGTCTATTTGAATTTTCCATACATTTGAGTATGATAAGATGTGATCATGTTCAACTATGTTCCTATGTCTTTTTTTAAGTATTTAAAAAAGGAGACATAAATTTGTGGTCATTGTAAAAAACAATCATGATTTTAATTCCATGCATCCTTACTATTTCGAAAATGTAGATTTTGGGAAAATCCTCTATTTTATATCATTTACAACAGGGATGAAGTGATCCAACCTTGTGAGATGATCCATAATCACCCATATTGAATCATGTTTACTAACCATTATTGATATATCTATTTCAAAATTCATATATATCTACTCTAATATCTATATAGGAATATTTTAAGATTGTAACATACCAGTTGGATGTTTGTTCTATTCCTTGTCTTGCTGATAGGTGAGGTATCTTGAAACAAACTCAGCCACATTCTTCTTTATGCCAACCTGTCACTATTTTTCTCACAAATATTTATATATCTTATATATTCTCGTATGAAATACCCATCTTGAATGGTGGAAGGAATTAATAATTTTTTTTGATGAATTTAGAGGAACTATTATCTAATACCTTTACTAAAACAATGATTTCTCGTCTATCTTTCATCACTCAATGGTATCCTCATAATAGAATTTTGAACATATAGAAACACATTCAGGATTTGATTTCTAAGCCTCATTCAAATGCTCAACCAAATTAGGAATAACTAAAACTAGAAATAATGTTATAATTTTACCTTTCTCAACAGAATTCAGATACATATACAATATAGTAGTCATCAGCAACAACTTATCTGAATATTATTTATCCAAGTTCTTATATGACTTCCAACTTAAAATGTAACACCGGAGACTTTTATAAGAAATATTTTGTTTTTATGTTATATAAATCATCAAAAGAATATTTCACAACACACAACACTAGCTTGGCTTGCTTTACACGCAACCGCAGACTTCCTTGATAGCTTGTGTCGTACGCAATACTGAGTTTCACTAAACAACGATATGCTATTAAAATATTATTATAACTAGCCGTTATGAATAGTAATAACCACTTTTTGAAATTTTTTAAATTTAATTTTTCAAAATTGACTTCATTTTTGGATTCATAATATTGAAATTAGCCTAGGGTGAAATTTTGGTACTTTTCGGATAACTTTCATATTCTGATGAATAGTGAAAATTATTAAATTTTAATTAAAAACAACTTTTTTAATAGAAATAATTAATAGTGATAAATTATTAATTTGAGTGGTTATAAAGTATATTTAGAACATATTTTTACAATTTAATACAATTTTGTTTATTGGATGTAATTTCACATTTAAACCAGACATAAACAAGTGTCAATCTTTTGATAGTTATTATCTCTTAAAAACGCGCTATTTGTCATGACGATGGGAATTGATTTTTAAATTTGTTAATGTAACTGATATGTTTTGAATTTGGTAAAGTAAACATCATTTTTTAATTCATAATATCAAATATATCTTAGGCCTAATTTTTGGTATTTTTCTGGAAACTTTCATTTTTTGATGAATAGTGAAACCAGTAAGTGGTAGTTAAAAACTAAATTTTTTAAAAAAACTAAATTTTACCGCTTCTGTGAGTGGAATTTCGAAAATCCGAGAGACATGGTTAATATCAAGGACTAAAATGTGGTTCAATGAAATAAAAATAATTTTTGGTGAATAGTAACTTTTTACTTTTTTTCAACGATTAAAAGTAAATAGGGTAGTTAAGGGTAAAAATGATACTATTATTACCCTAAAACATGTCTTAATTATATTGGATAAGTGTAATGCGACCAAAAACAACCTTAGGAAAAAAATATGACCATTTAGGCCCACTTGGATTAGATTAGGACATTTATTGTCAATTTATTTAAAGAAGGGTTAAAATAGTTAAAATCAATGTTTGATAACTATAGCATTTTTAATATAGGGTTATACATAAGATAAATACAGCTATGAATATTAATTAGAAATATAAAAACATTTCCTAAATAATGTTATTTTATTTTTAATTTGAATACTTACAATATTTTAATTTATTAATGATACAATGATGATGCAGTAATTATCTTATTAATGAAATGTTGACATAATTGAGTTTATAAATACCCAAATAAATGTAATTTGAGACTTTTTATGAATTCCAATAATTTTATATGTTAATATGACATGTTAGTATTGATTTAATTAAATATCTTCGAACTAATAATTCTGTTATGATTTTCACAAAAATCAATTACCAAATAGTGTCAAAATTGACATAAAATAGTTTTTAAAACAAATACTATATTATTAATTGTTATTTTATTCCTAAAAACCTAATTTTTGGACAAATGACTTAGATAAGGTTATATATATTAATAATAAACAACTTGGGGTTCTTTTGGCATGATATAGTAAGTTTATTAACCTTATAGTGTCAGAAAACAAGAAGACACGGTAAAAGGTAAATTATCTAACTTCAAGTTAAATCTAAATGATAAGGTTAAAATTGATACCTAAACTTGTCTAAATTATATTGGATGAGAGGATTTCGATCCATCCTTACCTTAGCTTCCAAATATATCAAATTGGAGCTATTAATAACCGAATTTGACTTTATATTAAAATAATATTTTTTGTTATTCCAAAGTTGCCCCTCTCCTCCCTTATAAAAAGGCACCTCCTCCCTCTCTTCCTCACACCAATTTGATCCTTAAAGCTCTGAAAACCCCTGCCAATATCTCCTCTCCACTTCCCTAGAAACATCCTAGAGGTCCTGGTCGTCTTCAAAGACCAATTTTAGTGCCCTAAGAGGAGGTCTCAAAGAGGCGCTTCAAAGAAGAGGTAATGCCCGTTACCGATTCTTTCATCTCTATTTCTTCTTCCACTTCTTCTTATTTAGTTTTTTAATTATGAAGTAATAACATCAGTATAACTCATATAATTATATGTTATTATAATTATGAAACAACCCTATTTCACCATCTATCCATCCAACGGAAAACGAAATCGCCGCGCGTGCGTACGTACAAAATACCGTCTCCACACCGTGGTGTAATCTATTTTCCACCACCACCGTACTCGGATGGGTATAATGGTGAAAATAATAACTATATATGATTATTGTAATTTCATATTTATTCTGAAATAGTATACATACAATCTAATACAATTCCACGATCATGGGAATGATATCATCGCTCGTGCGTACGTACGGAATACCGTCTCCACGATGTGATGCGACTCGTTATACATGATCCTCATTGAATAATGATTATATAAATGAATTGAGTGAATGAATACGATATATATTACACTAATACCATTCTGTAAATGAGGTATCTATAACCTAAAAAGAAAAAGATGAATTTATTCGACAAAACACGCCTAAGAACAAAAAGTAATAAACATCCGAATAACAAGTAGTAATAAAATATTACTTATATGAAGCTAAGAATATGACCATGTATGATATCATAAAAATATGTATTATTCTGGAATAAGTCAATAACATTATTTAAATCATTATACAGGAGGTTCGGACACTTGTGAAGAAAATCACACCTATGGTAAGAGAAAATATCACAATATCATTTTATCTGAGATTGTTTATACTTTGGTATTTACTGGGGGGTATTTTATCATCCACATCCATTTTTCCTCAATATGTAATATTATTTCCATCCACCTAAAATTGATTAAATCCAATTTTACCCTTAGGTGAGTTTTTAGTAAAAGATATGAAAGGAATTTTATGTCGTTTTTCGTACGAGGTACTTTTTGACTTTTCTGACAAAAGTACGAGAAAATTTTTTTTAACTTATACAACATAAATGGATTTTTAAAACATTGTTTCCAAGAATCTTCCTTTAAAATTTTTAAAGTTTATTTTTAATCAACTTTTTTTAGTTTAAAATTTTATGACATGTTAAGAATGGAAAATGTTTTTGAAAGGATATTTTCCTCTAGAATGGAGTTCACGTGTTTTATCAAAATTATTTTCCATCTAAGATAATATAGGGTTATGTTTCTATCCCTATTATTACATTGATTTGATTATGTTGTGATGGAATTATTTTTATGAATTCCTTTATCTTATATGAATTGTTTTATTATGTCATGATGTTTAAGAATACCATTTTTATTACATGGGTTATGCAATGATGTATGATTTATGATTTTGTGGAACACATAAGAGTGATATCATTATGAGATGGGTGGGACCTATTTCTCCCTCTTATGAATTGGGTACAAATTTTATATCTCATGAGGTAGACATGGCTAGAACGGCAGGTTAAACCGGTTCAGTGAAACAGGACTGAAACGAGGAGTGAACTCGGTTCATAAATGGACTTTGTCCACTAAGATAGTCTTGGAAATGAGTCTTGACTAATAAGAAATGATTCTCTATGATTATGTGTGTATGACACAAAGTTTCATGTTTTATGTTATGATTATTGGGATTTCATTTCACTACTATGATTTATCCCATGTTATGAAATTATGCTCTCTTTTGCAGGTTAAGATTTCCAAAATGTTATGTTGTTATGAATATGATGTGATTGATGTTTCTTTTGTTTACCCTTACTAAGCATTTTAGCTCACCCTTTATTATGTTTTCATTCCCCAGGTCAGGAAGAAGGTTATTATGTAAGATATGCCAAAAGGGACTATAGTTATGATAAAATAAATGGTAGATAGCGCAGACGCTTTATGAACTAGTTGTTTATACTTCCCAGTTTCTAAAGACACTAGACCTATACGGTCCATTAATGGTTTTGTTTTATGTTGTAATAAGTATGCTTAAATTTTGAAGTAATAACAATTTAGGTAAAGAATGGGTTGTTATAGTTGGTATCAGAGGAAAGGTATAGTTAATCTTTGGAAACTAGGATGTGAAAGCCTATTTAAGAACCCTAAGGATAATTCTAAGCATAGAACACAATATTAGTGTTTTAGAAATGACCATGAATAACCTAGGATAAGACCTTATGTGTGAAATTTTATTCATGATTATGTGGTTTTCCTATTATAATTAGTGTTGCTCACACTATTCTTCTTGGTTTTAGTCAATGGCTGGAACCCAAAGGAACCGTGTTAATGAGGAATGTGATGGGAAATGAAATTATTGTCCCCCTGGGCAACCAAATGTTAGGGAGCTGGAATGAAAAATCATGTAGCCATGCTCACACTACTTTCTCAAGATATGAATCATGCAGGACATCCAAACGAGCAACGGAAGGAGCAACATTCTGTGGAATCCTTCATGAGACAACATCCACCTTCTTTCAGCGGGTCTACTGATCTAGTAGTTTATGAATAATGTATTAGTACTACTGAAAAGATATTTTCAGTTCTTCAATGTTCTGAACATGATAAAGTCATCCTAGCAGTGTATCGTTTGTAAGGAGATGCTGATCAATGGTGGAATCTTATTAAGAATACGAGGCAAAGGGATGAAATTGAGTCCATGGAATGGGACGAGTTCAATAACTTATTTTTCAATAAGTACTTCCCTCGTATTCTCCGAAAAAATATGGAGAATGTTTTTCTTGAACTGAAGAAAAAGGATGATGAAGCTATTGGTACCTATGATAAAAATTTTACAAGACTTGCAAGGTACGCTTCTGGTATTATTATCCAACCTAAGAGTAATATTGATCGATTATTTAGTGGCTTAAAACCAAATCTTCAAAGGTCCTTAGACATAAGGGACTTCAATAGCTATGAGGAAATCATTATATGTGATCTCAAAGTTTATTTGGAGATTGGAGTAACCCATCAATCATATGGGTTTGATAAGAAGAGGAAAATAGAATTCAAAGGAAAATCTAAAGAGCACTCTGAAATGAAGATGAGCTTTCCCTTATGCTCAAAGTGTGGAAATAAACATGGAGGGAGTTTTCTTAAAGGGAAAAGTAAATGTTTCAAATGTGTAAACGAAGGTCATTGGGCATTTGAATTCCGCAATGATGGGAAGAAGATGTCTAAGAATGCAAACAAAGGAAGGGACACACAGAATGAACCTACTACACTTCAATGTTTCAAGTGCAAGGAGATGGGGTATTATTCTTATAAATTCTGTAATCCAAGGGTTGTTGATGATGATCGACATCAAAAAAATCTTAAGGCTAAAAACAAAGTAATGTCACATGAAATTTCTATCAGCGATATGGAGTATGATAACGATGTGGTGAAAGGTACACATACCATCCACTCTAAAGTAGAAAATGTTTTATTTTATTCTGGATCCTCCCACTCATTTATTTCTGAAGATTTTTCTAAGGTATAACCGTATTACCTCAAAAATTAGATGTTGAGTTAGCTGTGACAGCACCTAATGGCACAACAGTCGCATCAAAAGTTTATAATTCTTCCCCGATTGAAGATTGTGGGAAAGTGCTTCCTACAAATCTTGTGATCCTTCCTATAGTGGAATTTGATGTGATTCTTGGCATGGATTGGCTTTCTTTATATGGAGCTCATATCAATTTCCAATAAGGTAAGTCACATTTCATATTCCAGATCAATCTATGATCGTCTATCGATGTAAGGATGTACATAACCTTCCAGTGGAAATTTATTCCATCTTATTGGTCTTTATTCCACTGAATGAAGGTTATTTATCTCAAATGGTTGGTGAGAAACTCACAATTAAGAATATTCTCATTGTACGGGAGTTTGATGATGTCTTTTCGGAGGAATTTCTGGGTCTTCCACCAAATCGTGAAGTTGAGTTTTCAATAGAACTCGTACTGGGTGCTATGCCTATTTCAAAGACACCATATAGAATATCCCCAATTGAGTTGTAGGAATTGAAGAAGCAACTCCAAGAGAATCTTGATAAGGGATTCATAAACCCTAGTGCATCACCTTGGGGAGCACCTGTTCTATTTGTTAAGAGGAAAGATGGATCAATGAGACTTTGCATTGATTACCGAGAACTTAACAAGATCACTATCAATAACAAATATCCTCTCCCACGCATTGATGACTTATTTGACCAACTACGCAGAGCTCAATACATTTCCAAGATTGATCTTCATTCAGGGTATCATCAATTAAGGGTCAAAAGGGAGGATATACCAAAGACAGCTTTCCGTACAAGGTATAGACGCTATTAATTTATAGTGATGCCATTTGGTCATACTAATGCCCCTGCTATCTTCATGGATATGATGAATATAGTCTTTAGGGAGTATCTTGATCAATTTGTGGTAGTCTTTATAGACGATATTCTTGTCTATTAAAAGATAAAGGAAGAACATTAAGATCACTTGAGAATTATATTGAAGACCCTGAGAAAGGAGAAGCTTTATGAAAAATTTACCAAGTGTGAATTTTGGCTTCAAAAAGTTGCATTTTTGGGTCACATAATATCAAAAGAGGGGATATCTAGGGATCCAGCAAAAACCGAGGTTATCGAATGATGGTCGAGACCAACAAAAGTAACCGAGATCCGACGTTTTCTTGGTTTGGATGGATATTATCGACGTTTTGTGAAAGATGTTTCATGATTATCTAATCCACTCACCAGGTTTACTCGGAAAGGAGTTAAGATTGTTTGGACGGAGGAATGTGAAGAGAATTTCAAGGAGTTGAAGAGAAGGTTATCCAGTGAACCTGTGCTCACAATGCCTTGTAGTGGAGAAAGGTTTTTGATCTATAGTGATGCATCCAATAAGGGGCTGGGGTGTGTTCTTATGAAAAATGATATGGTGATAGCTTATACCTCACGAAAGTTGAAAATTCATCAAAAAATTACCCAAAACATGATTTGGAGTGAGCTGCGGTAATCAATTCATTAATGATTTGGAGGCATTATCTTTATGGAGAAAGGTTTGATATTTTTACTAATCATAAAAGTATAAAGTATATTTTCACACAAAAGGAGATGAATATGCGCCAAAGAAGATGGTTGGAACTGATTAAGGATTACGACTGCTCAATTCATTACCACCCTGGGAAAGCAAACAAGGTGGTAGATGCATTAAGTCGACATGAACATGCTAGCTTATCCATGATGAGGATCACAAAAGATCCAGTATTTATGGATTTACAAAGGATGGATCTTGGAATTTTAATGGAAGGCAGAAAATCATATCTTTCTCAAATGAATGTTCAACCATCTATACATGTGATGATTAAAGAGGCACAAAATAAAGATGTAGAGTTACAAAAGAAGGTGAGAATTATTCCTGAATTCAACATTGATTGTGATGGGATAATAAAGTTCAGGAATTGGGTTTGTGTTCCTCCCATCCCAGAATTAAAGAAGGAGCTGTTGGATGATGCTCATAGTTCTTCATTCTCTAATCATCCTGGAAGCACGAGGATGTATAGGGGCCTGAAAGAGTACTTCTGGTGGGATGGAATGAAAAGAGATGTTGCTGAATATGTCTCTCGATGCTTGGTTTGTCAGCAAGTTAAATCTAAGAGACAGAAGTCTAAGGGGATGTTACAACCATTATCCATACCCGAATGGAAATGGGAAAACATCAATATGGACTTTGTCACATGACTTCCTAAAACATCCAAAGGAAATAATTCTATCTGGGTCATAGTTGATCGTCTTACAAAGTCTGCACATTTAATTCCTATTAGAGAGTATTTCTCTCGGGATCAGCTTGCCATGATATATGTAAAGGAAGTCATAAGATTGCATGGAGTAACATTTTCTATTATATCTGATCGGGATCCGAGAATTACGTCGAAGATCTGGTGAGGTCATCAGCATACTCTAGATACAGAGTTTAGTTTCTGCACTGCTTATCATTCTCAGACAGACAATCAATCTGAGATAACAATTCAAACTCTAGAAGATATGTTGAGAGCATGCTCTATGGATTTCAAAGGTGGTTGGGATCAACACCTACCTTTGGTGAAATTGTCATATAATAATAGCTTTCACTCCAGTATTCAGATGGCTCCTTATGAAGCTCTCTATGGAAAGAAATGAAGGACTCTAACTTTCTAGGATGAATTTGGGGAAATAAAGCTATTAGGACCTGATCTTGTTGATGAGATGGAAGAAAAGGTCCTATCTATTCAACAACACATAAGAGCAGCTCAGAGTCGACAAAAAAGTTATGCCGAAAACCAATGAAAAGACCTATAGTTTGAAGTGGGTGATAACGTTTTCTTACGAATATCTCTCTAGAAGAGGGTCATGAGATTTAGAAAGAAGGGGAAGTTGAGCCCTAGATATATCGGTCCTTTTGAAATACCGGATCGTGTTGGAAAGGTAGCTTACCGATTGGCGCTTCCACCGAATCTCTCTCAAGTTCATGATGTGTTCCCTGTATCACTCTTGAGAAAGTACATACCTGATCCTTCACATGTACTCAGCTCAGAAGTTGTACTGCTGGAGCAAGATCATTCTTATGAAGAACATCTGATAGAGATTCTAAATCATAGTGAAAAAGTCCAACAGAACAAGACCACTTTCTTGGTGAAAGTTTTATGGAGGAACCAACAATTAGAAGAAGCTACATGGGAGCTTGAGGATATGATGAGGGAGAGGTATACTCAACTATTTGTTACCAAGTGACGAATTTCGAGGGAGAAATTCATTTTAAGGGGGGTATAATATAACACCCAAGACTTTTATGAGAAATATTTTCTTTTTATGTTATATAAATCATCAAAGGAATATTTCACTACACACAATACTAGCTTGTATTTCTTTACACGCAATCGCGGCCTTCCTCGATAGCTTGCGTCGTATGCAATACCAAGATTCACTAAACAACGATATGCTGTTAAAAAATTATTAAAACTAGCCGTTATGAATAGTAATAACAACTTTTTAAAATTTTCTAAATTTTATTTTTCAAATTGGACTTTATTTTTGGATTCAGAATATCGAAATTATCTTAGGGTGAAATTTTGGTACTTTTCGGATAACATTCATATTCGGATGAATAGTGAAAATTATTAAATTTTAATTAAAAACAAATTTTTTAATCGAAATAATTAATAGTGATAAATTATTACTTTGAGTGGTCTTAAAGTATATTTAGAATATATTTTTACAATTTAATACAATGTTGTTCATTGGACATAATTTCACATATAAACAAGACATATACAAGTGTCAATCTTTTGATAGTTATTATCTCTTAAAAACACGCTATTTGTCTTGACGACAGGAATTAATTTTTAAATTAGTTAATATAAATGATATGTTCTGAATTTGGTAAAATAAACATCATTTTTGAATTCATAATATCAAATATATCTTAGGCCTAATTATTGGTATTTTTCTGGAAACATTCATTTTTTGATGAATAGTGAAACCACTGAGTGGTAGTTAAAAAACTAAATTTTTTCATAAAACATAATTTTACCACTTCTGTGAGTGGAATTACAAAAATCCAAGAGATACGGTTAATATCAAAGACTAAAATTTGGTTCAATGAGATGAAAATAATTTTTGGTGAATAGTAACTTTTTACTTTTTTCCCACGATTAAAAGTAAATAGGGTAGTTAAGGATAAAAATGATAGTATTATTACACTAACACATGTCCTAATTCTATTGGATATATGTAATTCGACCAAAAACAACCTTAGGAATAAAATATGACCATTTAGGCCCACTTGGATTAGATTAGGACATTTATTATCAATTTATTTAAAGAAGGCTTAAAATAGTTAAAATCAATGTTTAATAACTAAATAATTTTTATTATAGGGATATACATAATATAAATTTGACTATAAATATTAATTAGAAATATAAAAGGATTTCCTATATAATGGTATTTTATTTGTAATTTTTATACTAAAAATAATTTAATTTATTTATGATACAATGATGATGTAGTAATTATCTTATTAATGAAATATTGACATAATTGATGTTATAAATACCCAAATAAATGTAATTTGAGACTTTTTATGAATTCCAATAATTTCATATGTTAATATGACATGTTAGTATTGATTTAATTAAATGTTTTCGAACTAATCATTCTGTTATGAGTTTCACAAAAATCAATTACCAAATAGTGTCAAAATTGACATAATATAGTTTTTAAAAAAAATACTATATTATTAATTGTTATTTTATTCCTAAAAATATAAGGTTCGGAAAAATGACATAGATAAGGGTATATATACTAATAATAAACAACTTTGGGTTCTTTTGTCCAGATATAGTAAGTATATTAACCATATAGTGTAAGAAAAAAATAAGACACGGTAAACGTTAAATTATCTAAGATAAAGTTAAATCTAAATGATAAGGTTAACATTGATACCTAAAATTGTCTAAAATATATTTTATAAGAATATATAAACCCATACCCACCTTATATTCAAAATATATAAATTTGGAGCTATTAAAAACCGAATTTGACTTTATAATAAAATAATATTTTTAGTTATTCCAGAGGTGCCCCTCTCCTCTCTTATAAAAGGGCACCTCCTCCCTCTCTTCCTCACACCACATTGAGCCATCAATCTCGGCCAACCCCTGACAATATCTCCTCTCCAATTCCCTAGAAACATCATAGAGGTCCTGATATTCTTCAAATACCAATTTTAGTTCCCTAAGAGGAGGTCTCAAAGAGGCACTTCAAAGAAGAGGTAATGCCTGTTACCGATTCTTTCATCTTTATTTCTTCTTCCACTTATTCTTCTTTAGTTGTTTCATTATGAAGTAATAACATCAGTATCACTCATATATTGATATATTATTATAAGTATGAAACAACCCTATTTCACTATCTATCCATCCTACGGGAAACGAAATCACCACGCGTGCGTACGTACGGAATACCATCTCCACACCGTGGTGTAATCTATTTTCCACCACCACCTTACTAGGATGGGTATAATGGTGTAAATAATAACTATATATGATTATTGTAAAGTGATATTGATGATGAAATAGTATACATACACTCCAATACAATTCCACAATCATGGGAACGATATCATCACTCGTGCGTACGTACGGAATACCGTCTCCACGATGTGATGCGACTCGTTATACATGATCTTCATTGCATAATGATTATATAAATGAATTTAGTGAATGAATATGATATATATTACACTAATAACATTCTTTAAATGAGGTATCTATAACCTAAAAAGAAAAATAAGAATTTATTCGACCAAATGCGCATAAGAACAACAAGTAATAAACACCTGAATAACAAGTAGTATTGAAATATTACTAATAAGAAGCTAAGAATAGGACCATATATTATATCATAAAAATAATTATGATTCTACAATAAGTCAATAACATTATTTAAATCATTATACAGGAGCTTCAGACACTTACGAAGCAAATCGGACCTAAGGTAAGGGAAAATATCAGAATCTCATTTTATTCGAGATTGTTTATGCTTTGGTATTTACTGGGGTGTATTTCATCATCCACATAGATGTTTCTTCAATATGTAATATTATTTCCATACACCTACAATTTTTTAAATCCAATTTTACCCTTAGGTGAGTTTTTAGTAAAAGATATGAAAGGAATCTTTTGTCGTTTTTCGTACAAGGTATTTTTTGACTTTTCCGACAAAATTATGAGATGAATGTTTTTTTAACTTATACTGCAAAAATGAATTTTTAAAACATTATTTCCAAGAAGATTCCTTTACAAGTTTTCATGTTTATTTTTAATAAAATTATTTTTGTTTAAAATTTTATGACATGTTAGGAAAGGAAAATGTTTTTGAAAGGATATTTTCATCAACAATGGAGTTCAAGTGTTTTATCAAAATTATTTTCTATCTAAGATAATATAGGGTTCTGTTTCTATCCCTATTATTACATTGATTTGATTATTTTGTGATGGAATTATTTTTATGAATATTTTTATCTTATATGAATTGTTATATGATGTCATGATGTTTATGAATCCCATTTTTATTACATGGGTTATGCAATGATGTATGATTTATGATTTTGTGGAACACATAAGAATGGTATCATTATGAGATGGGTGGGACCTATATATCCCTCCAATTCATTGGGTAAAGATTTTATATCTCATGAGATAGACATGGTTGGAATGGAAAGTTAAACCTGTTCAGTGAAACAGGACTGAAACGAGGAGTGAACTCGGTTCAGAAATGGACTTTGTCCACTAAGATAGTCTTGTAAATGAGTCTTGAATAATAATAAATGATTCTATATGATTATGTGTGTATGCCACAATGTTTCATGTTTTATGTTATTATTATTGGGATTTCATTTCACTAGTATGATTTATCACATGTTATGAAATTATGCCCTCTTTTCAGGTTAAGATTTCCAAAATGTTATGTTCTTATGAATATGATTTTTTTGATATTTATTTTGTTTACCCTTACTGAGCATTTGAGAACACCCTTTTGTATGTTTTCATTCCCCAGGTCAGGAAGAAGGTTATTAAGTAAGATATCCCAAAAGGGACTATAGATATGATGTAATAAATGGGAGATAGTGTAGACGCTTTATTAACCAGTTGTTTATGTTACCCAGTTTCTAAAGACACTATACCTATACGGTCAATTCATGGTTTTGTTATATGTTGTAATAAGTATGATTCAATTTTGAAGTAATAACAATGTATGTAACGTATGGGTCGTTATATAAAACATCATATATAGAGTTCCCTTTAACTAGTGTGTACATAATTTTGAAGTTATAAATTTGATTATATTCCTTCCATTTCCACTCCTTTAAATTCAAGACCCTTAGTGATAAATTTTTTTCAAAATCCTGTGATTTGTAAACAACCTAACATTATCACAAAAAATATAATGTTGTCAATTCTTCTAATAATGGAATATAATATTTATTTCTAAATAGTGTGTTGGTTAGTTTTTCCCATAATGAAGAAACTACCATGATCCATAAGTAGCAACATGATCTCCTTACAATAGAAAACAACCCAACCTAGATCATGATACATTATCATATACCATATAGCCCTATCTAGACTCAGGAAATGTACGGATAAATTTTGTTGTTATCTAACCCTTTAGATCTTAGAAAGAAATCATACATTAATTATTCAATTGTAAAGTAACAACCTTTCTTATGGATGATATCATTAGTGAGGCATGATGTGAAAAAACAAAAACAAAGAATCTATAGTATCCAACATAGCCAATGGAACTGCATATATCAAATATATATATTTTTGGTTTCTAATGGATAACACATTTTTTAGGATCCACTTACACTCTTTTTTCATAGATTACATGACCATTGAAGAAAACATATTACATGTTGAAATTACATTTAGACACCTTATGATTAAGTAAATTCACTCAAATGATGACCAACAATATATCCAAGTGTTTATTATGATTATTTTTTGCACTAGAATAAACCATAATATCATACAAAAACACCACTATAAGATAATCCAAATATCTCTAAAATATAAGATTCATTAATTCCCTGAAAATCATTGGTTCATTAATATGTCCAAAGGGAAGAACCAGGTATTCATAATAGAAATACTGACTCCATAAAGTTGACTTTTGAATATCAACTGTGCAAACATTCATTGGGGACATCCGGGTCCTTATTAAATTATAGAGATACATTGAGAACCACTCAATTGATCAAAAAGAATTCAACGCTAGGAAGTGGATACAGGTTCTATATCATAACTTGGTTAACATTATGATAATCAATACAATTTCTTAGAGTTCCATCTACTTTATTTACAAAAGTAACCATTGCTTCCCATGGGTACATGCTCAGTCAAATGAACCCTTACCTTTCTGAATATTCCAACTAGACTTTCAATTCAATAAATTCCATAACTTTAATCCTATAATATTGAAAGAAAATTTGATTGGTCCCGATAAGGATATTTATCCTAAAATACACTTCTATTTTCATTTAACCCTGATATATTATTAGGAAAAAAGTCACAAAACTAGTAATTTATGGCTGGAAATCTCTATTTCTGATCTAATCCTCAAATGAAAACATCACCATTTCCAAATATTTGTAAATATTTATAACCACTATTAAAAAATGTCATTATCATCTTTGAATAGACCCCCATTCTCCATTGAATATATATCTGACATCATATATGGATATGAAACTCTCTTATAAAACAAAATAGTTGATATGGGTTTTGGATGTCGTCCACCAATCCATTCCAAAAATCAAGTAATAATTTTCTATATTAATGATAGATAATTACCAAAGAAATTTGGATTCATCAATTTTCATCATGTATACTGAACAATTTAAATCTTGAAACAATATTTTTCCAAGAAGAGTTTTGCGTTTGAAAATAGAAGGCATCATTTTGACAGATAAACCCATAAGATCAATAATGTGAAAAGAAAAAGAAGAGTAAGATGTTCCCATATCAAACAATTCTTGTATAATGATAAAATTCAAAATAATCATACCTTGAACTATTGGAGGACCAGATAGATCATCCATGTCTAGCTTCTCAACAACATATAATTTCTTATCCATTGTCACTTAACCTTTGTTTCCTTGTTGATATTGCCTTTGTTGGGGAGCCATGGTGTTCCTAGAATCGCCTTGAATCACTTGGTTCTGAGGATGAGGGTTATTTTGGTGAGATCACCTAATTAAATAACAATATTTATGATAGAATTGATATGTATCCACAACACCAATATTTGGAGTTCTATTATACTAATGTTGAATATTACATATCTTGTTATAGTTGTGGAATGCTCTTTGTGGTGTCATACAATCTAACATTATATAATCAATAGAACAATATTGGAAATATCCCAGAATAATTTTGTGTAAAGGAGGAATTTTTATTTATCCCATGGACTGATTTTGAGATCTACTACCCATTTGGAAGTTGGTGTCCCTCTTTCTTTTGTTACAGAAATTAGAGTTCTCGTTTGTTCCTGTGTGGATAAACATGCTCCCTCCCCCCATATTTTCAAATATTACCTTTTGTTCAGTAATAAAACTATTTAATATCCCTATATTTTCCATCATATAGATGATGAAAATATTTGATTGAATATAGGAGAATATACCTATACCAAAAATGTGTGCCTTCAAGGAAACTCTTACAGCTTCATCTAGTGAATACAAAACTGAGTTCATATATATAACCACCTATTTCATCACTGATATATTCTATTTATTTAAGCTGAATAAATCAATTGTAATAGAAATATAAAATGTTTGAGGATACAATTATCTATTAAAAAATATTCAAAATACTACCATTTATTTCCTTGGTCAAGTGTTTTATGAATAACTAAATCCCAACATTGGCTTGAAATATCCTTGAGCATGTAAGTTCATAATTTATTCCTCAAATAAGGAATTATATGAAATAAAAGATTTAACTCATCATATTCAGCCATACCTATAATTTATCATGTTTCGGATCCCTCAAAAAATGGGTGGATTTTTATTTTTAAACTGAACTAACTGGTCCACCTAACATGGCTCGTCATTCTAATTGTCCCTATTCATGGCATGGAAAGCCTCAATGATGATTCAGACCAACTTTCGGTCCACATATGGCTTAGGTGAAACCACAATTTATTCTTCCTCTTTCATTTTATCCCTAAAACATATAATGGGTTCCATTTTCTATTAACATAACAAAATTCTCTTTAGTCTCACTTACTTGCAACTAAAGTCTTAGAAATTCCAATTTACCTTATCAACATTTCACCTTACCATTATTTTAAAAATACAAAAATTCTATTCTTTATAAATATTTTCCATAAATAATAAAACTATATATGATAAAATAAGTCTAAGTGGGAAGGATTAGTACATATTCATGATATGAAATCCTCTTTGGATAAAACCATATTTATTAGATAAAAACACATCTGGAATTATCTTAAAATAATTTTCTACCCAAACCACATTGGTAACTTAAATTTTAGTATAAAAATGTTAGAAATGTATTTTTATTAAATTCATTTAATGTTCCAAAAATCATATCTCCTAGTTTATAACCCAAAAAATACAGACAGAAAAAGACAGATTAAATTTCCATCTCAAAAAATAAACAATAGTAATATCAATTCAAACTCAAGGACTAGACAATACTGAGGCCATTTGTAATGTCCCATCTATCCTTATTGTCTTGATAAGTGATGGTTATGATACTAGACTAAGGAGACATCCATAATACACCAAAGGATATAATTATATCCTAAGTTATTCAAAGGAAATTGGAGTACAGTTTTCCCTTTATGAATTAAATCAACGGGTATTACCAAAAAATATCATCCATCTCAACTATATAATGCATGAATAAACATTATAACCAAATAAATATAAAAATTTAAATAACATTAGAGTACTAATTGAAACAATAAAAAAACCAATAGAAACTAAAAGACAAAAAAATCTTAATGACACTAAGGTTGCATCATCCCAAGTCACTCCCACGCTAGCTCTAAGCCCCTAATACACATGCCTTTTCCACGGTATCAAAGTGAATCAAAAGAAAAACATAATATCATAAATTTACCCATATCTTGCTATATGACATCTGAAAATTCAACGAAGTTCCCAAACATTGGTGAGTATATTCCCACGTCATGCCACATGGACAAAACTTATTAGTATATTTTGAATAAAATAGTTCCAAATCAATTAAATAAGTTTATGTAAAAACTAAAATCAGTTTCATGGAAAAAAATGAAACATTATTCAAATCTATTTCTCATAATTTTTAATACCCATAATAGATCTTACACACACACAAATTCATACCAAGTGACTATTTTATATTCATGAATGGTATCTCCTCAATTCACTAAGTCGTCATAAGGTGACCAATGTCTAGGTTCCCAAATGGAACACACACCTACTCCAGGGTTACATAAAAATGAATTCACAAAAACCTTGTAGGACACACCCCATGTCAAAAAAAATTTCACATAAAACCAATTAATTCTTGAAAAAAGTACATCAAAAAATTGGGTGCATCAAAACAATCCCATAATTTTAAAACTATAATTTTAAATTCATAAATAATGCAGGTTTTTTGAATACCATACAATTTCTAACAATTACAATACTATAACCAAAATAGGTATCCTTTAGAATAAATAATGTTTAGAATTATAATTCCACGAAAAAAATTTAATCAAAACTAATCCTTCAAGTTCTGAGTCTTGTAGTGATTAGAGAGAATCCACCTACCTCTTGATGGTTTGAACAAATAAAGAACGACACTAAGTTCATCCATATCAGGATTTGGATATTCTCTCATTCAAAACATTCCACATTATATCATCAAGATAACCATCATAGAACATATATATCTCTATAACAAACTAGATCTATTGTTCTATGAGTGAGGATAATAGTATATATAATAAAAAAAGGAATAATAAATGTTTTACCAATGAATCTAGATCTCAGACGAGCTTTGATTCGAATATGATGTCTCTAGATTACAAAGATCCACCAAAGGATACTAAGGATAAAAGGGAATTAGAGATCATAGGAGATTAGGTAACTAATGAGGGTTATATGAGCTAGTTTTAATTAAAACCAATTTTTTTGGGAAATAACTATAAGTCACATGGTTTTTAAAAATGTGTACCAACCATAAAAGTGCTACTAAAAAATCAAAGTAGTGTCATGGATTGGATAACTGTATAGACTTACAATCCTAAGATAACCGCTCACATGATTGGATTACACAGTTAATCAAACCATGAACCATCCATTTTTCCACCTATATCACATTTCATGGTTTCCCCTTGGCACACACATGGTTTAGAAAAAGCATATGCCATATGTTTTCTCACCCAGTGTCTTCTAGAATACTTTTATTGGTTTCTCGGAGATGGTAAAAGGTTTCATCTTACAATGATCAAACTGTGAACCTCCAAAAACTACCCCAAAACACTAAAAAATGTGCCAAAAACATCCCAAACATTAACTATGTCTTATGAAATATCATTGTATTTAAAATATGGGTAAATTATCTAAAACTAGAGGTGTTATAGTGTCACTGCAATTCGTACACAAACTCATGGTCTTGAGGATAATATCTAAAATTTTAGAAAATATCAGTGAATTATGGGAATCTAACTACAAACCCTGAGAAGTATAAACTAGTATATAATCTAAATAATTATACATACTAATCACTATCACTAGAGGGATACCAGTAGAACCTATAATAATTCCAATAGCCTCAGAACTTGTTCACAAAGAACATCCTCTCTACAAACATCCCAAACAAAATCAACACTAATAATAGGTCAAAAAACATAAATAAAATATATCAAAGTATAAGATAAAATATAAGAAAAAACTTAGCTAAATAGTTTCTCACTCTAATGATAACTAGGTATAAATAATACACAATAAAAATAACTAATGACCCTACCACAAAACTTCACTACTAACCAAATATCATTCCAAGGCTAACCTCATTGAACCCTCAAACCTTATAAACTGAGGCATAACTAGGATACACTTATCCAAAGTTATTTATAAGGCTCAAATAGACCCTAAAAATAATGTAATAACAAGGAAATCCATCTATAAATACTTATTGGAAATACAATTAAATTATATCCAAATAGAGAAATAGACATATATTTATATATAATCAAAGAATGAAGTAATATAAAATCCATTAAAATTATTATAAGACAATAAATATTGATTATTAAATTCGATAGCACATCATTATTCCTCATTTGGATTTCATACTAATTATTTTGGGTTATGTAGTTTGGAATTCCACATTCAATGGCTGAATGAGTCTATTAGGATTAATTTAATTCAATAAAATTGGGCAAAAATCTTAAATACATGTTTATTATACTAGTTTTTTAACTAATAAACATGAAATAGTATTTTTATAAACATATTCTTAAGATAAGAAATAATCAAATGAATAATATTGTGCATTGTACACATTAGTAGTGGAAATTATAATAATTATAGCATGAAAACATCTCATAAAAGAATAAAAACGTATGTTAGGGGAGATTATAATAAATAGATTAAAAAAAATTTAGTACTAACTAGTAAATATATTAATTTCTAGAACAAAAATATGTTCTTTTTCATAACTTTTCAAAACTAGTTGTTAGGAAAAAAAAATACATAGAATATAATGAAAAAAATTTGTAGTAAAAACACAATTCATTATAAATAACAAAAGTCCTAATTTAATAAAGAAGAAAAGACAATTATAAATAGGTTCAAATAAAAAATAAAAAATTCATATTTAATAATAATCATAAAAAGTTGTTTCACCCAAACATTATAGATTAAAAAAACCCATAAAATAAATTAGTAAAATGAGGACATGAGGATTTACATGCTTCAGCTAATTGGACAGAGTTAAGGGAGAAGGTTTATCACATGCATTCATATTGGAATGAAATGAATAAAATAAATTGGGGTGACACAAAAAAAGAGGGAAAAGAATAATATATTTATCTCAAGATAAAAAAACAATAATCACACATGAGAGTTAAAAAAATAAAATATGAAGAAATATAGGATTGATAGACCCTTACATGTGCTCAGTATCACCTTAATTGATAAAAGGATTAGTTAAAATCACTAAATAAATAATCATTTAGGTCACTATATTTATGTAGGTTTAAGGCAGATTTTATCTCCCTCTATTTGAAACCAATGACACATTTATAAGAAGTTTTTTTTCAAATAAATAGATGTTTTGTTGATTTTTTTTAGCAAGATTGGGGGAAAGCCCCTAAAAATTATATAAAAAAGATATTTAAGGAGGATAATCAAAAGACAATATAACAAAATAGTTTTATCAATATCCTCCTCCCGGGGGACCAATCTTTTTTCTCATCTTTTCTGCAATTATTCGTTCTTTGTCTCTCCACTTGTTCCATTTCATGACGTTGATACATCCCCCAACATCTTCCCCTATAATAACGGTATGGAATATCTTTAGCTTGCTGTAACAGTGTGTCCACATCTTCATCTGAGTTGTCAACCTGCACCTCCTCCTTCTTCTTCATATATCTATTTTGGCTTCTAGTTCTTACTATTTTCCATGTGTCGTCCTCCTCATCCTTCTGATGATCGTCATTCCATTGGATATTTTTATCCTCCTTCTTAGCTGGAGTGGTTGAGGCAATAACATGTTTCCCGGCTTTTCCAGCCACGGATAGTAGATCTGGTTTTGAAATAACCAGTGAAGCAATAGCAAATTCAACCTCCCTGACTGTTTCAACTAAAACAGATAAAATAGAATTCCCAGATGTTCCAGGTGAAGCCGAAGCAACTTCATCTTCCGGGGCATGGGTGTCTAGCTTTGAGGCTGGAAGGGCCAGAACAATATGCTGCTTTAGAACAATTCCAGCCTCAACTTGAGGCTCTTTTTGTGCTGACACCTGTAAACTATTATCACATTCATTGAATATATTTTGTGGATAATTATCAAGCATATCATTATCCTGCATGGGTCAACTGAGTCAGGAGGGCTCTAGGCCATATGCTTTTCAGAGCCAGCAGAGGATGTAGCTAAAATAGCATCATCTTGCTGGACATGTGTGACAAGCTGTTTAGTAGGAACAGACTCAGAGTCAGCAGCTTGAGTTGTGTCAGCAATAGTATCCATAATAGGACCTGCTCCAAATTGAGCTATATTATGAAAAACAATTCTGTGTGATCTAAATGTCCCTCTTCCACAATGTCAACCCAGGATCTTTTACTTTGGTCAGGATTCAAACTGATCTGTGCACTGTCCTCCATTGGCCTTGTGGAATCAATTTGTTCCTTTAAAGTATTCCTATTATCAGATTGAAGATTCAATTGGATCTTATTTAACTGGTCCTGCTTAGTTAGATAAGGTTTCTCAATTTTATATTTGGAGAATGATTTAGAATCATGCCCTCGAAGGGAGAAAATCATACATATTTGCCTCCTGCAGTTAGCAGAATCATGTATGATTTTATAGTGTATTTTAAATGTTTACCTTTACAATTAAGAATTTAAGTATTTCTACTATATCCTAGTATACCAACCAATATTTCAAAGGCCCAATTAGCACTTTATAAAAATGGAATTTAAGTTGATTTTTTGTGAGGACCATTAAATTGATCTCCCTTGATTGAGATTCCTTATATATGATTTTTACCCCATTAAGGGGAGTAGCTTAATAATAATTATTATATAATTACTGATTATTATGAATCAATTTGAAATTGTATTCATTATCAAATGATTTTAGTGGAGTGGTGACAATTATTTATTATGATTTATTAGTTCATGTCTTTCTCCTTTAATGATTTCCTATCACCTCAACTTATTGATTTCATTGGAAATTTATACACTAATAGAGTGATCTTTATTTATGATATACTAGTTACTACACACCCTTTTAGTGTACTCCTGGTTGTAAGATGGGATATGGCTAGAAGGGAGGTGTTATTAAAATGATTTTAGTATCGGTTATTTAGGTGGTTTGTTTTATTTTTGGATTCAATATAGGATGAATGTGTGTATCTTGTTATGATTTTATCTTGGACCAAATAATTTAGGTACTATTATGTTTCCCATATTTATTGTTCATCAATGATGATTTTATCTGGGGGATTTAGACATAATATTCACTACGTAAATTTTTTATTTGACTATGTTACCCCTATACTACTATTTCTTATTCTTTCTCATTATTTTTTATTTCTAGTTTTTTATATATTATTTTCCACTGGTATGGATGTGATAAAAATGATTTATTTAGAAAAAAGGTTTTTATTTTGAGAAAGGATTTTCTTTAGAAAAAGGTTGTTTAATGAAAATTAATCGTCTAATAAATTTTTTTGTTTATATTACATACTTTATAGTTATTATGTTTTAATGTTCTTTGTCTAGATTTCAAATTGAATTGAATTTGACAAATGGGTTTTTAAAAGGGGAAGGATGTGTAACTTCTTTTCAATTATGAAAATTCAGGTAAAAGAATATTTTCTAAATATAGTTCAAACTACCATTATTAAAATTTGATTCGTAATAATTTATCGAGACTCCTTGGTGAGATCCTACTAGGATCAGGTTTTACTCACTCCCTACATACACCACTAGATGTTTAAAACTATAATATTTTTATTTTGGGTTCCCAAATTGTTCCCCATGTTAATTCTTGTAGTTTTACTTTTTGGGATAAGTTTCAGGATGTGTTGAGTGGTCTGGGGCCATAGGGAGTTTGTTTTTCCTATTATTTTGGTTTGCGATGGTCTTTATATGAGATGTTGTGTATAACTGCAGAAAATAAATTTACATATACCAATATAATAATATATTTAAATAAATAATATATTGGTTAAAACATGTATTTCCACTAAATATAAGGTTTTGTTGATATTAATTATCATTACCAACACTTCTACATAGTAAAAAATGTTTATTTAGATATTATTTGTTTCATACTAAAAAATACTTTAATTACAGTTAGATATATAACTTTATCATGCTAATAAAATTATTTTTTAACAGTTCGCAAATTTATTATTATTAAATATTATTATAAAAAATTCCATTAGTAAAAAATATGTTTCAATACACACGCACACTTTAAATATGTTTTATGTTTCTAATGTTTTAAAATTAACATTTATGAAATTTTATTTTTCATAATATTTTTTTAATAAAGTGTTAAAAAGATAAATTTAATTAAATAAATATTACATAACTTCATATAATAAAGCATAAAAATAATCATGTGAAAAACTATTCAAAGACACCCCCTTCATTACCAAGTATGTTTCCTTTAATCATCCAACACTTCAGTTTGATGATGTCATTCATTATCTTTTTTTTTTCATTTAATAACAATTGGTTGGAAATAATCATTTATATGATAATTTTATTCCACTATGCTCAAAATATTAATGAAACATTGGAAAACATTAATATTTGGTAAATAGTAAATGAATTTGGTTGTGAAACACTTATTGGATGAAAAACAATGTGAAATTTATATCATTATTTTCCACATTTTGATCGTGAATGTTTTGTAAATACATATATTATATACTTCATCTTTCATATATTAAAACACCATTTTATACATTATAAAAGTGATAAACCCATTTAAATAGTATTTATCAAGATGGTAATTTAATATAGTTATTTCTAATTTATTATTTATATTCAAAATAGAATAATGATTTACACTTGAAAATTAATTTTTATACTCCATATTTGATTTTAAACAAGGTAAAGGGCACCGATATTATAAATAGGCGCTTTTTTATATTTAGATTGAACAAAATACTTTAAAATTATTATTCAAGTTATAGTTATCATTTTAATTGAACTAAAATGTTTTTATTCTATATATTATAGTAAATTATAAAATCCACATAAAACCTTTACACACCATGTTTATAGATATTTATTTTTTGGAAATGTTGTCACCCCCACTCCCCTAATTAGAATGGGATTCATTCTCCCCTTTATGAATAATTATTGTTCATTTTTTTGTTAATTTTTATTTTTTGATTTGGTGTGTAGAATGCCTCAATGCTGTTCTTTATTAAATAATGAATGATTCTCATTCCATGTAGTGTGAGAATTCATTATATCCATTTTAATGAATTAATCACCTATTGTGACATGAAATTTAATATTGAAATTATTTACTTCTAAGATATTTTATAATCCAGACCTTGTAGTCAAATATTTAATAAGATGTACTATAGAGAAAATTAGGTTTCTATATATAATTTATTTTAAAATTTAAATGTCACGATAGTATTTATATTTGATTAAAAATGAGTCTTGGTTGATGAGAAATGTTATGTTATATTCTATTCATCAACATATTAAGGTTTTACATGTTGGATGTTTTTCACTATGTTTTGATGTGACATCCAACACATCAATGGGCTGTTTAAAAACTAGGTGCGTGTGATTCACGTCATTTTTTATGGTACGTCTAAGTTTTTTTCATTTTATGAGTGTTTTATTTTTTTAGATATAGAGAATAAATTCTAAATGTGTTTGATCAAATGTGTAGGTAAACTCTTCTAAATAGTGTCATCTTATTCCCACCCTCACTAGACTCAAAATACCTAATTTTGTATAATATATATTTTTATTCCTTTTAATGTAATGTATCATGTATAATATTTTATAGGATGTAGAATTATTTATAATATATTGTTTAAATATGAAATTAATATTCAATATGAATTTATTATATCATTTGATGATATTTATATTCATTGTGATTTCATTTAAAACATATTTAATTCGTACAGTTTGTTCATGGAAGTTTATATATTAGTGGGATAACATTCTCCTTACATTGGTATCTACTTTATTGGATGATTATATTCATAGATGATTTTCTATTTTTTGATACCTTTCTAAATTTTTTATTCAATATGATGAAATTAATATATTTTATTCATATTATTTTGATTCGTCATTCAATATTATTGTATTCATTATTTAATTAAAATAAAATATGTGAAATATGAATATATCCTTTTTAATGAAATTATAATTTCCATTTTAATTTTCATTATAGGATATATATTTTATGCTCATTTTATCTTTCTTTAATGTGAATGCACACATTTCCTAATACATATAATAAAAAAATATTGTATCAAAATTCATGCATTCTATAAAATATTTATGTGTTCATGTATTTGATAGATTTTGTTTAACATATATATAATAATTAATCAACTCAAACATGGGAAATTTGTAACAGTATGTTTCATGTTGTATTACAGGATGAATGGTGTTATCACATATCGTTTATGATTATTTTATATTTATGGTAACATTTATTTTGATATATGATTAGGTTGATATATGTAGTTTTTCCTATTTAGGGGGATATATAATTATTTTACATTTATATCTATATTGGATGAGGTGGATATATATAATTTGTAATATATTTCTCTTTCTACCCATTCAAGACATAACTTCTCACACATCTACTACACGAGTGATAATTTCTTATTAAATGATCAGTTTCTTATACCCACCTAAAATTTGATAAAATAATTACATAATTAAATTTTTGATAGAAATTAAATGGATTATGTTGTTAAGAAAATTTGTTAAGGGGGAAATATTGGAAGCTTTTTCATGGTTTCCTAGTCTATTTTACTAATATAATGGTAACTTTGATAAATTTTTCCCTTATAATAGAAATTATGGGAAGAATTTATCCTATTTTTTTAAAAAAAATTTGGTCCCTTTGAAAAGAACTCAAATCTACACACTTTATATTTATTTTCTATGAACCATATTTTTTTAAAACAATATTAAAGGGTACATATCAATGAATGGGTGTTGATATGAACTCCAAATTGAATAGACAGTTTTTTTAGTCTCATTATTGTTATGAAAGTAATTTTAATGAAACTAAAATACTTTTAATCTATATATTATATTAAAATGAAAAATCCAATTTGGAATTCGATAATTTTATTGGTGTTGATGGATTATTTTACACATGAAATATCCCCAATCAATAAATTGGAATTGGATTAAAAAAATTGGTGTTAAACAATTTTTATTTCGTTATTATTGTTTATTTGATTTTACATGTCAAATTTCAGGATGTTTGTTTATCTTAATAAATGTAAGATTCATGTTGTGTGATGTCAAAATTCTTAATCATATAGTGTATAATTAAAGTTGATATCAAGTAATTGTACAACTATGATTTTTTACATTTTATTATTTGTGATAAAATATTTAATTAGATCACCTATTTATATATTTTTCAATATAGATTTAATTTCATTTATATTTTGAACATCATGAAGTTATGTTTACCTTCATCATGTGTCGCATTAATAGACAAATAAATATTTAGAAATTTTTGGTGTATTCGCCTATATTAATGTTCCAAATGGGTATTCTTCGAACATTAAGATGAAAATTATTGATGAAAAAATATTTTCATTAAAAATTATAAAGAAACATATTATATTACAGTATTTAATACCATTAGGTATGTCATATCTTGAGGGATTTGAGTGATATGTTTTACAATTTTTCTCAAATTTTGAAACAAATGAGGATTTTTAACGTAACAAAATGTTAGCATTATCATACTTTTTCAATTAGTTCATATCTTCACATATTATAATTTTGAAATTATAATTCATTTTTTTTATTAATTTTGTACATAAAGTAATTATTTCATGATAATAATATTATCATTACATGTATCCAATTAAAATGTACACAAATATGATTTCATTTTACAAATTTTTAAAACATTAAATTATTTTTTTTCAATGAATTATCATTTTTTGAAGAGATTATAAATTTATTGTTTTAATAAAATTCATCTTGAAGGATCAATTATTGATGGGTATATTTATGGAGAATGTATGAAATTTTAATCAAGATATTTACATGGTATTTAAATATGTGAAGAAGTTTATACAATAAATAATGATGGTGAAGGTGATGAAAAATGTGAAGGAATATCCATATTTTTTCAAATGTTACATTCAATATTAAATAATAAATACATCCAACATGTTTTTCAATGATATAGAAAGAACATAGTTATATATTGAAATGTCAGGATGATGTTCAAGTATATATAAAATAAATTAAATACATATGATAGTTTTTTATACTGTGATGTTTCTAAAATTCCAAAATGAAATTGTATTTTAGGGATGACTATGAAGTCATCCATGAACAATTTTGACACACACTATAAATAATGTACTCACACTATGGGATGAAGATAAGAAGGGAAAATAAACATATTACTGCAATGGTGGTCTTATATTGGAGGGAGCACTATAAATTGGTTAGGGACTTAATGAGTTGAAATTGTCCAAGCTGATGTACAGGTCCTATTTTCAATTATTTAAATCCTATACACAAGGCCTATATAGTTTTTACATCATGGTATATTACTTGTGACACATATCATGTAACGTGGCCATAGACTATACAAACCTTTACATCATGTCTTTCCATTTTTCCTTCAAAAACCTATAAATCAGGGTATATTACTCATGGTCATGTGTTAAATTTTGTACAGTCCATGTTTTAATGTAATTATAGCTTGAACACATGGTCTGTACAATTCTATTCAATTCTATATAATAATGTATAGTAATTTACATGATGGATTATACTACCATGTGTTCATGCTTGGTGTACAATTATTCAATCACCCTTGTTTCATAGCACTCATCTTCTAGTTTTACCAGGAGCAATTTAATCATAAGTAATATACCATGATTTCAATTAATTGGACATGTTTTTTTCATTAGTAATTCAATCCAAATATATCAAATTTTAGGGTTTCTAGATCGATCTAGATGTGGATAAACCCTAATTTCTACAGTGGTGATGGGGACCTCTTGATATTGTACTCCTCAATATGAATGGTTTAAAAAGATGTCTACCAAATAAAATGTGTAAAACATTTGTGGCATGTTCTTGGATATGATTCCTTGAAGGTGGTTTATTTGTACTGTTATGACTATTGACCAGTATAATTTGATATCATGGGTACCTTATGCAAATTATTGTTTTAAACCAAATTCCAAGTATACAATTTTTGTAAATAAAATGTTTTATTTAAATTTTCATTTCCATATTGTTTAGGCACTACCATTATTGAATGAAAAAATATTGCTCACCTATGTAATTGAATTCTTATTTCAAAATTATACATGAAAAAACTTCTTCAAAAGGAAAAATATAATTTCAACATAATGGATGATCCATTTATAGAAATAATGTATCCAATTGAGGGTTTCTACAAATCTATTAAGGTTTTGATATGGGTCTTAATGAGGAAAAACAGTTCTAAACATTTCGTAGTGATGTTTTTATAACCATGGAATACATATCTCTAAATAAAAACCCAGGAAGTGATATTAGGTTTCAGTTATTCTGTATTAATTTTTCATGAAGTATTGGATTTACAGGTCTAATTTAATAAATATAAATAAATAGAGATGTTTTTTAGTCTCTACTTAATTTATATTGTTTTCATGTTTTGAAATATGAATTTATCCTATTGATTAATCTAGTTATATTTTATGGATTCTAATTCCCTCAATGAGAGAGTACCTACTAGAGAAATCATTAGGGTTTACATTGGGCTATCTAGTATGGATTTCATGTTTGAATACCTTATTACCTAGATGTGAATAGACTAAAATTTATTCCATTATGATGAATTTTCATTATTTTTGTTACCCTTTCAATCCTTTTGTTATTTAAGACAAATTTTTAGGACCTTCCATTAATGATTTGAGATTTTCCCTAATTTCATAAATTTAGAGTCGTTTTTTTCTTTATGGTATGGTTTTTGATACTTTGGTTTTTTATTCAATCATAGTTTGTAAAAAAGATATGTGGAAAAAACCTTCTACAAAATCAAAAAAAAATTATTAGTGCATTCCAAATGAATTTTGGAAAACAACTTCTTTGAAGTTAAAATAAACAATAAATTGTAGCTAAAATAAACTACGAAAAGATAATTTTGATTAATATTTTATTCTATATTTTCGAATTTGATTCATTTAGAGGTTAAAATTTTTCCTATTTTATAATGTTCATTGGAAAACACATTATGAACAAGTTAAATATTTTTATCCTTATGAATATCATTGATTCTCCCTCAATATATCCACTTAGCTCAAAATATCACCATATAAAGAAATATGTATCCAAATTAAAAAATAAAATCATTTCATTTTTTTCTTTTAAAGAATAAAAATGGTTTTGGAAATGATAGTTTCGACAGTATTATTCTCATACCGGTTAATGTGTGGATTTAAATTCTATTAGAGAATTCGTTACAGTTCATGAAAATCCTACGTTTTCTGATATTCTTAGAGAAATCTTCAAATTTATAAATTTAACATAACATTTTATGAGTCTAATAAGTGATGTAGATGGATTTTAGTTTCCTAATTAATTCTCTTCATAGTCTTTTAAATAATTGTAACATGATGTATCATCGGTCAGTACATAAAACATGTATATATAAAGGATTTTTTCATATTTAATTTTTCATATGTAAAAAACATCATTATTGGTGTTATTTTACATAATATATGGTGGGTTTAAGAATATATTCCAAGTGTTCCTAGTGAGGAAGGCTTCTAGTATTTAGGCGCATATTATTTGAGTCACACAAAGAATTATTGTGAACTCTAGTTCTATAAAACACACATACATCTCTGTAATAGTAAAATACACACACAAATTATAATATATTGATCATACTTTCATTACATAATATATCATGGTAGTTGAGCCACAAAAAATTCATGGGCTTTTATGAGATATATGACTACTGAATCTTCTTCTATTACACACAAATACTTTTGTTATTATTTTACACACGTTATATATTATTATTAATCTAGTATAATTTTTGTGTTTCTCTACTGCTTTTAAATAGACTGTAATATAATTTTATAAACATATTATTGTTACTAATAGTGTGAGATTGGTAATTAATTACTTACATTCATATGTGAAATAAAGGGGGGATGCTTAAATGAGAAAGGATGATCAATAAATTCTTGACGTAATCATTTGAAATTAGGGATTAACCACTTCATGAAACCAATGCGATCCTATATTAGGTGATCACCACCATTGTGAATATGTCATGACTGAGCGGGTGCACTGCATGCATTAACACCACTTCCAAAGTGAACAAGGTGGTGATAGATGACGAGTGAGAGATTGATTTCAAATGGATTTATATGGAGTTTAATGTAATGTATATTGTACTTTTAACATGTTTAAAATTATTTTTAGTGTGTTTCCTAGAGAATCCTTTTTATCATAGACTTTGATTGTGATTTTAAATTTTGTGTAAACATATTATTTCAAAAAAATCCTTAGTTTGTGGGAGTTTAATATAGGTTGATTTTATAATTATTATATATAAACATAATAAATATATAAACAAATATACCCTTACTAACAATTATACACCTATTAAAAAAAGTAAATTGTTTTATAGTGACGTGAACATGGCCAGATTTATTTTTATCACTTTCAAAATTATATTTTATTTTTTAATTATGCTCTCTACATTATTTATATTTATGATATGATATTATATGAATATCTTTTTTATTTCATGCTTGGTTTAGTTTTTCATTTGTAAATTATTATTTCATATTCATGGTATCCTAATGTATATACATACTATTCCATATTATCAGCAATTTTATATGGCCTGCTAGGGGATGAACTGACATGCTTTCCTTCACCATCTATCGTTCTTAATCATACTAGATAAGATATCCACTAGAGGTATCACTTGATATCATCGCATAGTGGATACCTGAATCACTTCACCTAGAAAATTGTGGTGGAAATATGAGATGAAATGCCAAGAAACTGAAAAAAGGATGTACAACAATGATCCAAACCAAAAATCATGTTAAAGAAGGAATGTGTGAGTATAGAGGGACATACATATAGATCATAATCCTTGTAAGAATCTAGAAGTGGAACTCAAAACTACATGAGCCGAGGTATGCTGAAAAAATGGGATTTTCAGTAAGAAATTGGAATGAATTAACTATCCAAAAAACACACAATAGTTCATTTCCACCACACAAGGTATAAATCTAGAAAATATAAAATGTATTGAATTATATTTCATAATTAAAATCAAATTAAAATTCATATTAAATAAGGAATTCTATTAAAAAATAAATACCAAAATAATGTAAGGTTAAGATTTTGTGGTGGGGGTGAAAAATGAGATGTAATTTTTTATTAAATAAAATGGTGATCACATTTTATAGCTGTAAAATTAAATATTTCAAAACACCTATGGTGGTAACATATTTTCTCCTCATTTTTTAACTTTTCCAATAGAGTTTCATTGATTCATTCAAGTTGATTTGTCACATGAAAAACATTATATTTTAATATTTCCAGTGTATTTTCGTGGTTTCATCAACACAATCAATTTTATTAGTTGGTTATATCCCATATTAATTTTTTCATTTGAGTTAGTTTTTTAGAGTTCCTGGTTCATTGGTTATTGATCTCAAGTGTATGGATGCTGGGATATCGGTTCTTGGTAATGATCCTGATACTAGTTTCATGAAAGCATGGTGTGACATGTTATTCACTAAATAAAAACTATGATTTACTAAAGAATGATGTATCAGGGTAAGGTAATTGAGCCTAATATATGAGTTTATATTATCTTGTATTAATTATGTATCAAATTATTATTTTATATGTGCAGAGATGATGGTGGAGATAGGTTTGGTTCCATTTTTATTTCATGATATGGTAATCCACTAGTCAGTTTAAAGAATCATAATAAATTGTTGATACTTTCATCATCCATGACTTCTAAGTGGGTGTAGTTTTAATTTTTTTGTGAAAATATTTATTTTCATTAAATTATTTTCAGGTTCTATTCATGAAAAATTATACGAAGTTTTTTATTCTCAATATTATTCTCTATTGATATTTGTAATTGTGAACTACCCTTCATCCCCCTTTGTTTGTCCTACCTATTCACCTTTTCATTATCCACCGTAGTGGTCCTCTAAGGGTTTTCATGTGACTTTTAATTAACGGTTTCATCCATTACATATTTTCTATTCATCATCACCACTTATACCACTCATTCATTTTAGGAATACCACAAGTCCTTCTCTTTTACACATCAGAAATTTCACCACTTGTTCATGTCATGGTGATTTTTCACTCAAACATGGTGTCCATTTAGCTCATTTGATCAATTAGACTCCTAGGTACATTTTTCATTATCTAGAGTAGGGAAAATCTACCTCCATTTCTGATCTTCTTTAACGAGGAAGAGAGATTTTTCATGTTGTAATGTCCTGACCCCAGTTACCTAGAGTCGGTGCATTATTTTAATACATTGTCATGATTATAAGGAATCAAGTCCCGAAGGACCGATCAGTTTAGCAGTCTTGGAAAATAGATTACATACTTGAATGTTACATTACACTTTATAACATACAAAACAATATAAATAATCCTTTATGAACACCATTATTCCCTTGGATTAACCCTGCTTATCAATCACAATACAGTTCTTGGAATCCAGGGAAAAATAAAACATAGAATGGGGTGAGCTTAGATGCCCAATAAGGATAAAAATATAGTAGAAGATTTCATAAATAAGAAGAAACATTTAAGGCAATGTATAACTAAAACAAAAATTCTTTTATACTTGAACTTCAGCATAATATAGTAGAGATAAAATGAAATAATGCCATTTACTTATTCACATGAATATTCTACTAATCGAATAATCACATGCAATATCAATAACCACATTCATAATGATGGAATTCATAATTCCATACTATCATTACCATGAAGCCAAGGCATCGTGCCAAGACTACAAATAAGATTTTTTCAAGGCCTCGTGCCAAGACACTAGTTTGTCTAATGAGACCTACTGATGCATCGAGGAGCTATAGTGCTCTACGCCCGTCACTTACTAAGTCCAATGCATTCCTCATATGAGAAGGTCTAACCATAACATAAAAATTCATATTAAAACTTGTATACGAAATGTAAATACTTTCTTCATAAAAGATGAGTGGTATAAAAATAACACATCCACATTCAAACATATCACAAAACATTCAACACAATATGGAAGATTTGTATCATGATAAATCAACTTTAAAACAAGTTTAAAATTCATCAAAGGATGTTTCCATAGATGAAAATTATTTGTAAAACACTTTGAGAGAAATATCTATTTTTCATAAAAACATTTAAAACTCACACAATTTATAAAAGAATAAATTTAATGAAAATATGGAATCATTGTGTCCCATACCACTTTGAATCTTTTGAAAGGAATTAACATTTTAAAAACATTCATGTCTATATAAATAAATCCTTAAAATCCATTTTGAAGACATGGAAATTAATGAGAAAGATTTAGATGAATAAATTTTTAAAACATTTGAAATGATATTTTAGTAAAAAAAAGTCCCTTAAAATAATCCCTTTGAAAACTCTTTCATAAAACATGGACATGGATAATAAATATGTCCCAGTAGATACTTATGTAAAAACAACCTCGGATAATAAAGAGATTGAGAAATTAACCCTTACCAATTTGGTAACTTATGAAACATACACCCCATGAAATAGGTATCATACAATGAATATGTAAATACACATAAATTAAAATTTATTACACAAAGAATACAAATATGGGAAGTTCATACACCACACAAACGCCAATAGTGGCTATATGGCATGAATCTCACAAGAATAAGGAGTGAGATGAAAACCCCTTACCCTGTACTTTTCCTTGGTTGAGGGTAGGTTAACCTCTTGTATAATAGATAAATATTTTTTATTAAATTATACAATAATCATATACATAAATAGGGTATCACATATGATCTTTTTACATTGATTTGTTAATCATATCTTAGTATTATCATCGTTTCGTGTGTTAACTCACACATTTTCTATTATATATTTTGTTACACAAGCCGTGATTTTTATGGATAGGTTGTATCTTATTCATATACATAATTATATCATGTCCTTAAAAAATTAATCATCAAATGAGAATTATAATTTCATGGATACGATGGGGAAGTAATCTCATCGCGTTTGTGGAGACGGTAGTCCGTACGTACGCACGAGCGACACTATCATTTTTTTTATTTTAAAATAATATATAATTGGATGGTATATAATATATACATAGTCATTATCATGTTATATTTATTATTTACATCATTTATATATCATTATCTTACTCATCCAAATAATAATGTTTTTGAATAACAATTACACCAGGACGTGGAGACGGTAAGCCGTACGTAGGCACATATGGTGACATGTGATTCAAATGATGGATAGAATACTGAATATGGTTGTACCATATTTATAATAACATAATGTTATATAGAATATTCTAGAGTTATTATTTTATAATGGATATAATAATGAAAAAAGAAGTTGAAGAAGAAAGGAAATTGAAAAAATGGTGTTGAAAACATTACCTCTTCTTCGTGTTCTTCATTTTGATTTGATCAAAACGGATAACTAGGATGGATTTTTGATCAAACTAAGGCCTCTAAGATGATTTTATATAAGTTTAGAGAGTATTTGGGAAGGTTTTTTCCGAACCAAAAGGCTTTTAAGGTGTGAATAATTGGTTAGAAGTTGTGTCATTTTATAAGGGGGAGGAGGGGCTCTTTAAGAAAAACTTAAAGTATTATTTTATAATAAATTAATATTATGTTTCTAATGGCTCCAAAGTCGATTATTCAAATTATACGGTGGTTATAGGTCGAAAAAAACTGAACGAATAGGTTTTTTATAGGTTTGTGTCACTTTATTAACCTTATCTTTTAATTTTAACTCTTAGTTAATTAGATTAACACTTACCATGTCACTTTTTATTTTTATAGTATATTGCTAATAAACATAGTATATACATCATAGAGAACCCCAAGTGGTCCATTAATGATACACCTATCCTGATATATGTCCTTTGGCCGAACATTAGATTTTTATAAATATAATATCATTTAGTAATATAATATTTTTTTTTAAAAACTCATTTGTGTCAATTTTGACAATATTTAATAATTGATATTTTTAAAGTCTTAAAAACTTTATTAATTTGAAGAAAATTCATTTAAGAAATCCTAAAATGTCATATTAACCAATAAAATTCATTTATAAAATAAAAACCTTCGTATTATATTTATTTTAACATTTATAATACTAATTATTTGATTCTTTCATTAATGAGGAAAATACATCACCATTATTGTGTCATAAATATATTTAATTATTCAATGTCGAAAAATTATAAATAAAATACCATTATCTTGGAAATAATTTTATATTTCTAATGAATATTTATAGTTTAAAATATAACATATATAACCCTATGTAAATTTTTTTTTGCTATAATATATATGCTTAGGTCATTTTTGTAATTAATTTAACTTAATTAATATAAAGTGTCATTATCACATTCATGTGGATCCATGGGGTACCAAAATAGACACAAAGATTACAATGGTAGGAAATATATCAAACAATAGGGTTAAGATACGTTTTAGGGTAATTAATTATTATAATACTATTATTTATTTACTCTTGTTTACAGGATTTACCCTTTTAACAATGGTAAATAAAATATTTACTGAAGTAATTATTCAAAATGTCCAAAAATAAAAGTTACCTATTTACACAATTTGGACCTTATAATTATAAATATGGAATCCATTTTTCTAAATTGAAAACACATAAGTGAAAGAAATTAATTTAATATTAATTCCCACTGTCAAAACAAAAACAGTGTTTTTAAGAAATAATAAGTATCAAAAGATTGACACTTGTTTATATTCATTTTAAATGTGAAATTAAATCCAATGACCAAAATTGTATTAAATTGTAAAAATATATTCTAATATCCTTTAAAACCCCTCAAATTCATAATTTATCACTATTAATTATTTCGATTAAAAAAGTAGTTTTTAATTAAAATTTAGTAATTTTCACATTTCATCAATATATAAAAGTTATCCGAAAAGTACCAAAATTTCACCCTATGCTAATTTCGATATTATGAAACCAAAAATGAAGTCAATTTTTAAAGATAAAATTTATAAAATTTTAAAAATTGGGTATTACTATTCATAACGGCTACTTTGATTGGTCGCGGTGTGTTAGAATCTCGATGTTGCGTACAATGCAACCTATTTCATTATTCCAAGGGAAGAATACCATGGAATCTTGGGGAGTTACATTCTTGCCCCCTTCAATAAATTGCGTCCTCACAATTTATGCGCGGTATTAGAAACTTGGGGTTGACATTTCAAAATATCTTAGTTGAAATCCTACATCGAAAAATGGAGTAATGAGGCCTCTATTTAAAATAGAGTGGTAAGTTTGAAGGTTACAGAAAATAACACATAATAGGGTTCCATGTAGGAAAACATGGATATGGAAGAGAAATATAACCATCAATATCTGATGGAGAGTGGTAGAGAACATGGCTATGAAAAGGCCAACAATCACAAATCCATAAATTTGTGATGATCTAGGCTACCATCTAGGAAAACATTTTTGTTTTAAGTTCCTTTACATAATGTTGATGGATTTATTTATGATATTGGATAAGATCATAAGGAGATATACTTACTTTTTAATTTGAGTTTTATACATTAATAAATTTCTACCACAACCTCATCTTTCACTCCAAAATATAATATAACGCAAGAATACTCTATTTATCCTAATCGTATAGGGTTACAAATATAATGAATTTATAATTCACATATCGTACCCTTAAAAAGAGAACTACATTATAATTTCTAGGAACTTCATGTAGTCCAGTGGTAGGCGATAAATCCCAATCGCACTTATGGTTGTGGGTTATATTCCCGCAGCTTTGTCCGACATGACGGGTTGTCACACATTCCGCGTGTTGTCCTTTTATAAAAATACAAAAATAACCTTTCAAAAATAATCCATTCCAACATTTAGAATTTTCCAAAATACTTCTTGTAAACTCTCAGTAAGAAAATATATGAAAGTTAAACATTATTTAGATCCTCATTACCCAGTAATTGCATGTGAATACCTTCATCATGTATTCTATTAAAACACTGAAACATTCTGAATTACCATAAAACCTTATTGAATACATTAATGCTCCCTTATTCCTTATAGAATACTAGATATACGTCATCCAACCAAAAACTGTTTTAAATTCTAACGATGAAAAAATCATTAATCAGTTTCAAGGTATTCAAGAATATACAATATAATTATTCAAATCAACCATCTCTTATTTAAAAATCACTACCTAATTATCGGGACCATAGTAAGGATTACATTTCCTTCAACCATGTTTTTTCCCAAAAAGTGTAGCTTACTATTATGTCACTTTTCATAGAACCAAATAATCTCAAATATTTAATAAAATAGTACTGTAGTGAAATCATTATTTATCTCCATAATTCATATAACCTGTATATTGTTGATACAACACTCAAATGGAATAATCCTATAATAACAACATAAGAACACAAGTCATTATTCTTTCATCTTAGGTTGTATCATAAGGTGATTTTTATCCAATAGAATCATTTGGTCACTACTGGAAAACTAACATATACCAACGGTTTGGAACTGTTGGTATATGCCTCCAAACCGTTGGTATATCCTATACCAACGGTTTGGAGAACCGTGGCCAAGTAAGCCGTTGGGATAGGTCTATACCAACGGTTTTCCCCAAACCGTTGGTATAGACCTATCCCAACGGTTTTGGAAACCGTTGGTATAATTAATATGAAAATCTTTACCAACGGTTGTGGAACCGTTGGTATATGTATTTCAAAAAAAAAACATTCGCTGGGATTTGATCCCAGCACCCCTAGTTTATTATTGAACGACTTAACCACTAACCTAACATGACTTTTGTGTATATAATTACATAAATATATATATGTATTCTCATAATTATATTAAATTTTGATTTATATAATGTTCTGGGTAAGAAGAAATGATAAAAAATCAAAGGATCTATACCAACGGTTGTCAAAACCGTTGGTATAGACCTATACCAACGGTTTTGACAACCGTTGGAATAGATTTTGAGCCTGGATTTGATTCTGGGTGAAGGTTGATTCATGGGTGACCTTTCCCAACGGTTTTGGCCAAACCGTTGGGAAAGATGTCCACAAATTGGACCTTTCCCAACGGTTTGGCCAAAACCGTTGGGAAAGGGTATACCTTTCCCAACGGTTTGCCAAAACCGTTGGGAAAGGTCCCCACAATGTGGGTTTTCCCAACGGTTTGGCCAAAACCGTTGGGAAAGGTCCCCAAAAATGTGGGCTTTCCCAACGGTTTGCCCAAACCGTTGGGAAAGGTGGCATCAAAGTGGGATTTCCCAACGGTTTGGCCAAACCGTTGGGAAAGGGAACCTATACCAACGGTTTTTATGAACCGTTGGTATAGAAGCGTTGGGAAATGTCAGATTTCCAGTAGTGGGTGCATACTCTGATGATTGGGACATTGGTTTCTATATTGTCCCAACTCCATGTAGATGAAACACTATACATTTGAAAACTTTTTCTTACCCTTGCAATCACGTACTTGGTGTCCTTTTTCTCTACACTTATAACAAACTCACATTCCCTTCAAGCATTTACCAAGGTGATTCATTCCACATTTATCACATATTGGAAAATAGTTCTTTCCCTTATTCCCATTATACATATTTCTTTCTACCATCCTTTTCTTCTATGGCTTCCCTTCATATTCATAGGACTCAAAGAATTATTTACTTATCTTATTAACACATGATACTATTTCTTCATATGATGACAATATGTGGGAGACTATTTCCCTTCTAAATTCTAGATTAAGACAATGAATAATATGATCCTCCTAACTCTTTGGATCATGCATATTTCTAGAGTTCTCATTGCTTCTACTAGGCACCATTTCTAAACAATGGCATACACTAGGTCAGTTTATGAATTGTAATGAATAATTCGAAACTTGTAAAATACCTAACATAAATTGTGTAGTTTATGTATATAATCCATGATCATAAAAATATTTTCTTCGAGAACTATATACTCATAAACCCTTCATAATGGTTTGTAATAAAAATGAGAATTATCCTAAGCATATCCCCTGGGAGAGTCGTAACCAAGAGTGCAGTAAGGCCCATTGTCGTGCACTAGTTCCCATTCAAGTCTAGCACAAAAAGGTGTTTTTGGGTTTTAACCCTAGGTACATATGTGCCAGATCCACCTTTACCTGCTCATATCCAGATAGGGATGTATTTTCTTGGAAAACTCACAAAATCTCTACATTACCAAAATTATAAGATGTTCTTCTATACTGATCCTCAAATTCAATCTTAGGGTAATGTTCTCTAATTAGAGTTTCTCTAAATCTATTATCCATGGTTATTACTAAAATTTCTCTGATACGAACTGTAACGCCCCAAACCTAGATACCCAGAGTTGGTGCATTATTTTTATACATTGGCATGATTAAATGGAATCAAGTCCCAAAGGACCGATCGGTTTAGCAGTCTTGGAAAATAGATTACATACTTGAATGTTACATTACACTTTATAACATACAAAACAACATAAATAATCCTTTATGAATTCCATTATTCCCTTGGATTAACCCAGCATATCAATCACAATACACTTCATAGAATCCTGGGAAAAATAAAATATAGAAAGGGGTGAGCTCAGATGCTCAATAAGGACAACAATATAGCAGAAACTTTCATAAATAAGCACAGACATTTAAGGAAATGTATAACTAAAACAAAATCCTTTTAAACTTGAAATTCAGCATAATATGGAAGAGATAAAATGAAATAATTCCATTTATTTATTCACATGGATATTCTACTAATCGAATAATCAAATGAAATATCAATAAATACTTTTATAATGATGGAATGCATAATGCCAAACTATCATAACCACGTAGCCAAGGCATTGTGCCATGACTACAAATAAGATTTTGTCAAGGCCTCGAGCCAAGACACTAGTTTGTCTCATTAGACCTACCTATGCATCGAGGATCATTATGGGGATCCACCCGTCACTTTCTAATTCCAATGCATTCCTCATATGAAGAGGTTTAAACATTACATAATCATTCGTATTAAAACTAGCATACGAAATGTAAATAATTTCTCCATAAACCAAGAATGGTATAAAAATAACACATACACAGTCAAACATATCACAAAACCTTAAACACAATATAGAAGAATTGTATTATGATAAATCAACTTTAAAACAAGTTTAAAATCCATCAAAGGATGTTGACATAGATGAAAATGATTTGTAAAACAATTTGAGAGAAATATCCATTTTTCTTGAAAATATTTAAATGTCACACAATTTAGAAAATAATTAATTTAAAATTTTTTTTAATCAAAGTGTCCCACACCACATTGAAACTTTTGAAAGTACTTAACATTTTAAAAACAGTCATGTCCGTATAAATAAATCATTAAAAAACATTTTGCAGACATGGACATTAATGAGAAGGATTTAGAAGAATAAATATTTAAAACATTTGAAAATATTTTTTATTAAAAAAGTCCCTTAAAATAATCCCTTTGAAAACACTTTCATTAAACATGGACATGGATAATAAATATGTCCCAATAGATACTTACGTAAAAACAACCTCGGATAATATAGAGATTGAGGAATTAACCCTTACCAATTTGGTAACTTATGAAACATACACCCCATGAAATATGTATCATAAAATGAATATTTAAATACATATTAATTAAAGTGTATTACACAATGAATACAAATATCAGTAGTACATACACCACACCAAAGTCAATAGTGGGAATATGGCATGAATCTCACGAGAATAACGATTGAGATGAAAACCCGTTACCATGTAATTTTCCTTGGTTGAGGTAAGGATAACCTCCAATATAATAGTTAAATTATTTTTATTAAATTATAAAATAATCATATACATAAATATGATATCATATATGATCTTTTAACTTTTATTTTTTAATAATATCTTAGTATTTTCATCATTTCAGGTGTTAACTCACTCGTTTTCTTTTAAATATTTTGTTACATAATCCATGTTTTTTTATGGATAGGTTGTATATTATTCATATTCATAATGACATCATGTCCTTAAGCATTTTTTTAATCATCAAATGAGAATTATAATTGCATGGATATGATGGAAAATGAATCTCATCACATTCGTGGAGACAGTAGTTCGTGCGAACGCACGAGCGACAATATCATTATTTTCATATTAAAATAAAATATAATTGGATGGTATATCATATATACAGAATCATTATCATGTTATATTTATTATTTATATCAATTTCATATCATTATCATACCCATCCAAATAATAATGTTTTTGGATAAAAATTACACCACGGCGTGGAGACGGTAAGCCGTACGTACACACGTATAGTGACATTTCATTTAAAGGATGGATAGAATATTGAATATGGTTTTACCATATTTATAATAACATAACAGTTTATAGAAGATATTGGAGTTATTATTTTAGAAAGGAAATAACAATGAATGAAGAATTTGAAGAAGAAAGGAACTTGAAAAATGGTGGTGAAAACATTACCTCTTCTTCAGGTTCATCCTTTTGATTTGATCAAAAGGGCTCCTTAGGGTGGCTTTATGATCGAAAAATGGCCTCTAGGTAAAATTGAGGGAAGTTGAGAGAGTATTTGGGCAGGTTTGGGCTGAACCAGAAGGCATTGAAGGATTTAATAATTTGTTAGAAGTTGTGTCCTTTTATAAGGGGGAGGAAGGGCTCTTTAGGAAAAACTTAAATTATTATTTTATAATAAATTCATATTTGGTTAATAATGGCTCAAAAGGGTATTATTCAATTTATAAGGTGGGGATAAGTCTAAAACAACTCAACCAATAGTTTTTTGACAGGTTTGGGTCACATTATTATCATTATCTTTTAGTTTTAACTCTTAGATAATTAGATTGACACTTACCATGTCACTTTGTATTTTTATATTATATAGTTAATAAACATACTATATACATCAAAGCGACCACCAATTGGTCCATTAATGATACAAATATCATGATATAAGTCCTTTGGTCGATCTTTAGATTTTTAGGAATATAATATCATTTAATAATATAATATTTGTTTCAAAAACTCATTTGTTTCAATTTTGACAATATTTAATAATTGGTTTTTGTTAAAGTCTTAAAAACTTTATTAATTCAAACCAAATTCATTTAAGAAATAATAACATGTCATATTAACCAATAAAATTCTTTTATTAAATCAAAACGTTCAAATTATATTGATTTTAACATTTATAATACTAATTATTTTATTCATTCATTAATGAGGAAAATACTGCATCATTATTGTGTCATAAATAAATTTAATTAATAAATGTATAACAATTATAAATAAAATACCATTAAATAGGAAATATTTTTAGCTTTCTAATTAATATTTATAGTCGAAGACATAGCATATATAACCCTATGTAAAAACTGTTTTTCTAAAATATATAAGCTTATGTAAATTTTGTATTTACTTTAACTTAATTAATATGAGGTGTCATTATCACTTACAAGAGGATCCATGGGGTCCCAAAATTGACCCAATGATGCCCATGGTATAACATGTATCGAAACATAGGGTTAGGACACGTTTTATTGTAATTTATTATTATTATAATATTATTTTTTGACCCTTAATTACATGATTTTCCCTTTTAACCATGGTAAATAAAATATTTACTGACGTATTTATTCAAAATGTCTAAAAATAAAAGTTTCCTCTTTACACAATTTGAAACTCCTGATTCTAAATATGTAATCCAACTTTCTAAATTCAAAACACAGAAGTGGAATAAATTAATTTAAAATTAATTCCCGCTGTCAAAACAAAAAGCTTGTTTTTATGAAATAATAATTAACAAAAGATTAAAACTTGATTATGTCCATTTTAAAAGTGAAATTGCGTCCAATGAACAGAATTGTATTAAATGGTAAAAATATATTCTTAATATAATTTAAAACCACTAAATTTGAAATTTATCACTATAAATTGTTTCGATTAAGAAATTGTTTTTTAATTAAAATTTAGTAATTTTCACTATTCATCAAAATATAAAGGTTCTCTGAAAAGAACCAAAATTTCACCAAAAGCTAATTCTGATATTCCAAAACCAAAAATGATGTCAATTTTGAAATATAATATTTATAAAATTTCAAAAATTGGGTATTACTATTCATAACGGCTACTTTGATTGGTCGTGGTATGTTAGAATCTCGAAGTTGCGTACAATGCAAGCTATTGCATTATTCAAAGGGAAACGTACCGTGGAAGCATGGGGTGATACACATGTCGTCATTCCTTGTACATTTCATTAAAAAGATGGGGCATGGGAAATTCATATAACACATCATTCCAATGGATTTTTTAGGACATGTTTACCTCTGCTGCAAAATTTGAAATCAAGGAGGAGCTCACACTACTATAGATATAGTCTTCATTAGCACTAGATATTTCCTTTATAAAGGCTATAAAATCATTAATGTACTAAGAACCATTAAAATCAAATAAATTTTATCAGTGATAAGAATTGTTCTGATAAAATTCACCTTCATTGTCACTAATAAAAGTACAAATAAAAGGGGCCCTTTATCAACTATTTTTTATCATTGATAAAGTGATCGTTTTTTCATACTATTCATAGCGCTAATAAAAGTTGGGAAAAACATTATTCTTATGAAATTATAGCACACTATATAAAATATAAAATTCAATAACAATTAAATTTACATCATAAATTAAAAACCACTATATTATTAACATTTAAAATATTGGTTTATACAATTACATTGGAACCTAAAATTTACTCTAACACCAAAAAAATTAAAAAAATAGTATTTCATTGACTTTGGCCCCAGGCCGCCTCTTAAAAGAGACTGATCATGTAACTGATTTCTATGAAATAGATGCCAACTCAAGAATATGTGGTGTCCTATTTTTAAAAAATCTTATGCTAGTGATACAATAAAGAATTAAATTAAACAAAAATATGAAACAGTGAATTAATAAATTGTCACTTTTAAAATGAAAACATACACTTCAAGTCATAACAGTCATAACCCATATCATATTAATATGTGTTTAATGTATACAAATCAAATAATATTTATGGATCATTGTCCAAATGTATCAATACAATACGAGTTCATTTTCATTATTTTAAGTATGTGACATGTATTTTTGAAATAAACTGTCAATTTTATACTATCAACATACACTTCGAGTCATATTAGGCTCACCATGTGTCATTTTATTGTGCGACTGATTCTTAAGCATCAAGAATTTTTTTTTTAATCATTTTCCTAAAAATTCAAGATAATATAAGTCAATTTCCTTGGTTTTATGTATGTGACTTCTTTTTTAAATTAAAATATTAATTTTTAATAATAAATATACACTTTGAGTAATACAAGTCACAACATATGTCATACTGATGCAAGATTGATTCCAATACATATATAAAGACTTAAGGAATAGTTTCATAATGTATCAAGTCGATCAGAGTTTTTTTATAAGTTTATTTTGAGTGATATGTGTTTTAATTAAGATTGCATTCTTATTTGGAAACATTCACATTGAGTCATATTAATCACATTATGTGTCCGATTAATGTGAAACTGATTCTTACATGTTAAAAATGATTTATCAATCATTATTGTAAAGTATCATAATAATTTGAGAGTGTTTTCTCAATTATCAATGTCGGACATATGTTTTTTTACTAAAATGAATTTTTTAAACTAAAAACACACATTTGAAGTCATACCAGTCACATCATGTATCAGATTAAGGTCTGAATAATTCCTACATGTCTCAAATGAATTATGGATCATTTAATTAATGAATTAAAATAATATGGATGTTTTTTCTAATTTATGAGTATTACAAGAATCTTTTTAACAAAAATGAAAATTTTAAACAAAACTCAAACATTTCGAGTCATACTGGCCACGTTGTGTATATGATTTAGGTCAGGCTGATTCTTATGTGGCCTAAATAACTTATGGATCATTTTTATAATGTATTAAAACTATTAAATTCATTTTGTTGGATTTTAGTATCTCACTCCTCTTTTTCACAAAAAAGACAATTTGAAATAGAAATACACACTCTGAGTTATACTGCTCAGGCTATGTGTAGGTTTAATATATAGTTGATTCCTATATAACAAAAATGAAATAGGAATAATAGTTTCAAATTATCAATACAATCCATGGGCTTTTTTATGGGTTTTAGTAAGTGAAACATTTTTTAATGAAACATTAATTTTTAAATTGAAAACACACACTTTCGGTTATGCCTGTAACATAGTGTGTCAAATTGAAGTATGTGTAATTCCTACATATAAGAAATGGATTATAGATTTTTTTTCAAAAATATCAACAAAGTATGAGAATGTTTACTTTATTTGTAATGAGTGACACACATTTAAACTAAAATATCAATTTTAAACTGTAGAAACATAATTCTAGTCATATTGGTTACACTGTCTATCATACTGAGCTACAGATGATTCTTAAATGTTAAAAATGTCTTGTTTACTATTTTCATAAATTATCAAAACAATTTTATGTTCTTTTTGTACATTTGAGTATGTCACACAACATTTTAAACAAAATATAAATTTAAAACTAAAAGAACATTTCATGTCATATCTGTCACACTTTGTATCATATTGAGGTCTATATGATTATTACATGTAAAAAATGGCATATGGGTTATTTTCATAATATATCAAAGAAATGTTAATGTGGTTTCATGGTTTTGGGTATTCACAAATATTTTGAATCAAAATGAAAATTTTAAATAAAAGCATATACATTGAGTCAAACTGATCACATTGTGTATTAAATTATAGGGTGTTTGAATATTACATGTCATGACTAAATTAACTATTATTTTACTAAAGTTTCAAGACATTATGAGTGTGTTTTTAGGTTTTTAGTTAGTGGAACGCATTTTTAACTAAAATATCTTTTTCAAATTTAAAACACACACTTTCTATTATATCAGTAACATCATGTGTTAGATTCACATGAGATTGATTTCCACATATCACAAATGATTTATGTATCATTTCCTAATGTATTAAGGCAATATGAGCATTTTTATTGGTTGTTAGTGAGTGAAACAAGTTTTTAGCTAAAATGTCAATTTTAAATTTAAAAACACACATCTTGAGTCATATCGGTCACGCCATGTATCATATTGAGGTATAGTTGATTCATATACTTCAAAATGACATATAGATATTTTTCCTAAAGTATCAAAACAATATGAATGCATTTAATAATTTTTTATTTTTTCATATATCTTTTTAACTAAATTGTAATTTTAAAAAAGAAACAGAAATTTTGTGTCATACGTTTCATATCATGCATCATATTGATATGTGGTCAATACTAAAACATCAAAAATTAAATAATGTTTTTTCCCTAAAGTATTTATAAAATAAATGTGAATTTTATAATTTTTCATTGATTCATACTTTTTTAACTAAAATGTAAATTTTAAACTAAAAACACTCTTTTCGATTTATACCATCCAGACCCTATGTCTGACTGAGGTACAAATAATTCTTATATGTCACAAATGACTTAAGGATCATTACCCTAAAATATAAAATAAATTTAAAATTTTTTGCTCATTTTTTGTTATTCCAAGTATCTTTTTAAAACAAATATATTTTTTAAACCAAACCGACATATTTTTCATCATACGGATCACATCTTGTATCATGTTGAGGTGAGGCTAATTTCAACACATCCCAAATGAATTATGGATTCTTTCCATAAATTTTAAAAATAATCTGATTTTGTTTCATAAATATTTAGTATGTTACATGTATTCTATAATAAAATGTCAATTTCAAATAGAAACTTGCACATCGAGTCATACCGGTCACACCATGTGTCATATTAACATAAAATTTACTCCTACACGTCAAAAATGACATAACGATAGTTCTTACTAAAGTATCGATACAATATGTGGGTTTTTCCAGGTTTTCATTAAGTGGAACACTTTTTTAACTAAGATGTCAATTTTTAATTGAGAACATATACTTTGAGACATACTTGTCAAATTTTGTGTGATATTTATGTACTGATGATTCATAGACATCAAAAATGACTTACGAGTAATTTTTTTAATGTATCAAGATAATATGAGAATATTTTCATTGTTTTCAATAATAGACGCATGTTTGTAAATAAAATATGAATTTTAAACTGAAAACATAAAATTTGATTCATTATTAAACTAAAAACACACAATACTTAACAAAAATAGATCAAATAAATAAAAAATTGATTTATAATGAGAATTAATACTACATTAGTGAATTATTATATTTATATAAATTTTGGAACCAAGTATTCGACCCATTCATTTCAAAACAAATATTTTTACGCTTTTGAATAAGAGGAGTATCAAAATCCATAGTAGTAAATGAAAAATACAAATAAAAAAAGGAATAATAAACTTTTAAATTGAAATTTTAATTATCATCAGAAATAACTCTTACAAGATGTAGGTTTGTTGATTAAATATGAAATCATTCATAAATTTTTAGATTTATTAACCATATTCTTTACAATTAATTTTTCAAAATCATCAAAAAACATTGAAAAAAATATATAATTTATATTTATTTATGTTTTAATATTAAATTATTATTATATATTCCCTATTACTTATCTACATTTAGATGTTAATATGATTCATATTCTCATGGACCGTCATCATATGACGATTTTAAGGATATTTAAACACCTCCCTGTCAAAAAAATGAAAAAAATAAAAAATAATAATAATATGAAGTTCATTTCTAAATTTTGTATATAGTGTACTAAAAAATGGTAAACGTCATCATGTGTGGTCATTTTTTGTGAATACATGCATTGAATACACAAAACAAATCATTGGAGTATCCATATTTTTTGTAATGAGAAACCAATGCTTCCTAAAAAATGAAAAAGTAATGAAAGGGATAAAAATATATTTGATTTGACTAAATTGTTGAGTTTTACCCTTGCCTCATTGGTATTAAGAATATACTGTCATCTATATGTTTTTTTCAGTAAATATAGAAAGTCATTATACTATAATCAAAAAATCATATTCTTCCAATGATCGTTTATGGGTAGACGTAATGTGGGGACTAATGAGTCCAAATTTTCTTCATTAGGTTATCCTTCATATTATACTAATATATATTCATGTTGAAAATATAAATAGTATTTTACTAAAATTAACAAATTATCTCACCTACATTTACAACCGAGACATCTGGCCATTCATGCTTGAGGGGTTCATATACATTCTCAAGACCAAGAATGTCTTTAATGGCCTCTATATAATGTTGTACAATATGATAGATGTATACAGATTGGGATCAAATGAATATATCTTGTATGGAATAATTATGTAGACCCCGAAAAACGCGTCCCTAAAAGTTTCCAAATGCTTCCATACATGATCCAAGATCGTAGTCCATTTCACATTCTTCGATTTGGTAGGTCGTAGGGCCTGAACGGAGCTATAGATTAGGAGTTATGGACATTTGAAGTTTGGCTGGAAAACTGGTTCGCAAAGCCCATTCGCGAAGCTGCATCCGCGATTGCAGAGCGCCCCCACGAAGCACAGGAGGCGGGATGCTCTGCGAACGAATTTGACATTCGTGAACTCGCCGCGAAGCTCTGGAGGCAGTAACTCTCCGCGAATGAATTTGACATTCGCGAGCCCGTCGCGAAGCTCCGGAGGCGGTACCTCTCCGCGAACGAATTTGACGTTCGCGAGCACGCCGCGAAGCAACGGAGGCGGCGCGGGAGTTCTGCTTCGTGGCGCCTCTTTCCTATAAATACCCAGCTCACCCCCCTTCTCCAGACGGACGGCCACGACCACTTCTCCCCTTGGGCTACCGAGCGGAGCTCCGCATTGCGGCTCTGCGAAGACATGCTTCGTGAGAAGCTTCCTTCGTGTTGCTGCTCCGCGAGCCGAGGCTCCATGAGCCCATGCTCCATGATCCTATGCTCCGCGATGCTGCTCCGCGAGACCAAGCTTCGCGAGAGCCCTTTGCTCCGCGAGATTCCTTTTCTCCTCAAGAGGCCTTTGCTCCGCGAGAGCCCTTTGCTCCGCGAGACCCCTTTGCTCCGCGAGAGACCATTGCTCCGCGAGGCAATGCTCCGCAAAGCTACTTCGCGAAGACCTATCATTCGCGAGGATCCTACCTTGGCTACCACCACAAACCGCCTGAAATATGGAGAGTTGCACCGCGAAATTTTCCGGCCGAGACGACGGAATTTTCCATTGAACACTTATGCTCTCCCACCTTCAACCTATGGAATACCATGATTTGATACACTCCTCCACACACCATGAAATACCTTCAGATGATGTATTCCTCTTTGTTTGTTTCTTATGTCGTGAGTTGACGTTCTCGTCATCAATTCCCCGAGTACCTTGAGTCAAACCATTCCTCAGGAAACTCCCCCAAACCCAATCACATGGCTACTATGCCAGGTTGAACAAGAAAGGGCCGCCCTTGCGTAAGTTCCAACACCATCCATTCTTGGCACCTTTTGCCTAACAGTCCTCTCTACATGACTATAAACTGTAGTTCACCCTATGTCCCAGACATAAGATGCCTCTTGCCCTATACGAGAGATGCCTTATGCTCCTAGCATGAGATGCCAACAATCTTACCTACATGACACTAAACTATATTATTCTCCCTATGCTCCAATCATAGGATGCCCCTTCCTCAAAGCAAGAGATGCCTTATGCTCCCAGCATAAGATGCCAACAGTCCTATCTACATGATTATAAACTATAGTAATCCCTATCTAGAAAATGATAGGATGCCTCTTCCCCTATACGAGTGATGACATATGCTCCTAGCATGAGATGCCAATAGTCCTACCTACAAGACACTAAACCGTAGTAATCCCTGTGTTCCAAACATAGGATGCCTCTTGATCCAAATAAGAGATGCCTTATGCTCCATGCGTAAGATGCTCAATGCCATGACTACAGTGGCATGATTCCAACGCCCCTTGGCATTATCCCTCTTGTGCACCAGTGCATAGGTGAAGGCCTCAATTAATCCGTGAGTTGGGATACCCTCATGGCCAGACATGAGGAAGACATTACGGGCAGCTTCATACACAAGCCCCATTCACCATTGCCGCTCCATAGCGGCACCCGGGCAGCTTCCTTTCGTAATCCCCATTCACCATCGCCGCTCCATAGCGGCACCCGGGAAGCTTCCTTGCATAATCCCCATTCACCATTTCCGCTTCATAGCGGCACCCGGGAAGCTTCCCTGCGTAAGCCCCATTCACCATTGCCGCTCCATAGCGGCACCCGGGAAGCTTCCCTACGTAAGCCCCATTCACCATTGCTGCTCCATAGCGGCACCCGGGTAGCATCTTTGCATAAGCCCCATCCACTATTTTCACTACTTTTCAGCGGTAAGCTTTTAAAATCCCTATGCTGAGGTAAGTCGTTTACAACCCTATCCAGTGGTAAGCCGTTGTGATCCTATTCAGCAGTAAGCCATTGACATCCTCATCCAGCGGTAAGTCGTTGCAACCCCATTCAGCGGCAAGCCGTTGATATCCTCATCCAAATGTAAGCTGTTGTGATCCTACTCAGCGGTAAGCCGTTGACATCATCATCCAGTGGTAAGCCATTGTGATCCTATTCAGTAGTAAGCCGTTGACATCCTCATCCAGCGATAAGCCGTTGTGATCCTGTTCAGCGGTAAGCCGTTGACATCCTCATCCAGCGGTAAGCCGTTGTGATCCTATTCAGCGGTAAGCCATTGACATCCTCATCCAGTGGTAAGCCGTTGTGATCCTATTCAGGGGTAAGCCGTTGACATCCCAATCTAGCGGTAAGCCGTTGTGACCCCTTCCAGCGGTAATCCGTTGAAACCCCCAATCCCTGGTAAGCCATCATCAGGTGAACTATGCGGACTTTGATTCCCTACCATGGGGATATGTAGGAAGCCTCTTCAAGGATCAAGCCCAAAACTATCATCATCCTTTTCCTCGGGCCTCCATCCTGGAGTAAGTCCCAGCACCATGGGCCGCCTAACGCGTAAGCCCCTCTCCGCTTTTCACGGATGCACCCTTCACTGCGTGATCGTCAGGTCCCAGGTCCTTGTTGTCTCTTGTTTCCCACACCAAGCACGACTCACGTGGGCTTAGAGTTGGTATTGGCCATGACAATACCTCATCCCGCAAGACGTTAAACTGCATGCCATCGTCCATCATGATGTTAAACTGTATGCCCTTGTCCCGCATGACATTAAACTGCACACCCATTTAAACTACATGGTCTTTGATCCATGTCAAGGCATGGTACATATGAAGCCTCCACGAGGTTCAAGCCCACCCGTCATCCAATTCACGTCGAGTTCTACCTTCGTCCAGCATGACGTTAAACTACATTCCAGTACGACGGCAAGCTGTTGTGACCATCCCGAACTATGAGGACTTTGATCCATGTCAAGGCATGGTACGTAGGAAGCCTCCCAGAGGTTCTATCCCATCTCCCATCAGACCAAGATCCCTCATTTACGTCGGTTCTCTAACACCCACCTCCATTTCGAACTACGGGGACTTTGATCCATGTCAAGGCATGGTACGTAGGAAGCCTCCAAGAGGTTCAACCCATCTCTCATCGTTCATTCACGTTAGGGTTCACTCTCGTCCAGCATGACGTTAAACTGTATCCCAGTCCGACGGCAAGCTGTTGTGACCAATTCGAACTACATGGTCTTTGATCCATGTCAAGGCATGGCACATAGGAAGCGTTCACGAGGTTCAAGACCACCACTAGTGGACCCATGGGTCTACTTTCACATCTGTTCACCGATGAAACCCTTTTAACTATGAGGTCTTTGATCCATGTCACGGTATGGTACGTAGGAAGCCTCCCCGAGGTTCAAACCCATCTCTCATTGGACCAAGGTCCACCTTCACGTCGGTTCGCTGATGAGTCCCATCATTTGAACTATGAGGTCTTTGATCCATGTCAAGGCATGGTATGTAGGAAGACTTCTAGAGGGTCAAGCCCACCACCCATCAGACCAAGGTCCACCTTCACATCGGTTCGCCAACAAAGCCTCTCTGAACTATGTGGTCTTTGATCCAGTCACGACATTGTACGTAGGAAGCCTCTCGGACGTTCAAGCCCACCACCATTAGATCAAGGTCCACCTTCACGTTGGTTCGTTGATGATTCTCATCGGATCAAGGTCCACCTTCACGTCGGTTCGCTGACGATGATCATCGGACCAAGGTCCACCTTCACGTCGGTTCGCTGATGACATCCATCGGGCCAAGGTCCACCTTCACGTCGGTTCACTGGCACCATCCTGAACTACGCAGACTTTGATTCCCTACCACGTGGATATGTAGGAAGCCACTTCATGGCTCAAGCCCAGCATCACTGTCGCCCCCTCGATGGTCCTATTTCATTCCCCCTCCACTTCATCCATCAATCCATCACCCATCCTGATTCTCACCCGGGCCGCCACATCCTGGTGGGATCATGCCATCCACCTCCTCACTGCTCCTAGAGGCGCATGGGCCGCTTTCCACGTGTAGGACCCATCATATCTCTAGGTCGTTGTCCTCTGTGTACACCCCAATTCATCACCCTTTTCCCCTCTAGGGAGTGCACCACCTTGGATCCGTCCTCATTGGGTGTTCTAATCCATACATCTTCTAGATGTTCTACCTTTGGGATATACCAATCTAATCCGTCTCTATGGGACGTTCTGATCACCCTCATTCCGTCTCCGAAAGACGTTAAACTCGCGGCTTACCTCGTGATAAACATGAGATGCCTGAGGAAAACCTAGGATGACACGCCTTTGGCGTAACCGTCCCCTCTAGACGTTAAACTCGCAGCCTACATCATGATTAATATGAGATGCCAGAGGAAATCCTCGAAAGACATGACTTTGGTGTAACCGTCTCTGCTAGACGTTAATCTTGCAACATACCATGTGTTAAACACAGGAAGATGAGGAAACCCTCAGATACATTCCTCGGGTTCTTCACCCTTGAGATGCCCTCTTATGATGAAGAATACAGGTTCCCCTATGTCTACGCACCCAGAGATGCCCGGACATGCCTGATGTTGCCGTCTACTCCGACCGAAAGTTGCTACCATGTCAAGACCCCATGGAATGTCTTGACAGATGTAGTGTAATTAACCGACGTCCATGAATATATGGCACCAGGAATGAGATTCATGAACAACATATTAAATCTATGAGGGAGACCCGGACTAGGTGATGAGTTCTGAGGAGGAATTCACGGAAGGAAGAACCGACATCCCATCATCCCGTTTCGATCAAGGAGCAGACGTATCTGAACAAGGAACGAATGCCACCCACCTTTGGAAAGCGGGAATGCGGGGAAACAGCTGCGCGTCCTCCACAGACGGATGCGCGCGCCCCGACGAAAGCGTCGGAAACAGAAATGGTGAACCCGACGTGAATATCTTCTCCTTCAATAGCAAGTAGACCGAATGTGTCGGGAAAATTGAGGCATCACCCATGTGAATCCCCTCTCCATTATATGTGAGAGGATGAGTAACATTCAGTGTTTGAATACTATGGTCCATAGGCTCCTCGCCGACTCCGCCGCCTCAAGAGGCCGCGTAGGTGGCTCCGCCACCCGACTCCATCGGCTCCTCGCCGACTCCACCGCCTCAAGAGGCCGCGCAGGAGGCATCCGCCACCCATCTCCATCGGCTCTTCACCGACTCTGCCACCTCAAGAGGCCGAGCAGGTGGAATCTTCCACCTGTCTCCATCGGCTCCTCGCCGACGCTGCCACCTCAAGAGGCCGCGCAGGTGGCTCCGCCACCCGACTCCATCGGCTCCTCGCCGACTCCGCCGCCTCAAGAGGCCGCGCAGGTGGCTCCGCCACCCGACTCCATCAGCTCCTCGCCGACTCCACCGGCTCAGGAGGCTACCCAGGTGGCATCCGCCACCCATCTTCATCAGCTCCTCGCCGACCCCGCTGCCTCAGGATGTCGCGCAGGTGGCTCCGCCACCCGAAACCATCGGCTCCTTGCCGACTCCGCCGCCTCAAGAGGCCGCGCAGGTGGCTCCGCCTCCTGACTCCATCGGCTCCTCGCCGACTCCACCGGCTCAAGAGGCCACGTAGGTGGCTCCGCCACCTGACTCCATCGGTTCCTCGCCGACTCTATTGCCTCAAGAGGCCGCGGAGGTGGCATCTGCCACCCATCTCGATCGGCTCCTCGCCGACTCCGCCGCCTCAAGAGGCCGCGCAGGTGGCATCCGCCACTCGTCTCCATTAGCTCCTCGCCGACTCTGCCGCCTCAAGAGGCTGCGTAGGTGGCTCCGCCACCCAACTCCATCAGCTCCTCACCGACTCCCGCCGCCTCATGAGGCCGCGTAAGTGGCATCACCACCCATCTACGTCGGCTCCCCGCCGACTCCGCCGCCTCAAGAGGCCGCGCAGGTAGCTCCGCCACCCAACTCCATCGGCTCCTCGCCGACTCTGCCGCCTCAAGAGGCCGCGCAGGTGGCTACGCCACCCATCACCATCGGCTCCTCGCCGACTCTGCCGCCTCAAGAGGCCGCGCAGGTGGCTCCGCCACCCATCTCCATCGGCTCCTTGCCGAGTCCGCCGCCTCAAGAGGCCACGCACGTGGCATACGCCACCCATCTCCATGGACTCTTCGCCGACTCCGCCGCCTCAAAAGGCCACGCAGGTGGCTCCGCCACCCATATCCATCGGCTCCTTGCCGACTCCGCCGCCTCAAGAGGCCGCACAGGTGGCATCCTCCACCCATCTCCATCGGCTCCTCACCGACTCCTCCGCCTCAAGAGGCCGCACATGTGGCATCCGCCACCCATCTCCATCGGCTCCTCACCGAGTCTGACGCCTCAAGAGGCCACGCAGGTGGCTCCTCCAGCCATCTCCATTGGCTTCTCGCTGACTCCGCCGCCTCAAGAGGCCACGTAGGTGGCTCCGCCACCCATCTCCATCGGCTCCTCGCCGACTCCACCGTCTCAAGAGGCCTCCCAGGTGGCATCCGCCACCCATCTCCATCGGCTCCTCGCCTACTCCACCGCCTCAAGAGGCCACGCAGGTGGCTCCGCCACCCGACTCCATCGGCTCCTCGCCGACTCCGCCGCCTCAAGAGGCCACGCAGGTGGCTCCGCCACCCGACTCCATTGGCTCCTCGCCGACTCCGCCGCCTCAAGAGGCCATGTAGGTGGCTCAGCCAGCCGACTCCATCGGCTCCTCGCCTACTCCGCCGGCTCAAGAGGTCGCTCAGGTGGCTCTGCCACCCGACTCCATCGGCTCCTCGCCGACTCCGCCGCCTCAAGAGGCCGTGCAGGTGGCTCCCCCACCCGACTCCATCGTCTCCTCGCCAACTCCACTACCCCAAGAGGCCGTGTAGGTGGCTCCGCCACCGGAATCCATCGGCTCCTCGCCGACTCTGCCAACTCAAGAGGCCGCACAGGTGGATCCGCCACCCGACTCCATTGGCTCCATGTCGACTCCGCAATCTCAAGAGGCCACGCAGGTGGCATCCTCCACCTATCTCCATTGGCTCCTCGCCAACTCCGCCGCCTCAAGAGGACGCGCAGGTGGCTCCACCACCCGACTCCATCGGCTCCTCGCCGACTCCACCGCCTCAAGAGGCCGCACAGGTGGCATCCGCCACCCATCTCCTTCAGCTCCTCGCTGACTCTGCCGCCTCAAGAGGCCGCGCAGGTGGCTCCGCCACCCGACTCCATCGGCTCCTCGCCGACTCTGCCGCCTTAAGAGGACACGCAGGTGGCTCCACCACCCGACTCCAACGGCTCCTCGCCGACTTCGCCGCCTCAAGATGTCGCGCAGGTGGCTCTGCCACACATCTCCATCGGCTCCTCGCCCACTCCGCCGCCTCAAGAGGCCGCGCAGGTGGCATCCGCCACCCATCTCCATCAGCTCATCGCCGACTCTGCCGCCTCAAGAGGCCGCGCAGGTGGCATCCGCCACCCATCTCCATCGGCTCCTCGCCGACTGTGCCACCTCAAGAGGCCGCACAGGTGGCTCCGCACCCGACTCCATCAGCTCCTCGTCGACTCCGCCGCCTCAAGAGGTCGCAAAGGTGGATCTGCCACCCGACTCCATCGACTCCTCTCCCACTCCGCCGGCTCAAGAGGCCACCCAGGTGGCATCCGCCACCCATCTCCATCAGCTCCTCGCTGACTCCGCCGCCTCAAGAGGCCGCGCAGGTGGCTCCTCCACCCGACTCCATCGGCTCCTCGCCGACTCCGCCGCCTCAAGAGGCCGCACAGGTGGCTCCGCCAACCGACTCCATCGGCTCCTCGCCAACTCTGCCGGCTCAAGAGGCCGCGCAGGTGGCTCCACCACCCAAATCCATCGGCTCCATGCCAACTCTGCCGCCTCAAGAGGCCACGCAGGTGGCATCCGCCACCCATCTCCATCGGCTCCTCGCCAACTCTGCCGCCTCAAGAGGCCGCGCAGATGGCTCCACCTTCCGACTCCATCGGCTCCTCGCCGACTCCGCCGCCTCAAGAGGTCATGTAGGTGGCTCCGCCACCCGACTCCATCGGCTCCTCGCCGACTCCTCCAGCTCAAGAGGCCGCGCAGGTGGCTCCGCCACTCGGCCCCATCGGCTCCTCGCCGGCTCTGCCGCCTCAAGATGTCGCGCAGGTGGCATCCGCCACCCATCTCCATCGGCTCCTCGCCGACTCCGCCGCCTCAAGAGGCCTCGCAGGTGGCTCCACCACCTGACTCCATCGGCTCCTCACCGACTCCGCTACCTCATGAGGCCGCACAGGTGGCATCCGCCACCCATCTCCTTCGGCTCCTCGCCGGCTCCACCGCCTCAAGAGGTCGCGCAGGTGGCTCCGCCACCCAACTCCATCGGCTCCTCACCGAATCTGCCACCTCATGAGGCCGTGAAGGGGGAATCCTCCCCCAACTCTATCGGAACTTTGTCGACCCCGTTCTGTTTTCACTGGGAATTATGGAGGTGCTCCTAATATGCCACCGTTTGGCACGAAGGGTTCCCTGACTTCCGGGCTCAATCGCCCCATCGTACCGACGTCTAGGCTTCCAGGTCTTCCGGGCCCCATCGCCCCGTCATACCGATGTCGAGGCTTCCACGCCTTCCGGTCTCCCTCGCCCCGCCGTACTGATGTCCAGGCTTCCACGCCTTCCCGGCTCCCTCACCCCGTCGTACCGACGTCCAGGCTTCCACGCCTTCCGGGCTCCCTTGCCTCATCGTACCAACGTTCCAGGCTTCCATGCCTTCTGGGCCCTGTCACCCTCATCGTGCCGATGTTCCAGGCTTCCATACCTTCCGGGCCCTGCTGCCCTCGTCATGCCGACGTCAAGGCTTCCACGCCTTCCGGGCTCCATCTCCCCATCGTACCGACGTCCAGGCTTCCACGCCTTCTGGGCTCCATCGCCCCATCGTACTGACGTTCAGGCTTCCACGCCTTCCAGGCTCCCTCGCCCCATCGTACCAATGTTCCAGGCTTCCACGCCTTTCGGGCCCTGTTGCCCTCGTCGAGCCGACATCCAGGCTTCCACGCCTTCCGGGCTCCATCGCCCCGTCGTACCGACGTTCCAAGCTTCCACGCCTTCTGGGCTCCATCGCCCCGTCGTACCGACGTTCCAGGCTTCCACGCCTTCCGGGCCCTTTCTCCCTCATCGTGCCATCGTTACAGGCTTCCACACCTTCCGGGCCCTGTCGCCCTCGTCGTGCCGACGTCCAGGATTCCACGCCTTCCGGGATCCATCGCCCCGTCGTACCGACATTCCATGCTTCCACGCCTTCCGGGCTCCATCGCCCTGTCGTACCAACGTTCCAAGTTTCCGCGCCTTCCGGGATCCATCTCCCCATCATGCCGACGTCTATGCTTCCACGCCTTCCGGTCCCGTCACCCCCGTCGTATGGACGTTCCGGTTTTCGATGAATTTCGGGCTCCATCGCCCCGTCATTCCAACGTTTTTGACTTCATATCCACTACAGATCGAGGTAATGTAGTCATCCCTACTCTCCTTGTGACACTCTGTGTCATCCCAAACCACTAGAATGGGGTAGAAATGACCATTCCTCTACTAAAAAAATTCATGTGGTTTCACATCCCAGTTGCATGACGTTAAACTGTGTGAAAACCATGTTCTAGTTGCACGACAATAAACGTAAAACTGCACACAATCATCATGCATGATGTAAAACTGTTCATCTTCATCCTTCATGACGTTAAACTGATCATTATCGTCCTGCATGACATTAAACTGCACAATATTCTTTCATGACGTAAAACTGTTCATCTTCATCTATCATGACGTTGAACTGATCATTTTCATCCTGCATGACATTAAACTACGCAATCGTCCTGCATGATGTAAAACTGTTCATCTTCGTCCATCATGATGTTAAACAGATCATTATCGTCCTGCACGACATTAAACTTCATCATCGTCCTGCATGACGTTAAATAGATCATTATCGTCCTGCACGACATTAAACTGCATCTTCGTCCTGCAGGACGTTAAACTGTTAAACTTCATCCATCATGACGTTAAACTGATCATTATCATCCTGCTTGACATTAAAATGCACAATCGTCCTGCATGATGTAAAACTATTCATCTTCGTCCGTCATGAGGTTAAACTGCACATTATCGTTCAACAAGAATTTAAACTACACCTTGGTCCCGCACGACCTTAAACTGTATGGTCCCGCACGACCTTAAACTGTATGGTCCTACACGACCTTAAACTGTACGGTCCCACATGACCCTAAACTACACGTTAGGGTCCTTCATGACCTTAAACTGCATCTTCGTCCGTCATGACGTTAAACTGCACATTATCGTCCAACAAGACTTTAAACTGCACCTTGGTCCCGCACGACCTTAAACTGTATGGTTATGGTCCCGCATGACCTTAAACTGTATGGTCCCGCACGACCTTAAACCGCATGTTATGGTCCAACATGACCTTAAACTTTAGGGTCCTGCATGACCATAAATTGCATCTTCATCCATCATGACGTTAAACTGCACATTATCGTCCAACAAGAATATAAACGACACCTTGGTCCAGCATGCCCTTAAAATATATGGTTATGGTCCTGCATGACCTTAAACTGTATTGTCCCTCATGACCTTAATCTTCACGTTATGGTCCAATACGAACTTAAACTGTAAGGTCCTGCACGACCTTAAACTGCATCTTCGTCCTGCAAGACGATAAACTGCAAAATGGTCCGAGCTCTATGACCTTAAACTATGATCTCCCCCCGTCCTTACTGCAAGACGTTAAACTGCAAGCCAGTCAAGCCTTCCTGACCGAGGCTCAGCCTTAGGCCCCTTGGCCTCCTCGGGCCCATGGCCCCCGTCTTACTACAAGACGTTAAACTGCAATCCAGTCAGGCCATCCTGACCGAGGCTCAGCCTCAGGCCCCTTGGCCTCCTCGGGCCCACGGCCCCCGTCTTCCTCGACTTACCCTCTTTTGGGATTGCATGGTATTGTGTGGGACTACGACCTCATTCATTTCGGATTACTTTCCGTACCTTACATATCCCCGCATGAGATGCATCCTCGTCCCACATGACGTTAAACTGCATCTCAAGAACTACGTGTGGCTTGATTCCCATCTTGATGGGATATGTAGGAACGCTCGGACGCCTCGTCTTGAGCCCAGCCCCAAGCTTTTCTCTTCCACTATCCCCCCAAGGAATAGTTTCCTTGGAGGATATTTGTGTAGCGGGGGGGGGGGGGGGTATGCTTTCTTAGCCCTGCTCCTACAACCCCACTCACACAAGGATTGTAAGGTTCGCACCATGTGCCCATTCCCATTCTTCTATCCCCCCACGTCCTCACCGCATGATGCTAAACTGCATGGCCTTTAAGAACTACGTTTGTCTTGATTCCCATCCTAATGGGATATGAAGGAATGCCCGGGCATTTCGTCCGTTGGCCCAGCCCGAAAGCCAAAATCTTCCCCTCAGGTCAAGACATATGGCAGGGTGCACACTTTTGCCCCAACTCACGTCAATCAAGCCTCGACCCGGCTGCACATCCCCCCTAGAGATGTTTTCCTATTTCGTGGATGGATACAGCTATGCTTCACCCACTCCTTGACTGGGATTCCATCATTTTTGCATACCCGGAGGGACCCCCAAGAACGGCCTGGATGCTACGCCCAAGGGCTCTCCTACAGATACGGGGCAACGCCTCCGAGGGTTTTCAAGCAACATGCCGATACAAGTCCTGCGTTGCGAATTTGGTCAATGGTCGGCTCTCATTTGTTGCTCCCATATCAGATCACCATAGGAACGCTGTGTTTCGAACATGGTCAATAGTGTCCTGGATCTTCGGGTCCACCCCGAGATATCCCAAACATCGAGTTCAGTGATTTGTTTCACCCCATCCCGAATTGAAAAACTTCCCCCCGGGTGGTGCTAGCGGTTGAGCCCATGACCCCGATTCCCCTATAAGGGGTGTACGGTGTGGTGTGGGACTATGTCCTCATTCATGTCGGGATCATGTACCATCTTGTATGCCTTCCCATACAAGGGCCAGCCTCAGGCCCCTAGGCATCCTCGGGTCCCCGACCCCGTCCTCATGTAAGACATTAAACTGCAGACCCGTCGGGCCTTCCTGACTGATGCCTGACCTTAGACCCCTTGGCCTTCTCAGGCCCCTCCGCCCAACCTCTTACCTAGGGTATACGGTGTGGTTTGGGACTATGTCCTCATTTACGTAGGGATCATGTACCGTGTTGTACGCCTTCCCTTACGAGGCACAGCCTCAGGCCCCTTGGCCTCCTCGGGTCCCCGACCCTCGTCCTCACTACAGGACGTTAAACTGCAAGCAGGTTAGGCCTTCCTGACCAATGCCTAACCATCAGGCCCCTTGTCTTTTTTGGGCCCCGGCCCAGGTCCTCTCTTATAGGAGTGTATGGTGTGGCGTGAGGTTATTTTCTCATTCACGTCGGTTTATTCGCCGTATAGTACAAATCCCTTGTTTGGGGGTATATTACTCCCCTCCTCGTCCTATATGACGTTAAACTACATCTAGAGAACTACGTTCGGCTTGATTCCCATCCTCATGGGATATGTAGGACCACCCGAATGTCTAGGATTCAGGTCCAGCCCCATCTCTCGGGAATCTTCATCCCATCTTGGCCCCCTGGCCTACCCTTCCTCCATGAGAGGATTATATGGTGTGGTGTGGGATTATGTCCTCATTCACGTCGGTCTCATAATGACCACGCCATGTACCTCTCCCTACTGAGATGTTTCGTCGATCCCTTTTCGGCGGTTCACCAATGTGCCTAAGAGTACTCTAGTTTATTACCTGGAATGCCAAGATTTACTCGGATACGTCCGCACCCGCTTTACAGGCTTTGTGTATCCCTGCATCAGGGCTTCCATCATCTTTCACACCCGGAGGGACCTCCAAGAACGGCCTAGAAACTACGCCCAAGGGCTCTCCTACCGTTACGGGCCAACGCCCCTGAGGGTTTCGGACAACAAATCGATAAAATCCCGCGTTGCGAATATGGTCAGCGGTCAATGCTCGTTTGTTGTTCCCACCTCAGGCTAACGCGATATGGATGCTGCATTTCCACCATGGTTAACAGTTTTCCTCTCTCTCCATGCCAACCCATTAAGCACAAAATGTCGGGTACACAATTCACACCCTTCATCACATCATCGTGTCCAAGTAGAGTCTCAGAACTCTTAGTACTTTTCCTCCATGCATGTCTGCATGTTGGGGAAACAAGCCGTATCAAAGGTGTCCTTCGGGGCTCTCTACTAACTCCCCTCTGACGGATGCCCCAGGTATTGCGATTAGTATTCCCCCCTTGTTTCCCACATTGAGTTTAACTCACATGGGCTTAGGGATCGGGTTAACGTCTGCGCTAACTTGGGAGGTTGTTACCATTCATGGTCCAAACTCTAAGACCATAAACTAAGATCCATCTGGAACTATGTTCAACTTGATTCTCATCCCCATGGGATACGTAGGACCACCCAGATGCCTTGTCTTAGGGTTTAGCCCATTTGGGGAGCCAGTCTCTGCCCCATGTTTCACCTCTTACCCTAATATAGGCCCCTCAGCCTAAGATCTCCGTCTCCGAGTGGCGTACAATGTGATGTGGGATCATGTCTCCATCAATTGTGTTTTATAACACTACGCATGTTACCCGCCTATCATCGTCCCTCCTACGTCTGCGCTGCATGACAATAAAATGCATGCTTGGTCCTATCATACGACCCTAAACTGTGACATTATCGTCCTGGACGCACGAAAAAAAACAGAACCGTATTGTGGTGACCTCGTGGTAGAGGACATCACGTTGGGTATTGGTCACGTGCCATGCCATTTGACAACTCCCATCATGGCTTGATCTTTGTGGCGACACCACGACCTACTACTCTAGGCATGTATCTTCACAAAAAAACCACTCACCTTAAAGGACAAATAATATTTATCAAATTCCACTTCATTTAGTGCAAGGGCCACGAATGCACTCCCCTTTTCCCCTTGCACTGGTAACTTACCATGTCACCTTTAAGAACTACGTGTGGCTTGATTCACATCCTCATGAGATACGTAGGAGCGCCCGACCACTTCCCCGAGGGCCCAGCCTAACTTTTGTGTTCGGTCCCTCAACTCAAGCATTTCCCCAGAGAACGCATGGTATGTAGGGCTTAGGTCCTTCTTCACGTCGGGTTTTGTTTCCATGTGTCCCCTGCTCCCTTTACCCATTTATGGTCTAAGGTCTATCAAGAACTACGTGAGGCTTTATTCTCATCCTTATGAGATACGTTGGAGCGCCCGGGCACTTCCCCACAGGCCCATCCTAACTTTTTCTTTCGGTCCCTTGACCAAAAACCTCTCCTAAGGAGGTCGTGCAGTGTGATATGGGATTACATCCTCATTCACGTCAGGTTGTTCACCGCACCGTACACACCCCCTATTCACATTCATTCCAGGTGTTTGAGTTACTCCACCATGTGCTTCTTATGTCACCTCCCATCCATGGTCCCAATTCTACGACCCTAAACTAAGATCTCCCTATGGGAAATGACTCTTCTCCCCCTATCTAATATGTCTCGTTGTCGTATTCAGATGTGTTTCGAAAAAGAGCCCGATGTTTGGGATTTTCATACGGACATTCCCCTCGTCCCATGACCAAGCTTCATGAGCTCGCTATTTGGATCCTCATCCTCTTCCACATCCAAAAGGACCCTTGGACGACATGGATACTAGGCTTAAGGGCTCTCCATGAATGATGGACCTAAGGGCCCTCTAATCGTTTTGGGCCAACGTCCCTACAGATATCTGACAACATTTGTGACATGGTCACGTGTTTCGAACATGGTCAATTGTCAACCCTCATTTGTTTGTCCCCATTCTAGGCTAACACGATATGGATACTGGTTTTCTGCCACGGTCAACAGTTATCCTCCATCGTCACGCCGCCATCATCGTGATCTAAATATCGAGCTCCATGATTCACACTTTTCCACTTCCTCATGTTCAAGTGGAATTCCATCATACTCGGCTCATTCTCTTCGCACATCTAGGTGTGCTAAATGATCGTGTTAGTGTCATTGGGCCTGTATTCACCGAGCGTCCCTTTTCCCTAACCTGCCCCTTTTTGTGTATGGAAATTCCCATGACTACTTCTTGTTTCCCACACCTAACACGACTCACGTGGGCTTAGTAGTTTTGGCGGGATGTGTACCAACACGACCGGGCTTCTCATCGTCCCGCATGCCGTTAAACTGTGCTTCCAGAACTATGTATGGCTTGATTCCCATCCTCATGGGGTATGTAGGAACGCCCGACCACTCTTCTTTAGGCCCATCCTAATCCTCACTCTTGGTCCCTTGACTTGAAGAGTTTCCTCTGGGGGTACGTGGTGTGATTTGGACTCCAAGTCCTCATTCACGTCGGTTTCATATCTACCGCACCACACGCTCCCTGGGATCTTCCCTTTTATTCCACGTCCTATCGTATGACGTTAAACTACAGGAGTCTATGTGTCCTCAACGCATGGGACTAAACTGCGGTTCTACCCTGAACAAGCTCAGGATGCCCCATGTTAATCATGGGATGCACCAGAACCTCTGCCAGAGAGGATTTCACCTGTCAGTGTTGGTCTATGACTACACTGTTCTTCCAGAACTACGAACGGCATGATTCCCCTCCTCATGGGATATGTAGAGACACCCAGGAATTTCACCTAGGGTCCATCCCCAGGAATCAAAAAATCATGTTCCATTCCATTTCCGGCCCTCTGGCCTAACCTCTCGGGGGGAACTATGCAGCTGCAATTTTTCCCTGAACAAGTTTAGGATGCCCCAAGATCCCATTGGGAAGCGACAGACCCCCTTGCCAGAGAGGCCCCGTTTTTAAGAAGGAATGATCCACGATCAAACCAATGCTCCCATATGGCGTAATCCCACCACGGTGGTGTAGTTACATGAGTGTTGAATTCTGTTCAGACAAACCATCACTCCATATTCCACGCTTTGTGTGCCCCTTATTCGGACCCTCGTCCCCTTTCATGTCTGAAGGGACCCCCCTGACGGCCTGGTCTCATGCCGCATCGGCTCACCTACCGTCCTGGGCTAATGTCCCGGAAGACTGGTCATGTTTGGAAGGACCCCCTAACAGTATGGATGCTTGACCTATGGTCTGCCTACTGTCCTGGGCCAACGTCCCGAAGGATTGATCGACAAAATTTGTGACATGGTCCCATGTTTAGAACATGGTCAACGGTCGACCCTCATTTGTTGTCCCCATTTCAGGCTAACATAGTAAGGATATCGTGTCTCCACCATGGTTAACGGTTGTCCCTTATTGTCACGCCATCTCTATAGTGTTCCGGATTTTGGGTATCGTGATTCACACATCCCACTTCCATCTGTTTGGATTGATTCTAACGCCCCTGGAGTTACCCCGCTCGTGCACTAGAGTAGGGTGGGAAAGGCAGGTCAGCTGTTCAGAGAGCCATGCTCTCCAGCCGTGACCCCTCTCTATTAGGATTCTCCCAAATGGTGATTGGTGTCCCATGTCGATCCCCTCATACCATCCGTTGTTTTACACTCTCGTACAAGATCTCATATTATCTCTTGTTTCCCGCATCGAGCATGGATCAAGCAGGCTTAGAGATTTAGTTGACTGTCTCCTTAATACGATCGAGATACAATGGACCCCAATGAATGCATTTTCCATAGTCGTTTCCTCAGAACGCGGTCCGCCTCACCCTCCTCATCCTCGTTGAACCCCGTTCTTAGGGGTTGCTTTTGTAGAACCCGGAAAACACGTCCCCAAAATTGTCCAAATGTTTCCATACATGATCCAATATCGTATTACTTTTCCCAAGATTCGATTTGGTAGGTCGTAGGGCCCGAACTGAGTTGCGGATTAGGAGTTATGGACATTTGAAGTTTGGCTGGAAAACTGGTTCGCAAAGCCCATTCGCGAAGCCGCATCCGCAATTACGGAGCGTCGCCCCGAAGCTCTGGAGGCGGGATTCTCCATGAACGAATTTGATGTTCGCAAACCCGCTACGATGATCCGGATGCGGTAACTCTCCGCGAACGAATTTGACGTTCGCGAGCCCGCCGTGAAGATCTGGAGTCGGTACCTCTCCGCGATCGAATTTGACGTTCCCGAGCGCGCCGCGAAGCACCGGAGGCAGTGCGGGATTTCTGCTTCGCGGTGCCTATAGCCTATAAATACCCAGCTCACCCCCTTATCCAGACGTACGACCATGAACACTTCGCCCGTTGGGCGTCCGAGCGGAGCTTCGCATTGTGGCTCCGCGAAGCCATGCTCCGCGAGCAGCTTCCTTCGCGTTGCTGGTCCGCGAGCCGAGGCTCCGTGAGCCCATGCTCCGTGAGACTATGCTCCGCGATGCTGCCCCGCGAGACCAATATTTGCGATAACCCTTTGCTCCGCAAGAGACCATTGCTCAGCGAGGCCATGCTCCGCGAAGCTACTTCGCGAAGACTTATCATTCTCGAGGATCCTACCTTCGCTACCACCACAGACCGCGTGAAAAATGGGGAGTCGCACCGCAAACTTTTCGGGCCGAGACATCAAGATTTTCCATTGCGCACTTATGTGCTCCCACCTTCACCCTATGGAATACCATGATTCGAGGCACTCCTCCACACACCATGAAATACCTTCAGATGATGCATTCCTCTTGGTTTGTTTCCAATGTTGTGAGTTGAAGTTCTCATGGTCAATTCCCTAAGTACCTTGAGTCGAACCATTCCTCAGGAAACTCCCCCAAACCCAATCACATGGCTCCTATGCCAGGTTGAACCAGAAAGGGCCGCCCTTGCGTAAGTCCCAACACCAACCATTTCTATGCACATTCTGCATAACAGTGCTCTCTACATGACTGTAAACTGTAGTTCACCCTATGTCCTAGACATAGGATGCCTCTTGCCCTATACGAGAGATGCCTTATGCTCCTAGCATGAGATCCCAACAGTCTTACCTACATGACTCTAAACTGTTGTATTCTCCCTATGCTCCAAACATAGGATGCCTCTTTCTCCAAGCACGAGATGCCTTATGCTCCCAGCATAAGATTCCAACAGTCCTATCTACATGACTATAAACTGTAGTACTCCCTATCTAGCAAATGATAGGATGCCTCTTTCCCTATACGAGAGATTCCATATTCACCTAGCATGAGATGCCAATAGTCCTACCTACAAGACTCAAAACTGTAGTAATCCCTATGTTCCAAACATAGGATGCCTCTTGCTCCAAATAAGAGATGCCTTATGCTCTAAGCGTAAGATGCTCAATGCCATGACTATAGTGGCATGATTCCAATGCCCCTTGGCATTATCCCTCTTGTGCACCAGTGCATAGGTGAAGGCCTCAATTCATCCGTGGGTTGGGATGCCCTCATGGCCAGACATGAGGAAGACATTATGGGAAGATTCTTGCATAATCCCCATTCACCATTTCCACTCCATAGCGGCACATGGAAGCTTCCTTTCGTAAGCCCCATTCACCATTTCCACTCCATAGCGGCACCCGGGCAGCTTCCCTGCATAGCCCCATTCACCATTGCCACTCCATAGCGGCACCCGGGCAGCTTCCCTGCGTAAGCCCCATTCACCATTGTTGCTCCACAGCGGCACCCGGGCAACTTCCATACGTAAGCCCCATTCACCATTGCCGCTCCATAGCAGCACCCGGGTAGCATCCTTGCTTAAGCCCCATCCACTATTGTCACTCCTTTTCAGCGGTAAGCTGTTAACATCTCTATGCAGCGGTAAGCTGTTGATAACCCTATCTAGCGGTAAGACGTTGTGATCCTATTCAGTGGTAAGACGTTGACATCCTCATCCAACGGTAAGTCGTTGCAACCCCATTCAGCGGCATGTCGTTGACATCCTCATCCAGTGGTAAGCCGTTGTGATCCTATTCAGTGGTAAGCCGTTGACATCCTCATCCAGTGGTAAGCCGTTGTGATCCTTTTCAGCGGTAAGTCGTTGACATCCTCATCCAGCTGTAAGACGATGTGATCCTATTCAGCGGTAAGCCGTTGACATCCTCATCCAGTGGTAAGCCATTGTGATCCTTTTCAGCGGTAAGACGTTGACATCCTCATCCAGCGGTAAGCCGTTGTGATCCTATTCAGTGGTATGTCGTTGGCATCCTAATCCAGCGGTAAGCCGTTGTGACCCCTTCCATCGGTAAGCCGTTGAAACCCCCAATCCACGGTAAGCCGTCATCAGGAGAACTACGTGGACTTTGATTCCCTGCCACGGGGATACGTAGGAAGCCTCTTCAAGGCTCAAGCCCAAAACTATCATCATCCTTTTCCTCGGGCCTCCATACTGGATTAAGTCCCAGTACCATGGGCCGCCTAACACGTAAGCCCCTCTCCTCTTCTCACCGATGCACCCTTCGCGGCATGATCGTCAGGTCCTTGCTGTCTCTTGTTTCTCACACCGAGAACGACTCACGTGGGCTTAGAGTTGGCATTGGCCATGACAATACCTTGTCCAGTATGACGTTAAACTGCATGCCATCGTCCAGCATGACGTTAAACTGTATTCCCTTGTCCCGCATGACATTAAAATGCACACCCATTTGAACTACGAGGTCTTTGATCCATGTCAAGACATGGTACATAGAAAGCCTCCACGAGGTTCAAGCCCACCTGTCATCCAATTGACGTCGAGTTTTACCTTCGTCCAGCATGACGTTAAACTCCATTCCAGTCCGATGGCAAGCTGTTGTGACCATCCCGAACAATGGGGACTTTGATCCATGTCAAGGCATGGTACGTAGGAAGCCTCCCAGAGGTTCAAGCCCATCTCCCATTGGACCAAGGTCCCTCATTTACGTCGGTTCGCCGACACCCACCGCCATTCCGAACTATGGGGACTTTGATCCATGTCAAGGCATGGTATGTAGGAAGCCTCCACGAGGTTCAATCCCATCGCTCGTCATTCATTCACGTCAGGGTTCACTCTCGTCCAACATGAAGTTAAACTGTATCCCAGTCCGATAGCAAGCCGTTGTGACCAATCCGAACTACGAGGTCGTTGATCCATGTCAAGGCATGGTACGTAGGAAGACTTCACGAGGTTCAAGACCACCACTAGTGGTCCCATGGGTCTACTTTCACGTCAGTTCACCAATGAAACCCTTTAAACTATGAGGTCTTTAATCCATGTCAAGGCATGGTACGTAGGAAGCCTCCTCGAGGTTCAAGCCCATCTCTCATTATACAATGGTCCACCTTCACGTCGATTCACTGACGAATCCCATCATTTGAACTACGAGGTCTTTGATCCATGTCATGGCATGGTAAGTAGGAAGCCTTCCAGAGGTTCAATCCCACCACCCATCGGACCAAGGTCCACCTTAACGTCGGTTCGCCGACAAAGCCCCTTTGAACTATGTGGTCTTTGATCCATGTCACGGCATGGTACATAGGAAGCCTCTCGGAGGTTCAAGCCCACCACCATTGGATCAAGGACCACCTTCACATCGGTTCGCTGACGAAGATCATCAGATCAAGGTCCACCTTCACATCGGTCCGCTGACGATGCTCATCGGACCAAGGTACACCTTCACATCGGTTCGCTGACGACATCCATCGGGCCAAAGTCCACCTTCACGTCGGTTCACCAGCACCATCCCAAACTATGCAGACTTTGATTCCCTACCACGGGGATACGTAGGAAGCCTCTTCAAGGATCCATCCCAACATCAATTTTGCCCCTACGATGGTCCCATTTCATTCCCTCTCCACATCATTCATCCATCCATTTCCCATCCTGATTCTCACCCGGGCCACCACATCCCGGTGGGATCATTCCATCCACCTCCTCGCTGCTCCTAGCGGCGCATGGGCCACTTTACACGTGTAATCCCCATCATATCTCCGGGTCGTTGTCCTCTGTGTACACCCCGATTCATCACCCTTTTCCCCTCTAGGGAGTGCACCACCTCGGATCTGTCCTCATTGGGCTTTCTGATCCATGCATCTTCTAGATGTTCTCCCTTTGGGATATACCAATCTGATCCGCCTCTATGGGACGTTCTGATCACCCTCATTCTGTCTCCACAAGACGTTAAAATCATGGCCTACATCGTGATAAACATGAGATGCCTGAGAAAACCCTCAGATGACACGCCTTTGGCATAACCATCTCCGCAAGACATTAAAATCACGACCTACCTCGTGATAAACATGAGATTCCCGAGGAAAACCTCGGAAGACACGCCTTTGGTGTAACCGTCTCTGCTAGAAATTAATCTTGCAACATACCATGTGTTAAACACGGGAAGCTGAGGAAAACCTCAGATACATGCCTCGGGTTCTGCACCCTTGAGATTCCCTCTTATGAGGAAGAATACAGGTTCTCCTATGTCTACACACCCAGTGATGCCCTAACATGCCTGATGTTGCCATCTACTATGACCGAAGGTTGCTACCATGTAAAGACCCCATGGAATGTCTTGACGGATGTATTGTAATTAACCGGAGTCCATGAAGATATGGCACCGAGAAGGAGATTCACGAACAACGTAATAAATCTATGAGGGATACCCGGACTAGGTGATGAGTTCTGAGGAGGAATCCACAGAAGGAAGAACCGACATCCCATCATCCCGTTTCGACCAAGGAGAAGACATACCTGAACAAGGATCGAATGTCTCCCGCCTTTGGAAAGCGGGAATGCAGGGCAACAGCTACACGTCCTCCACAGACGGATGCGTGCGCCCCAGCGAAAGCGTCGGAAAAAAATTACAATAGGGGTTGAATGTTAGTTTTAAAAAAACGCTTAAAAGTAATTAAACTAAATTAAATTCAACAACCATTCTATCTAAAAGAGTGGGTTTTAGGTTTGACCCTAATTACAATTATATTAATGTATCGTAAACAGTTTGGTATTGATAAAATTATAGTATGTGAAACAATATCACAACAGATTCAATATAAATAGAGTAAATAAATCATATTCATGGTAGATATAATTGTGTATGTTTACCTCAGATTCACAGAATGTTCGATTAGTATAACTGATTATATTTTTCATATTTAGTATCCTTATGAAAAACAAATAAAAATTATGTAGAGAATAAATAAATTGTTTATAATAAACAAGTAAATGAATAACAGTCAATAGAAGAATGAATTATATTTAAAAAATATATATATTAACCTTAATATTTAGGTATCCACAAACCTTGTCAAAATGTATCCCTTGTTTTACAATTATATGAAATTTATCTTTCCTATGTATGAAAATACCTTGATATGATGATCAACTTCTTTGTCTGCATATCACCAACATCCCTCAATCCAATGGATTGAAGACTGTCAAATTATCCCCATGTTCCCTCAATCAATACAATGATCGGTATCTCTATTTTCCTAGGGAAGGAATCCCTATATCATATTTACATAATCAGAACACACAAAACAATTAAAATGAAATTTATTAAGGAGACAACCTGGTAAGGTTTTCATAATAAGTACTCTATTTAAGGAATTTAAAGACACTAAGAAAAAGTTTTTCTTGCTTTTTAGACTTTAGAAAATTTTAGATGAAAATGTAATCATCAGATTCAAACTCTTAAAATGGCCAATTATTTAAAAGAAAATCCTTTAAACATTCATATTTTATCCAATGGTTATATTTTCTCCATGTTAATTGAAATTACTTGGATAGTTGTCACCTGAATGACTATATCATTATAGAAAGTTGTTGGAAAAAAATCCCTCAAGGTAACATTTGACGTATTTTTGGATTGATTGTGTTTGTTGACAAAGCAGGTTTCCATGGAGAATTGTCGAGTTCCCGAGATTTTGTTGACATTACATGTTTACAAAGAACTATGACAAAGGAAAGGATGATCTGGAGGCGGTACAAAAGAGCAGTACAAGGTGGCACCGTTTTCCAGTGTTTGCCAAATTTTTGGGGTCCAAAATTTGGAGTATGGTGAGCATCGCGAAACTAGGATTTCCATGAAGATCATAATTTAATATGGAAAAGGCATGAATTTCGTGAAGATAGGATGCATGGTTTGGAAATCGCGAAGACCAGAAGAATGGAGGCGGTGATGCTTCACGATTACATCAAGCTTCGCGAACGACAGAGGCTGAAGTGCATCGCGGCGAAGGCGTCAAAGAATGTTGGGCTTCGCGAGGGAGCTTCGCTGTGAAGTCGCGAAGGTATGTTGACAGTGATTCTTCGAGACTACGTCAAGCTTCGCGAACGGCAAATTTCCGTGGTGCTTCGCGATTTGGACAGAATTCCAGCGGAATCTTTGGAGCTTCGTGATTTGAGATGATGTGGCGTTGACTTCGCGCGGAAGGGACAAGGGTCGGTGGAATCGCCTATAAATAGAGGCCGACCCCCTTGGGAGAAGCAGAGAGAATTTTCAGAGAAAATCCATTGCTCTCAGTTCGCGGAGGTGGTTCGCGAAGGCAGTGTGCTTCGCGAAAGAGGAGCTTTGCGGCGACTATTGTAGCTCCACGAAAGTTGTGTGCTCCGCGCTGGCTCAGTGAGCCTCATGAGAGAAGTTGCATTGCAACGAGTTGAGCTTTTTGGGAGTTCTTCACGAGAGAGATTCACAAAAAAGAAGTAGCTTTGTGAAGGCTTGTTTGAGCTTTGCAAAATTGGGAGCTTCGCGAAGTAGGGTGCTTTGCGAAGGTACTTTCCAAAGGTAGTTTCCCAGTGGTCAGAGGAAAAGTTCTATTCATCAGTGGATGAAAGTTGGATTTCAACAGAGCATCTATCAACGGTTGAAGATGCATTATTTCATGCAAATGAAGAGACATACAGGTCTATAAACTGTGATTGGGTTCCCTTCTAGAGCAGTGAGCTTAGGAAGAGGAAGAAAGTGATCATCTCCACCGGCAGTGAGCCCGAGAGAGAGAAACAGGGAGTGACCCTTGGGAAAGCAGTGAGCTAACCATAAACCTTGTATAGGCAGTGAGCCTGGTCATAGAAGTGATCTAACCCGAACATTTTAATCCACAGCTAGTGAAGTTTAGTGGACTTGGTACTACCGGAAACCTGTCGGCGTATTCTCCTTGGACGTATCCCTTATCAGTGAACCAAGTAAAATTTCTGTGTCATGTGCTTGCTTTACTTTCTGTTTATATTGTGCAGCAGGAAAGAGAGAGAAGTGTGTTTTTCTTAACAGCGAAACAAGATCAGAACGGACTTTAATTTTTAATTAGACTTACCCTGATTCACCCCCCCTTAGGGTATTCAGCCTAGTGGACCTAACCAGTGGTATCAGAGGAAAAGGTTGACATTTGTTCTTATCTCAATGGAGGTCACTAATCATAGAGGGATTCCGAGCTTCGACAGATGTAATTTTCAGATATGGAAGAATAGAATGCAACACTATTTCCGATCTTTGGGAATGGATGTGTTTTCAGCAGCTATGCATGGTATCACAGCTGATATTACTAGTGGTGCATTATCAGAAGCTGAGCACAAAGAGTTGGATACTGATTCCAAAGCAATCAACGCCTTAGGGGTATCCCTCTCTAATCCCATATATACAAAGGTGGTGTCATGAAAAACGTCACATGCCATGTGGGAAAAGAGTTTGAATATTTTTGAAGGGGATACAATAGTCAGAGAGGGAAAGCTGCAAGTGTTGTCAAACAAGTATGAAGATCTCAGAATGACCCCGAATGAGTCTGTTGATGCATTCATTGACAGGGTAAATGTTGTGGTAGAAGACATACGGGGTCCTGGAGAAATTATCGAAGACATTAAAATCGTAAAGCGCATCTTGAGAAAGTGTCCACCTCGGTTCAATCCGAAAGTTTCTGTTTTGGAAGATAAAGATCCGAAAGAGCTGACATTGGATAACCTACACAGCACTGTTGTTGCATATGAAATGAGAAATGATGACAACGATGGTGTGGAAAAGGGTAAATCCAAAGAGGTGTCATTTAAGGCCATGAAGAGGCTCACTATTAAAGATTCTTAGGAGGAAGAAGAGTCAGATGAGGTGATGTCGTTCCTTTCTTCAAATCTGAAAAGAGGAAAAGGAAAGTTTAAAGGGAAACTTCCACTAGCATGTTTCCGATGCGGAAAGGTTGGTCATCTTGCTGCAAGATTCCCCAAAAAGTTTCAAGAAGAATGCTATGAAGATGAAGTTAAGATTCCCATGAAAAAATCTTCAGCCTATGTGAAAGGGAAGAAGCTGTTCAAGAGAAATTTCTTTAAGAAGAAGAATCTTCTTTCCCAAGAAATAGATAGTTCAGCTGAGTCTGAGGTTGAAGAAGTCGAAGAGATAGAAAACTGCAAATATCGTGGACAAAATGCGATGGTGGTTGTTTCCAGTATTGCTCTAGAAAAGAAAGAAACCGAAACTGATGAAGAAGAAGAAGAAATTGAAGGGAGAGTTGACATGGAAGCTGAATTAGAAGCAGCTCTTGAAGAGATAGATGTTTGGAGAGCAAAAACAAATAAAGCCAACAAGATAGTATGTGATGCCAAACTCTACATGCAACAACAAGAAGAAGAGAAGTCTGAGCTTGAGAAATAAATTGAATATCTTAAGTATTACAGGACAGAGCACACAGAAAAGTTTGATGAGAATAATCTCATGATTGAAGAGCAGAAAAGGGAGATTGATCGCTTGAGTCGAACAGTGAAAGATCACGTCAAGCGTATTGAAGAGCTTGAAGAGGAAGTTTTCGGTCTGCGGAGAAAAGTTAAAGAACAGGAAAAACCATTGAATCCCAACACATTCGTGGGAAATCAGGTCATTACGAAGACTGAAAAAAAAGAAAGAAGAGCCTAGTAGTTCAACAGGAAAGAAGCAGCAATTGAACTCAGAAGATAAGGCTGATTCATGACTTAATCAGAAACAAAAATCTGTGGCAGTTGAAGTTAGACCGCAAGAACCTGTCCCGAGATTGAAAGTGGATTTGAGCACAAAGCAGAATCAGAATACTCAGAGATCCAAAGGGGAAAATCGTAGTGATGAAGTAACATGAAGGAATACACCTTATATCAGGTGTTATTGTTTTGGAAATATGGTACATTCACAGTATGTGTGTTCCATAGCCAAAAGATATCGAAGGGAACAAGAACAGAGATGAAAGACAAACAGAGAATGGTTTTCCAGAACATTTTTTGAAGGACACTATTTTTGGTGCAGAGGATTTGGACACATGGCTAGGTACTACACTCCGACCATTCAGAAAAATGTGCCAAAGTAGAATCAAAATGTTCGCAAGCAGGAGATCAGTAAACTGACAAGTGAGTTAAAAGTTCAGAACAGATTTGCAGTTTTGCAAGATGAAGCCGGTCCATCATACTATGAGAAAGAACATAAGTCTAAATCCATTCCAAGTATGAAAGAAAAGGTATGGACCAGGAAGAAGAAAACTGAGAAGGCCGTAGTTGCTGAAATTTCCCTTAAAGCATCAGATCGTTCTGGTGTTTGGATCCTTGACAGTGGTTGCACATCCCACATGACGGTTAATAAGGATCTGGTTACAGGCATAAAATATGACAAAGAAGGAGTTGTCAAATTTGGAAATGAAGAAGGCCTGAAGATTGTTGGCTTAGGAAAAGCCAAGTTTGGGGGCAAAGAAATGAGACATGCTGATGTCTTGGTGGTAGAGGGTCTCAGACATAATTTTCTTAGCATCAGTCAACTATGCGACTCTGGGAACTCTATCCTATTTACCAAAAAGATGGGTATTGTTAAAGGAAAAGATTAAATAGTCATTCTTCAGGGAAAATGAAAAATGGGGAATCCTTACCTGGTAGGTGGGGAAGAAGATTCATGCCTTATATCCAGAGAAGAAGAAAATCAGATGTGGCATAAGCGACTTGGTCATCTATGTCAACCATCTATGGAAGATCTGATAAAGTGTGATGCTGCTAGAGACCTTCCCAAACTATCACGTGATCACACTCATACGTGTGATTCTTGTCAACAAGGGAAGATCATTAGGAAGACATACATTCCAAAGGAACAAAAATCAACTCGAGTGCTCGAATTGGTGCATGCTGGTGTATGTGGACCTATCTCACCATGAGCTATAGATGGGAAATGGTACTATGTTATTTTCATTGATGACTATAGAAGAATGGTCTGGGTATTCATCATTACCCTTAAGACATAGGTGTTCAGTTTCATAAAGCAGTATAGGAGGGAATCAGAAATGATGCTTGGGAAGAAAATTTTGATGTTTCATACTGATAACGGTACGGAATTTACAAACAGTTAGGTTGAAAACTATCTCGAAAAAACATGGGATAAGGAATCACGTTTCATCAGTAAGAACTCCCCAACAGAATGGAGTGGTTGAAAGGAGAAATTGGATCATCAACAAAATGGCCAGAACAATGCTTATCGATAAAGACCTACCAAAGAAATTTTGGAAGGAAGCAGTTTTGACATCGGTCTATGTTTCAAACAGGTCCTTGTTATGCCCGAAGTAAGGGAATACTCCATATGAACTGTGGTATGGAAAGAAGCCAACGTTGAAATACTTTCGAATATTTGGAAGTAACTGTTCCATTCTCAACAAAGAACATCATAGGTAGTTTTAGGCACGAGGAGATGAAGGGATATTCCTTGGCTATTTAGGGAAAATAAAAGCATATAAATGCTTCAACAAGAGGCTGGAAAAAATTGTTGAGAGAAATGATGTCACTATAGTCGAAAATGAACAGACTGCTCAACGACCCAGTGAACAATTTCGGGATGAAAGTGATGATGAGGTAAGCGACACAGGGAGAGTAGAAGTGGCAGAGGCTAACTCAAAAGAAGCTACTGCTGATGAACAAGAAAGTTTCATGTCTGTATCTGCAAGGAAGCCAAAGAGTCGAGCTGAAATTGATAGGGAAAATATCATTGGTGATCAGACAGCTCCAGTTCAAACTCAAAGAATTAAGTCATTACAACAGACATTGTTTTTATCTCAGGTGGAGCCGAAATGTTTTTTTGATGCAGCTGAAGATGAAAACTGGGTTCAGTATATGAACGAAGAACTTGATCAGATTGAGAAGAACCAGAAATGGGAGATTGTTTCGAGGCCAGCAGACAAGAATGTCATCCGGGCTAAATGGGTCTATCACATCAAGATGAATGAAGATGGCATAGTGATTCGGAACAAAGCACGTCTAGTGTGCAAGGGGTACTCCCAGATCGAGGGAATAGATGTTGATGAGACATTTACACCGGTTGTAAGGCTGGAGACAATAAGATTATTCCTAGCCATCGCAGTGCAAAGGAAGTTCAAAGTGTTCCAGATGGATGTCAAATCTGCATTCTTGAATGGTGTTCTAGAAGAGGATGTGTATATTGAGCATCCAGATGGTTTTCTCATTAATGAGGATGAGAACAAAGTTTGCAGGCTAAAGAAGGCGTTGTATGGGCTGAAACAAGCACCAAGGGCATGGTACTCAAGGCTTGATCAGTACTTGAAGAATCTTGGTTTCCAGAGTGGAGGAGTTGATTACAAACATTATTTCAGCAACGACAGTAGTCAAAGGATGATGGTGCTAGTGTATGTCGATGACATAATCTTTGGCGGATCAGATGAAGCTCAGTGAATAAAGTTTTCTGAATTCATGAAAAATGAGTTTGAAATGTCAATGATTGGAGAGCTAACGTTTTTCCTTGGTCTACAAGTGACACAAGGAATAAATGGAACTTTTATTTCTCAATCCAAATATGCCAAGGAGGTTTTAAGAAGGTTTGGAATGGATAATTACAAGGAGATGAAGACTCTGGTTGCCTCCCAGATGAAATTATCGAAAGATGCAGATGGGAAGGCAGTTAATATCATAGAATACAGGCAAATTATTGGAAGTTTGTTGTACATGACTGCAACAGGGCCTGATATTGTTTTCGCCACATGTCAAGCAGCGAGATATCATAGCAAACCCAAGGAGAGCCGCATGATTGCAGTAAAAAGAATACTTCGGTATATCAAGGGAACTGTGGACTTCGGCTTGACGTATAACACCAAATATCAGACAGAGTTATTGGGATATACTAATGCAGACTGGGCCGGATCAGCAGATGGTAGAAAATCAACATCTGGTGGTGCATTCTATCTTGGTGGATTGTGTATTTCTTGACTTAGCAAGAAGCAGGATTGCATCTCATTGAGCACTGCAGAAGCTGAGTATATTGCGGCCACTCAAGCATTCACACACTTATTATGGATGAAGCAGAAGCTTGAAGATATGGGAGTTGAAGTGAAGTCTCTGATCAGAATACAGTGTGATAACTCAAGTGCTATAAATCTCAGCAAAAATCTCGCCCATCACTCAACGACAAAGCACATTGAGATTAAGTATCATTTTATCAAGGAGAAGGATGAGCAGGGAATCGTGAAGTTGGAGTACGTGCCTACAGAGCTACAGGTTGCACACATTCTGACAAAGGCCTTAGCCAAGGATGCTTTTGAGAGGCATCGACTGGCTCTGGGAGTTCAGTCGATTCCCTTCACTTGAAAGAGTGTGGATGTGGACCCCCCCTCTCCCCAAGGTATGATGTGTTTTTCCCTGTTGTGATGATATGTGTTATCTACTATGTTATAGACTAAAAAGGAGTGTCCTTTGGGTTCGTTGACAAAGGGGGAGAAAATAGTGATTGTTAAAGGGGGAGACAGTGTGGAGATTTGATAAATCGTAATTGATACAGGGAGAAGCTGACAGGTGGAGCAGCCAGAATGTGGGAGCAATGAGAAAGGGGGAGAGTATTAAATCTGATGATGCTCGAAGTGATCGACCAAAGAATAGATATCACGACAGTTGAGGATCGTGATAAAAGTGGAACAGTGGTGTTGGAAGGGTGAGAGAAGGTTTCCAGCTATCACCAATTGAGAACAGTGTGGTTCAACAATTGGTATCAATTTAAGAATTGGTATCATGTTGGAATCGACAATTGGTGTTTGACATGAAGTGATTCATTGATGAAATTTTCATACTACTCATTTTTCTCACGCCAATCATTGCTCATGTGGGCTTAGAGTACGTGCTAAGTGAATCCTTGGACACTATCAGAATCGCAAGAGGCGAATGGTGGTAGCTGCAGGAAGAAGACACAGTGAGGTATCAAAGTGCAGAAAATCATTCTGAGCAGAGTTGTCAACAAACCCAAAGGGGGATATTGTTGGGCAAAAATCCCTCAAGGTAACATTGCAGTATTTTTGGGTTGATTGTGTTTGTTGAAAAAGCAGGTTTCCATAGAAAATTGTCGAGTTCCCGAGAAGTTGTTGACATTACATGTTGACAAAGAACTATGACAAAGGAAAGGACGATCTGGAGGCGGTACAAAAGAGCAGTACAAGGTGGTGCCGTTTTCCAGTGTTTGCCAAATTTTTGGGGTCCAAAATTTGGAGTATGGTGAGCATCGCGAAACTAGGATTTCCATGAAGAACATAATTTAATATGGAAAAGGCATGAATTTCGTGAAGATAGGATGCATGGTCTGGAAATCACGAAGACCAGAAGAATGGAGGCGGTGATGCTTCATGATTACATCAAGCTTCGCGAACGACAGAGGCTGAAGTGCATCGCGGTGAAGGCGCGAAAGAATGTTGGGCTTCACGAGGGAGCTTCGCTGCGAAGTCGCGAAGGTATGTTGATAGTGATTTTTCGCGACTACGTCAAGCTTCGCGAACGGAAAATTTCCGTGGTGCTTCGCGATTTGGACAGAATTCTGGCGGAATCTTTGGAGCTTCGTGATTTGAGATGACGTGGCATTGACTTCGCACGGAAGGGACAAGGTTCGGTGGAATCGCCTATAAATAGAGGTCGACCCCCTCGGTAGAAGCAGAGAGAATTTTCAGAGAAAATCTATTGCTCTTGGTTCGCGGAGGTTGTTCGCGAAGGCAGTGTGCTTTGCGAAAGAGGAGCTTAGCGGCGACCATTGTAGCTCCGAGAATGTTGTGTGCTCCGTGCTGGCTCAGTGAGCTTCACGAGAGAAGTTTCTTTGCAATGAGTTGAGCTTCACAGGAGTTCATCGCGAGAGTGATTCGCGAGAGAGCTTCGCGAAAAGGCAGGATCTTTGCGAAGGCTTGTTTGAGATTCGTGAAATTGGGAGCTTCGCGAAGTAGGGTTCTTTGCGAAGGTAATTTCCAAAGGTAGATGCCCAGTGGTCAGAGGAAAAGTGCTATTCATCAGTGGATGAATGTTGGAATTCAATAGAGCATCTATCAACAGTTTAAGATGCATTATTTCATGAAAATGAAGAGACCTACAGGTCTATAAAATGTGATTGGGTTCCCTTCTAGAGCAGTGAGCTTAGGAAGAGGAAGAAGGTGATCCTCTCCACCGGCAGTGAGCCAGAGAGAGAGAAATAGGGAGTGACCCTTGGGAAAGCAGTGAGCTAACCCTAAACCGTGCATAGGTAGTGAGCCTGGGCATAGTAGTGATCTATCCCGAACATTGTAATCCACAGCTAGTGAAGTTTAGTGGACTTGGTACGACCGGAAACCGGTCGGCATATGCTCCTTGTACATATCCCTTAGCGGTGAACCAAGTAAAATTGTTGTGTCCTGGGCTTGCTTTACTTTCTGTTTATATTGTGCAGCAGGAAAGAGAGAGAAGAGTGTTTTTCTTAATAGCGAAACAAGATCAGAACAGGCTTTAATTTTTAATTAGTCATACCCTGATTCACCCCCCCCCCCTCTCAGGGTATTCAGCCTAGTGGACCTAACAAAAGTCCAACATAATTTTATAATGCACCATTACAGAGTAAAACAAAAATATTCCAATATAATAAAAATTGTTTTTCATGTCCAGAATTCGAACTTATGTCAATCTGAAGTATTTCTTTAAAAATGTCATTACAATGATATTTATGAAATATGGATCCAATTTTTATCGGTTTAGAAATCATTTCAGTTATAAGGACTCTTACGATATGAATGTAAAGTGATAATGTCTTATAACTGATCTGATAAGGTGAATCATATTGTTATCAGTTCCATACATATTACGATAATCTTAATGAAGAATGTTAAGATAAATTCATGAATACTTTATGACTAATTTTCAGTATGGTAAAATTATGTGTTTTATACAAAAAAAATCTAAAACACTCTAAAAATAAAAATTTTAGTAATCAAATATTTAAGAAATGATTTATTATTTTCTAAACTACAGTATTGGAAACTTCATAATAGAAACTTTTGACTCAACAATTAAATTTGTTCTTCAAAACAAATTTTGTCCATATGACTAATTTTGAACATTTTATCCACATGATCTTATAATTTTAGTAAATTTATAAGTTAAACTAAAGGGGAAAAGGAAATTTAGGAAGGTCATTAGATTAATTGGATGATCAGTTAGATTATATTGATTCGACCTTCTGTTTCCCCTTCCCATTCCCTATCTATAATAACATTAATCATCTTAGGAATTTTTTATATTATTTTTATAGGTTTTGAATAAAAACCAATTTTAATAGAATACTATTTATTGAAATGTATTTTTATAAGATCAAGAAACCATTATATGAAAGTTACAAAACAAATTTAAACCATTTTAACATCAACATTATCATGGGGAATATGTACCTTAATTATAGACTTGTGAGCTACATCAATCCACACAGTCAAGTGTCATTTTGGAAGTTATATTTTTGGAATATCTCATTGTATAATGTACACAATAAACCTCACAACAAGGAAATAAGTGTGTGATGATAGATATAAATCAAAATCTATTTCACCCAATAGAATATATGTTTATAAAAGGTATTAATGTTTTCCACATTCACACTTCATACAAATAGTTATGAAAAAATTGATTGTCTAAGGTAAGGATGAACTTTGAGGGTAATGGGTTGGATTAAATCTAAGAGAACCTTCATGTAGTGGTTTTTTTGTGTTTCTTATTCCCTTTTAAGAATTTGAATAACATTCTATAACAACATAGACTAATAATTATGTGTTTATTATAGAGAATCAATTATAATCAGTATCTTTTTCATTTTCCTATCTTTATCCACATATGTATTCCTTTTTCAATATATGTTAGCGGAGACAATCTAAAACCCTCTCCTCTAATGTGTCCATATTGTTATGGTCACTTTAAGGACACTTAATTTAAGAATTCACTAGGTATTGTCAATGATGATTCCTATGTCTATACCAAATAATAAATATAAGAACATAATTAATCATTTATATATAATATATATTTAAATAAGAATAAATTTTTATTATTTCCAACTTAAACATTAATACCATGCTTTTTGTGTGTTTTAGTCTGTAATTATTTGATCTTTATTTACATGAGCATCCTTTCATAGTACATGATGTGGGAAGGAAGTGTATTTTGATTTTGATTTATCAATATAAATATAAACAAAGGAATATAACTATGTTGTTGATTATTTCTCATAAAAATATTAATATAGATTTAAAATACATACCTTTTTTCAATTGAATCATACCCTATAATTTCATGATGGTAAAGGTATGTTGGTTTTTCTATATGAAACTTATTTTTAGTACTAATTTTATATTTCATATATTAAAAATTATTAATCAGTGTGATTAATACACATATTTTCAAGTAATGTTTTACCAATCACAATTTACATGAAAATATGCCACATTATGATGACTAATATATTCCTTCCACATTTTGTGGATTATCATATGTGTATACATCTATTCTTGGTGTGGTATTACTTTCTATTCAATATCCCTAAGATGATTATTTGTAATAAATATTTGAATTACTTTATGAGACCTTTGAGTGACCATTAATATAAATATTATTTGACATAAATCTTGTATAAATACACTCTAAAGGGGATAATGAACAGTAAATAAACATTTCATTTTTTTAAACAATGATAGTATATTATATTTTTTTCCTAATATCTTCCCAAATTAGTGCCTTAACAATGGGAAAATGCTGCTTCATGTATCTAAATAATTCAACATATGTATTCTAGTGGTGAGTCCAATGTAACTAATAAAAATAGATTATTGGGGCTAATAGGATGGTCATCTAAATTCCATCCAACCTCGAATTTGATGTCCCTACTTCTCCCCTTAAATGTTTTTGTTAACACTGTCATATTATGATGCTCATTGTTTTATGAAATATGTTATTCCCCATTAATTATTTACTCATATTCAACATTTTAAATATGTTTCTCAATGGTATAAGTAACATAATCATGTGTATAGACTTAATAATACTATGCATTAGGAGCATCAATATGTAGAGAAACCTATTGTTCCTGATGATTGGGATAATTAACATGTTAAGTATCCATTAACAATATAATTGGTCAAACATATAATTTATATTACATATATGCAACAATGAAAAAAATATGAGGTTACATAATGTATATTATAAAAAATATATAACACCATTTTTGAACTCTCTTGTTTTTATTAATGGTTGAAGGGTTTCGAACTTTGTATCGAGCATCCAAGCCCCCTCATTATAGTATCCTTTGACATACATTACCTTATATACATTGGGCCCACTATGAAATGATTGTGAAATAACTATGAAAGGGTTGTCCTTGGTTGAATTTACATCCGACCATTTATTGGTTTTGGTTGATAAAAAAATTATCACTTTCTATTTACATAAATTACATACACTTCCTGTGATTCCATTAAAAATGGTATTTCTTTGTACCATTCCTTACTAAATTCATTTTAAGGAATCTCAATTCAACTATTTTAACTGCAATCTTATAATGAACCCAATTGTATTGAAAAATTGGCACTTAGAATTTGTCATAATCTAACTCGCATATTTTTTTGATGATGAAAAATTATGGAATATTGAAATAAATTTTACTTATCTTTTTAGTACTAGATATATTTTTGTTTCATCCTCATGTGTAATTATTCTATTTTTCATGGTACTGTATTCATCATGTTTCTTTGATTAGAATTTGTAACCATTAATTACATAACCATTATAAGATAATACATGTGCACTCATTCTTATGTCTATCCATTTAAGTCATTATGAAATTGAATTCATATTTGAAGTTGACTTTATAAAAAATTTGGTTGCAAACCCATCCTATTAACATTTTATTATACATATATAATATCTATATTTCATCTGTTGATGTTTTAAATTGACCAAAAATTAATTTATGAGATTCAAAATATATATGAACATTTAAAATGTCATGAAAAAAATAAAGTATGACATACTACTTCTCTATAATATTAACTTTAATGAAATAAATTCAATAAATTTCTTCACCCGTATGCTTCCTCGAGTGATGATAGTTTTGCAGAAAAATTCATTACACATAGGATAGGTATTCACTACATAATTCAATGAAATCCTCCATAATATATCACTTTGAAATATAATTTTTTCCTAAAGTAATGTTTTTATTACCCTTTGAAACATTATATATACCATTTAATGGGGTGCATCCATCGATAATGTATAAGGACACATAGTCAGATCTCTCTTACCAACTAAACTATCTTATAAAAGAATTATGGTAAGGAAAAAAATCATCAATTCACATAATATGACAACAATGTTTTTTCTATAGTTTGAAATTTAACTAGGTCTGTAACTTTACTACATATAGTATTAAAGAAAAATATATATTGGTTAATGTATGATATAAATTATCAGGTGAAATTCAATATAAATCTACAGGCATTATCTCTTTCCTATAAAGAGTGTAAGGATCTACAAGAAGAAAATTTCGTATTTGACCCTTCACTGACACAAATTTTTCATGTATCCCCATATTACTAATTTATAATAAAGCCTTAATTATATCATTTTTTACTATTTCTTTTAGCAATGAGATGATGGAAATATCTCTTATAATCATTTCCACATACATGACATCAAGAAAATTTCAATCGTACAAATAATTACATTATGGTAATTAAAAAAATGATCTCTTTTCCAACCAATTTTCTTATGGTTTTTCTAAGAAGGTTAACCAAAATTGGTTTCCATATATTTTAATATCTCAAAAAAATTATCACTTTTTTGTAGAGACGGTGTTGTACCATATTTTGAATTCCCATCAAATGATGTCGCCCAAGATCGGTATTTCTATTATCATGGTTGATATATATGATATTCTAGAAACAAAATCTTTAATGAATATTTATACCTAAATTAGTGTGTACCATGTTCAAAAATAGGAAACCCTTGTTTTCATGTAATTTTATATCCAAAAAAATTTCCATAAGCATGAAATTCATTAACCATTCCATACAACATGAATATCAAGGTGAAATCATCATTTCTATAATAATTATACAATATAACACTGAAATCCCAAATAAATTTTAAATATTAAATCAATGTATCTAAATAAAAATCAACACTATTACCCATTTTTTCTTCTTGGTATAAGAAGAGATGACATATAGAAATTTCACTTCATCCACAAGCATGGTGTAAAGTAATAATTTACCAACATAAATAGTCGTGCACTTTGACCATTTTTCATTAATCAAAATAGATTCAATACATTAATAGCTAACTCAAGATAATGGTTACTCATATCACTTTCAAATTCAAGATAGTCATGATCAATTTCCATTCATCGAGGAGATTTTTCTAGGTGAAAATGTTTTCTCATCTTGATTTTTTATATGTATTCTTTATTAATTACCTTACAGTCTCCTCAAATCCATGTAGGCACCTAAACCATGGAAGTATTGGACACTACCATGAAACATTTTCAGGATTTTATTAAACTTTATTTTATCAATACATTACACCAATTGGGAATTTATATGAAATTCATGGTTCTTATAAAACATTATATAGTCATTTGGACATGAATGCATTATTTTAGATATCATACCCAATGAATGTAGAATTATTTTAGCATCAAATGTTTAGAAATTAAGATCATTATATTTTGGTATAATATCATTAAGGAATGTAATTAGTATAGTAAATTGAGTATCTCTCTATCCATTTTTATTTTTTAGATTGTATAACATTAGTATGGTTAAGAATACAGGGTATTTATTAGAACCATCTTACATTGGTGTTTCTAAACAACTCATTAACTTATAAAATAGTTTTGGAGAATAATAAATATCATTATGAATTTTCATTGTCATTTCCTCAATATTATATTCAATATCATTCACACCTATAATCATATATGCGATGTGGTCTTTATCATCGTTAACACTTTTTATCATGTCAGATGATCCATAAAATATAGTATTATCCCAGATAATAGATGTATTGAGTTTTTCATCATATATAGTCCATCATTTATAATGATTATCTATTTGATGATAGATAATTCTTTTAAAACACCTCTATACTAAATATTCATTAATAAAAAACATTAAAAATGGATAAAATATTTGAGATGGGTTATATTCATGATATTTTATATATATAATGAACTCTTTCACCACATTATCATACTATTTTTTCATAAAATTAGAATCCATAATTTTTCAATTCATATTAATCATATTTGATTCATTAGTATTAATATTTATCAAAATAAATAAATACACAGAATTTATGTGCTTAACACCATAAAAAGACATTATTAAACAATCATTTACGCTATATGAATCCATTATTCTAGGATAATAATTGTCAAATGATGCATGTTAATATTTTTTAATTGGTGTAAATCATTAATTTAAGGGAATGTGTGATAACTATAGACATATAAATAATCTAATTAACTAATGATATATTGGAAGCCACTGATGTCAAAGACTTTTTTTTATCTTTTCTAGGTTTGAGTACCGCAAGAGGTAGGATTTAATGCTTATTAGTTTCTTCCCTTGGTATGTGGTGGTCTAGGAGGTGTCTAAGTGACATTATTTTTAGGATCCAAAGTCGGTGATCTTTTTCGATATGATTAAAATGTTTATAGGTCCTGGTTACATGGTTCTGAGAACCCAATATTTGAAGAAAATATTGAATTTAAAATAAAATTTACCATAAATCTCGGAATGGGGTTATAATGCTATTAGAAAAACTGGTAAAAAATATAATTTTTTTTGATTAATTTAATAAATCTTAATAATTCACATGTCTAAGTAGAAGCATGAAAGATCAAAAATGAAAATTCTTATAGGGGTTGGAAGGAAAAATCGATTTTCACACAAGTTAGTGAAGTTTTATTGTATGATTGTTAGAAATACTCTTCTCAAACTAATGATTATATTATAAGCTCAACTAAGTGGGATCAATTGAAAAAAAAACTCAGCCTTATTTGGACTAAAAAAGAAAATAAACTATGGAAAACTTTTACAGTGGAAACAACAAGTGATTTTAGAAAAAGATGGAAGATGATGCGGTTGTTTTGAATTCTAATCATGATTCTAATTTAATGAGTTAAAATAAGTCTACGTGAAGCTTTAAATAATGTTTTAGAAGTCCCCATTATTTGGACCATGGTTTAAATAAAAATTTCACTCCATCTCTACTGGATGAATAGATAAATTCAACTAGAAAAATTAAAAGTTGTGAATTAATGAAATCTAATAGTGGTCTGAATGAATTAAAGTGTATTCAAGAGAAAGAACACACTGAAAAGAATGAACCATGTACTAATTAGAACTATGGTTGGAATTAAAGTGGAATGAATCCTTAATTGGATCATTGGTGGAATTAAATACTATGAGTTAATTCTTAATGAATTGGGAAAATTCAAATGATATGCAGGCGAGTTCGGTAAACTTTAAATTTTTCATGTTGTGAGTTCTGTAAATGCTGGTGATTGAAATTAATGTCAACTCATATCTCAAAGGTGACACCAAACATTACTACCTTTCATGAAGGGTCATGTGAAGGATTCATGTGGTTGAGGTTATTAATCTAATGTCAGAGATTGGAAAACAAATCCCAGCCCATAATAGGAAATGGAATTTAAGTGACTATAATCCTATTATTGGAATGCTTACTGAAACACAATAATTATTAGATAGATTCTTTTTATAAGAAAAGTTCATTATTTAGGATGTCGATCTAGTGATGTAATATCGAATTACAGGACAACGAATAATCGTATATCATATGTTTTTATAAGGTCAATTCAGCTGAGATGTTCGAGGGGGAGTGGCGATAGAGGCCATGTTTTGTGAGAGCCTATACGACTTGAATAATTATGTTCTGTTAGAGTTGAATTTATATGATAAGGAAGGGTATCAACACTAAGATAACAATCACTCCGAAAACCAATATTTTTCAATTCTATAATTATAGCACTCATAAAGATGAATTTTATCAGCACTTAGTATTTTAACGATGATAAACCCAAAATTTATTAGTTCATTTTTAAGTGTTGATAAAAACCATTTAAAATCAAATAATATTAAACGATTGTATATTAAAATTGAATACATTTTCATAAAAAGGAATAAAAATTATTAAAATTATTAATGAATATTTAATGTTAAGTGATTGAATATTAAAAATGACTCAAATTGAATAATTTAAAATGAATAGACATCAAAAATATTAAAACATTGGATAAGATTTATTAATTATATATAATATTAAAAAATATTAAAATGAATATATATTAAAATGAAAAGTCATACAAGTTCAAAAATATTAAAAAATATTAAATATATATGAATAAAAAGATATTAAAAAATCATTAAATTCAAAAACAAATATATAAATTAATTAATATTAAAAATAAATACATAATATTTAATAAAACAATATTAAAAATGAATAAATAATATTTTATAAATAAAATAAGTATTGAAAAAATATATGAGTAATATTTATTACATGAATTATAAACATCTACAAAAATAAAGAATTTTTTTTAAAATGTGTCATGACCCTACTCACCGAGGCCTTACCCATGACTGCCCCAAGCTTGCCTCTAGTAGGCTAGGGTCTACTGACTAGTGTCCAGTATTCATACCACAACAATTGGGTGCATTATCCTAAAATACATATATAGACACATACACACAAACACACACATCTCCAAGAACACACAATGATTAAATATAATACAACAAAAGAATTCATGCATACATCAATGATCCCACAACATAGTACGACAATTAATGTATTAACAAAATAAAAGGGTACAAAAACAATCCCAACCCAAGCCATTATAGAGTCAAATATTCTCCAAGGGTTAGTACTATGTCAAAAGCACACCCTTGGTAAACACCCCGGTCTGTCAAGCTCTAGCTATGATCCACCCACTCTCCATCTTCATAGGACATCATCAAAAGAGTCATCATCTGCACAAGACACGACACATCTAAGAAATACTCATGTAGGATTAAATATAACAATACTAAGTAGGATTCCCCTAAAACACTAAACATGAAACACCAAGTATAATAATCTCAATACATGATATAATAAGATATGTATAAAAGGAAAAAAATAACCCAGATACACTCAGGAAAGACACCATTCCCGAAAGCGAACATAACCAACTGTCAGTAATAGGATTATGCTCAATGCAATGCTCATTCTAGGAGAACTCATTGAATTATACATACAACCAATGGAGACACTCAACAAAGTGGTCTAGGTCCTTGGGTCCCACCCATGTAAACACATTGGTCTAAGGGGACCATGATACACAAACATAGGGTCATGCCAAGAACCGTTGGGGGAAACGATGAACCTGGTCTTGATCAACCTGCTACATAGGGGATCATATATATATATTTAAACATACCCTACTAGTATGGCCTATTATATGGAGGATCAACACACTACTCCGGGAGGTCATGAAGATTCTAAAAACACAAACTAGGGACGATAGAGGATCGTACACCAGTCTCACGAAGGGACATCACAACTCTTTCTAAGACTCGGCCTCAAGACGGAATCAAAATCCAATGATGTGGATTTAATGTCACATTGTACCCTAAAGGTAAAGGTCCAAGGAAATTCAATCAACCTATACTATTCCAAACTAAGTAAATGAAGAGCATCAAGCACTCTTTACGGGACTACACAATGTTTCCCAATGGGTACATAGCATGTCTAGATATCCCAAGACCTTCCTCTGTAGAAGCTCCTCACATGACTTGTAATATCTATAAACATGGAATGTACAATGAGAAAACGATGTGTATAGACACATGGTATATGGCCCATGATTCCTGGTCGTGTTCGTTTACAAAAGATTGTATGTTGAGTCGTGTCCCTATAGGAATGCACAACATGTCAATTCTTGTGTACACCTATATGTGTCTATGTACTCTCTAGAGTACACTCTGAGTCATTATGTAAGGTTCACACATTGTGTGATAAGGTTCACATGCCGTGTGATCATCATCTTCATCAGGAAATAAAAGCGTCCAATGAAGGGGACCCACACGCAATGTAATCCCAGATTACATGTCGTTTTTAATGGGATTTTCAAGAATTTTATATCCACGATTAGGAATCTCCTCCACCACTCTAACCGTCCATTTCAAGCCTCAACTCATTGGAAAACTCGAAATCATATGTCATTTTTCCACACCATCACTGAATCAACATGCTTTATCCCCATATATGCTCATAAAATGGATCAAAACCAACATTTGTTGTTCCATGGAAAATAATACGAAAGAAGAAAAAATTAGAAACTAATAGTCATCTGATTCACTTCTTCAACCACAAACACACCTATGTCACAACATTATAAATCTTGACTTGTGATACCATATCATTGTACCGAAAAACAGGTGTGAAGTGATCAATTTATTAGAAATAGTGGAACCCCGTGCCAAAAGAAGAACAATTGTGGAAAAAATGGAATTGGGGGATAAAATAAAAATCAATCATGAGGAATTGGCCTTGATAGGTGTTCATGTCTATCATAGTTTGTTTCCATTAGAATGGAAATCAATTCCATCAATAATTTAATCAAAAAACTTCTTTTTCTAAATCCTTTAAAAATTAGTTTTATCCCGCAAGGAAATAAATCTGCAAATCAATTTGTTCTTGGATTGATAATAGTTGGTCGTAGAAAAGAATAATTGGGAATAATTTACATAAGAAACATCCTACCCCATGTTTTATTGTTTATAAATGAATAATGACAGTGTTTCTATTGTTAACGATGTCTATGGATTTTTTCGGTGCAATGATCTGTGATCCGTTATTAATCAGCCATAGTTCACCAGAGATAATTCTATATTGTTATCTATGGTGGTCCTTAGGTGTCTCTAGGGTTATGTGGATAACCCTATTATTTCTTTATAAACATCTATTTAAACATAAAATACTCTCTACATCAAAAAAATGCATAAAAATAATTTTTTTCATTTTTAACGCTCACAAGAACCTTTTCAAAAATAGGTCATGCCGACTAATTTTATGTCGTTCCAAGGGTAAAACCACCCTTCTGAGCCCAATCCTGTCCTCATGTTTCTAATACGATAAAAGATTTAGATTATATTCCACTTCTTAAGAAACTCACATGTGAATTAAATTTAATATTCTTAATACACTTCAACCATTTTTTCCAAGAACACCAATCTTTGTAATTTCATGACATCTCAACTCTTGGTTATGAAAATAATCCACATAGTATTTAAAAATAAATAAAATCTAAGACATTTCACTATCCCTAACTAGGGGATTTATGTTCCAAAAAATCTAAAACAAAGGCTACTAAAAAAGATGTGGGTACTAAGCATGAATATGTGCCTCCCACTCCAATGTATTCTCCTATATATTCTCATGCTGCTACTAAACATTCTCAAAGGGAATTGATTTCTCATGAAGTATCCTCTCATGTCAATCCTCTATTCTTATTGTGAACTCATCAACGTTCACTCCATCCTCAATGTCTAGTTTTCCACAGTCAATAACATGACATGGTTTACGCATGTACCTCCTAAGGATTGGCACGTGAAAGACATTGTGTACCTAGTATAACTATGGTGGTTGAGATAAGATGTATTCCACCTTGCCAACTCAACGCAGTATCTGAAAAGGACCAATGAATCTCAGAGATAACATTCCACCATGGAAAAATCTCTACAATCGACATCAAGGTGAAACTTGTTGGAACACTTGGCTTCCTTCCTCAAACTTCAAAGTCCTCCTTAGCCTATCAACGTAAGGATTCAAACATCTCTATGTAGTCTTCATTCCCTCATGGATGATCTATATCATTTCTATAGTATCTCACATTAAATCCTTTCCCATGAGTGCCGACTCTAGTATATCAGTCTAGAATTGTGCGGACATGTAGGGTCTCCTGTACAAAACCATGAATTTTACTATATCACTTTTAAAATAGAATATATTTTTGTTTCCAAACTCCAAAAAGCGTAGGTGATCCTCCCAACTAAAGAAAAATTATAATATTCAAGTACACAACATGTCCTCCCAAAACTAAATGGTCCACTCACACTATGCCTTGTTTTTTGGGTGAAATTTTGTGCTTGAGAGAAATTGGTTCCCAAATTCCTCCTATAATCCACTCCAAAACAAGGACATAAATTGAGAATCACAGTCTAAAAAAATCATCAATCAAACTCCATGGATTTGAACTATACCCAACATATAGGGGAATTAAAAGATCTCTAATAAAATTTGTTGTTAGATATATAGGAAGTGGGCCGACATGGTGAGTCATTATATAATCACTCAAATGGAATCTTTTCTCCAAGAAATACTTAGTAATCACATCACGAAGTCCTTAGATATCTCATTCCACTTCTTCTATGGAACCTCAATGGGTTGAGTTAAACTCGTAAGATTTGTTGATTAGCCTTAACATTCTAACAAGTAAGGCATCCATAAACAAAATCTACAACTCTTTTCTTCATGCATGGACACCAATACTAATGTAGGGTGTCCTAGTACATATTTTCCACACTTAGATTTACCACCAAAAATGATGTTTGATCTCTCTTAGAACTTATTTCTATAACATCATTCATACCATCATGCGGCCTTTGAAAATAACAAGATATTCCCCACCTTTGGGAATACCATCAAGAGCATTGCCTATGGATATCTCAGCATATAAGGTCTCAAAGTTGGTATCCACAAGATGTTCCTCCCTAACTCATTGTAAGAGTGTAGGGGTGAAAACCATTGACTGCAGCAAATCTTCTCTATCTCCATCCATATATGATAACTACAATAAGGTTAGCGTCTCTAATACCTCATTCAACAACTGTTAACTAGATCTCTTTCTGAGATAACATACCACCATGTTCCCCTTCCTAGGAGTATAGAAAATCTCAAAGTCCTAGTCCTAGAGAAACTATACCCATTGAATCTATCTCAAGTTAAAATCCTTTTAATAGAAGATATACTTGAGACTGTTTTGGTCAGGTTACATGATAAATTTTTTTCCCATTAGGTAGTGTCACCATATATTCAATGAGACAACTCTTATTGCTAACTCAATGCCATGGGTCACATAGTTCTTATCATGTGGTCTCAACTGAAGTGAACCATAGAAAATAACTTCTTTCATTTACATTTGAACAAAACCAGGTCCAATACTTGTTACATCACAGAACACTGCATACCTAACACCCTCCTCATGTATCGTCATTATGGTAGTGCATGTCAACATCTTCCTTAACACCAAAAACCATTGCTGGAACTTTTCCATCCACACAAAATGATTTCCATTACTAGTCAAGGATTTCAATGGTTTGGGAAATCCTGATAAGTCAGGTAAAAACATCTTATATAACCATCCAATCCAAGGAAACTCATCACCTCAATGACACTCTTAGGTGTCTCCCAAGAAAGAATTACTTAAACCTTCACTAGTTCCACTACAACTCAAGCCTCTATGATAAAGTCTCCAAAAAAATTGAACTCTCTAATCCAAAACTAACACTTCAAGAGCTTCTTATAAAGCTGGTGATCTTAGAGTGAGTCCAAGATGATCCATAAGTGTCTCGTGTTGTCATCCTCGAACATCGAGTACACCATGATGTACTCGATGAAGACTACCAAGAACTAATCAACAAAAGAATGATTTATATGTTTCATGAGTCCCATGAACACTTCTGGGGTGTTATTTATACCCAACAGAATCTCCAAGTACTCATAGTGACCATAATAAAATTTGAAGGATATCTTAGGTATATGCTCATCCCATACTCTCATATGGGAATAGCCTAGTCTTATGTCAATATTTGAGAACCATCACACCCATTTAAACTAATATAAGATTTCATTAATTATCAATAGTGGATTCATGTTCCTCAAATTCACATGGTTCATGTTCTCATAGCCCACACACAACCTCAGGCTCCCATCTTCCTTTTTGGAAAACAAAATTGGGGAATACTAGGTTGAAACACTAGGTATCACAAATTATTTCTCTTATAGATCCATCATCTACATACTCATCTCTCGAATCTATATATGAGACATAAGATATACTGGTGAAAGCCGATGTGGAAATATACCTCTCAGTGGAAAGGTAAATCTGGTACTTCCTTAGGAATGGTGTCCTCATACTACATCACAACTATAAGAGACTCAAAACTCACAACAAACACTACACCCAAGGGTCAATCTATCCATCTGACGAGTAATAGGTTACACCCTCATATTCATGATTTCATCCTATTATGCATGCGTTTTCTTTTCTATGACAAAGGAAATCATTTTGTCCTCATAGTGGAAAAACCACATCCTCTACCTAGAAAAGACAATTTTGGCCCAAACTATAGAAAACCAGTCCACACTTATTATGAATTCGTAAGACCTTATTTCATCAACAAAGAGATCCCATAAAAAATATCACATCTATGATTCAAGTCTCACTATGAGTATAGGTGTAAAATTTCTAAGTTATAACCCATTAGAGTCTCCAACCGTAAGGGTTGAGTTAGAAGATTAATTGGAATCCCAATGTTATGAAAAATGAAGTGGTAAGGAAGAAATTGCTAGAACTATTTTATTTCAATACTGTTGCTAAAATAGAAAAGACATAGATAAAACTTTATATCATCCATAGAGCCTTGGAGTCATAGGCCTCCATATTCGGTAGTTGGCTATGTCCATACCCACCATCTCCCTGAGAATGGTGTGGACCACCTGGGGGTGGTGGTGGTAATAGGTGGAATGTCCAACCACCTCCTGCTTCCCTTCTAGCCCATATTCCATGTTCACCGCCCTATGGGAAAATCAGATAATGAATGAATATTGATTGCAACAGGTATGGATAGAACTCCTCTCTAAAGATACACTCGAATTCTGTCCAAGATAGATTTGTATCGTCGTTGGAATAATTCACAAAGCTCCACCCTCACTTATAAAATCACTAAAAAATACTCCCAAAAAGGACCTCTATCTAATTGATAGGTTTCCTCATATGGTAGAAAACATGAGTGACTACCTCTAGCCAGTCCCCAACCACCTGGGGGTATGGCTCACCCAAAAACCTAGGAGGTCACTACCTATGAAACTTGTGCAATGCACTCAACCTTCCTGTACCCTCGACTGGTAGTACTGGTGCTAGATTCTGCTCAACGGAACATTTTATAGGTAGTAAACCACAATGAGGTTCTATATATGGTAAAATACACTGTACATATTCCTCTTCACTCGGTGGATCATCCCCAGGATCACATAGTGGAATCATGGAAGGTTGTTTATGGTGAGTCATCTTGGGATAAAACAAGATATACCACGGTAAAAAGCGTATATCTGTGGAGCTTACTCAAGAAGGTCATAGAAAACATAACCATTCATATATTATGTTCATACCACTATTTTCCCTTCAACCAAAGTTCTTATGTACTGAGTCGAAAGGTAGGTTATTAGAGTCCTCGTGTAAAGATACATTATCCGCCACACCAACACTAGAATCTCTGCCTTAAAATCCGAACTTGATAAACTAAACATTATTTCCCCAAACCAATATCACAGAATATTGATCCTAAGGTTGAACTGTCATCCTCTGATATCACTATGTCACAACCCAACCTATTGGGGATGACATGTGAATACCCCAAGCACGTCTCCCATAGGCCAACGTCTTACGACCAGCACCGAGTAGTCATATCCCGCAAAAGGGAGGTGATAGAGCTAACATTTCCACTATTTTTAATGTCTATTTAAATTATTTAAACCTAAAAAATTTACCAATTTGATCTTATTTGTTACAATTTTGTATTTAGAGTGTGTTTTGGGATAAAAAGTTTAAATTGCATAATTCTGGTTTTTTAACAGATTTTTATCACAGGGGTATTTTGGTCATTTCACATAAAATATATTTCCAAATTTTGTGATTAGAATTTTTTAACCCTGATTTTATTTCCATCAACCTTTTCTTTAAAACCAGGGTAATATTCAAACAACTTGATGCCCAAAAACTCAACGAAGTTGACAATTTTTCCGGGCAGACTGCGTGGACCACACCATAGTAATGGAAACATAATTTGGCCTAAACCCTTCCAAGGAATTCAATTCCACATGGATATGAAAGCAGCCTCCCAGACGCATCCAAAAATTTAATTACAAGCTGTTTGGAATCTATTATAATGGCCATTGAATGATTGAGTTTGGAAAGAAGCTTCCAGGAAGCTTCATCCAGAGAAAGTGATCGACAATAAAAAAATCATAACTCCTTCTAGATGCATCCAATGAATCTAAAATTTGGAGGGTGGACGGGCAACATATTTTTGAAAAACATTTATGAATATTTCCACGTGTTAATCGGCCAATTAATGTGTTAATAATGGGATAACTTGTTGAATATGAAATCATCCTATAAAAGGAGAGGAGCTCCTACATATAAATGACATTCCATTCATCACCACACCATCCTTCACAAAAGGATTTGGATTGAGAGAGCGAAGGGGAAGGTTTATATTCAGATCATTAAGAATATGAAATCCTTTGAATATTCAATAGAGATGATGATGGCTTCTCAAGTGATGGATGGCTAAGCGACAAGTGGTTGCCAACGGTGACACCCGACGGACACTCTCTTCCGAGTTTTGATTTTAATGTGTAATATTTTTTTAATTTTTCTTTAACCCATATTTTTAATGAATTTCGTTGATTTATTTCTTAAATATATTTTCTTCAAATTTTTTTGAACATTGTTCCATCTAAAAAGTAGAACAATTGATTTCGCTATTTAAAATTCTTTGGTGAGGTCATGCCATTGAGCATAGAGAATTCAATTAGGTTAAATTACTTGGAGGACATTAAGTAATTGAGTCGCTTATATAGGTGGGAACACAATCATATTGAAGTATTTATATGATGTCAATTCAAATTTGAGTGTACACCTGGTGGTCCTTGGGCTTACATTTAGGAATTTAAATTAAGAGATATTTATATATACAAGGAAGAGTGGAGTGTCCGAGAGGGTGAAGCTTGTCTACAGCCACTGTTTTTAATCCTGATTTAATACAAAAATTTCCTTTCCTTTAAAATTATCTTACTTTATTATTTAATTAAAATTTTATTTTCATATTGTTAATCAAATCCCCATTTTTATTTCTGCAAAAATAACAAAAGTGACAGTTTTGCAACTCGATCTGCAACCTCCTCAAGAGACAACCCTGTGGTCACCACTGTGCTACATTAAAAGGGAAAATATTGAAGGAAGTTTTTACGACACAAAATCACTTACATCAACTGGTGTCGTTGCCATAGAGGTTACTAGAGTTGATTTTATTTTGTTTTTTTCTTCTTACATGACCCGAACTTCTGACCAAAACATGATACCTTTAGATTCTGAAATTGATACAACTTTTCACACTAGGGTTAGATCTACTAATCACCAAGTTGAAAGTTGTGAATCTTCTACCAACACACCTAGGAGGGACTTAGTTTAAACTGAACTCAAAATGGATGAAGATAAAACATTGAAATAACTGGCTTCATCCTATGACGAAAATCATGAGAATCGTGTAGAGTACCCTGATGCCCCCACTGGATTATAAATCAAGTCTGGTTCCATCCAACAGCTTCCCAAATTCAATGGGTTTCCTGGTGAAGACCCACACAAACACCTCCAAGAATTCATTGACCTGTGTGTCAACATGAAACCAAATGGAGTTGATGCTGATAAAATTAATCTGAGGTCATTTCCTTTTTCTCTACATGGAGTTGCTAAGGAATGGTTTTTATATTCTCACTCAACCTTCATTAGAAATTGGAATGAATTAAAAAATATTTTCCTTGAAAAAAATTCTCTATGTCAAGAACTCACTCCATTCGAAAGGAGATTTCTTAATTAGGCAGGCACAAAGAGAAACAGTTCATGAATACTGGGAAAGGTTCAGACGTCTTTCTTTTAGTTTCCCCCATCATCAAATCAGTGTCCACCTTCTCATTCAATACTTCATGAAGGATTATGTCTCACTAATAAAAGTATGATCGATCCTGCCGTAGGAGGAGCTTTAGTTGATAAGAAATCAGCTGCCGTTATGATTGTAATTGCAAACATGGCCCAGAATGCAAAACAATTTGGAACAAAAGGCCTTCTTCAAGTCAAAGATACCCAATAATTTCCATACTAATAGTCCTGAAAACAATACAATTTTAAGTTAACTATATGATCTTACCACCATGGTAATGTAAATAATGTTTTCTAACACCCCTCTAACCCAACCCAATACTGAAGCAGATTTCCAACTACATGTCAACTATGGTACTTGTTCTTCTAATGAACATTTTAGTTAACAATTCCCACAAATGCAGGAGCCTCATGAGAACTACAATGTAGTTTTTCCTGGAAGACCATTTCCATCAAACCAATAAAGACCATTTCAAAAAAACGAAAATTTCAATCAGGAATGGAACAACTACTCAAATAAAATATTTCTTCAACCTGAACAACCATTAGGATTCTTACAAGGACAATAATGTAATTCGCAACCAAGATATTTCAATGCGGAAGCCAATTCTCATTCTGAAAGTAACTTGTAGCCTACCTCTGCCACTCAAAACTCTGATAGGAACCTTGAATAATCAATGAAGAAACAATAATAGGAAATGAGAAAACAACAAGAGGAAATGAGGGAACTAAAAGAATAATCATTAGAATAAGATAAAAAAATTAATATTTTGGTGATGTAAGTGGGTCAACTTGCCTCTGGTATTAATTTAATAACAAATCAAATGAGTGGTGGTTTACCGTCACAGCCGCAAGAAAATCCGAGGAATAATGGGAAGGAAAATGTGAGTGAAATTAAACATAGGAGTGGCACAAAATTGGAGAACCCTCAAATTGAGAACATCAAGCCTACTTCTGACACTGTTGATGAAAATCCTATCCTTGACAAAAATTCTGAAAAATATGAAGTTGATAGAAACACAAAGTCATGAGAGGAAATTCTGTCTGAAGGAACAAATAATGATTGGAAGATGATGTATGGTCCTTATGTTCCTCCAAAACATACTCAGAATACCCTAGAAACATTCAAACCTCCTCTCCCTTGTCCATGGTCTGAACCACCACTAAAGTCAAATGCTAAAAAAGAATTGGATATGGAGGTTTTGGAAACATTCAAGAAATTCTGAGTCAATATTCCATTGCTCGATGCTATGAAACAAATTTAAATGTATGCTATGTTTCTGAAAGTCATGTTTACCAATAAGATGATGTTCAAAGGAGGTTAAAAATTAAATATAGGAAGGAATGTTTCATCGACGATTCAACATGCCCTTCCTGTCAAGTGTAAAGACCCTGGAACATTTACCATTTCCTGTACCATTGGGAAATGTGAATTCAAAGATGTGATTCTTGATCAAGTGGCCTCCATCAATGTCATGCCCTATTCTGTCTACTCATCTCTTCAGGTTGGAGAATTGAAACCCTCTGGAGTAATCATTCAACTTGACAACTGAAGTACCACAAAACATGATGGAGTTATAGAGGATGTTCTCATTAAAGTGAGAGACATTATTTTTCCTGTTGACTTCTATGTTTTGGATATGGAAGACGATTTGATCAGCACACATGCTCTCATCATCCTAGGGAGACCATTTCTAGAAACGGGGAAAGAAATCATCAATGTTCACAAGGGAACACTTTCACTAGAATTTGGAGGAGGTAATGTCCATTTAAACATTTTTCATTCAATGAAACACCCATTTGAGGATCATTCCACTCCCCAGGTAAACATGATTGATTGGGTTCCCTTTGGCATGTTACCTGATTTTTTTGTGATGAAATACCAACTGATGTGGAAAAAGATGGAAATTTGTATGATACTGAATCAGATCAAAATGAAGATGATATTGGAGACTATGAAGAGTCTTGAGATGTTGATACTGAATATCTGAGCACTTATGAGGATGAATTTCTATAAACCACTAAACCTTTTAGTGGTATCCCAGGAGAGGTTTCCAATTTATCACATGAAAAAATGTTTGATATCATGGAAAGAGATCACCATGATGAACATGGAGCTTCACTAAACAATCTAACTTCTGAACAGTTCCCTGTTATCTATGAAACCAACCCACAAGGGGTAGAATTGAGACCCATTTCGGATAACCTCATGTACTCCTTTTTAGGTCATAATGAACAATTCCATGTAATCATCTCAGAAGATTTGTCAGAAGTCCAGGAAAACCAATTTTTGGAAGTTCTCATGTCCCACAAAGAAGCCATAAGATGGACTCTCTTTGATCTAAGATGAATAATCCCCTCAGTTTTCACGCATTGAATTTTACTGGAGGAGAACGCTAGACCGGTAAAAAAAATTCAAAGAAGACTGAACCCAACACTTCTGGATGTTGTGAAGAAATATGTCACCGCCCTGCTGGCTGCTAGAATTATTTTTCCCATATCTGATAGTCAATAGGTATGTTCGGACTTTGTTGTTCCTAAAAAAAGTGGATTTACAATATCAAGGAATGAGTTTGGTGATCTTGTTCCCATAATTCTTCCAAATAAATAGAGAGTGTGAATTGATTACAAGAAACTAGATTTGGATACAAAGAAATACCACATCTCATTACTATTCCTTGATGATGTCCTTTAATGACTAGCTGGGAAAACCCACTACCTTTTTTCTTGATGGATTCTATGGATATTTTTAATGTCACATTTTACCTGAGGATCATGTGAGAACCAACTTCACATGCCCATTTGGAAGTTTTTCATACAGAAGGATGCCCTTCGGTTTATGTAATGCCCCAGGAACTTTTCAATGGTCTATGATAAGAAAATTATTAGAATTTTTGGAAAATTATATGGTTGTTTTTATGGATTACTTTACTATGTATGGATCATATTTTGAAAGTTGTTTGAAATGCTTGGAACTTGTCATTATAACATGCATTGAAAATAACCTTGTTCTAAATTATGAAAAATTCCATTTTTATGGTTGATAAAGGGATCGTTCTTGGACATGTTGTGTCCCATGATGGAATTCAAGTTGTTCAATCCAAATTTGAGGTCATTTATTCATTACAATTCCCAAAAACTATGAGATATGTGAGATCCTTCCTTGGGCATGCTGGATTTTATTTGAGATTCATTAAAGATTTTAGTACGATTGTACTTCCATTGTCCAGATTACTCCAAAAATATTTTATATATGTATTTGATGAGAATTTCATATATTCGATTCATGAGCTAAAAAAATATTGATAACCCCTCCCATTGTTCAACCTCCTAAATAGGGCATTCCCTTTGAAATAATGACATATGCATCTGATTTTTCTCTTGCGGCAGTATTGAGTCAACATAAATAAAATAAATCTCATGTGATTGCCTATGCCTCCCAAAATCTAGATTAAGCCCAATCAAACTACACAACAACTGATAAAGAACTTCTAGCTATTGTCTTTGTACTATATAAATTTATATGTTATCAGCTGGGATCCAAGGTGATTGTTTTCACTGATCATTCTCTAATCAGATTCTTGAAGAAGAAACATGATGAAAAACCATGACTTCTGAGATGGATTTTGCTTTAACAAGAGTATGATGTAGAAATTAAATATGAGAAATGATGTGATAACCATGTTACTAATCATTTGAGCATGATAACATCTATTGAGAATAAACAATTTAAGATGTTTCCACCGATTAAGGAAACCATTCTAGATGAGAATTTATTTTTTTCTCAAAGTGAAAAACCGTGGTTTCCTAATCTTGTGAACTATTTAGCTTCTAATGAACATCCCCACTGGTTTTGCAAAAATCAATTTGATAAACATGTGTGCGATTCAATGAATTACATTTGGGATGATCTTTATTTATGGCACATTGGTAGTGATCAAATGATACGAAGATGCATTCCGAACTCTGAATTTGAATCAATCCTACATTTTTTCCACACATTAAATTGTGGAGGACATTTTGGACCACAGAGAACATCATTAAATGTTATTGATTATGGATTGTATTGGCCCACAATTTTAGAGGTTCTTTCAAATTCTTCAGAACCTAAAAAAATTTTCAATTCCAAGGAAAAATTTCCAAGTGGAATGAGATGCCACAAAACCCACTTTTGTTTGGTGATGTTTTTTATGTATGGGGAATTAATTTTCTGGGGAATTTTCCCAATACTTTTGGATATCTCTACATCTTTATAGTTTTTTATTATGCGTCCAAGTGGGTAGATTCTATCCCCACCCGAACTAATGATGCAAAGGTTGTGTCCAAATTTTCGAAAGATTTTTTTTTCAAGGTTTGGATTTACAAAGTTTCTAATTACCGATCAAGGTACACATTTTTGTAATATGAAATAGGAATATATTTTGAAGAAATACAGGGTTAATCATTTTTTCTCTACACCCTATCGTCCTTAAACAAACGGAATGGATGAGTTTTCCAATAGGGAGATAAAACTAATCCTAGAAAAAATAGCGAACCCAAATAGAAAGGATTGGAGTTTGAGATTTGATGATGCTCTTTGGGCCCACAAAAATGCTTTCCAAACCCCAATTGGAATTTCACCATTTATATTAGTCTACGGAAAATATTGTCATCTACCAGTTGAGTTAAAACAAAAATCCTTTTGGGCTGTAAAGACATGTAAAATGAACCTGTATTCTGCTGGGAAAGAAAGAAAATATTGTTTGTAGGAGCTGGAGGAGATCATAAATAATACATACCAAAGATCCAGGTTATACAATGAGAGAATCAAAGCCTTTCATTATGAGACGCCTCTCAACAAAAACATCAAGGAGGTAGACAAAGTTCTACTTTTCGATGCCAGATTGAAACTCTTCCCAGATATTTTTCGTTCCAAATGGTCTGGCCCATTAATTATTACTCATGTTTTTTCTTTTGCTGCAATACAGATTAATGATCCAGACAAAGAGACTTCATTCACTATCAATGGTCATATGATGAAGATATTTCGAGAAAGTTTTCTAGATCCTCCAAGGGAAGATATTCAACTTCATGATGCAGAATATAGTTGATTCCAGGTTTTGTCTTTCCTTATCATTTATTTTTTCTATGTATTTAATTTCTGAATTTCATGCTAAAAAAACTACACAATGATGACATTGTATTTAATAAGTGCGGGGGAAACAATGATGGATAGATTAGGTTTTTACAAAATTCAGTTTGAATTTTTTTTTCAGATTTTATTCCATTTTTTTAGTGTTTCTTTTTCAAATTAAAAAAAATGTTTTGGAATTTCTTGAATTTCATTTGAAATTCATTCCAAGAAGTGATCCAATTCATCCTTTGAAACTGAACATAAATGAATGCTAAAAAATAAATTGGTTCAAGTTCAAAAATTGGGAACATTCTTGAAAAGATCACTGATTTTTAAATCTCATGACACATATCACTGAAATTATAATTGAAATTATCATTCTTGTGAGGCCTCTGGACCCATTATTACATCTTCTTCACATTCACCTTTATCTTGAGAGAACCAATTCATGTTTGTTTAAACCAGAACTTGATTTATTTCTATAAAAACTTGAGGGCTGAGATACTTGTGATTAAAATTATTGATGCATTTGATTGAATATTGGAGCCCCATTTTCATGATTATCCTTTTTATTTCATCCTTCCATGAACATTTGATCTTTCTTGAGCCCTTAGTAGCAATGTATAGCCTATTAGTTTAGTCACATTACCAGCCAAATTTCCCTTTCCGAGCAGCTCTGGAAGTATAAATTAATTATCTAGTTGAAATTAAGTGTGGGGGAAATATGACTAGTGATATGCTACCTCATTTGGTGTTAATTTTGGAGGACATTCAAACATTGAAGACATATTTGTGATGCAGGAAGATATTTTCCTGAGAGTTGTGCCTATATGGAGCTCTCAAATGAAATAGAGTTGGGCCTGTCTGGAGCTCACTATGGAAATAAGATGTGCCCTATCTGGAGATTTTAAAACAAGAACCATATTTACTGCCTAAATTTTGGTGTAATGGGATGGAAAACATAGGATTGGAAATGATATATTTTTCTTTAGAGAAGAATACGGAGGGGACCATACTTATTTGAAAATTAGTATCATGCATTTCCGTTTCCAAAAGAGCCAAACCGTCCTTATTCAGCCTCAGAATTTTTTACATTTGAAACCTACCAACCCCAAGCCACATTAAAACCTTGTAAATTCTTCATGATAATCACATTTTCTTGTTTCATATCGGGTGGAGATGTAGAAATTTATCAAGCCTATGGTAATTCTTGCATGAGTTGGATGAGAAAAGCCTTGCTGCAAATCTATATTGTGTGGTGAGAGAAAATGAATGTGAGGTAAGTGTGTTATGTCCATGAGAAGACAAAAGAAGTGGAAATGGATTGAATTATTTAAATTTATAATTTTAAATATTTGTCTTTAATGATGCATGATATATTTTTAATTCTTTGTGGTAAATTTGTATTCTCCATTGGTATGTGTTTTATTTTTGTTGATATCGTGCTCACCGATCCAAGAGTCCAAGAGCCAAGTGTGGAGGAATTGATAGAGATAATATTTACACTATTTTTAATGTCTATTTAAATGATTTAAACCTCACTAATTTACTAATTTGATCTTATTTGTAATAATTTTGGATTTAGAGTGTGTTTTGTGATAAAAAGTATAAATTGTATAATTCTAGATTTTTAACAGATTTTTATCATAAGGGTAGTTTAGTTATTTCTCATAAACTATAATTCCAAATTTTGTGATTAGATTTTTTTGGACCCTTATTTTCATTCCATCATCTTTTTCTTCAGGACCATGGTATGATTTAGAAACCTTGATTCCCAAAAAAATCAATGAAGTTGATAATTTTTTCGGGCGGACTTTTTGGACCCCATCGTAGTAATAGAAACATAATTCAGCCTAAATTCTTCCAAATGAATTGATTTCACTTTGATATGAAATCGGCCTCCCATAAGCATCAAAAAAATTAATTTCAATCTGTTTGAAATTCGTTATGATGGCCATTTAATGATTTTGTTTTGAAGGAAGCTTCCACGACGCTTCATCTAGAGAAAGATATCAACAATAAATAATCATAACTCCTTCTAGATGCGTCCAATGAATATGAACATTGGAGGGTGGATTCAAAACATATATATGAACAACATTTCTGAAGATTTCCATGCGTGAATCATCCAATTAATTGGTCAAAAATGCACAAACGTTTCAAATATGAAATATGCCTATAAAAGGAGAGGAGCTCCTACCTCTAAATGACATTCCATTCGTCACCACACCATCTGTCACAAAGGGAGTTGGCTTGAGAGAGCGAAGGGTAAGGTAGAGATTTAGATCCTTAAGAATATGACATACATTGAAGATTAAATAGAGAATATGAAGGATTCTCAAGTGATGGAAGGATAAGTGGCAAGTGGTTGCAGATGACGACACCCGGCAGACACTCTCTTCCGAGTTTTGATTTTAATCTGTAATATTTTTTTATTTTCTCTTGATCCTATATTTTTGAAAAATTCTGGTTGATTTCTTTCTCAAATATATTTTCAAAGAGAAATTTTTATCGTTATTCCATATATAAAGTAGAACAATTGATTTTGATATTTAAAATTACTTGGTGAGGTCTTTCCGTTGAGCATAGAGAATTCAATTAGGATCAATAACTTGGAGGTCATTAGGTAATTGAGTCACTTCTATAGGCGGGAACGCAATCATATTTAAGTCTTAATATGATGTCTATTAAAATTTGAGTGTACACCAGAGGGTCCTTGGTCGTACATTTAAGAATTTAAATTAAGAGATATTTTTATATACAAGGAAGAGGGGAGTGTCCAAGTGGTTGAAGCTAGTCTGCAGCCGTTGTTTTTAATCCTAATTTCATACCCACTTTTCCATTCCATTAAAATTATTTCACATTATTATTTTATTAAATTTTATTTTCATTTTGTTAATCAAATCCCAATTTCCATTTCTGCAAAAAATAACAAAAGTAATAGTTTTGCAACTCGATCTGCAACCTCCTTGAGAGACAACCCTGGGGTCACCGCTGTGCTACATTAAAAGGGAAAATATTTATTTAAGTTTTTATGACACAAAAACACTTACTTTAACTGGAGTCCTTGCCGGGGAGGTTGATAGAGTTGATTTTGTTTTGTTTTTTTTCCTTTTTTACATTACCCGAACTTCTGACCCGATCTTGTAACCTTTAGATTCTGAAATTGATATAAATTTTCACACTAGGGTTGGAGCTACTAATCCCCAAGTTGAATGTTGTGAATCTTCAACCAACACACCTAAGAGGGACTTAGTTGAGACTAAAATCCGAATGGCTGAAAATTGATCATTAAAAGAACTGGCTTCATCCTATTATGAAAATCATGAGAATCGTGTTGAGTACCCTAATTCCCCCACTAGATTTGAAATCAAGCCCAGTTTCATCCACTAGTTTCCCAAATTCAATGGGTTACCTGGTGAAGTCCCACAAAAACACCTCCAAGAATTCACTTACCTGTGTGTCAATATGAAACCTCATGGAGTTTATTATGATCAAATTAAGCTGAGGTCGTTTTCTTTTTCTCTAGATTGAGTTGGTGTGGAATGGTTTGTCTATTCTCACTGAACCATGATTAGAATTTGGAATGAATTAAAAAATATTTTCCTTGAATAAATTTTCCTTGCATACAGAACTGCCTCCATTTGAAATGAGATTTGTGGAATTAGACAGACCCAAGGAGAAACACATCATGAATACTGGGAATGGTTGAATTTTTTTTGTTTTAGTTGCCCCCATCATCAAATCCGCTACTAGCTGTTTATTCAATTCATTTATAAAGGATTATATCTCACTGATAGAAGTATGATCGCTGCTGCCACATGGGGTTCTTTAGTTGATAAGACACCAGCTGCCGCTATGATTATAATTGCAAAAATGTCCTAGAATGCCCAACAAATTGGAACAAGAGGCCTTCTTCAGGTCAAAGCTGCACAAGAATTATCTTATAATAGTCCCGAAAAGAACAAAACTACAAGATAACTATCTATTCTTACCACCATGGTAAGGTCAACAATGTTGTCTAACACCCCTCCAACCCAACCCAAACATGAAGTAGCTTTCCAACTACATGTCCATTGTTGGATTTGTTCTTCTAATGAATATTTTAGTGACCAATGCCAGAAAATGCAAGAGCCTCTAGAGAACTGCAATGGTGTTTTTCCTGGAATACCATTTCAATCAAACCAACAAATAAAATTTCAAAACAACCTCAATTTCAATTAGGGATGGAACAACAACTCAAATGAAAGATTTCGTCAACCTGAAAAACCAATAGGATTCTTCCAAGGACAATCAATTAATTATCCACCAAGATATTTCAATGAGCAATCCAATGCTCATTCTGGAAGAAACATTCACCCTACCCCTCCCACTCAAAACATTGATATGAACCTTGAAGAAGAAATGAGGAAACAACAAGAGGAAATGAGGAAACAACAAGTGGAAATGCAGTAACTGAAAGAATACACAAAACAACAAGATAACAAAATAAATACCTTGATGACTCAAGTGGGCCAACTTGCCTCTGGTATTAATTGCATAAAAAATCAAATGAGTGGTGGTTTACCCTCATAGCCACAAGAAAATCTGAGGAATAATGGGAATGAAAATGTGAGTACAATTGAACTTAGGAGTGGGACAAAATTAAACTAACCTCAAATTGAGAACATCAAGCCTAATACAGACACTGTTGATGAAAATCCTACCCTTGACAAAAATTCTAAAAAATATGAAGGTGATAGAAATACAAATCCAAGAGAGGAAATCCTATTTGAAAGAACAAAGAATTATTGGAAGAGGATTAATGGTCCTTATGTTTCTCCAAAACATACTCAGAATACCAGAGAAACATTCAATCCTCTACTCCCTTATCCAAGGTGTGAACCACCACCGAAGTCAAGTGCTGAAAAAGAATTGGATAGGGAGATTTTGGAAACATTCAAGAAATTCTAATTCAATATTCCACTTCTCGATGCTATGAAACAAATTCCAAGTTATGCTACGTATCTAAAAGACATGTGCACCAATAAGTTGACATTCAAATGAGGTGAAAAAGAAAACATAGGAAGGAATGTTTCATCGATGATTCAACATGTGCTTCCTGTTAACTGTAAATACCCTGGAACATTTACCATTCCTTGTACCATCGGGAAATGTGAATTCAAAGATGTGATGCTTGATCTAGGTGCCTCAATCAATGTCATACCCCATTCTGTATACTCATCTCTTTAGGTCGGAGACTTGAAACTCTTTGGAATTATCATTCAACTTTCCAACCGAAGTACCACCAAACGTACTAGAGTTATAGAGGATGTTCTCATTCAAGTGAGAGACATGATTTATCCTGTTGACTTCTGTGTTTTGGATATGGAAGATGATGGGTTTAGTACACATGCTCCCCTCATCTTGGGGAGACCACTTCTAAAAATGGCAAAAGAAATCATCATTGTTCACAAGGGAACACTTTTACTAGAATTTGGAGGATATGTTGTTCATTTCAACATTTTTCATTCAATGAAACACCCAATTAAAGATCATTGAAATCCCCAGGTAAACATGGTTGATTGGTTTTCCTCTGGCATGTTACCTGATTTTTTTGTGATGAAATACCAACTAATGTAGAAAACGATTGAAATTTTTATGATACAGAATCAGATCAAAATGAAGTCGATATTGGAGACTGTGAAGAGTCTTGGGATATTGAGACTGAATATCTGAGCATTAATGAAGATGAATTTCTAGAAACCACTAAAAATTTTAGTGTTATCCCATGATAAGTTTACAATTTTTCACATGAAAAAGGTTTTGAAATCATGGAAATAGATCACCGTGATGAACATGGAGCTTCACTAAATAATCTAACTTCCGAACAGTTCCCTCTTACCAATGAAACCCACCCACCTAGGGTATAATTGAAGCCCCTTCCGGATAACCTCAATTATTCCTTCTTAGTTCATAAGGAACAATTCCCTGTAATCATCTTAAATGATTTGTCAGAAGTCCAGAAAAACAAATTGTTGGAAGTTCTCAAGTCCCACAAGGAATCCATAGGATGGACTCTATCTGATATAACAGGAATCATCCCCTCAGTTTGCATGGACATAATTTTACCGGAGGAGAACACTAGACTGGTAAGGCAATTTCAAAGAAGACTCAACCCAAAACTTCTGGATGTTGTGAAGAAAGAAGTCACCACCCTGATGGCTGCTGGAATTATTTTTCCCAGATCTAATAGTCAATGGGTAAGTCCAGTCCATGTTGTTCCTAAAAAAAGTGGATTTACACTCTCAAGGAATGATTTTGGTGATCTTTTCTCCAAAAGGCTTCCAAATAAATAGAGAATGTTCATTGATTACAGGAAACTAAATTTGGTTACAATGAAAGACCACTTACTATTACCATTCCTTGGTCAATTCATTGAAAGACTAGCTGGGAAAACTCACTACTATTTGCATGATGGATTTTTTAGATATTTTCAAATTCACATTTTACATGAGGATCAAGAGACAACCACATTCACATGCCCATTTGGAACTTTTTCATACAGAAGAATTCCCTTCGGTTTATGTAATGCCCTGAGAACTTATCAAAGTTCTTTGATAATCATCTTCTCTGAATTTTTGGAAACTAGCATGGAAATTTATATGGATGACTTCACTATGTTTGGATCATCTTTTCAAAGTTGTTTGAAAATCTTGGAATGTGTCCTAAAAACAAGCATTTAAATGAACCCTGTTCTAATTTATGAAAAAGGCCATTTTATGGTTTCTAAAGAGATCGTTCTTGGACATGTTGTGTCCTATGATGGAATTCAATTTGATCAATCATATATTGAGGTCATTTCATCATTACCATACCCAAAAACTATGAGATATGTGAGATCCTTCCTTGCGAATACTAGATTTTATAGAAGATTCATTAAAGATTTCAGTACAATTGCACTTCCATTATCCAGATTAATCAAAAAAGATGTCCCATTTTTCTTTGATGAGAATTGAATAAATTCATTACATGATCTGAGAAAAATATTGATAACCCCTCCCGTTCATCAACCTCTTAAATGGGACATTCCCTTTGAAATATTGATAGATGCATCTGATTTTTCTCTTGGGGAACTATTGAGTCAATGGAAAGAAAAGAAATATCAGGTGATTTCCTATGCCTCCTGAACTATAGATCAATCCCAATCAGAGTACACAAAAACTGAGAAAGAACTGCTGGCTGTTTTCTTTACTCTAGACAAATTTAGAAGTTATCTACTGGGCTCCAAGGTGATTGTTTTCACCGATCATTCTGCAATCAGATTCTTTATGATGAAACAAGATGCAAAACCAAGATTCTGAGATGGATTTTTCTTTTACAGGAGATTGATTTTGAAATAAATGATATGAAAGGATATGCGAAGCTTGTTTCTGATCATTTGAGAAGGATACCATCTATTGAGAATAGAAAATTTCAGATGTTTCTACTGATTATGGAAACTATTCCAGATGAGGATGTATTTTCTGCTCAAAGTTAAATACCATGGTTTTCTAATCTTGTGAACTATTTGAATTCTAATGAACATCCCCACTAGTTTTCTAAACATCAATTTGATAAAATTTTCAGTGATTCAAATAAAAACTTTTGGGATGATCCTTATTTAAGGCACATTGGTAGTGATCAAATGATACGAAGATGCATTCCGAACTATGAATATCAATCCATCCTACATTTCTGCCACACATTAAACTATTGAGGACACATAGGACGATATAGAATAGAAAGAAAAGTTCTTGAATCTAGATTGTATTGGCCCACTATTTTTAGAGATGCTTTCCAATTATACAGAACCTGCAAAAATTGTCAATTCTAAGGAAACATTTCCAAGAAGAATGAGATGCCACAAAAACAACTTTTTATGTGATGTTTTTGATGTATGGGGAATGGATTTTATGGGGACTTTCCCAATATTTTGGATATCTCTACATCTTGGTGGTAGATGATTATCTATCAAAGTGGGTAGAGGCTATCCCCACCCGAACTGATGATGCAATGTTTTTCTCAAAATTTATTAAAGATTTTTTTTTCAAGGATTGGATTTCTAATGTATCTAATTACAGATCAAGGTACCCATTTTTGTAATAGGAATTTGGAATCTCTTTTGAAGAAATATGGTGTTAATAATAGGGTCTCTATGCCCTATCATCCTTAACCAAATGGAATAGATGAGTTGTACAATAGGGAGATCAAAAAAATCCTAGAAAGAACTGTGAACCCAAATAGAATGGATTGGAGTTTGAGACATGATGATGCTATTTGGGCCCACAAAACTGCTTTCAAAACCCCAATTGGAATGTCACCATTTAGATTAATATATGTAAAAGCATTTCATATACCAGTTTAGATAGAACACAAATCCTTTTTCGATGTAAAAACATGTAACATGAACCTATATTTGGCTGGGAAAGAAAGAAAATATTGTTTGCAGGAGTTAGAGGATATGAGAAATAATTAATTAGAAAGCTCCAGGTTATACAAAGAGATAAGAAAATCCATTCATGATGGGAGGATTCCCAATAAAAACATCAAGGATGGAGACAATGTTCTGCAGTTCGATGCCAGATTGAAACTCTTCCCATGTAAATTTCATTCCAAATGGTCTGGCCTATTCATTGTTACTCATGTTTTTCCTTTTAGTGCAATACAAAATAAAGATCCAGGCAAAGAGACATCATTCACTATCAATGGGCATAGGCTGAAGCTATTTCGAGAAAATTTTCAAGATCCTCCAGGGGTGGAGATTCAACTTCATAACGCAGAATATAATTGATTCCACGTTGTTTCTTTCCTTATCATTTATTATTGCTTTGTCTTTAATTTTCAGAATTTCATGAAAAAAAAACTACACAATGAAGATATTGTATAAAATAAGTGTGGGGGGACACAATGCTGGGTAGATTTGGTTTTTACGAACATATGTTTGAATTTTTTTCAAAATTTCTATCCATTTTTGTCGTGTTTCTTTTTTAAATAAAAAAACGTTTTTTAATTTCATTAATTTCATTTGAAACTCATTCCAAGATGTGAACCAATTGATCCTTTGAAACTGAACCTAAATGAATGCTGAAAATGGAATTGTTTCAAGTTCAATATTTTGTATAATTCTTGGAATGATCACTGAATTTTAAATCTCATGGCACATATCACTGACATTGTAATTGAAATTCTCATTTCTGTGAGGCCTCCAGACCCTTTTTTACATCTTCTTTACATTCACCTATATATTGAGAGAACCAATTCATGTTTGTTTAAACCAGAACTTGAATTATTTATATCCAAACATGAGGGCTAAGATACTTGTGATTAAAATTATTGAGGCATTTTTTTGAATATTGGAGCCCCCATTTCATGATTATCCTTTTTATTTCGGTCTTCCATGAACATTTTATCTTTCTTGAGCCCTTAGTATCCATGTATATCCTGTTATTTTAGCCACATTACAATCCAAATTTCCCATTCCGACCATCTCTAGAAGTATAAATGTATGATCTAGTTGAAATTAACTGTAGGGTGAATATGAAGCGTGATGTGCTACCTCATTCGGTGTTACATTGGGAGAAAATTAAAACATTGAAGACATATTTGTGATGCTGGAATATATTTTTTGGATGGTTGTGCCTATCTGGAGCTCTCAAATGAAATGGAGTTGTGCCTGTCTGGAGCTTGCAATGGAAATAAGTTGTGCCCTATCTGGAGCTTCTAAAAAAAGAAACATATTTACTACCGAAATATTGGTGGAATGGGATGGAAATGATATGATCAGAAATGATATATTTTTGTTTAGAGGATAATATGGAGGAGACCATACTTATGTAAAAATTATTATCATGCATTTCTATTTCCAAAAGAGTCAAACCCTCCTTATTCATCCACAATTTTTTTCACAATTCATTCCTTCCAAACCGAAGCCACAGAAAAACCTTTTAATGTCCTCATGATAATCACATGTTCCTGGTTCATATCGGGTGGATATATAGAAATTTATCAAGCCTATGGTAATTCTTGCATGAGTTGGATTAGAAAATCCTTGTTGCAAATCTATATTGTGTGCTGAGAGAAAATGAATGTGAGGTAAGTGTGTTGTGTCCATGAGAAAAAAAAAGAAGTGGAAATGTATTGAATGATTTGAATTTAAAATTTAACATATTTTTATTTAATGAGGCATGATATATTTTTAATTTTTTGTGGTAAATTGGTATACTCTATTAGTATGTGTTTTATTTTTCTTGATTTTGTGCTCTCCAGTCCAGGAGTCCAAGAGCCAAGTGTGGGGGAATTGAAAGAGATAATATTTACACTATTTTTAATGTATATTTAAATTATTTAAAACTATCCAATTTACCAATTTGATCATATTTGTATCAATTTTGGATTTAGAGTGTGTTTTGGGGTAAAAAGGTTAAATTGCATAATTCTGGATTTTTAACAGATTTTTATCACTGAGGTATTTTGGTCATTTAGAATACAATATATTTCCATGTTTGGTGATGAGAATTTTTTTAACCCTTATTTTATTTCCATCATCTTTTTTGTCAGGACAATGGTACGATTCATGAATCTTAATGCCCAAAAAAAATCAATGAAATTGACAATGTTTCCTGCCGGACTACGTGGACCCCAACGTAGTAATGGAAACATAATTCAGCGTAGACTCTTCCAAGTTATTATATTCCACTTGGATTTGAAATAGGACTCTCAAAGGCGTCCACAAAATTAATTGCAAGCCTTTTTGAAACCTTTATGATGGCTATTGAATGATTTAGTTTTGAATGAATCTTCCGGGAAGATTAATCCATAGAAAGTGATCGACAATAAAAAAATCATAACACCTTCTAGACGCGTACAATTAATCTTAAATTTGGAGGGTGGACTTCCAAAATATTTATGAACAACATTAATGAAGAGGTCAATGCGTGAATCGGCCAATTAATGTGTGAAAAACCCGACAAATATGTGATGATGAAATCTTCCTATAAAAGGAGAGGAGCTCCTACCTCTAAATGAAATTTGATTCATCACCACACCATCCGTCACAAAGGGAGTTGGATTGATAGAGATAAGGGGAAGTTGTAGATTGAGATCCTTAAGAATATGAAATCATTTTAAGATTAAATAGAGAATATAAAGTCTTCTCAAGTGATGGAAGGCTAAGTGTGATGTGGTTGTGGATGATAACACCCAACATACACTCTCTTCTGAGTTTTAATTTTAATGTGTAATATTTTTTTAATTTCTATTGAACCAATATTTTTGAATGAATATGGTTGGTTTATTTCTAAAATATATTTTCAAAAAAATTGTTTAATCATTGTTCCATCTAAAAAGTTGAGAAATTGATTTCTCTATTTAAAATTCATTGTTTAGGTCTTGCCATTGAGCATAGCGAATTCAATTAGGTTCAATTACATGGAGGTCATTAAGTAATTGGTTCACTTCTATAGGAAGGACCACAATAATATTGAAGTCTTAATATGATGTTTATTAAAATTTGAGGGTAAACTTGGGGGTCCTTTGGCGTAAATTTAGGAATTTTAATTAATAGATAATTTTATATACAAGGAAGAGTGGAGTGTCCAAGAGGGTGTAGCTTGTCTGCAGGTGCTGTTTTTAATCCTAATTTCATACCCACTTTTCATTTTCTTGAAAATTATTTCAATTTATTATTTAATTAAAATTTTATTTTCATGTTGTTAATCAAATCCCCAAATTCATTTCTGCAAAAATAACAAAAGTGACAGTTTTGCAACATGATCTGCAACCTCCTTGAGAGACAACCTTGTGGTCACCACAGTGCTACATTAAAAAGGAAAATATTGATTGATGTTTTTACAACACAAAAACAATTACATCAGGAGGAATTATCCTAAAGTACTTGTAAACATGCACACATATCAAATACCACATAAATTTGAAATATAAAATAACTGAAGAATGACTGCATACTTATATAATCTGAAAATATAGTAAGAGAGTAAAAGTACTAAAATCAAAAAGGGAAAAAAACAAGTTGAACCCAAAATTAGAAACAGTTTATCCTAATCCAAGGGTGAGGACTATGTTAAAATAATGATCTTGTAAAAAACCTCAGTCTAAAAAACCCCATAAATTCTCCACCCAATCTCCATCCTCCTAAGACGCTGTCAAAATAGTCATCATCTACATATGGCATGACACATGTGGGAAAATCGTGTCTATGGGTGAGTATAACAATACGTTTTAGGATACCCACAAAACACTAAACAAAAATCACCAAGTACATTAAACTCAATAAAAGATATAAAAATATATTTATAACAGGAATAAAAGAACCTAGATATAGTTAGTAAAGACACCACATTATAAGGCGGTCATAACCAACTATCAACCATAGGATTCTACTCAAAGCAATGCTCGTTCTATGAGAAATAACTCCATGATCCATGCAACCATCAGAGTCACTCAACGAAGAGGTATTGGTCATTAGGCCCCACCCATGGAATAAAATTCATCTAAGGGGACCATGATACACAGATAGGGGATCAAGACCAGAACCGGTGGGAGACCCCACGTACCCAGTCTGCATCAACCCTCTATGCAGTGGATCATATGTTATTGATTCAAGAAACCCTAACAATATGGAATGCAAGATGGAGGATCAAAACCCATATTATGTAGGTCATGAAGATTCCATAAACTCCAACTAGGGATGATAGAGGATTACAATCCAGTCTCACAGAGGGACACCACAACTCTATTTGAGACTCTGTCTCTAAAGGGGGTCACAATCTAGTGATGTGGATGTAATGTTGCATTGTACCATTGATGGAAAGGACCAAGGGAATGCACAAAACCTATACCCGTCCAAACTAATATAACAAAGAGCCTCAAGAACTCTTGAATGGACTACACATCGTGTCCCATTGGGAGGGCGGCATGTCCAGCTATCCAATTTATTACCCATGTAGAAGATCCTAACACTGCATGTAGTGTCCATATTCACAATGTGTAGAACGATTACACAGTGTATAGAGACACGCGATATCCTACTTGTGTGGCCTAGATGTGTCCGTGTACTGAAGTCGTGTCAGTGTACCAGTCTCTGTGTGCCTAGCTGTGTCTATGTGGGAGTATACTGCATGTCCATCCCTATGTATTCCAACCTGTGTCTGTGTACTTTCTAGAGTACACACCAAGTCATCTGAGAAGGGTCACATGTCTTTTGATAGGTTTCACACACCATGTGATCATCACCATCATCCTAAAACCCTAGCCTCCACTGAAGGGGCCCCACACAACGTGTAATCCCAAATTACACACTATGTGTTACGAGATTTTCTAGAATCCCATATTTGTGGTTGTTTATCTCCACCATCACTATAAGCCTCAATTTTTTGCCTCACCTTCTCTGAAAACTCCAGATCCAAGGTCATTTTTTCACACCATCACTGAATCAACATGTTTCATCAATTAATCTTCTCACGAAATGGATCAAAACCAACATTCTTCATTCTGTTCTGATGAACACCAAAGAACACTAAATAAGGGATCATCTATCATCTGATTCACTACCACAACCACCATCACACCTCCTTCGTGCGGGGTCAATTCTTGATCTGTGATATTAGATTATTGTGCCAAGAAATAAGTGTGCAATGATGAATTAATTGAAAATAGTCGAACCCCAGGCTAAACAAAATACACACGTGGTGAAACACCAAATTAGTAGAGAAACGATAAATCAATAAAGAGGAACGAACCTCAATTGATGTTCATATCAATCATGGTTCATTGTCATTAGAATATCAATCAAATCCATGAAAAAATTAATCAAAAGAAATTATACAGCTAAATCGCCGCAAAAATAGTCCCACCCTATAAGGTGATCGATCTGGAAATCAATTTATGCATCGATTAATTTGTGTTTGTCACTGAAATGTAGAACGAGGATGAATCTACATAAAAAACATCCTACCTCATGTTGGTTGGATTTTCAATGAAGAAATATAGTATTTTCATCATTGACAAGGTCCACAAATTCCTTTGGTGCAATGGTCTATGATTCGATCTTGACCCGCAATCATTTTCCTGAGAGAATTCTCTAATGTTCTCTCTAGCAGTCTGTCGGTGTCTCTAGGGTTATACGGATAAACCTGGGATTTCTGCAAGAACAACTTTTTAAAGGACAAAGATAATTGTTGCATCAATGAAATGCATAAAAATAATTTTATTTTTTTAACGCCCACCATAACATTTTCACAAACTGCCCGTGCAGACTAATGTTTGGTCACGGCTAAGGTAAAATTTCAATTCTGAACCTAATGTTACCCTTAGATTTATGATCCGGGAAAATTTATAGAATATATTCCACTTTTTCGGGAAAACCATGTGTGGATGCTATTTAATATAATTAATATATTTCAACCATTTATTCCGAGCACAACGGGTCTCGGAATTGCACGCCATCTCAACACCTGGTCCCGAAAACAATCCTTATAATATTTAAAATTAATAAATGTAAAATATGAGATGTTACAAAATGAATTTAAATAAATTAATTATATTGATTTCAAACATTTTAAAAATGTTACAACTTAATAAATAAAAATGAATACATATTATTCATATAAATTAGAAACATATTATAAATATTAAAGTATAGTATATAATTATGTATAATTCATAAGATTAATTACATAAATTGACAATAGGTAAAAATTTGGGGAAAATATTAATAAATGCATTTAAATTAATTAATTTAATACATTTTAAAAAATTTATAAATATTATAGCTTAGTAACGGAAATTAAATAAATGTTAATCATATAAATTATAAACATATTAAGAATATTAAAACTTAGAAAATAATTGTGTATAAATATATATTAACATTTGAATAAGTTCCAAAAAAATTCAAAAGTTATTAAAAATTACAAATGGATAAATAATATTAAATAAAATAATATTAAAAATGAATAAGTAAAATTTAATAAATTGAATAAAATATTTGAAATAGTAATTTTGTAATATTAATTACACGAATTACAAAGAAATTAAAATTGAATAAATAGATAATATAAATCTTATAAATGATAACATTATTAAAAATGAATTAAATTCACTATACAAATATGTTAATAATTAAAATAAATTATATACATACTTATATTCAGAATTAATAAATTAAAATAAATATGATTACATGATTAGATTAATTAAGTAAAAAATGTGAAAAATTAGTTAAATAATATTTACTTTTCATATATTAAAAATGAATTTAATATAATAACATAATTCTCTTCACAAACAAAAAATGGTGTTGGGGATGGTATATGTTGGACTTCAATTTCATTCCATAATGGGGTTTTCATGCCTAAATTGATTTTCACACAAAATAATGTGTGTTGAATATGGTCTTATAAAAAATAAATTATAGAAATTTCAAACATATTATGAATATTAAAACAAAATAAATATATACGAATAAATAATAATATTATTAATTCAAAACATATTAAAAATATTAAAACATAGAAAATAAATATGTATAAATTTTAAAATATAAATAAATTCAAAAAATATTTAAAATTAATAATTTTAAAAAATGGAAAAAATAGTATTGAATGAAATAATATTAAAATTGAATAAATAAAATTATATAAATTTCAAAAATATTTTAAAAAAGTTATTTAATAACATTAATTACATGACATGAAAACATGTCAAAACGAATAAATTAATAATAATAATATTATTAATTATTGATGTATACATTTTATTGATTATATATAAAAAATAATTTATTGTTAGCCTTTATAATTTTCAATAATAATGAAAAATATTATTATCTATTTATATAATTGAATTTTTTAAAATTTATAAATAACTACCAAAATTGAATATTTTACAATCATATTAAAATAATATATATATGAAATATGAAGGAATATTTAAAATGAATAAATTAAAAAAAATACAAAAAATAGAGAAATATGAAAAAGGAATCAATAATATTAAATCAATAAATAGACATACACATACATACGCATATACATGCATGTACATAGACATGCATGTACATAGACATACATGTACAGATACACATATGCACACGCACACACATACACATACACATACACATACACATACACATACACATACACTTACACATACACATACACATGAACATACACATACACATAGATATATATACACTTATGCATATACACATGCACATTCACATACACATACACATACACACACATGTATAGGCATATACATACCCATACACTTTTGTATACACATAAAAATACATATGATTACATACATGTTCATTAAAAAACATACACTTACATGTGCATACATATGAATAATACATAAAAAACATATACATACACATCCACTCATACATATGCATAAACATTAATGTACAAAATTGCAGAGATAGACATGCACATGTACAAATACAAGCACATCCACATATAGATATGTACATACACATAAACATACATGTACACATGAACATAAATATTCATATGGATACATATAGATATACATGTATGTATTCACATACACATGCATACAATTACATACCCGTTCTGGGAAACAAATTCATATTTATACATATGCATATATACAAACATATACTACATAAACATACATACACATACACATACACATAAAAAAACACATACACATACACATACACATACACATAAAAATACACATAGACATAGAGATAGACATACACATACACATACACGTACGAATACACATACACATACACATACAGATACAAATACACATACACATACACATACACATACACCAACACATACACATACACATACACATACACATACACAAACAGATACACATACACAGACACCTACACATACAGAAAGTCAAAGATATACACATACACATTCATAAACACATACATGTACACACATACATACGCATTCACATACATATGTACACATACAAGCACATACAAATAAACATGAATTTACCTGAACATACACTTACACATACATATAAATACATAAACATACACATATATAAAAATACATATACACATGAATACACATATATTCATATACATACACATACACATACACACATGTATACATAAGAACGTACATAAAACTACATACATGTATATGCACATACGCAGACACACACATACATAAAATACACACACATAAATACTCACACACACATAAAACAATACATGCATAAATTTAGAACACCGACAAACATACACACAAATAGAATTACACTTAAATCTAAATTCATAGACATGCGTATATATGCATTTAGATATATTTACGCATATGATTTTTTATTATGAATATAAATATATAAATTCTGATATGAGTTACATATTTAAATAAATATTTTCATTTATATATTTATATAATTGTTTAAATAAAATATTAACATATTATATTTTTAGTATAATTCTATACACATTTGATAATTAATGTATATAAATATAATATTAAACAATTATATTGACTAATGTAAATTTAGTAATTTTATGTATATAAAAATAGAAAAATAAGATTAATAATAATTTTTCTATTTAAAGTAATATAAATCATTTTTAAATATTATAAATATATATATATATAATTATTTTAATATAAATATTATTTGAAAACTATATAAATATTTATATAAATTTTAAATTATTCACTTTGACCATTAACAAGACATTTTTCACACAGTTAGAGGTGGAGATTTTACCATCATTAAAAAAGAACTAATGAAGTGGTATATTTTTCAATGCTAAAAAAAGAACTGATTAAGGGTACCCTTTTATTATAAATTTTTAGAAATAAGAAAATTTATCTTTATCAGTTATTTTTGCTAGTACTGATAAAAGTATCCCCTTTATCAGTTCTTATAGTTTAGTACTAGTAAAATCCAATACTAAATATTTCATGATCTGTAGTAGTGTCACCTTGAACTGAATATTGATGAAGCTCTACTGAATAATGTTAATGTTTTTCATGATCTGTAAGACTCATAGTGCACTTTAGTTTCATTTATTTTTTTTTGTAATATTTTTTATAGGTTGGTTCTATTTTTTTTTTCGAAATTAATAAATGGTGTATATATAGAGTTGTTATGTCCATGAATGTTGGATTGTAAAGCATATAAAGAACATTAAATCCACTATTCCATATCATTTTTTTCAATTTTATTTATTGATATTACACTTCTTTTATTTTTCACATCATGACTCAGCAAAATAACATTTTGTTTTCATTTCTTAATTTTTTTCCATTCAAACCTATTATGTCACAAATATAAAGTGAAAAATAATTTTATATTAGGTGACCCTCAATGGTTCTTATAGTCATATCCTTTAGATTGTCCCAAAAAAACTTGCATCATATCCACTGAATAACAAAGATGACATTCTACAAATTTGAGATAGAAATGATTGATGGTGACAATGACTTTAACCTTTAGGTAATCAAGATGACAACCCATCTTGTTTAGTAGGGAGTCATCAATACTTTACATGGACCAAGAAAACCTATAGTTTTTCATTTTAAGGATGTAATAACAATAAATTCTTATCAGTATGTCCCTTTTTTCATCTTGAAAATGAAATATATCTCGATTCCCTTATTCATAAGTGATAAAGTGCTTAGAGATGTAGATTTTGAAACATATGCTTCTGGTATATGGTTGAATCATGAAAAAACTATTCTAATTCTTCAATTGTTAGTCATTTTTATCAAAATAATTTGTTCTTTACAATTATAATTCACTAAGGAACATCGATTTAGGCACACCATTATGAATTTTACCACATTCTGTTAGACCTTCCAAATATTAATTTATAAATTGATACTGATGATTAATCTATTATCATGATAATTTCTCTAAATTTTTCCTATATTACTCTAGTAAAAACCGCGATGTATGGTTGAGACTCTATTGAATTAGATGAATTTAAATCAACCCTATTTTCTAACAAATTACATGTCAACCCTAAATATATATTTACGTAAGATAACCTCTTCAATTGTGCTATACCTAAGAATAAGAGTAATAAAAAATAAAATAATAATGGAAATAGAAAGGAACACTACGAAATATAAACAAAGATGAAAAAGTAAGGGTGGGATGGTTGCCTTTTATATTTTTTTAAAAACAAGACACATTTCTCTTGAGTGCTGCAAGCCTCAACAAAAACAAAATCCCAAACCATGTTATTCTAGTAAGTAATAATTTTTTGACAACACCGGTTATCATACTACTTAAGTGCTTAATGTTTCTATTCATAATATATCCTTGAAATGGTGTAAGATTCATGATTTTTTTTCAATATGTGTCCCGATAAAGACACCTTTCTTGAATTGACCTACAAAATAGAAGGAGTTGTTTTATTATACAAAAAATTTATGTTTATTATTAAAGGTAGAGTCTCAATAATGTTATAGATCCGTGAAAACTCAGTTGTCACCTTTATTTATGTAATTTTTTTCCTTGACATATATATAAATTTTATCTGCATATGTGTATTAGGAAATAGAGGATTTAATTTTAGATTTTATTATAATTGTATAAGGATATGTAAAGGCTCTTGGATAGTCATCAAGGGATCTCTTGTAAATGGGTTTTCTGTTTTAGACAGAAAAACTCACTATAGGAAGATAGGAAATTCATGTATAACCAACATTTATTAAAATATTCTTTGGCATTGGTGGTTGTGTCATGTTAGCTTCAAGGTTTTATAAGTGATGAGTGAATATGGGTGAATGAGTAAATCACACCAAGAAACCGCCCATTATATGATTATTTTTATGTTATTAAAAAAAGAGTCATCCTTTTAATATTGTCGCCCTCTAGAGTGTTTCCATTTTGATTTTGAGGACCATCCAAGATTAAATCCAATGATGGAGGCTCTTATTATGGAAACATTATTGATTATTTCTATAGAAAATTCTGAATTTACATTATTCAATAAAAGATGATGTTTTTGAAACTTTTAAAACCTGAAAATAACTTATTAATAATAAAAGTGGAATAAGGGTTAATGACTTAAGAATAGACAATGGTTTAGATTATTTTTCATCTTAATTAATGAATTTTTGTGAGGTTAATTTTTTTTTCAGGAATCAAAGTGTTATGGAGAATCTTGAAAAAAAATGCATGGCAGAGTTATGAAGCACAATATTTTATAGCAGGTATAAATTTTTCATTAATACTTTAGCCTACTGTGTTCTTTATGAGAAAAGGTTTCTACTACTACAATGTATCTTATTAATCGATGTCCTTAAATTTAAAATTACTTCAATAATCATGAATAATTATGTTGTATAAAACCCCCTTCCAATGTTTATTTAAGAGTATTTTATTGTACTTATTATTCACATATAAAAACTGATAAGATAGAACATTGATATTTAAAATGTAATTTGACAGGATGAATTAAAGGGTTTAAATGCTATAATTTGTGGGTTGATAAAACTGGTTAACAAAAATGTGTAATAATGAGTGATGTTGTATTCCATGAGTTTGTTTCACTAAAAACTGGATTCGTCGCTAATGAAAATGATCATGATGATCAATATGAAAATGATCATGTTAACATTACAATCTAGTTTTGGATCCTAATGAGCCTTCTCTACATGAACTCATCTAGTAGACTAGTCACAATCTACCCTACATAACGGTTTGGATATTGAGTCCTTAGATGCTACCACTAACTAGAAGCTTACACGAGATGAATCCAAGTGGTTCATCTGGACTCTATCTCATTTTAACTAACATGACATTACTTACATTTATTTACATATTTCTAGGGACCTTCGCTCAGAGGATCCCCATATGTATTAGAAATCCATAAATAATAGAGACTCTGATAATTGGGTCTTCTCCATATATGATGATGAGAAATTTTTTAAAATAAAAAACAACTAATTTATTACATGGTAGTGTTGGGGTTGGGGTATAATGGAAAGAAAGATATAGATGTAGAGTTTTGAAACCAGAACCTCCTCCACTAACTTGCATGGGTATAGTATGGGTGTAACCACTAAATTGTGCCACATGAGGTAAAAACACATTATTTATTATTACTATACCATATAATTCCAAATTTATTAGATATATGTGCATATATAAATATAAAGAAGATAACACAAGTGAAAATAAAATCTACTTTAAGGATAATTTTATAGTAAATGGTTTCCTCAAAATGGAGGGACTTAACTATTCTAAAATATTTTCTCTTGTGGTTAAAAATTAATCATTCCATTTGCTACTTTCTTTTGAAACATATTATGATTAGAAAATTGAGCAACCTGATATAAAAACAACATTCCAGTGTGGTAAAATAAATAATACCATTTAAATGAAACCACCTAATGGTTATTAAAAAAAGGATAATCAAGTATAACCATTGAATAAATTCTTGTATAGTTTAAAGAAATAAACAAGGAAGTGGTATTAGATCTTTTGTACCTTCATTCTTATAAATTGTTTTAATTGAATTAAACATGGTTCATGTTTATTTTAAAACAATTATCAAAAATTTTATTCATTATTTACCGCTATATGACATTTTCATTCTTATCATTTTTTAGGATATGAAACTTATCATTTTTGTTAATTATAAATTAATGGAGGTGTTTAAAATGAATGATGTATGAAATGAAAATTAATTTTTTTGAATATAAATAATTAAGAATAGGGATAATAATTTTCTCTACCATTCACAACCTGGTATTATTATAAAAATTTTAAGAGATACATGTTATAAATCTCTAAACCTATTAATGTCCCAATAAAAAATAATCTCTCATTGTATCAATATCTTAATACTAAATATATGTCTATGGTATAATATGCTAGTATAGTAGGCAGAATCTTGTATTCCATGATTTTCACTATATCTGATGTCGAATTTTTGTTTCAATCTTATTAGATTTATGAGTAATCTTAGACATCCAAATTGTCATGAATTAAAATTATTGATTGAATATATTTCTCAATCTCTAAAATTTTCTTTATGTTTTGGAAATAAGACTGATATTACTAACCATGTTTCTAGTTATGTAGAATCTTACTATATAGGTAATATAGATACATACAAGTCACTCATAGGATATATATGTACTTCATGTGTAGGACAAGTATCATGGAAATGTAACCTACAATACATGTTTCCCATTTCATCCACCTAATCCAAGTATATTTCCTAAATAAGGCTATCAAAGAAGTAATTTGGCTCAACAGTTTTTTTTGAAATGGGTCCTCATAATTCTATAATTATGGTATACTATGATATTCAATATCCCTTACACTTTTATAAAATTTTATTATATCATGGTAGGTCTATGTATATTTTCATTATGTTATATTAAATTAGAGAAGTCGTTGAATTAAGATCCATGCATGTCAATCAGATACACGCTAATTAAAATATGGATTATATTTTTACTAAGGTCAAGAGGTTAAGAAAGTTAAATCATTGATTATATTTATGAATTTGGTTCTAATTCAAAGAAAATATGTGAAAAGAATATCACCAGTATCATATAAATAGCTGGAGATTTTTATTTTTAATTTCCAAATGAAATTAATTTTTTTCATGTGTGCCTTTACAAATTATATTCATACAAAATTATAATTTTTTTGAAAAATATGATAGAAGATTTATATTGGTTCTTAGGACTAGAATTTTGGGAATTTTCCTTCACTCCCCTTTGTTCATATATCATTATCTCATTTTTTCTAGACCCCTTAGTGATCTTCTATGGGTTTTCTCATCACCGTTTATTAAGGGAACCATTTTTCATCATGTTCAACCACTTATTCCCCTTACTATGATCATTTGGTTTGGAATTTTCCCAAAGCCTTCCCTAGTCCTCTTCAGTCATTTACTTACATGTTCCTATCATAGGTATTAGTCAAACATATGTGGAATAACATTAGATAATTTGATTTATTTAAGTCCCTAGAACATTTAATATCCTCTGGTAGAGGGAACCCCTCTCTCCCTCTATAATATTATTTGGATAAGCTCATGGATCAGGTCTATCGTCCTTCCCTGTACGTTCCTTAAATTTTAAGAGGTGCATCTGATCTATCAAAAATGTATTTTTAGTGCATTTTTTGAGATAGTTTTTACCATTGTGTGTGATTTCATATCCAGAGGGATAATATAATATTCAAACTACTATCAATTAAGCTATATTGGATAGTGTTATGGTTGTCAAGTCTCTATAAGACTCCTATTATACATTACATTCAATTATTGTTTTTTATTTTCATCTATTTAATTCAATCAATATTTTGTGGTTTGATTTATATTTTTTTTTGTGTTTTGAGAATAATGAAAGGCTTGTGTGAAGTGGTTTAGTATTCATGCACATGGGATCCTAATGGATCAGAATCAAGTTAAATATTGTACCCCATTTATTTCCTTCTATTTTCTTAATTTTTCTTCTAATTTTGTTTTGATTTTTTTTATCTTGACTTTCCAAAATCACACTATTCATACATTTTTTCTTTCATCCTTTGAAGACAATATTTTCACACATATTAAGTGAGAAAATTTTCACTATTAAGTGACCCAAGGTTGTATCCTTTAGATTGTACCTAACCATGGGCACTGGAATTAGGGGATGTGGAAGTGGTGGTGGTATGACCACAAATCACAAGTGTGAAGCTAATGTAAGAGTTGATGGATGTCAGTGGAAGGATTTTCATATTGTTTTTGGAATGTACATTGATGGAGGATAGGGGATTTATATTGTTAGTGTTGTCACTACCATGTTTTTTGGCCTCTATCTAAATGCAATATTTAAATAAGGGAGGAAGTAATTATAATTACATGGAGGGATCAAAAGAATATTTGTGGTAACCCATGCCCACATAGGTATTAATATAATGAAACACATGTTCATTCCCTTAATCACATACGGATATCATAATAAGACCATTATTATTCAATATATATTTTAATGATTCTATGTAAACATCTGAAAACCCCAATCATTTTCACCCCTTTATATCTTGTTTTTTTCACTTATAGGTGGGGATAAATGATAATTATATGTATTTAATTAGATGGTTTTATTTATAATTTTGAACAGTTTTATTAAATATTTTAATATAATAGTTATATTATATATATCAGTAAATATGAATTGAAATTGTTTTCTTAATCAAAATGATGAATTGTGAGAAAATAGGGATAACAAAACATAATAATAAATAATTGTTTTTACTAGCACTACGAAAAGCACCCATTAATAGGTTCCCTCTATCACCATGTATTTTAGTGTTGATAAAAAAACTTTACAGCCACACATTTTAGAACTGATAAAGGATAATATGATTAATTTAATTTATATATACATATTTATATTTTTTAACATATTATTTATATAAAAATAGTCATATAGATTTATTCAGGGCTTGGTTAAACATTTTTCATTGAATAATCCAAATTAAAAAAATTTAAAGTCATCTTTATCAAGTTCCATATATTTATCTAGGTTTCTTATCAATTTTTTCTACCTACATGTTCAAAAATGATAACTATGTGCCTCTATAAGAACCATTGACACATGAGATAGAAGAAGATGTGTATATAGAAGTTGTCTCCAACTCTGATTAGTCAAGGATAAGTACTTAGATGTTTTCCCTTTACACTATTCTCTCTCAAATGAACCAAATTAGTGCTCCACTATAATGATCGCTCAATTGAACTGTATAGGTGAAACATGATTCTCCTCACATAAAAATCCAGTGTGACACATTAAGGAAGAACCAATAAGAAACTAATGAGGTAAAAACACCTTGGATAACTATAAAAATCAAGGAAAAAAAGGCATGAATGAATCTATAAGGACATGTGCATGGATCATAATCCATGTAAGAACTTATAATTTGTGCTCAAAACATCATAATATTTGATGCAGTGCTAAATTTTAATTTATAGTATGAAAGAGTCATGGATGAAAAGTGTAAATAAATACACCAGGGGATATATCTACCACATAGTCAATTTATTCAATGGATTATGGGAAATATAAAATATGAAACATAGAAGTATAGAATTATAGAAAGGGATAAAGACTATGTGTAATAGGCCAAGATGAAGGCCCAAATGGAAACATTCTTAACACAAGATAAAGGTCTAGAATATATAAATTATTGTAAATAAAATTATGATTTAAAATAATATTAACATGTTTTTAAATTATTCATTAAATTAAAAATGCATATGAATACCAAATTCATAATTATATACCTTGGGAATTAAATTTAGAATATATTTAATATGAAACATAGTATCACATTTATCTACCATATAACATAAATCCAAAACATTTTAATTTATCCATTCGACAAAAATATGCTAATACATGTATCATAACCAAAAATGAAAACTATGATAGAGTACAATAGCTATTTTCCCCCCAAAATGCATCATGTTGATACAAATTTCCCAAGTTAAATGATATTATAAACTGATTCTATATATGATCAAAATTAAATCAACTCTAATCATAAAAAAATAACACATGGATGAATATACCCGAGTCATCCTTTAAGACAATCACATCATGGAGTTCTTAACCTAATTCACTAGTACCTAAACACCCATGTATTTAACAATAATAACCATCCTATAAATTAAATCAACTATAATCATAGAAAAATATTTTCTATCCATTTCCACACTAAATATTATGAAGAGACAATCACCAACCACAGTAATTCCAAAAAAACAAGTGAAAATATCCCAAATTAAGAGAAAGGTTAATGAACTAAACAAGTTGAATACTAACTGATTCTTAAGGAAAATATATTGAAACCTGAGAAAAAACAATATACCTAATAACCCTTCCACAAACCTCACTAATAACCAAATCTCTCTCCAACACCAACCTCACTAACCCTAACTACCTGAAAAACCAAGACACAATTAGGAATTACCTATCAAAATGTCCCAACAAGTCTCAAATAAGAAGGAAACATAGAGGAAATAAACTATATTTCTTTTGAAGAGAGAAATATTACCTTATTAATAGATAATAAAAATAACTCTGCAATGATGATCGACAAAACAATTCAATTTAAAGTAATGAAGATTGATTTAGAATTCTGATAACACGTCATTATTCCTAGCTTAAAAAGGAAGCATATTTTTTTCATTTTGTGGTGTAGAATGCATTAAAATGCAAAACAACGCTATTAGGTTTCATTTTGGTTTTTTAAAATCCATAAAATTATATCTAAAATGTATGTTTATTATATGAGTTTACAGTCAATAATGATAAAATAATATTCATATGAAAATATTTCAATTATAAAAAATAATCAAATGAATACATCCACTGTACTACACATAGTGGAAATGAATGTTTAAATATTTATATCTTGAGAAATTGTGAAAAAATAATAAAACACTTAGACTAAAAATATTCTATTGAAAATAATAAAATTAGATTATAATTAACTTGTATATATATATATATCTATATAATATAAGTATGTTATACACTACTATAAGTCCCCATTCTTTTAGCATTAGATAAACCATTTATTCTATATAAAAATCATTTCATTTCTATGTGAATAAAAATTAGATCATTTTTATTAGAATCAAAAATATCATAGATAAATGGTATATTTATAGCACTAAAAACAATGATATATGGTTTCATTTATCATTTCTAATTCAGCACTAATAACGGTTTCTTTTATGAGTACTAAAAATATCACTAAGTCATACTATTGTAGTGTGCTGCAAAAATTATGAAACATTGAAAAAAAAAATTAAAAAGAAATGAAAATTTAAAAAAAATTATAAGAAAGAAATTAAATGTTATAAATATTTCAAACATTGGTTGTAAAATTACATTATTAATAAAATTTTATCACAAAAATCCAAAAACATGAATGTTCCATTGTTTTCTTCCCTCGACCCGCTCTCAAAAGAGATCAATCGTGATATATTAATGAACAAACCACCTAAACTCAATAAAATGAGTATTATTATGTATTAAAAGAGAATTTTGTTGGTAATAATATAAATTAATTAATTAAAAATAAATATGAAGCAATAATTTATTAAGATTTCAATTTAAATATGAGACCACAAATTTTAAGTCATACCTAGCACTCCATGTATCAGATTGATGTGAGGATAATTCCTAGATGTAACAAATGACTTGTGGACTGTTTTCCTAAATTATCAAAATAGTATTAATGTGTTTTATTAGTTTTGATTTTATGATAAGTGTGTTGAACTAAAATGTAATTTTTAAACTGAAAAATACACATTCAGTCATAGCGAGCACACCATACATCAGATTGAGGTTTAGTAGATTCTACCACATCATGGATGACATATATATCATTTTCCTAATGTATTAGAAAAATCTGAAAGTGTTTAATTATTTTTGATAATTCCACCTGTATTTTGAACTGTTATTTAAATTTTAAACTAAAAACGTACCCTTGAAGTCATGCCGGTCACAATTTTTTTAGATCGATGTTTTTTTATTACTAAATATCAAAAATGACATATGGATAATATTTAAAAAATATTGAGATAATATGAGAATGCTCTCTAGGTTTTTAGTGAGTAACATATGTTTTTTTTATCAAAAATTTACCTTTTTAAACTGAACACATGCACTTTAAGCCATATTGATCGCATCATGTATCATTTTGAGGTGATTTTTATTACAACATATCACAAATGAATTATGGATAATTATCATAAATAATCAAAACAATCTAAATGAGTTTTCTTACTTTTGATTTTGTGATGTGTGTTTTGAACTAAAATGTCATTTTTAAACTAAAAACACACATTTCAAGTCATACCAGTCACACCATGTATTGAATAGTGGTTTTAATGATTCCTACATGTCATAACTGCCTAGTGGATCATTTTTCTAAATTATATAAAAAAAATCATGGTTTTGAGTGAGTCTCATGTGTTTTAAACTAATATGTCAAATTTAAATTAAACAAACAAACTTCAAATATTACTAGGAACACCATGTATTATTTTGTGGCGAGGTTATTTCCTTCATATCATAAATGAATCATGTATTGTTTTCATAAGGTATCAAAAAAATATTAATGCATTTTCTTGGTGTAGAGAATGTGTCATGTGTTTTGAACTATATTTTCTTTTTAAAATAAAAAAATAAACATAAAGTTATTCCGGTCACACCATGTGTCGTATTGATGTGTAGTTGATATTTATATGTCACAAATGACATTACCATTATTTTTATAAATTATCAAGATAATTAAAGAATATTTTCTAGGTTTTCAGTGAGAAATAAATATTTTCAACTAAAATGTCAGTTCCAAATTAAAAACATGTCCTTTGAGTCATTCCAGTCACATCATGTGTCATATTGATGTGAAGATGACTCCTACACATAATAAATGACTTATGGATTATTTTACTAATCTATCAATAAAATCATAGCGTGTTTTCTCAGTTTTTATTTAGTGAAACACTCTTTGAACTAAAATATATATTTTAAACAAAAAACACACATTTCAAGTCATGTGATATACTCCCTGTATAGGATTTAGGTGAGGATGAGTCTAGATAGGTTTCTATCATGTGTAAATGATGGGAACTGGTTGAAGGGTTCTTTTAAAAAAATTCCCTACAAACAATCCTATATCTCAAACATTTGTATGTTCCTCACAATGGAAGGATTTATATAATATAGATATGTTATTTTTGAAAATCTATTAATTAATTAATAATTCTATGATAATCAAATACTTTGATATAAGAAGGTATTATGTCAAATTTGAGTGAGGTTTTAATTTAGAGAATAATGTCAGTATATTGGTGAAAATATTATGGAAATTTAAGTAATATCCACCTTAAATAATGGAAATGAATTATCAATACTTAATTTTATTAAAATTGTAAGACCCAAGATGGTCTACATTGATGATTTCATCATCAGTATCAAAAGGATGTTGGGTGAAAATGTCATAAGGTGACAAGTCCCCTAAAACATTAGTTTTTATTGATAAGGGATAGAGCACCACTAAAATAACAATGACATGTATTTCATTGTCGTTAATTATTATTAAAAAGAGATTTATTAATATAAAGACTAACTCATGCTTCTTTAAATAGTAGTTGGATTTGATCAAAACTATCTGTTGTTTATTGATAATTTGAAACATTCACCTTAAGTAATAAAATTTATAGATAATAATTATATTATTTTAATAAAATTCATTAAAAATTATTGGCTATCTAAAAATATTGATGTAGTGATTCAAAATAAAAAATTCTTGAAAATGGAATTTGGATATTATTCCATAGGTGAATGTTTTCTAGTTAAATCCTATATAGGGATTCCTCATGTTGGTGTTTGACAGCATTACCTTAGTAGACGTGATCTTCTGTTTGAACTTCATAGTATCTTTGAAGAATTAATTTTTGAAAGCTAGTTTGATCATGGATTTTTTGGATGTATCATTATGATTTACTTCACATTTTAGTTATCATTTGGTTTCATATTCAATATCAAAGAAACATGTTGTCTATATTGTCTATTTTTTTAGAAAATTGAAGGAGAAGTATGAAATATCATAAGATCTTATGAAATGAATCAAAGAGATGAAATGTATTAGGACTTGAAATATTCGACAGTAGTGTCCCAAGAACTGCAAACTCTTCAAATCAGATCAAGGATCAATTTCCAAAATTTATTTCCTTCCATGCATAGAAGGAAATTATTATGGAAATGATATATATGAATAAAAGAAGGAGTTGATTTGTTTTGGAGTAATCTAAGAACTGAATGATGGCCTATGTTTTGTGTTTTTGGGCATTTATATCCCTCTAGAACCAACCTCCATATCTATTATAAGTGTTATATAATTGTTATAATGTATTGAAATATTACTTCCATGATGGGAAGCATCCCTACCCGGTGAACCAAGAGCTCCATAAAATCAGAGTGATAAGTTATGTTTAAAATTTCTTCAAATTTCATGAATTTTCAATCAAAGATAATTTTGAATAAAAATAAATAGAACAAATATATACTGATCTAATAGAATTTAAGTGGAAACAATGTTAGATATCTGAAATGAATATTTGGATACAAGATTAGACATTGAGTTTCATTGACACACAATTTATTCCTACATGTCAAAAATTACATGAGGATGATTTTCCTAAAGTATCAAGACAGTCCAAGTGTTTTTCTTATTTTTCATGGATTGAGACATGTTTTTAACTAAAATATAATTTTTAAACTGAAAAAATGTACATTGAGTCTTGAATATCACACCATGAATCTAATTGACGTGCAGTTCATTCCTACATGTCACAAATTACTTAAGGATCATTTCCATAAAGTATCAACACAATGTGAGTTTTTTTCAATGTTTTCAGTGAGTAACACAAAATTTAAACTAAAATTAAATTTTAAACTAGAAATCACAAGTTTGATTCATACATGTCAAACCATGTAATGGATAGAGGCGTGGATGATTCCAAAACATAAAAAATTTCTTCTGGATAATTTTCCTTAAGTATCAAAAAAATATGCATTAATTTTCTTAGTTTTAAAATTTGATGTTTATTTTGAACTAAAATTTAAATTTAAAACTATGAACACAAATTTCAAGACATACTGATCAAATCATTTATTAGGTTTAGGTCTAGTTAATTCCCACAATTCATAAATGACATGTGGACCATTTTCCTAAAGTATCTAAACAATTTTAATGTGTTTTATAAGTTTTGATTATGTCACCTATATTTCAATCTAAAACATAAACATTAAACTATAAAATAAAAGACAAAATGATTAGAAAATAAACTAAATAAGAAGTATGAAGTCACATTTTTAATTTGTTTTTATACATTCAAACACCATATATTCTACCCATTTGTTTCCAAAAAATACCCTATTTTGAATATGAGGAATGTCGAATATCCTACTAGAAGTAGAAAAATATAAATAAACAAGTAATTAATAAATAATTCAAATTAAATTTTATTTGCAATCGGAAATTCCTATTAAGGGATTATAGTTTATTGATGGAATATTATAACTTTCATATATTTTCAACTTAATAATTAAACTATTTGTTATTAGCTTTATTTGATCATAATAGAAATTTTTTGAAAAATAATTAAATTTTTTATAAGTGTTTCGATAGTCATATCTTATTATATATACCATAATACTCATTCACATGTTGAATTCTATAGGATTTGTTTTCTCATGCACTATCCTCATGAAATTATTTTTGTGATATTTAAACAACACCCTATTATAAACATAATTACATGTGGTTTATCTGTTTGGTATCCATGCATTGAATCCAAAAAATTAATCTTTAGAGTAACCAAACCTATTCTAATTATAAACCAATACAGTATAAAAATGAAAACAAATATTTATTTATAGGAATGAGAATACATTTACTATTATTTAATTCTAGAGTTTTACCCCATCATCATGGGTATTAAGAATAGTTTTTCATCTGATTGTTCTTTTTAAAAAATTACCTTAATTTTCTCCACTATTTTTGATTATTAATGTTCTTTTAATGAGTTATTTTGATTTCAAGTGACGTGAGGACTAATGATTTGAAATATTTGTTCTTAGTTATTTCCATTCAAATACATCTTATATATATTCTAAAAAAAATATAAATAGTGTTAAATTGTAATTGACGTATAAGATCATCTATTTGAAAAAAACAATTATTGAAAAGCACCTCATGTATATATTTACCACTATGGATCTTGGTCATCGATACATGAGGATTTCGTTTACTTCCTCAAGATAAAGAAAGTCTGTAATGGACTCTCCGTTCATTTTTATATTAAAAATCAATGATTTTTTCATCACTATTTTTTAACCTTGTATCCACTTGACCATTTAATATTAGTAAATCTAGACGTTTAATTTTTAAGGTAATGGTATTTTATGATGGTCTATTCAATTGATTTGTTGATCATTTATATTTTTTTCATTCGAACATCTACTTAGCCCCTTCCCTTTATCTATCTTTAATAAAATTCATCCATTCATCCATTTTTTTCATTATTTGTTTCATTTTTTTCATAAAACTAAATTGGGAAGGAATTCCTCCTTATCGAAATGTATCTTTACAAGATCAAGTGGACATGTTATGTGTGTTCCAATAGAAATCATGACCATATGAACATTCATATCATCAAGGGGATGGGTAGCTCGATTCTTGGCTTTTGCGTCATAAAACTCTCCCCTCTCACATGATCTTTTTTATGTTTTTTTATTTATAATATCTCCTTGGATATTGTACATTATTCCCATCACAATAAGATGATGGGTTAGTGATAATAGGAAAAAAACACAATCATTTTCACCATTAATAATATTAAAAAATTACAGGTATCAATGTCATCTTAACTCTCATTTCATGGAAATAATTATAAAACATTGGTTAACTCTGATGAGGCATACTTGTGATGGGAATGGATTACCTCAAACTGGTGGGGCAGGGTTAGGGTCTTCATGTAGTGGTTTTTTGTTTTTATTTTCTTCTCTTTGAAACCTTATCATAACATTATATAACAGCTCATACTGCCAATTAATTTTTTATTCTAGAATTTCTACTCATGTATTCATGTCATCTATTTTCTTGTATATTTCAAAATGTGTGTTTCTATTCTCATAACATGTTTTATATAATACCCCGAAACATGTACCGCTAACATGTCCATATTTTTCTAGACACTCCAATGCAACTACTAATAGTATTTTATTGGGTATATCTGATGATGAATCCTATGTATTAACCTGATAAATTGTATATGGAAATAATTAATACTTGTTATGTAATACTAATTTAAAGTATAATTTTTTTTTTATTTCATACTCACACATCATTCCAATAATTTTCTATGTTATAATCTATTAATATACCATTTTTGATTACATGATCCTCTATCCATATCCCATGACAAAATATAAAAATGGATTTTTATTTTTAATGATCGGTCTTATAATAAATAAAGGAAAATAATTATGTTTTTTTAGTGCTACATAAAGATATTACTAGATATTTAAAATATATACCATTTTTTCAATTTAGTCATACCCCATCCTTACATTATGGTAGGGGTACGTTGGTTTTTCAATATGATATTTATTTTTAAAACTTAATTAATGTTTTAAAAATTTACAATTTTTAATTAAAGTTATTAATACACATACATTGAAGTAATGTATATTTTATTATAAAGTAACTAAAATTATTTCACCTCACAATGACCAACAAATGCATTCCAAATTTCTTGGATTATCAAGAGTCCATACATATTTTTTGGGTGCAGTTTAACTTTACCTTTAGTATCCCTACGATAATTATTTGTAAGAATAGTCTAAAATTATCTATAAGCCATTCTGGAGAGCATTAATACAAATTTGATTTGGTATTCATCTAGTATAAATGAACTCCATATGAGATAATGAAAAATAAATCAAGATCTTAATAAATTTTTTTTAAGAATAAATAATGAATTTATATAATAATGTTACCCCGGTATCTTCTCATATTTTTTCCTTAAGTGCAGGCACAAAATTGTTCTATATATCTATAAAACTATCTTGAGAATTCAAGTGGTTCTCTCAATGTAACTAATGAACATGGAATTATTGGATTTAATATTCCAGTCATGTATATTCTATACAACATTGAATGTTATTCCTCTACTTCTTCCATTAATAATTTTTATTAACACATTCATGAAATAAAAAATTTCTTTTTTCTTAGACATAGGTTGTTCACCTTATACAATTTCCCTAGATTCAACATTATCAATATGTTTTTTCTCCAAATTAGATGAACTAGAATGTGTAGAATCCAATTTTTTCATAGTATAAATATAATCATCATGTGCATAAACTCTAAATTATTTAGAATGAGATGCATAATAAAATTAAGAAACCTTTTGTCTCTTAGGATTATGAGCATTGGTATTTTTATAATCCACTATCTATTGAAATGGAGGAATATTTAATTTAGATTACATAAATCCAATAAATGTATACATAATAATATGAGGTAAAGAAATTATACTATAATTACATATAACCTGATAATTTAACGCACTTTTTTTATTCAATGTTTGATGAGATTTTACACCCACTAAAAGGTATCCAAATCACCTCATTGTAGTCTACACAGACATAGAAGATTTTTTTTGTATTGGGACCACCAGGAAATGAATTTGATGCCCCGATGATGGGTTTTTTACCAATTGAATTGACATTTGACTATAAAATGGTTTTGGTTGATAACAAAATAATTGATCATAATATTGTTGTTGGATCTGGAACATAAAATACCTTTACTGCTAGCGATGCCACTAGAAATGGTTCCTCACTATAACAATCCTTTCTGAAATAGCATTCATGATTATCCATTCATCAATTTTAAATTCACTATTTTTATCAATCCACTTTTATTAATAAAATCGGCACATGGAATGTTCTAAAATACAACTCTCATATTTGTTCAATGATACCAAACTACGACATATTAGAATATATTAGATTTTATCATTGTTAGAGTTTAAATTTGTCACTTTATCCTAAATTCTAACTCAATTATTCTACATATTACAATATTTATCATTTTATTTTATATAGAACGTATAAAAATTAATAACATAACAATTGTAAGATAATACATTTGGTCCTTTGGATATCAATCAAATATCTTTTGAAATTGAATTGATATTTTTAGTTAACTTCTTAAAAATATAGTCTTGATACCATCCTATATACTTTCAATTATATGTATTTGATGTCCATCTTTCATCCCTTTTTTTAATACAAATACGGATTTTATTAGCGCTAAAAATGGCCTTTATCACAGCTAGAAAAAGCGATGATAAAGCCGACGAAGATAAAGGGGGGTCCCCTTTATATGAACTTTGTTTTAGCGCTGATAAAATGGTCCTTTATCAGTGATTTGTTTTACTGCTGAAAAAGACCCATTATTAGCGCTTATAAAAGGTGAAAAAAATTAAAAAAATTAATAAAAAAATTAAAAAAAAGTAAAAAATACTGCCAATCGGGGGGGGGGGGGGTTTATAGCTCTTGACTCCCCCCCCTTTACAGCGCTTTTCATCCCTTGTATAGCGCCCCACGCACACCCTTCACCCTTTAACAGTGCTTGCTCGTATATTCCACCATGTGCGCGTGCCCCTACCACCACCAGGATTTGAACTCGAGACCTCCCCCCTAAGCGCCTAAGCCTTTACCACTACTCTATTTTGATTTATCTTCCAATTCATGATATCATCATATATATATATATTTATATATTTAGTTATATTTTTTCGTATGGTAATATATATTTATATTAATATATATATAGTTATATTATAATATATATATAGTTATATTATAATATATATATATAGTTATATATTTATATATTTATATTAATATATATATATAGTTATATTTATTCTTATAGTAATATATATTTATATTAATATATATATAGTTATATTAACATATATATAGTTATATTAACATATATATAGTTATATTAATATATATTTATATATAGTAATATTAATATATATATATATAGTTATATTAATATATATATATAGTTATATTAATATATATATATAGTGATATTAATATATATATTTATAGTAATTCTAATATATATATGTAGTTATATTAATATATATATAGTTAGATTAATATATATATAGTTAGATTAATATATATATATATATAGATAGACTAATATATAGGTATATAAATATTCATATATTTGTATTTTAAATAAAATATATGTCAGTTATTATTTAGATAAAGCTAATATATTTTTTATGTAAACATATTTTATTATTTATATTTATAATTAAATTTTTAGGTGTGAATATATAAAAATTATGTACATATAGTTATATATTTGATTATAAATAGTAGTGCATTATAAAAAACAATGAAATTTCAAATACATAATATCAATATAAATGTAATACTTTGGAATAAATTCAGTTCCCACAAAAGAAGCCAATAATACCCCCTTAAACAAGGATGAAAATCCACAAAATGTCAAAAAAATCGGTGTACCCCGACTAAAAACTCAGTTTTGGAGGCCTTATGGGTCCCTTTTGGCCTCAACCATCCCTTGACCTGGATCCTCCTAGTCATAGCGACATAGAGATCATCGCAGGCTTCGATTTGATATGTGCTAGAGCTCAAATGGACACACGGATCAAAAGTTATGACCGTTTGAAGATCAAGTTGCGTTTTCAACATATTTTGGATATTTTTTAAATTTTTTTAATTGTTTTAGTCTTAAAATTGTTATTAAATGACTATTAATCCTTAATAATTAGCAAAATATTAATTAAAAATATTTGTTTTGATTTTTTAAGAAGCCATTTTCACTAAGTATATTGTATATTAAGTATATTAAGTTTAAATGTACATTAATACTTATCTAAAATATATTTAAAAATTATATATTATATTTATATCAATATACCAAGATATATATATTAATAATTTCAATTTTTTTAAATTTTTTGTTGTTGTTGAAGTTGACCCTTTATAAGCGATTTTAAAAAAAGTGCTCATAAAGGGGTGCGTTTATCAGCGCTTGTTTTAGCGCTGATAAAGGAACCCCCCTTTATCAGCGCTTTTTCCTTAGCACTGATAAAGGGGGGGGGGGGACACTGCGAAAAACAATTTTTGTGGTAGTGTTTATTTATTCAAATTCCTAAAAGATACTTTTTGGGATTCAAAATATGGAGAAACCTCTAAACTGTTATGAAAAATGTAATGGTGGGCCCACTCTATTTCTTTAATAGTAGTTGAGAAAATATATATTTTGGAAATTCTTTTTCCAACAATATATATGGTGTGATGAGATTTTGGTAGACCAATGCTTCCGACATTAAATATGTAGTATATGGAGAATTCAATAGATTCATTGAAAATATAACACTTAAAAGTGCAACCTTTAGAATGAATTTTATTTTTGACATACCCGTTCAAAATATTCATATCCCATTCAATAGGGTATATCCATCTACAATGTATAGGACAACATATCTAAATATCTCTAACAAAGTGAACCATCGAGTGAACATTCATATCAAAGAATCATGGAAGAAATAACATCTCCAATTAACATAATATGATAATAATTTCAATTTCTATAGTTTGTAATTTCGTTGGGTCTACAAATTTACTACAAATCACTTTTGAAAAGAAATAGAGCTTGGTTAATATATGATTGAAATTCTTAGGAAAAATTAAATTTTAAACTATATGTTTTAGATCTTGCATCAAACATGATATTCATGTGGTTTTTGGCCCTTTAAGTTTAAATCATTAACTGAAACAATATTTATGATGTTTAATGAAAATCCCATTGGAAACATTAGAACATTCATGAAGTTGAAAAACAAATATCTATCTGGTATGGAATGATTATAAGAAATAAGTGGAAGAAAATTTCATCTTTCACCCTTCATTGACACAAACTCTTCCCGTATCCCTTTTTTAATCATGTACAACTTAACCATTGTTCCATTCTTATTTTCATTTCATTTAGTAATGATCCGAATGAAACTGTTGTGTTCATTTTTTCCACATTTATAACACGAATAAAATTCATGAGGTACAAATAGTTCTAGTATAGTAATTTTAAAAAAGATCTCTTTGTCCAACAAGTTCTTGTAAGGTTACCAAAAGTGGTTCCCATATCTTTTACATTCCCAAAGAGTTGATCACCTATTATTGTAGATGGTGTTGTAACTTCTTCTAAAATAAAATTTAATTAAGTAGTCCAAGATAGGTATTTATTTCATTGGGTTTTAAACCTATGATATCATAGAATCATAACCTTTTATGAATGTTTCAATTCGACTGTTTGTGTGTGCCTTGTTTATAAACAGGACACCCTTGAGTTCCTTTAATGATATTTCATAAAAAAATTCATAATCAGGTAAATCATTTATCATCCCATACAACATGCCTCTAAATATGAAATATAAATTTTACTTATAATTATTCAACGTAACACCTAAATCCCACATTAATTTCAAATATTCAATCAATGGAGCCTTATAAACATCAATATCATTACCAGATTTTTTGTCCACATATAAGAATGGAATATATAATATATTTTCAAATCATGAATAACCATAGTGGAAAGATATAATTTAAAAACATAAAAAACCATGTACTGTGAGTTCTTCATTAAAAATAAAAAGGATTCACACCTTCTATATATAGTGAAAAAATGGTTTCTCAGATTATATCTAAATATTGGATACTCATAATAAATTTTATTCTATTAATGATAGTGTATTGGTTCATCAAGTTTCCCATATTTATTTCTAATATATACATGACACATCAATTACCTTTTAGTAACTTCACTTATATATAGGTTCCTAAACATTAGAATTATTGTAAAGTAACAAACAACTTTTTTAGGGCTTGATTCAGCTTTATTTTTTTGAGATTCACCAAACATTTGGAATTATTTAAGTGACTCATGGTCTTTTAGAAATAGCATGTAGTAATTTTAAAAAGAATATATTATTTTAGAGATCACATCCATTGAATGAATGCTTATTTTAAAATTATATATTTAGAAAGAAATCTCATTATCCATTTTCAGTATATCATTCAAAAGAGAAATCAGTTTAGCAAAGATGGTGTCACTCCATCTAGTTCTAGATTTTAAATTATATATCATTACTATGACTGGAAATGATGTATATTTTTTACAACATGTATATAATGGGTTCTTTTAAAAAATCTTTAACATTTGAATTATTTTTGCAGAATCATGAAGTTCATATTAAACTTTTATTACCATTTCCTCAATAATATATTCATTGTTATTCACCACTATAATCTTATCCTCTATACAATTTTTATTATTTTTCACACTTAAAATCATATCATATGATCCATAAAATGTAGTTTTATCCAAGACAATATCCACATTAATTTTTTCTCTATGTTTAGTTCAACAAATATAACTTCGATCCATTCTGTAATAGATCAACTGTTCTTTATATTTTCAATAGTGGAAAAGGGTACATATACCAACAGACCTATACCAATGGTTTTAAAAAACCATTTTAATAGCCTTCCTCATTTACCCAGAATATGGTATTGCCTCATCCCATATCTTAAAAACCACAATGAACCCAAGTAGTGTGAAACTGTTAATTTTCTCCCCCTCCTATAAAAATATCTCTTCTTTTCATGTTTTAGTTCCATTCATCTCAATCATTAAATTTCTAGGTTATGAGTCATTCATATCTTCTATCAACCCTCGAGTTTAATTTTTTTTACGTCTAAATAACGAACCAATATTATTTTTTAATCATTATATCCTTTATTTCTATTTGTCTAAATCTTCTTGGGTGCTATTGAAATGAGTTTCTTCCATACTTCTATTAAAATAAAATTTCTTAATGTTATGATTATTCACTCACATTATTTCTATTGTTTTCAACATGCCCTACTTATATATATTTAATTTTATTTCTTCAATGGAATTTTTTCTTTTCATAAACCCACTATGTGACTTCTTTAGTGATGGGATATCCACTCTTATTACAAGCCTTTAATTTTTTTGGAACCTAATTTGATTCCCATGGGATGTTTTTTTTCAATCATTATTTTAATTTTTTATCTTCTCACTGACTAATACAATGTGAAAAAATTGTTCTTTAAATGAATCAAAATGTGGTATTATTGTGTAACAAATTTACCCACATTGTACTAGTGAGTTGAACTATAGTAATTTTATATGATGGTATAAAATTGTGTTGGCCATTTTAGATCACTTAAATTATTATTCCTAGTGGATATTGTTTTTTCTAAGATGGGATACTTAGAGATTATTTTATGTCTATTGATAGAGATCACTAACACTTTTTAAAAGGCTCAGCTATCCAATAAAAACTTATGTCTAGAAAAAAATATTCCAGAAAACCAAATCAAATGTGTCCCCATTAGAATAATTTCAATGATTTGAATCATTTTTACATTATTAATTTCACTTTCTCACTATTTTAACTTCTAATTCTCTATGTTTACACTTCCTCAATGCTTCCCACACTTTGTGTCACACACACTTCTAATTTAAATTTTAAACTATTTTATAATTTTCATCTATTTTTTCACCTCTATTTCACATTCACTCTTCATCATACACACTTACACCGATATTTTGTGTTACCATAATAATATTCAATCACACTTCTACTATCTTGTTTTCATAGGGATTATTTGTAAATATCATAAAGAATTAATTTAATATCCCTACATATGAGAAAACAATAATTATGGCATTATCTTAGCTGAAATAATTTTTTTCTGCTAGAAAAGATATTTCCCAACAAACAATAATCATTTATACATGAATTTAACGAATAAAAATAAAATAAGTTCAAAAGTGAATGAAATAATAGAAAACAATAATTATAAACATAAGTTTTTGTTTTATTTTGTATAGTTATTACTCATTGATATAGTGGAATTCAATATCATGGTTATATAAATACTTTATTTTTTATTTAATATAGTATGTTTTTGTAATTTTATTACACACATTATTTATCCAACTTGTCCTTAATGTGAATTTTCAATGTAAACGGGTGGCAATTTTCTTTTAGTTTCACTTTTTAATATTGAATTAAATAAAATTAGAACCTAAAAAACTAAAAAAATAGAAACCATCCAATAATAAAAACTATATGAAATGAAATAAACAATATTAATATAATTAAAATAATAATAATTACCAATGTAACGAATGAAATAAAAAAATAGCTTAGCGGCCTATCTAAAAATATGAACCAAATGACCTAACCCAAAAATTTTAAAAATCACCTAATAAATTCACCAAATTGAACCAAAAAAACTAAAACTGAATTGGATAAAATTAAACACAGACAAATAAAACTATATCATACCCATTCTAAACATGAAAATTAGAATGTTTAGTTTTTTTATGACACATCATTCATGTTTTCAAGCTCCTTTTACTAAATATAATATGATTATGTTATGTCATTATGTTTAATTTATTTTTCATTAAAATTGATATTACTTAATTAAGAAACGACACATATTTCTTGTTTTAATTAAACATTAGTTACGAATTTCTAGTCAAATTCATATTTTTTCAATTCTAGAAAATGAAAAACACTGAATATGTATGAAGTGTAACACCCCAAGAATTTACAATATTATAATTTCTGAATAAATGTAATTTTTTTCTTTATTTCTTTTTATGAAATACTATGTTAATCTTTTTCTACGCATAAGTGTTATTTTTCTTTTCTTACATGCAAGGCCCAGTATTACCAAACTACAATATATTAATAAAATATTATTATTTAATATAATTTATAACCTAGTTGTTAAATTAGTGGTTATGAATAGTTAACCAAATTTTTTATTTTATATATTCCATTTAATTTTAATATTCATATTTTGTGTTTTCTAGACATGATATAAGAACAAATTTAATTTTTTAGATAAATGAAGTATTTTTCAAAAAATATTGTTTTTTCAGCATTTGATGGAGAACCCATTTTATATTTAGTTTTTGAAACTTTATTATATTTAATTTTACAAAATAAAAATCTTCTATGAATTTTTAATATCAAAATTTATTTTTGTTTAATTTTTGGTATTTTTCTGATAAGTTTCATGTTTTGATGAATAATGAAAAATACTAAATATTAATTGAAAAAAATGTTTTTTCATCGAAATAATTTATGGTGTTAAATTATAAGTTAGATTTTAATTATGGTATAATTATATTCTAATTTTATAATTTAATATAATTTTGGTCACTTTAATTATATTTACATTAAAATTGGGTATAAACAGAAGTTAATATTTTAATGGTTTTTACATTTTAAAAAATCTGTTTTCTAGTTCAATCAGTGGGATTAATATTAATTTTATTTCTTAAACATCTATGTTTTTAATTTAGAAAAATGGATTCCATATTTTGAATCTATGGGTTGAAATTATGAAAATAGGTTTATTATGTTTTTTTGTCATTATTAATTGTATGTTTATAAATTTTTTATTTATCGTGGTTATGGGTAAATCGGGTAATTAAAGGTAAAAATAATATTATAAAATTACACTAACACCTATAAAAATCATATTGGATGCCTAAATTTTATCCTTAAGACCTATGAATCTAAATTTAATCATTCAGTGGACAATTGTTCTTAAATATGACATGAATATTATCAAAATCAATGAATGCGACAAAATGTCACACTCTCATTTTATAGAAGTATATTTATTTTAATATTGGGATAACTAGGAGAAAAAATTGATGATAAAAATTATAAGTAATTATAAAACAATTAACTACATCATAGTAAATTTTTTATATTATTTAGATATAAACTAATTACCATTAATGATGACACAATAGTGATACACAAAGTAGTCTCTAAATTGAAATATCAAATAAATGGTTTTGATCATATTAAAAGAAATATAATTTGAATGAATTAAAGATCTATGTGAATTTGATAGGTGAATATGGCATGTTAGGAGTATATTCAATGTGTTTTTTCAAATTTATCTTTTTGTTTGTATTTTAATCTAAGTCAAAGTTATGAATAGTGTCATAATTAACACTGTTGATATTTTATATAAATAATACATTATCAAATTTTTTAAAATTATTAAAAGTCATTAAAAAAATAAAAAAAATATTATTATATAGTCTAAAATTTCTTAAAGTTCCTTTTATTGACAATTTAAACCATATAAGTAAATCATTATAACCTTTTAATATTTGAAATTTTATTAACGTAATTAAATTAAATAGATTAATTAAGGGTAAATAAAAATTATAAGGCTTAAAATAAAACCAAAACATTCCCAATAATTATTAATTTAATAATACTAAATCCATATCACATTAATGTTGATTTTTAGTTGGTTAATGGACACTTTTCCTTAAAAACAAATTATATATTATTTAAATCAGTGATAGTTACAAAATATCACTATCCTGTATTTTAATATCTTTTATGTGTCCACATAGGGAAAAAATCAAGATATGAACGAATATAAATGTCTATTTTGACATTAATAAAATTATTTTAAATAAATAAAATTATTTTTAATTTTTAGAAGTTATATAATGACTTTAAAAGACTCTTAAATTCAAAAACAATATTTACTTAAATAATAAAAAATAGAGTAAATGATTTTAATAAAAATAATTTTGTTATATTTTGGATTCGTTTATGTTTCTATCGAATTTCATAGATCCATAATATATATTATACATTTTTTAACACATTTCAATCAAAATTAACACTTTGTTGTAATTTATTTTAAATCCAATTTAATGAATAGTATTAAATTTGACAATAATGATATCTTATTGAATTAATTTATTAATAAATTATTTAAAAATCACAAGAACGTTAAATAATAACAATAGGATAGAATATGGTCGAAAATTTATCCTAATTTTCATTTATAGGATATTTTTATGTATTTGGATCTACAATAGTCAGATTATATTTTAATATTTTGAGAGTTTCCAAAAGTGATCCTCCCCTCCTTAATAAAATGAAACCTCCTCCCCCAATTACTCACTAAAACATGAGCCATTTAGTTTGGCCAAAACATTATTTTTTCCCCTCATTATTTCTTTAATTTAAACTTACAGTCTATAAATTAAGTAGAAATCCAACCATAGAAATCATTTTGAGTAAATCAAATTGAGATGCTCGAAGAAGAGGTAATTGTTTTACCGATTCAATTAAATTACTTTTCTTCTTCAACATCCTTTTCCTTTGTTGTTTCTATACTAAATTAATAAATCTAATATAATATACATTCTTATAATTGATTATTATTATGGGATAGCCATATTTTTTTCTTTTATAAATCATACTAATAACAATATCATCATGTGTGTGTACATATAGATTACCATCACAACATCGTCGTGTAATTTTTTATTCAACAGTGCTTTATTTGTATAGTTATAATAATGAGTATAATGGATATAATTAATGAATATGACAAGATAATAATTATTTATAATTAATATCGAATCATATTCCTTACTATTTAACAATGAAGGGAATGATATCGTCACTCGTGCATATGTACGGTTTACCATCTCCACGAGATAATGAGATTCATTATCCATGTTAACCATTCAAGAATGATTATAAAAAAAATATGTGGAGTAGATATAATATTTATGAACATAATATCAATCTGGATATGAATGAAATATATCTTATGCACAAGAAACATGACTTATATAACAAAACATGAATAGGAAAAAGAAACACTTAACACCTAAAACAATGGAAATCCTGAAATATTATTAACAAAATGATATGAGAGGATCATATATGATATAATAAATATGGATATGGTCCAAGTATAATTTAATAAAATAATTTAACCATTATAATAGAGGTTAAAGCACCCTCTACTAAATGAAAGTAAAAGGTGAGGGTTTATTTCACACTCTCATTATTATTCATGATTGTTTCTACTTAAGTATCTACTAGGACATCTTTATTATAAAGGTCCATGTTTCTAAATATTTTTTTCAAAATATTGTCAACAATTGTTTAAATTCATTTTTTCTTATGTTGTTCTTTTTATGAATTGTTTTTAAGGGAATATTTTTATTATTTTCTAAATGAGTTTCTTTTTGACCTTTTCGATATAGTAAAGAAGGCATTTTTTTAACTTATACAGCGTGAGTGGCTATTTTCCACCGATATGAAGCCTTTTCATTTTGAAGCTTCTCATTCAAGGTTATTTTCAAAATTCATTTTCCTTTTATAATTGTGTGTATTTTAAATATTTCAAATTAAATTGGGATATATCTCTCAAAGAGTTTTAATGGTCTTATTATATTATTTTAATTTATTTCAACATCCTTTATTAGATTTTATGATTAATTGAGGTTGATTTATTATGATACAATCTTCCATATCATATTTAATGTTTTATGACATGTTTGACTATGGATGTTCTATTTTTATACCATTAAAGGTTTATGGTTGAAGTATTAACACTCTGTAACCTAGTTTTAATTCAAATGTTTATATTATGACTCCCCATTTTCATAAGATGAATGCACTGGACTTATTATGTGACAGATGGGGCCCTCTATAGCCCCTTGATACATTGATAGGTCTCGTGATACAAACTAGTGTCTTGGAATGAGGCCTTGATGGTATGATTATGTATGGTCTTAGCATGAGGCTTTGATGATGATGTTATGATGTCCAGGATTATGAATTCCCTCATTATGATATTATTTATTGATATTACATGTGATTATTCAACTAGTATAATATTCATGTGAATGTTTAAGTGGAATTATTTAATTTATTCTTTCCATATTATTCTGAATATTATGTTCAAAATACTTGTGTTTCGGATTATACCTTACCTTAAAATTTAATTCTTATTTATGATAGCTTCTGATATATTGTTTACACTTACTATGCATCTAAGCTCACCCATTTATTGTATTTTATTTTCCTAGGATTCCAATATGTGTATTATGGTTTATATTTATGTTTAATCAATGATAATAATGATGTTCTCAAAGAATTATCCATATTAAAATTTATTGTTTGGATTGTAATGTAAGGTTCATGTATGTAATCTATTTTCTGAGACTACAAAATTGATCGATCCTTCAGGATATGATTTCTTGTAATCATGACAATGTATTAAAATAATGCATCGAATCCTGTATTTTGGGGGTGGGTTGTACAGTTGGTATAAGAGGAATATAAGATACATCTTTGGAAATTAGGTTTAGAAAACATAGAACAGAAAACATAACCCTATGAAAGACATTGAGGATAAGTATAAGTATATTATCTCATCCATTAGATTGGTAATGAACAACCAAGGTTACTAATATATAAAAATGGATTGAGAAAAGGATGGAATAATTTTAATATCCTATAAATTAGTATTCATTAAAATATCTCTATGATTTGTGTTTTCAATTGGTGTTTTTAGTTATGATCAATGGTTAAAATCAGTAAGGCTATACATGAAATGGCCATAATTTTGATGATGAAGATATTACAAAAGGGAAATGAAATTAACGAGGTACTAATGAATATGATGTTGAAGTGGAGTTAATGATTTAAGAGTTAAGTGGAATGATTAAGGTTATTTATTATTTGGATTCGATAATTATTTCATCATTTGTCCTTTATTTATAGGAATCATGAGATATGTAAGGATTGTATTGTAGTACATCTTCATCTAGCATTTAGGAGTATGAATGATTTCATTATAGTATTTATGGTGATAAATTCATATTAAAATAAGATCTACATTACATTATTTTGGAGAATATAATGTATTTTGAACATGTAGAGATATTTTTGGATAATGAATTTGGATGGAAGTTTTTTGGTTGAGTATTAATGTTGGAATAGGTTAAGCTGAACAGTAGATATTATTTTTTGAGTTTTGTTTATAATTTATTGGATATTATGAGCTATACTTTTTGGTTTTAGTAAAAATTTAAAGGAAGATTAAAATAATCTTGGAATTTAAGATTCATTAAAAGTGCATCAAGCATAAAGAATTATCTTAAATATCCATCTCTAGGTGAAAAAAACGGAATGAAAATTGATTCATTCACCACAAAAGGATATCATTGATGAAATGAAGTATGTTTTATTGAGTTCTCCTTTGGATAATAAAATAATCCAAAAAATCAAGGAAAAAGGATCTGAAAAATGTGTTATCCAAATAACTTTTTTTTGAACTAATGTTATTTCAAATCAACATATATTTATGGATTTGTGGCTTTAAATTTTCCATTGAGTGTTCACGTTTTCGTAATTGATGACCTCAATCACTCCATATAAATATTTACCTTTTCCCTCTAAGTACATGTCTATATTGGACACTAATGTTATCCTATTCGAAATCCTAATTTGTTGGTGACCTTCACATTTCCCATTCACTTATATTAAGAGTATATTTTATTAACCCTATTTTCAATGTGGGTTTTCCACAAGGGTATATTTTTTAGTATTAACATTTTATTTTCTAAATTCAATTTTAATTTTTAAAGACACAATTTATTAAAGGAGGGGAGAATGTAACACCCTAAAAATTTACAATATATTCATTTCTGATTAAATTGATTTTTTTTTTGTGAAACACTAAGTTAAGATTATGTAACAAAGAACAATGAGTTTTCATCCATTATACTTAAGATCTAGTTTTTCCAAAAAAAAATATTAATAAAATATTATTATTTAATATAATATATAACCTAGACATTAAATTGGTAATTATGAATAGTATAAACCATATTTTGAATTTTATATATTCAATTTAATATTAATATTCATCTGATGTGTTTTCTATACATGATATAAGAACAAATACATTTTTTCTTACAAAAGAATTATTTTCAAAAAATATAGTTTTTTCGTCATTTGATGGTGCACCTATTTTAAATTTATTTTTTGATACTTTTCTATATTCGATTTTACAAAATAAAATTATTCTTTGAAATTTTAATATTTAAATGTACTTTGTTATAATTTTTAGTATTTTTTTATGTTTCATGTTTTGATGAATAGTGAAAATACTAAATTTTAATTTTAAACAACTTTTTCATTAAAATAATTTTTTGTTTCAAATAATACATTTGATTATTTTTTTAGTATAATTGGATTATATTTTTATCATTAAATAAAATTTAGTTCATTGTAATTATTTTCACATTAAAATTGGATATAAATAGAAGTCTATCTTTTGATGGTTTTTATTTTTTTAAAAACTCTTTTTCTCGTTTCATAAATTGGATTAATATTATTTTAATTACAGATATTTTTGTGTTTTTAATTTTTAAAACATTATTCAATATTTTTAACCAGTGGGTCCAAATTATTTAAATATGGTTATTTATTTTAACATTATGAATATTAACATTAATAATTTTTATTTACGATGGTTAAAGATTAATTCAGTAAATAAAGGAAAAAAATATTATTAGATAGCATACCATAAATAAAAATTCTATTGGATCACTAAATTATACCGTTAACACCAATTTTTTGAAATGTAAAATTTTAAGGGATAATTTTCCATTAATAGGACATGAATATTATTAAAATCAATGGTTGCGACAAAATGTCACACTCTAATTTTATATAATTATATTAATTTTAATATTGGGATAACCAAGAGATAAAATATATTATAAATAGTATATGGAAATAAAAATGAATTACCTACGTCATAGTAAGTTATTTATAATTTTAAGAGACTAAAGATTTACCATTAATGATTACACAATAGAGATGCTAAAATTAATTTATTAAAACAAATATCAAATAAATGGTTTTAAAATTATTAAAAGAAAAATAATTTCAATTAATTAAGGAATACAAAAAATTTATAGGTGACTGTTACCTGATAATAGTATATTAAATTATTTCTTATATTATCTTTATGTTTGTATTTTAATTAAAGTCAATGTTATGAATAGTTTCAAAATTGACACTATGGATATTTTATAAAAACAATACTTTATTAAATTATTTCAAAATACAAAAACCATTAAAAATTAAAAAAAAATTATTATTATATGGTCTAAAATGTAATACAACATCCATTTTTAGATTATAGACACCATATAAGTAAAATTTATAACCTTTTAATATTTGAAATGTTATTACCATAATTAAAATTAAATAGATTAAATAAGGGTAAATAAAAAATATACGATTTCAAATAAAACCAAAACATGTACAAAAATCATGGGATGAATAATATTTAATTATTATAAATTAATATACAATTTTATTTGTTTAATGGACAATAATCCTTGAAAATAAATTATATATTATTAAAATCAAAGATAGTTACAAAATATCACTATCTTGTATTTTAATATCTTTTATGTGTCCACATAGGGCCAAAATATAGATATGAATGAATATAAATATCTATTTTAATATGAATATAATTATTTTAATTAAATAAATTTATTTATAATTCTTATATGTTATATAATTACCATAAAATTCTCCTCAATTATAAAAAAAATATTCACTTAATTAACATAAAAATATAATAAATGATTTTAATAATTTTAATTTTTATATATTTTGGATTATTTAATATTTATAAAAAAATTAATATATGTATAAGATATATTAAATATTTTTTTAATGAATTATATTCATATTCTCACTTTATTTAATGTCTTTCAAGTCAAATTAAATAAATAGTATTTGATTTGGAAATAATGATATCTTATTAAACTAATTTATTATTAAATTATTTAAAAATCACAAGAATGATAAATAATTAAAATAGGTAAGATATCGTCTAACATGTGTCCTATTTTTCATTTATGGCCTATTTTTCGGTATTTCGATCTAGAATAGTCTTATTATATTTTAATATTTTAAGAGTTTCCAAAAGTTTCCTTCCCCTCCCTTATAAAGGGGCACCTCCTCCCTCACTTAATCACATTCCCTTAACCCTTTAGATCATACAAACCCATAAATTTTCTCCTCCAAACTTCCCTCACTTCAATTTAGAGGCCATACTTTTGGAATAAATCCAACCTTAGTAGTCCTTTTGTGCAAATCAAAAGGAGATGCTCGAAGAAGAGGTAATTGTTTTACCAATTCAATTGAATTTCATTTGTCCTTATACTTCCTTTTACTATGTTGTTTCCATACTAATGTAATAAATCCAGTAAAATCTATATTCTGAGATGTTGTTATCATTATTTTAAATCTACATTCCTCCTTTTATTCATCCTACTAATAACAATATCACCATGTGAGCGTATGTACGGCTTACCGTCTCCACGTCATGGTGTAATTTTGTATTCAACACTAATTTATTTGGATGGGTATAATGATGAGTATAATGGATATGAATAATTAATATGACATGATAATAATTTTTTATAATTAATATACCATCATATTCAATACTATTTAACTATTAAGGAAATGATATCGTCGCTTGTTCATACGTATGACATACCATCTCCATGACACGATGAGATTCATTCTCCATGTTAACCATTCAATAATGATTATAAAATTCATATGATGAGTAAATATAATATTTATGAACATAATATCATTCTGGATATTAATAAAATATATTATATTCAAAAGAAACATGACTTATATTAAAAAAAACATGCATTGGAAAAAAGAAATATTTGACACCCAAAACAATGGTAATACTGAAATACTGTTAACAAGATGATATTAGAGTATCATATATGATATCAAAAATACAAATATGATCCTATTATAATTTAATAATATGATTTAACAATTATCCAGGAGTTTAATGCACCCTCTACTAAATTACAGTATAATAAAGGTTTATTTTTCAATCTCATTATTATTCGAGTTTGTTTATACTTAAGTATATACTGGAAAATATTTATTATCTGTGTCCAAGTTTCTTAAACATTATTTAAAAATATACTAGGAAACTAATTAATGTCATTTTTACCCATTTTTTACTTTTTATTAAATATTTTTAAAGGAATATTTCCATCATTTTCTAAATGAAGTACGTTATGACCATTTTGACAAATTATGGAAAGAATATTTTTTTAACTTATATAGCACGAACAAATATTTTCCTCCATTATGAATCCTTAAAAATTTAAAGCTTCTCATTCAATATTATATATTTATTTTCAAAAGAAATGTTTTATTTTGTAATTTTCTTTATTTTGAATGATTTCAAATTAAAAAAAAGTATATAATTCTTAAAAGTTTTAATGATTTTATTAGATTAATTTCATCTATGTCAACATATTTTTTTATATTTTCTGATTAATTGAGGTTGATTTTTTATCATATAATATTCAAAATTTTATTGAACGTTTTATGATATGTTTGATGATAGATGTTCTTTTTTATACCATTCATGGTTTATCGTAAAGTATCAACACATTTTATGTTAGTTTTAAAATGAATGTTAATGTAATGATTCACCCTTTTATGAGAGGAATACATTGATCTTAGTATGTGATAGGTGGGGTCTTCTGTATTCTGTAAATACATCGTTAGGTATCATGAGACAATCTACTATCATGGAACGATGCTTTTATGGTACAGTTATTTAGGGTCTTGGCACGAGGCCTTGACAGTGTGGTTATAATGTCCGGTATTATGCATTCCCTCATTATGAGATTATTTAATGATATTATACGTGATTAATAAACTAGTAGAATATCCATGTGAATGTTAAAATGGAATTATTTGATTTATTCATGCCATGTTATTCTGAATATTATGTTCAAAAGGCTTGTGTTTCTATTTTATTCATTTCCTTAAAAATTTATGCTTATTTATAATAGATTCTGCTATATTGTTTACCCTTACTGAGCATCTGATCTCACCCATTTCTTATGTTTTATATTACCATGATGTCAGGTTATGTATAATGATTAATATGTAGGTTTAATCTAGGAGAATAATGATGTTATCATTGGATTATCCATGTTTTATTTTATTTTTGGATTGTAATTTAAGGTTCATGATTGTAATCAATTTAGAAAAACTGATAAACAGGTCTGTAACACCCTGAGATTTTTTGAAAAATATTCTTTTAATTTCATTAATGTCTTTTTTTGTATGCTACACAAATATTACCTTGCGCTATACGCAACACCGTATTAGCTTGCAGTATACGCAACACTATTATTGGATCGTGTTACTCACAATTTTGATAATAGTTATTCTACGCAACATTGATTATATATATATATGTATATATATTCAATGTATAAATGAAATATGTTTGTATTAAATTATACAAAACAACTAAGTATTCTTGCACAACACGCAACCCTGACTTGGCTTGCATTACACGCAATCACGACCTTCCTCGATAGCGTGTGTTGTACGCAATACCGGGTTTTACTAAACAACAATATATTATTATAATATTATTATGAACTAGCCGTTATGAATAATATTAACTAAATTTTGAATTTTACAACATTATTATTAATCTTACACATTTTCTAGAACATAGTATAAGAACAAAATCAATTTTTCAGGTAAAATAAGTATTTTTCAAAAAATGCAGTTTTGCCGCCTTTTGATGGCGCACCCACTTTAAATATAGTTTTTGACATGTTTATAAGCTCAATTTGAGAAAATAAAATTATTCTTTGGAATCAATAAATAAAAATTTACTTTGGATAAATTTCTCCCATTATTCTGGTAACTTTCACATTTTAATGAATAGTAAAAACACGCTATATTTTAATTAACAACAACTTTTTTCATCGCAATATATTATGTGGTTAAATTATAATATTGAATGGTTTTAAAGTATAAATAGAATATATTTTTACCATTTAATATAATGTATGTCATTATCATTGATTTTACCTTGAATTCGTAGGTTAAATCAATTCAATCTTTTGCAATGTTTTAAACAAAAACCTGTTTTCATTCGACAACGGGATTAATTTTAATTTAATTTCTGCAACTTCTATGTATTGAATTTTAAAAAATTTATTCCATATTTCGAATCAGTGGGTACAAATTATGTTAATAGGCTACTTTTTATTTTTGGGAATTATGAATAGTAACTATGGTAAATTTTATTTACCATAGTTAAAGGTAAATCGTGTAATTAAGGATAAATATAATATTATAAAATTACCCTAACACATGCCAAAATTCTATTTTATGGCTACTAATAAACCCATATCAACTAAGGGTCAGATTAAATTCATTTTATAGACTTTTGACCATGAAAATAATTTAATTATTATTAAAACCAAAGAAAGTGACAACATGTCACTCTCTTAAATCTTATAAGTATAATAATTTTATCTTAGTGATAAACATCATAAAACTTAGAACATTAATAGTCTCCATAAATATAACAAAATTATCTACATCGTGAGAATTTATTTAGAATTTTTGGGATTAAATAATTATCATTAATTGTGACAGAATAGTGATGCAGAAATTATTTATCTAGTGAAAAATCAAGAATATAGTTTTTATTAAACTAATAGTGACCATAAAAGGAACAAAAACCTGACCAAAACTTATTGGTCATGTAAATATAAACTATAATCATCCAATGGTAGAATATTTTACCATTTTGAGTCTTATACAAGCAATTATGACACTTATATTATTTTATTTTAAATGCGGCCAAAGTTGTCACCTTCATAATTTAATAAATATAACAATTTAAATATTGTGATTTTAAGATGATAAAATCGATTAAAAGTATTATTGTTAAAGGAAATATATTTATCTTCATCATAGTATTTTATTTTATTTTTTTATGCAACAAATAAGTATATTAAATAATTATACAAAAATGCTGTAGTAATTATTTTATTAAGAGATAAACCAAATAAATGGTTTTAAAAATAATAAACTAAATATTATATGAACTTTTTAATGTTATCCACTACTTTTATAGATACATATGACCTATTATTAATCTATTAAAGCTTTTAGTTCGAACATATCTTCTGTACATATTTTATTTAAATTCAAATAAATGAATAGTGTCAAAATTGACACTATTGTTATTTTATAAAAATAACATATTATAAAATTGTTTAAAAATCACAAAAATATTTAAAAATTATAAATTTAAATTTATATGGTCTATAATGTTATAAAGTAAAAAATTATGGGAAATTCACAACAAATAAGTAATTATTTTTTATAATTTAAAATTTAGAATTTTATTACCACAAATAAACTTAAATAGATTAAATAAGGATAAATCAAAATGATATGGTTTAAAATAAGATCCAAACATGTCTAAATTTGATTGGATGATGCGATTACAACCCTATATCATCAAATCTTTGAATATGAGTCATTTTTTGGAGGTTTTTAAGTGGGGTTAGATTTATTATAAATTAATATTTTTAAGAATTCCAAAGGTGCCCCTCTCCTCCCTTATAAAAGGGCACCTCCTCTCTCTCCTCCTCACACCAATTTGAGCATTCAAGCTCAGCCAAAACCTGAAAACATCTCCTCTCCACTTCCTTAGTATCATCCTAGAGGTCTTGGTCTTCTTCAAAGACCATCCTTAGTGCATTAAGTTGAGGTTAAGAAAAGGCGCGTCAAAAAGAGGTAATATCCATTACCGATCTTTTCCAATTTCTTTCTTCTTCAACTTCTTCTTCTTTAGTTGTTTCACGATAAAGTAATAACATAATTATTTATTATATACTGATAAGTTATTATAAATATGAAACAACTCTAATTAACCTTCTATCCATCCTACGGAAAAAGGAAATCACCGCGTGTGCGTACGTACGGAATACCGTCTCCACGCCGTGGTGTAATCTGTTTTTCCACCAACACCTTACATGGATGGGAATAATGGTGTAAAGAATAACTATACATAGTTATTATAACATCATACTGATTCTGATATATTGTATCATCCACTCCAATTCAATTCAATAATCATGAAAACGATATCATCGCTCGTGCGTACGTACGAACTACCGTCTCCACGACGCGATGAGATTCATTCTCCACTTTAACCATTCATGAATGATTATAAAGTAAATATAATAAGTAATCATGAAATATATTACATAATAATGATACTGGATTTATGTGTATATATATTTATTTCATCTACTTAATTCCATTCAACTCAATAAGGAAACGAAAACAACGTTCATGCGTACGTACGGCCTACCGTCTCCATGAACGGTGTATTTCTTTCCATTTACTGATTTATTATATATATGTATATTCTGAATATATATTATATGTAAATAATTTTTATATTCTGGAATTAAGTAATCATTATCTAAGTAATCATATGAATAATTACAAGTCAAAACACGGGCGACAAATGAAACGATTTTACCCAAAACGCTCTTTAACATGGAATTTACAAAAGAACGGGTAAAATAAAGTCATAAGTGAACCATATATGATATCATAACAATGATTATGATTCTTTAATAAGTCAATGACATTGTTTAAATCATTATACAGGAGGTTCGGACACTTACGAAGCAAATCAGACCTAAGGTAAGGGAAATATCACAATCTCATTTTTATCCGAGATTTTTTATACTTTGGCATTTACTGGGGTGTATTTTATCATCCACATCCATGTTTCCTCAATATGTAATATTATTTCCATACACCTACAATTTTTTTAAATTTAATTTTACCCTTTGGTGAGTTTTTAGTAAAAGATATGAAAGGAATCTTTTGTCATTTTTCGTACCGGGTACTTTTTAGCTTTTCTGACAAAAGTACGAGAAAAATGTATTTTAACTTATACGGAATGAATGAATTTTTAAAACATCATTTCCAAGAATCATTCCTTACAAGGTATCAAGTTTATTTTTAATAAAATTCTTTTAGTTAGAATTTTATGACATGTTAAGAAAGGAAAAGTGTTTTTGAAGAAGAAAGGATATTTTCCTCAAGAATGAAGTCCAAGTGTTTTATCAAAATTATTTTCCATCTAAGATAATAAAGGGTTCTATTTTTATCCCTATTATTACATTGATATGATTATGTTATGATGGAATTATTTTTATGAATTCCTTTATCGTATATGAATTGTTTTATGATGTCATGATGTTTAAGATTCCCATTTTTATTACATGGGTTATGCAATGATGTATATTTTATGATTTTGTGGCACACATAAGAATGGTATAATTATGATATGGGTGGGACCTATATCTCCCTCCAATTAATTGGGTAAATATTGTATATCTCATGAGATAGACATGGCTGGAACGGTAGGTTATACCGGTTCAGTGAAACAGGACTGAAACGAGGGTGACTCAGTTCAGAAATGGACTTTTTCCACTAAATAGTCTTGGAAATGAGTCTTGACTAACAATAAATGATTCTCTATGATTATGTGTATATGCCACAAAGTTTCATGTTTTAAGTTATGATTATTGGGATTTCATTTCACTACTATGATTTATCCCATGTTATGAAATTATGCTCTCTTTTGCAGGTTAAGATTTCCAAAATGTTATGTTCTTATGAATATGATGTGATTGATATTTCATTTGTTTACCCTTACTGAGCATTTGATCTCACCCTTTCATGTTTTCTTTTCCCCAAGATATAAAGAATGGTTTTAGGTAAAAAAATGGATGATCTTTATGGGAGATGTTGAAGATCTTTCACCATGATTAGAAGATTATATTCCGAGTTTCCAAAGACACTAAACTATTACGGTCCTTGTGTGTGTGTTTTTTTATGTACTAAGTATTCAGAAAAAGTAATGTAATGTCCATGTATGTCAGGATTAGGGTCTCTATAGTTGGTACCAGAGGAAAGGTTTAGTCAACCTTTGGAAACTAGGATGCGAAAACGTTAGTGAGATTCCTAGAGATATTTCTAAGTTATGTCTAGGGATGTCCCTAAGGATAAGTATACGTATAGGATATAGTCCTAGAACTACGGTAACGATCTTAGAATTTGACCTAAGATGTTAGATATTGAGGGTGCTCCCCCTTTACTATGTTGTTTTACCTAGTATGATTTTTTCCTCTCACACTATTCTTTTTGGGTTTTATAAAATGGCTGGAAACAAGATGATTCACGATAATGGAGGATATGATGGACAATGGAATGATATTCTTCATGATAAACGAAATGAAATGGGATTTGGAGGTCCAAACATCATTATTATGCCGAATCAGCAATCTCATAATATGATCAATAGAGTAAAATTTGGAAAGTTTCCTGACTCGGCTAATAAGAGAAAGATGGAGTTTCATGATGATCATAGAGGAATGAAAGTTCAATTTACCCTATGTAAATCATGTGGGAAGAGGAATCAAGGAGAATGTTTCAAAGGATCTGGAATATTCTTTGGGTGTGGAAAAGAAGGACACAAAGCCAGTAAGTGCAAAGTAAAAGGTTCAGTTAACACCAGGGATGATGATTATGCTATTGCTACAACATCAACAATGGTTAAATGTTTTAAATGTGGAATGTACGGGCATTATGAAAACCAATTACCTAAGGGAAAGTCTCATGAAGAGAATCAGTATGGTCGTATGGGTAGTATTTATGTTGATGATGATGATGAGAATACAAATGATATGTGAGATGAAATAATTGTTGAAGCTCGGTCAATGGTTTAAGAATGTAGTGGAATGATTACATATGTATCAAGTGTAATGTTGTATAAGTAATCTCATGGTACTATGGAATAAAGAGACATCTAAGGATTGATACACTGTTGTCTTTCCTTAAGTTTTGAAAGTATGTGTTGAATGGTACCAGTATTTTTGGAAAGTAGATGATATGCGCATAATGAAGGGATAAGGAAAAAATTAAATGTTTGATAGTATTCATGAGTTCATGACTGATATAAGGAGAAGGTTATATCATGGTTTGACTATATAGAATTTTTGGATTTTGGTATGTGGAATGTGTTAACTTTTAACTGCATTCATGTTTTCACTAAGGTTCAATGGGTATTAAATTTTTAAGAGAATACATGATTAAGGCCTTCGAATGTTCGGAATGTGACCAACAAGACATATCTTAGGATATATGGGGATCAACGATGGTATTAAATCTCTGGTAATCGTTTTCACTATATTATGAGAGTGGACTGTAGTATTATGGATAAGCCTAAAGATTGGAATGGATTATGTTGGATATAAGTTTGTATTGTTTAATGATAGAAGTTTTTTCGATATTATTGATGGGATGTTATAGTAATATAGTTTTAGAAAAAGGAAAACATACAGGACAAGCGATAGCCCATCGCGTCGGACAAGGCTGTGGGAATCGAACCCACAACCGAAGTGCGACTGGCCTTTATCGCCTACCACTGTTCTACAAGATGTCCCTGTTTAGTAGAAACTAGTTTCATTATATTAAGCAGTATGATATATGAAGTATAAGTCCATTTTGGGAACCATATATGATTAATCTCATTATAGATGGACTTATGTATTTTTTGATAACTTTTCTAACCTTTTGTTTGAGACAGATGGAATGACCAATAATTCTATCACATGATCTACTAACACATCATGAATGAAAAATTCAACTTCATTTCTTTAAGAGATTAAGTGTAAATTTTCCAAAGAATGACAAACGGTGAGACTATACCAAAATCATGAAAGTATTTCTTCTAATTACAATTTCATCAACTTTAGGGAAATGATCTTGAAAACCAAAAATGTTGTCCAAGTTCCCTTATATCCGATGAATCAGATGGTACCTTAGATCATAAAAAATAAATAGCTTTGTGATTGTTGGCTTTTTCATAGCCATGTTCTCTACCACTCTCCATCAGAACTTGATGGTTAGATTTTTCTTCCATATCCATATTTTCACTTATGTCCTCCTACGTGAAAACCCAGTGATGAGTTAATTTGGGTAACCATTACATTTCATACATTAGTTTTTAAATCCATGTTTTGGTATTCCTTTTTACGATGTGGGTTTCTATTAAGCAAACTTTCGAGTAGTAAACCATTTATAAACCCGACGAATTTCGAGGGAGAAATTAATTTTAAGGGGGGTAGAATGTAACACCCCGAGATTTTATGAAAAATATTCTTTTAATTTCATTAATGTCTTGTGTTTTATGCTACACCAAGATTACCTTGCACTATACGCAACACCATATTAGCTTGCAGTATACGCAACACTATTCTTGGATCGTGTTGCTCACAATTTTGATAATAGTTTTTCTACGCAACATTGAGTATATATATATATATATATTCAATGTATTAATGAAATATGTTTGTATTCCATTATATGAAACAATGAAGGATTCTTTCACAACACACAACCCTGACTTGGCTTGCATTACACGCAATCGTGACCTTCCTCGATAGCGTGTGTTGTACGCAATACCAGTTTTTACTAAACAACGATATATTATTATAATATTATTATGAACTAGCTGTTATGAATAATATTAACTAAATTTTGAATTTTATAACATTATTATTAGTCTTACATATTTTCTAGAACATGGTATAAGAACAAAATCAATTTTTCGGGTAAAATAAGTATTTTTCAAAAAATGCAGTTTTTCCACCTTTTGATGGCGCACCCACATTAAATCAATTTTTTGACATTTTTATAAGTTCAATCTGACAAAATAAAATTATTATTTGGAATCAATAAATAAAAATTTACTTTGGATAAATTTTTCATATTATTCTGGTAACTTTCACATTTTAATGAATAGTAAAAACACGCTATATTTTAATTAAAAACAAATTTTTTCAACGTAATATCTTATGTGGTTAAATTATAATATTGAATGGTTTTAAAGTATAAATAGAATATATTTTTACCATTTAATATAATTTATGTCATTAGCATTGATTTTACCTTGAATTCGTAGGTTAAATCAATTCAATCTTTTGCAATGTTTTGAACAAAAACGCATTTTCATTCGACAATGAGATTAATTTTAATTTAATTTCTGCAACTTCTGTGTATTGAATTTGAAAAAATGGATTCCATATTTGGAATCAGTGGGTCCAAATTATGTTAATAGGCTTCTTTTTATTTTTGGGAATTATGAATAGTAACTACGGTATATTTTATTTACCATAGTTAAAGGTAAATCGTGTAATTAAGGGTAAATATAATATTATAAAATTACCCTAACACATTCCAAAATTCTATTTGATGGATAAAAGAAACCCATATCAACTAAGGGTTGTATTAGATTCATTTTATGGACTTTTGACTATGAAAATAATTTAATTATTATTAAAACCAAAGAAAGTGACAACATGTCACTCTCTTAAATCTTATATGTATAATAATTTTAACATAGTGATAAACATCATAAAACTTCGAACATGAATAGTCTCCAGAAATATAACAAAATTATATACATAATGATAATTTATTTAGAATTTTTTGGGATTAAATAATTATCATTAATTTTGACACAATAGTGATGCAGAAATTATTTATCTAGTGAAAAATCAAGAATATAGTTTTTATTAAACTAATAGTGACCATAAAAGGCACAAAACCCTGAAAAAAACTTATTGGTCATGTAATTTAAACTATAATCATCCAATTGTCGAATAGTTGACCATTTGGAGTCTTATAAAATCAATTATGACACTTATATTATTTTATTTTAAATGCTGCCAAAGTTGTCACCTTCATAATTTAATACATATACCAATTTAAATATTGTGATTTTATGATGATAAATTCGAGTAAAAGTATTATTGTGAAAGTTAATATATTTATATTCATCATAGGATTTTATTTTAATTTTTCATGCAACAAATAAGTATATTAAATAATTATACAAAAATGTTGTAGTAATTATTTTATTAAGAGATAAACCAAATAAATGGTTTTAAAAATAATAAAATAAATATTATATAAACTTTTTAATGCGATCCACTAATTTTATAGATACATATGACCTTTTATTAATCTATTAAAGCTTTTAGTTCGAACATATCTTCTGTATATATTTTATTTAAATTCAAATAAATTAATAGTGTCAAAATTGACACTATTGTTATTTTATAAAAATAAAATATTATAAATTTTTTTAAAAATCACAAAAATATTTAAAAATTATAAATTTAACTTTATATGGTCTATAATGTTATAAAGTAAACAATTATGGAAAATTCACAACAAATAAGTAATTATTTGTTATAATTTAAAATTTAGAATTTTATTACCACAAATAAACTTAAATAGATTAAATAAGGATAAATCAAAATGATAAGGTTCAAAATAAGATCCAAACATGTCTAAATTTGTTTGGTTGATGAGATTACAACCCTATATTATCTAATCTTCGAATATGAGTCATTTTGTGGAGGTTTTTAAGTGGGGTTAGATTTATTATAAATTAATATTTTTTAGAATTCCAAATGTGCCCCTCTCCTCCCTTATAAAAGGGAACCTCCTCTCTCTCCTCCTCACACCAATTTGAGCATTCAAGCTCGGCGAACCCCTAAAAAAATATCTTCTCCACTTCCCTACTATAATCCTAGAGGTCCTGGTCTTCTTCAAAGACCATCCGTAGTGCTTTAAGTGGAGGTTAAGAAAAGGCGCGTCAAAAAGAGGTAATATCCATTACCGATATTTTTCAATTTCTTTCTTCTTCAACTTCTTCTTCTTTAGTTGTTACATGATAAAATAATAACATAATTATTTCCTATATACTGATATGTTATTATAAATATGAATCAACTCTAATTAACCTTCTATCCATCCTACGGAAAAAGGAAATCACCGCGCGTGCGTACGTACGGAGTACCGTCTCCACGCCGTGGTGTAATCTGTTTTTCCACCAACACCTTACATGGATAGGTATAATGGTGTAAAGAGTAACTATACATAGTTATTATAAAATCATACTGATTCTGATATATTTTATCATCCACTCCAATTCAATTCAATAATCATGAAAACGATATCATCGCTCGTGCGTACGTACGGACTACCATCTCCGCGACGCGATGAGATTCATTCTCCACTTTAACCATTCATGAATGATTATAAAGTACATATAATAAGTAATAATGAAATATATGACATAATAATGATACTTTATTTATGTGTATATATATTTATGTCATCTACTTAATTCAATTGAACTCAATAAGGAAACGAAAACAGCGTTCATGCGTACGTACGGCCTACCATCTCCATGAATGGTGTATTTCTTTCCATTTAAAGATTTATTATATATATTTATTTTATGAATACATATTATATATAAATCATGTTTTATATTCTGGAATTAATTAATCATGATCTAAGTAATCATATGAATAATTACAAGTCAAAACACAGACGACAAATGAAACGATTAACCCAAAACGCTCTTTAACATGGAATTTACAAAAGAACGGGTAAAATAAAGTCATAAGTGAACCATATATGATATCATAACAATGAGTATGATTCTAGAATAAGTCAATGACATTATTTAAATCATTATACAGGAGGTTCGGACACTTACGAAGCAAATTAGACCTAAGGTAAGGGAAATATCACAATCTCATTTTTATCCGAGATTGTTTATACTTTGGCATTTACTGGGGTGTATTTTATCATCCACATCCATGTTTCCTCAATATGTAATATTATTTCCATCCACCTACAATTTTTTTAAATCCAATTTTACCCTTCGGTGAGTTTTTAGTAAAACATATGAAAGGAATCTTTTGCCGTTTTTCGTACGAGGTACTTTTTAACTTTTCCGACAAAAGTACGAGAAGAATGTTTTTTTAACTTATACGGCATGAATGGATTTTTAAAAAATTATTTCCATGAATCTTTCCTTACAAGTTTTCAAGATTATTTTTAGTCAACTTCTTTTAGTTAGAATTTTATGACATGTTAATAAAGGAAAAGTGTTTTTGAAGAAGAAATGATATTTTCCTCAAGAATGAAGTTCAAGTGTTTTATCAAAATTATTTTCCATCTAAGATAATAAAGGGTTCTGTTTTTATCCCTATTATTAAATTGAGTTTATTATGTTATTATGGAATTATTTTTATGAATTCCTTTATCATATATGAATTGTTTTATGATGTCATGATGTTTAAGATTCCCATTTTTATTACATGGGTTATGCAATGATGTATGGTTTATGATTTTGTGGCACACATAAGAATGGTATCATTATGAGATAGGTGGGACCTATATCTCCCTCCAATAAATTGGGTAAATATTTTATATCTCATGATATAGACATGGCTGGAACGGTAGGTTATACCGGTTCAGTGAAACAGGATTGAAACGAGGGTGACTCGGTTCAGAAATAGACTTTGTCCTCTAAGATAGTCTTGGCAATGAGTCTTGACTAACAAGAAATGATTCTCTATGATTATGTGTGTATGCCACAAAGTTTCCTGTTTTATGTTATGATTATTTGGATTTCATTTCACTACTATGATTTATCCCATGTTATGAAATTATGCTCTCTTTTGCAGGTTAAGATTTCCAAAATGTTATGTTCTTATGAATATGATGTGATTGATATTTCATTTGTTTACCCTTACCGAGCATTTGAGCTCACCCTTTTATGTTTTCTTTTCCCCAGGATATAAAGAAAGGTTTTAGGTAAAAAAAGGAAGATATTTATGGGAGATGTTGAAGATCTTTCACCATGATTAGAAGATTATATTCCGAGTTTCCAAAGACACTAAACTATTACAGTCCTTGTGTGTGTGTTTTTTTTATGTACTAAGTATTCCGCAAAAGTAATGTAATGTCCATGTACGTTAGGCTTTGGGTCTCTAAAAGGTTGGTCCTTCCAGATATGATTCCTTTTAACCATGCCAATGTACTAAAATAATGCACTAACTCTGGGATTCTAGGGTTAGGGAAATACCTTAAAGAAGAGGGTGATTGACAATAAATGTTGAATGAGATAGAGGGGTGTTCCTCCTATGGTGACTATTTAGACTGTTATATTAAAAAAATATCAATGACATTAAATTTCATGTCATTGTTTTTATTTAATTTTAATCTGAATCCACCACCTATGAGGCAATTATTCTATAAAAAAGACACTTGCAGTAGTGCTCATTCAGATTATGCATGAGTGATTGTAATAGAGCTACTCAAACCACTCACCATACCTTATCACACCCTATACCTTCACCAAATATACCATCTTGAACACTTTACAATCCCATTGTGTTGTTAGAGTCACATGGGATATTTAGACTCCCTATATTGGCACTCATATTTACATCTGAGGCACCTCGTATTTTGTTTTCTTATATGATATTGGCTTCCACTCCCCCATCCACATTATATGTTACGAAATAATTATATACCATCATCTTATCCTTCTACTCCATTATCTCTGGAATTTTACATTCATGCTTCTTTGAAATCTACTCTGACACATTTTGATACTCACAATAATACAATTAATCCCACTACTACTATATAGGTTGGAAATTCCTCATATCCTTATTATCCAGCAGTACCAAAAAGGCATCCAAGCATAGGTATATGTATGTAACCATATTATTTTTTCCATTATTTAATTTCATTATAAGATTTATTGTTATAATATTTTTTAATTTCACAACTATATATGCCACTAGGTTCCATTGGAGTATATGAATTCATGAAGTGTGGAACAACTACACGTAGATGATGGTTTAGTACAATAAGGATAATCTAATTATTTTTAAAACATGGAAAGAATATAATAATGTTATGATGACGCTTTCTGAATACTCTCACATCATTCCTGTAAGGACACTCTCTAGGAGATAAATTAAAAATTAAATAATGGATAATTCTTGGGCGAAATTTGGGTAAGAAAATTTATTATATTTATTGTTATATTATTATTATATTTATATGTATTAATATTTTTTGGTATAATATTTATTTTAATTTTCTTAATGCTAAGGCTATGAAGACTATAAGGCTCAGAAAATTTGGTGATTTATAGTGAGAAAATAAGCATGAGTTGTATAATGGTTGGATTCCTATATTTAGAACTAATTTAGAGGGCATGGCTATTATGAATGGGTGTTTAAAATTTTTTTATTAGGAAATGATTACTCAATGGACTAATAATAAGTTTATGTTATTAATCATATGTTAGGTTTTTGAATAAAAATTATGATGATTTACAATGATAATATGTTTTTCATTAGTGAATATTCTTTTTTAGGAAGCATTATAAATAAATAAATATATGATGTTGTAAAATACCTCCACACATTGGGCAGACTATGATGTTATAACATGAGAGCAAGAAGTTATTTTCCATTAACACTTTTTTAAAATTTTCTCTAAATTATGAAAAATTGTATTTACTATCATATTAAAGTTCAGTGATTTAGTTAAGATATAAAAATTATCCAAATATTACCTCATGAATAATTTTTCTTGAATTATCAGTAATTCCAGATCATTCATAGATTTCTATAATCTATCTTCATGCTTGTTTACTTCATGTATGAAGCATTGACTTCATTATAGACCTATATTTATAACAACATTAAATCGTATAAAATTAGTTAATTATTCTTTATCTTTATCCCTAATTTGTTTTATCTTTTCACCCATGAAATAGTTTTCATTCAACCATGAATTTATAACTTATTTAGGAATGCATTTTCCTTCTTGGACTTCCACTTCATGGGGAATCAACAACCAATATTTCATACCTATTTGACCATCCCTTGAATCTAGAATCATGATTCCCAAGAAAAGTAGGGATTCATGAGTCCCATATAAGAATATTTTAAGAATTTGATTATTATTACGTAATTAATATAGATATTATTTATTAATTACACATATTTATAGCCTATTTTCTACTTTTTGAGTTTTTATACTATATAAATTCACTTTTGATAGGTTTTTAGTTCTAAATTAATAGCCACAACATCCAGAGTTTCTTCTTCAATAGTATCTTACCCTGAATCCTAAATTTCATTGGGGTATCCACTTTATTTTCTCCTAAGAATATTTATTTCCATTCAAAAAATTTCGTAGTGTTTTCCTTAATGAATATCCTAAAAAAACATATTCAAGTGGTTGTCCTTAATAAAGGTATTATTCAATGGATTTTTCCTTCAAATATGGATTTACAGTGTTTTTTCCCTATATTTGAAACTCACAAAGGTAATAATGTGATTTTATGTTCTCATAATAACTACCCTCCCTTGAGGTGACGAGCATATAATACTATAAGGTTATCCACCCATCCTTAATGGGAACCAATTCATTACTCATTTCACAATGGCATTCTTCATCTTTGGTCCTAATAGCTTGATAGTGTGTCACCCACACACTTTTAACTAAGTATGTCTCATTGATGATTATTGTTTGGATTAAAAATTCACCTTTTAAGATAATATTTTATCAAAATATAAAAGAATACAATTATAAATTTCACACAAATAGACATTATATGGACTACCCACTACAAACACTCGATGGTATCCCCAACCACTCCTATCCAGCTAACTACGAAGAATTTCACTATTGAAAGAACACCCCCAAACACTCCCATCCATCCACTAGTAATAATTAAAAACCATTTTTATATAATAAAACTCACTATTACATAATGTTTCACCACGTTATCAAGAATTACACAAATGGTAGCACACTCCCAAATCATCCACCACCAAGCATCACACTCTTAGCTAGCACATTACTAAGCAGTGCCATCCAAGACATCCCACTACTAAGAAACACACATCGAGCATCACAACCCCAATCACTCTATTACTTAATTATTACCTAATACAACTAATATATATATATATATATATATAATCATTCATTTTTATATAAAGTGGCATAACCTGACATGTAAAATCCTGACATTTGTTTTTTAGGACTATTAAACTTAATATTGTATCCCCCAAACTATCTCAAGAACACACTCTCTATTCTATTTTCATTAGACATTACTATGAGTAATGGAAACCCACCACAAGGTTATTGCACCATACAGTTTCTCAATTATCGCACCCTATCATTAACCAATTGATTTTTTGACCCTTGATCATTATAAATCCATTTAAATTCATCATAAGGAGACCTCTATCACTCATATGATCTAATCATCTTACAAAACATTGATTCACGTAACCAATAGTAATTTCAAATAAAAAACCTTGGAGACTTCGTATACCACACTAATATATGATATTTTACAAGATTATTTAACCAAAATTACTTACATGATTCTATGGTAACAATTACACTCATCACTACTCTCATTATCACACAATAAATTTTAGTCGAAAAACCCCTTATACCGTGAAAATAGTATTCTGAATATAGAGTTATCAAAAATAAAATCACACTATAGTGCATATAGTTTTTTTATAAAATAGAATTATAAAATAGTTTTATTCCCCATTCAATGGACTATAAAATAAATAAGTGACAACTCAAAAATAAATTTATATACATTTATCTCATAAATTTTTAAATATATATATATATATATCCTCTAACCAATCAGGGTATTCTTGTAACAACCCGAAATTTTAAATAAATATTGTTTCCTAATTTTATGTGTTATTTTATTTTATTTTTATACTCAACAAAAATGTTTCATTTGATAACATGAGTATAATTAAAATGAGACTGTTGGGTTTTGACTGTTATTTGACCATTGGTCAATATGACCGCTGGAAACTAAACGTTTTGACTATTGTCTCTAAATACATGAAATCATGGTTAATTAATATAGAAAGAAGATTCGATGGCCTCACCCAGTAGTCTTGGACCGATCGAAGCCAATCTAACAGAACTTGGGAAGGAGGTATCACCATAGGGCTTTTCTCTGGACCAAACCCAAGTTGAACATCATCGTATAAAGATAGAACGGGATTGCCTTCGCGAGAAGTTAAAACTGATAGAAATTACTACTCGTGCGATGTTGCCCGAGCCTCCCTCAGATTCTCTCACCTTAGCACACCTTACACTTAGGTCCTATGCTGGTGTGATAAGGGGCTATGTAAGGAGACCGTAACTGCCTTGTGTAATCCTTTGTTTTAAATAAAAATTGGGATTTCTTCTTATGATGAAGTTTATGAATTTTCAAATGACCGGATAAATATAGTATGCATATTTTTGATGAATTTTAGAAAAAGGATATTTTAAATATGTTTATGTAAACCCTAAATAATTAAAAATGTATAATGATTTTCAAAAAAATGGTCTTCTACAATTATGTTCAGTACGAAATTTAGAGTCTAATAAGATCAACTTGATTTTTGATGAATAGTAAATTATGAATAGTGATTTAATGATTAGGATTAATAATGTGTCCAAATGGATTAGTAATCTCACTTAAATAAAGTATTAAAATAATCTAGGAACTTTGATTAAGTAATGTGATTTAATAAAATGGTTAAATAAGGGTTTCATAAATTATTATTCAAGTATTAGTTTTTTCGGATGAATAGTGTTTTTTAATTAAAATACTAATTAAAAATATTTAGAAAATTATTTTTATAAAATGGACTTCATTTTTGAACTCAGAGCATCGATATTTTGTTATGGTAATTTTTGGGGATTGTTCTGAAAAAAAAATTCGATGAATAGGGTTTTTAATTAAAAATTTAATTAAAAATATATAGAAAATTATTTTTATTAAATGGATTTCATTTTTTAAATCAGAGCATTGATATTTGGTTAAGGTGAAATTTGGGGACTATTCTGAGAAAGTTGAATTTTCGATGAATAGTGAAAATACAGATTTTAAGTTACGGGTGTTTAATGACATCATTAAATGATGTATTAAGTATGTAATCAATATGGTCGACTTATGAATAGTAATATAAGGTATGAGGTGTCCCAAGTGGCCAATAACATGGGAAAATACCATGGGCAAGCCCATGGTTTTTTCAAAACCACTAATGAGGTGCCCCTTGGCCATTAATGCCTTGTCCCCTCACTTTCCCTATAAATACCAAGCCATCCTCTCATCCATTCGACTCCCCACTCTCCCCCAACGAAGTTCCGGTCTCATTACCTCCCAAGGAGTCCTCCCATGGTGCCCCCAAGCCCTCAATGTCCCAACCATGGAGTTTTAAGAGTTATGTTTTAAGGTAAGGGATCCAACCTCTCTCTTTTATTTCAAGTAATCTCTTTTATGTCATTCCTTTTATGCTCCATCTTCTTATGTTGGAGGATGTTATTTTATACTCCTCTTACTGACATTTTTCTGTTCATATAATGAGAGATCCCCTCTTACTCTCATTATTTCATTTTTTGAAGTTTTAAGTGGCGCCGTTAGGCTGCCGAATTTTTAAGTGGTTCTTCACCCTTCTCGTTTTGAAGTTCTACTTTCATGTCAATTCTTTCAAGATTCTTTTTGTTATGTTGGGGTATGATCTCTATATCTATCATAATGGACTCTTATTTTCATATGATGAGAGACCCCATTTGATCTCTTTAATTCAGTATTTTGAAGTTTTTAAGTGGCGCCGTTAGGCTGCCGAATTTTTAGGGGATTCTTTCACCCTTCTCATTCTTTTCAAAGTTTCACTTTCATGTCAAGTCTTTCAAGTTCCTTTTTAATTATGTTGGGGAATTATCTCTACATATATCATACTTAACTCTTATTTTTACATGATGAGAGACCCTATTTGATCTTTTCAAATCATTTTGTTTGAAGTTTAAGTAACGTCGTTAGGATGCCGAACTTTTATAAGAGAAATCTAATTTTTGTCTTCCTTCCATGTTTTTCATTTCAAATGGTATGTCCTTGAAATTTCATTACCATGATCATGTATCCTTCTTATTCTGTCCATCTATTGTTTTATGGGTCATTTATGAATTTTTGACTCATTTTCCCTCTCTTTTTAATGTCTTCTAAAACCTTGTAACATAGTCGTTATGCTGCAGAATTTCCGTCTCAAAATGTCTCTCTCTTTTTCTAAAGTTCTTTTATATTATTAAGTAAATACTCAAAGCTATTTCTTATAAATGGGTATTCACATATATACCAAAATGTTATATTTTAAATTCTGGGATTTACATACAGGAGACCCACCTTCCTTTTCTGTGGGTTTTAAAGTGACGTAAAGATCATGTCTTTAATGCAGTTTTTAAAACGTTGTGATTATGAAATGAAACCCATTTATTTTATGATATATGGGTTATTTATGAAATTTTTGATGATGATATATGTGGCTCACATTATAATAAAGGAAAATTTAAGGGTTCTCCCTGATAGCGCTCCAATGCATTGGGTAATGATATAACTACTAGAGATTACAATTTTCACGATACCTTGGTGAATAACCTTGTTAATTTTCAAATGACACCTTGGGGATGGACCGTTGTGATATGTTCATGATTGTCTATGTTAAATGGTGTAGCCACACCTTCAAGTTATGAAAAAGTTTTATTTTTATTATGATATACCTCATGATTTCATTTTCATTCCTTAAAGTTCTTTCCATGACTCTACTGATGTATCTCAAGTTCATATGTAAAATGTTTCACTTGTTTCCCTTGCTGGGCCTTCTGCTCACCCTTTCTTTTGATGTATGTCCCCAGGTTATGAGATGCATTAATGAGCCTAGGGTGAACATGAGGAGAAGCCTTTCAAGTGTTTAAGAAGAATGTTTTTTTGTTTCATGTATAATGTTCCTTGTTTCCAAGACCCTAAACCTTAAAGATCCTAAGTTCCGTGTAATGGAATGAAAGTTATGTTATAAAAAGACGGGATTCTATAGTTGGTATCAAAGGTTGGTTTAGTTATTTGTGGAAATTAGGATATGAAAACTCTAGGAAGAACCCTATAGAAAAGTTTAAATATAGGAAATCTTCCTGGTATTTTGGTGAGTATTGAGTAAGGGGTTACCAAGCAAATACATCCTTGTCTGGATACGAGCAGGTAGAGGTGGCTCTGGCACAGATGTACATAGGGGTAAAACCCGAAAACACCGCTTTGAGCTAGACTCGAACGGGAACTGGTACACGACAACGGGCCTTGCTGCACTCTTGGTTACGACACTCCCGGGGGATATGCTTTGGTAAATTCATAAGCCTGGTATGAACCATTATTAAAGGAACAAAGATAAAATAAAATAAAGATTCACATAAGAATATATGATCATGGATAACCTAGATGGGAACCTTGGAGATCACAAGTTAGGGTATAATTTTCTTCTCCTAGTTATCCTTATATGCTTTAAGATCCTTTTCATGATTATTGGTTATGTATTTATGCCTCTAATTATACTTTCTATTCTTAGTTAATGGTGGGAAATGGAATAACGTGTCCCAACAACCAATGTGATAGGAAATGTGACAATTTCCGTATTAATACGACATAGATGATTAAGGGATTAAAAGATGATTATTATTTTGGAATACGTTAACTATTTTGAGGACCCTATATGATCAAGGTAAATAGATTACAGTGGTATTTTCATTGAGGAGTAAGGTTGACTTATATTTTGAAGAATCAATGAAATTAAGGAGGACTTATAGTAATTTAGGTTACTTATGGAAATGATTAACCTATATTGGGTAAAATATCTTTAGGTTAGCTACTTTTGTTATAAGATGTTAGTTGTGGTTGATGCTGTTTGGAGATGAATAGTGAAGTTTATTTTGGAAGACTATGTTATCAAATCCCTCTTGTATTTGGGTTTCAATCTTAGTTTGGTTTATTTTTTGGAATTTTAAGGGCCGTTATTTAAGGGATGGTCTATGATGAACTTTGGGTAGTACCATGTAACTTTGAAGATTTAAAAATAGTTTCCCTTCCTATGGGATTCTTTCTTTTTGAAGAGTTGTTTTACCTTACCCTTTCTGTTTTTGGGATAATGTTTAAAGATAGAAGAAATAGATAGTAAATATTTTGTGGATTATGTGACTCTCCAGAAGATGGTTCTTGTGTTTTGATGAGACCAAGTAGTTTTGAATTCTCATCATTTGGAGAAAAGATTAGTGTTGGTAGGGACTTATTAAAGGATGAAACACTACTTTAAGGTAGGTATATTTTCTTATGTTTTTGTTCTATGTAGTAAATGAATTCCTCAAAATTATGAAAAGAAACGTAGAAAAAAAATGTTGTTGGTTTACGTTTCCTAATAGGTAATCAAAGACCGTTTATACACATCATAAGTTTGGGATTTTCTTATGGTTAACTTTCTCCTAATCATGTTCTCTATCACTCTCCCTCAGAACATGACCCTTGGTTTTCTCCTCCATGTCCATGTTTTCCTACATGGAATCCTAGTGTGGGTTAACTCGGGTGACCATTGTACTTCCCTTTCTTTCTTATAAAGTAATAGTTTTACTGACTCCTTTTCCAATGTGGGACTTTCAATGAAATTTCAAAACCCAATTTTAAAAAATTGCGAGGACGCAATTTCTTAAGGGGAGAAGATTGTAACGGCCTGAAATTTTAAATAAATATTGTTTCCTAATTTTATGTGTTATTTTATTTTATTTTTATACTCAACAAAAATGTTTCATTTGATAACATGAGTATAATTAAAATGAGACTGTTGGGTTTTGACTGTTATTTGACCATTGGTCAATATGACCGCTGGAAACTAAACGTTTTGACTATTGTCTCTAAATACAAGAAATATTGGTTAATTAATATAGAAAGAAGATTTGATGGCATCACCCAGTAGTCTTAGACCGATTGAAGCCCATCTAACAGAACTTGGGAAGGAGGTAGCACCACTGGGCTTTGCTCTGGACCAAACCCAAACTGAACTTCATCGTATAAAGCAAGAACGGGATCGCCTTCGCGAGAAGTTCAAACTGATAGAAATTACTACTCGTGCGATGTTGGCCGAGCCTCCCTCAGATTCTCTCACCTTAGCACACCTTACACTTAGGTCCTATGCTGGTGTGATAAGGGGTTATGTAAGGAGACCATAACTGCCTTGTGTAATCCTTTGTTTTAAATAAAAATTGGGATTTCTTCTTATGATGAAGTTTATGAATTTTTAAATGACCGGATAAATATAGTATGCATATTTTTGATTAATTTTAGAAAAAAGATATTTTTAATATGTTTATGTAAACCCTAAATAATTAAAAATGTGTAATGATTTTCAAAAAAAATGGTCTTCTACAATTATGTTCAGTACGAAATTTAGAGTCTAATAAGATCAACTTGATTTTTGAGGAATAGTAAATTATGAATAGTGATTTTATGATTAGGATTAATAATGTGTCCAAATGGATTAGTAATCTAACTTAAAGAATGTATTAAAATAATCTAGGCACTTTGATTAAGTAATGTGATTCAATAAAATGGTTAAATAACGGTTTCATAAATTATTAATCAAGTATAAGTTTTTTCGGATGAATAGTGTTTTTTAATTAAAATTTTAATTAAAAATATTTAGAAAATTATTTTTATAAAATGGACTTCATTTTTGAACTCAGAGCATCGATATTATGTTAAGGTAAATTTGGGGGATTTTTATGAAAAAAATAAATTTTCGATGAATAGTGTTTTTAATTAAAATTTTAATTAAAAATATTTAGAAAATTATTTTTATAAAATGGATTTCATTTTTGAAATCAGAGCATTGATATTTGGTTAAGGTGAAATTTTGGGACTATTCTGAGAAAGTTGATTTTTCGATGAATAGTGAAAATACAAATTTTAAGTTACGGGTGTTTAATGACATCGTTAAATGATGTATTAAGTATGTAATCAATATGGTAGACTTATGAATAGTAATATAAGGTATGAGGTGTCCCAAGTGGCCAATACCATGGGAAAATACCATGGGAAAGCCCATGGTTTTTCCAAAACCACTAATGAGGTGTCCCTTGGCCATTAATGCCCCGTCCCATCACTTTCCCTATAAATACCAAGCCATCCTCTCATCCATTCGACTCCCCACTCTCCCCCAACGAAGTTCTGGTCTCATTACCTCCCAAGGAGTCCTCCCATGGTTCCCCCAAGCCCTAAAGGTCCCAACCTTTGAGTTTTAAGAGTTATGTTTTAAGGTAAGGGATCCGACCTCTCTCTTTAATTTCAAGTAATCTCTTTTATGTCATTCCTTTTATGCTCCATCTTCTTATGTTGGAGGATGTTATTTTATACTCCTCTTACTGCCCTTTTTATGTTAATATAATGATAGATCCCCTCTTACTCTCATTATTTCATTTTTTGATGTTTTAAGTGGCGCTGTTAGGCTGCCGAATTTTTAAGTGGTTCTTCACCCTTCTCGTTTTGAAGTTCTACATTCATGTCAATTCTTTCAAGTTCCTTTTTGTTATGTTGGGGTATGATCTCTATATCTATCATAATGGACTCTTATGTTCATATTATGAGAGACCCCAATTGATCTCTTCAATTCAGTATTTTTATGTTTTTAAGTGGCGCTGTTAGGCTGCCGAATTTTTAGGGGATTCTTTCACCCTTCTCATTCTTTTCAAAGTTTTACTTTCATGTCAAGTCTTTCATGTTCCTTTTTAATTATGTTGCGGCATTATCTCTATATATATCATACTGAACTCTTATTTTCACATGATGAGGGACCCTATTTGATCTTTTCAAATCATTTTTTTGAAGTTTAAGTAACGCCGTTAGGCTGCCGAACTTTCATTAGAGAAATATAATTTTTGTCTTCCTTCCATGTTTTTCATTTCAAATGGTATGTCCTTGAAATTTCATTACCATTATCATTTATCCTTCTTATTCTGTCCATATATTGTTTTATGGGTCATTTATGAATGTTTGACTCATTTTCCCTCTCTTTTTAATGTCTTCTAAAACCTCGTAACATAGTCGTTATGCTGCATAATTTCCGTCTCAAAATGTCTATCTCTTTTTCTAAAGTTCATTAATATTATTAAGTGAATACTGAAAGCTCTTTCTTATAAAGGGGTATTCAAATATATACCAAAATGTTCTATTTTAAATTCTGGGATTTACATACAGGAGACCCACCTTCCTTTTCTGTGGGTTTTAAAGTGACGTAAAGATCATGTCTTTAAAGCACTTTTTAAAACGTTGTGATTATGAAATGAAACCCATTTATTTTATGCTATATGGGTTATTTATGAAATGTTTGATGATTATATATGTGGCTCACATGATAATAAAGGAAAATTTAAGGGTGCTCCCTAATAGCGCTCCAATGCATTGGGTAATGATGTAACCACTAGAGATTACAATTTTTACGATACCATGGTGAATAACCTTGGTAATTTTCAAATGACACCTTGGGGATGGACCTTGGTGATATGTTCATGATTTTCTATGTTAAATGATGTAGCCACATCTTCATGTTATGAAAAAGATTTATTTTTATTATGATATGCCTCATGACTTCATTTTCATGCCTTAAAGTTCTTTTCACGACTCTACTGATGTATCTCAAGTTCATATGTAAAATGTTTCACTTGTTTCCCTTGCTGGGCCTTCTGCTCACCCATTCATTTGATGTATGTCCCCAGGTTATGAGATGCAGTAATGAGCCTAGGGTGAACATGAGGAGAATCCTTTCAAGTGTTTAAGAAGAATGTTTTTTTTTGTTTCATGTTTTATGTTCCTTGTTTCCAAGACACCAATCCTTAAAGATCCTCAGTTCTGTGTAATGGAATGAAAGTTATGTTATAAAAAGACGGGATGCTATAATTCTCCACCAAATCATTTATACTTATAGACACACAACACTCTATAAATATAGTGTAACTTCTAGTTACATATCATTTAGCCTTCTCTGAAAAGTTTCATATCAATTATTTCATCCTATAGATAGACTTATTTAGTAGATATTTATTCAAAATTAATTAAACAAATCACTACATAAGACATTTTTAATGCTTCCAATAATAGAATATTCTTTTTAATTCATCAAATATATATTATAAATTACACATAAACATTCATATAACATGTGCCACATTATAATAATTATGATTCATGTATACAAACCACATTCAACTCTAGTATAAGAGATAAATAACAAACCTTATCTATCAATATTATATGATATCATAATAAACATATTTTTATAGTGAAATTCACTAAAAATATCCCTATCTCCAAGGAAATATGAATTAGAGATTATAAAGATGATTGATAGGGAAAATTTTCTCCTCAATCATAATTTATAACTAATCCTAACTTCATATACCATGTCATGAAAATAAAAAAAATAAAAAAAATTATCTATTCAAAATTTTTAATATGCTCATCTTTGAACCTACCCATGAATTCTATGGAAAAGATGCATAAACCTCAAGAATTACACCACATATACAAGAGGATTATAAATATCAAAAAGGTATTGATGAATACATTTGAGTATATGAAAACAATATTAATGTTAACAAAAATATAAAACAAATAAATATAAGATATATTTTAAAATAATTATTAATTAAATAATATGTTAATTTTATATGAAATGAATCCATAAAAAACACCATCAACCATGTTATAAGAAAATCATAGACTTTCAAATCATATATTTACATATTTATTAATGTAAAATCAAATTTATGGTCAAGTAAAACAATATATAAAAAAGACAAATATAGATAGAGGAAACATTTATTTCCTACAACCTTACCTCAGACTAATATATAAATCTCTTTTAATCCCCTCTATCACACCCACCAATAGATTTTTCACATCATTGTTATGTATGTTAATATAAATTCTATAAACCCATTAATTTTCAAGTATATGGTGTCAATATAAGTCTATTAATCCACAAAACAAATGGAATACGATCTATAATTATATATCCATACACATATCATATGACATTGTTATTAGGAATCCACCCTAATAGTCTATTCATACCTCCTTTAATAAGTGATAGTTTTCATTTTTAACCCATCACATTGTTATCGAATCTGTAACTCATCTTCCTACATGACCGTGTCCTGATAAATAATATTTGATGGAATAAATTTCATCTTATCTAAAAACATTTCCCACTACATTCATTGGAATTTTAGGTTACTGTTATATAAATTTTTCAGGATCTGTTTGTCAATAAAAATTGAAATTCCGTAATTCATATTCACTTTCACCATGACAATCATGCCTTGATAATTTTTGAATAATGGGTTTCTATGTTTAATGTCATTGTAAAGAAGAAGGAAAATGATGAAATCAAAGTAAATGAATAGACACAACATCAAATTGAATGTTTTAATTTGTTGATTTAAAATTTAAATATTTATTTTTGAACAAAATAGTTTATTTATATTTTCTATATTTGGAGGCCCTTTATAAGCATGAAGATGAAAAATATGGTCCAAAAAATCATTTTCACAAGGTATTATTATATTATCACAATTGGAGAGTAGAAGATAAAATAGGGAAGATTATTTTCCCTAATATATTTTGGCCCACTTCAAGTGCTAGTTATGGTTGCACCAAGTTTGCAATAGCTCATGAAGAGGAAGAAAAATCTCATACAAAGGTATAATATGCCAAAAATAGATATATAGGAATTTCAATGAATTAAGAAGTATAATGAGAAATTTATGGAACTTATGGAAGCCTTATTTCTATCACATCGAAAAATACCACCATGTTTTTTAATACATTCTTTTCAAAAATACAATCGTTATATGATTCACCATGCAATTATTTTGAAGCTCCTAGTGGCGGTTTGGAAAATAATGTTCCGAACGGTTGTGATAGTGATGGTGATATTGAGGACGATTTTGAGGATGATATTTTGGATTATGATGATGATGATGATGATGATGATGATGATGATGATGACGAGGAAATTGATGATGGTGATGAGTGGGAGATTGGTACATTGTATTTTTTATAGATATTTCTGACACATGATGTTTTTTGAATGGATGTGAATGCATATATATGATGTTTTATATTTTTTTAGCATGTTTTAAATGAATTAATTAGTTTCCTATATTTTTTATATAGTTTGTTAGTGGTTTGGGTGAAGGTGTTTTGGGGTTTGTAGGTGCTTTTCTATTTTCTACAATTTTTGGGCCATGGTGGGCATGCTGGTAACTGCCAATTTAAGGGAAAAATATACGAATGGTTTTCAAAACGATTGGTATAGAAATATTCCAAAAGTGTTTCAAACCAATGTTAAATTGTGAAGTCAGTAAATCCAGTGCCACCAGTTTACAATACTATTTCAATAGAACTCTACTAATCGGTACAATAAACCATTGGTAAACTATAAACCTACATCAAATATACCAAAGTTTTATTTCAAGCTGTTGGTATAGATAAATTAACACAATATCATATCAAACTGTTTAGATTACTTTTCTTATAGGCTATACTAATGGTTAGATGGTCTATAAAAATGGCCTTGAACCATTTATATAGGTCATTTTTCTAGTTGTGTCTTATATACTACTAAGTCATTCATGAAAATAGTGTAATCACAGACAAAGGATTTGTGAAGAATCATATACATTATTTTATGAAAATTTGAGGAACTATGTCCCCCAATCCTCATACTCTTTTTTCATATGGTTGGCTTAAATCCTTTTTAAATTCATATCCATCGTATTGGATTTAGTAATTGTAATATTCAATAAAATAAAAAAAAGTATGATCTTAGAACCCCAAAAGATCATTCTTAATGAGTAATTTAAGCAACATGAATCCATTATTCCAAGATAATATGATTTGAATGATGCATATTGATATTTCATATTTACTGGTGGAAATAATTTAAGGAAAAAATGTGTGATATCAATAAAGTTACAAAGAATATAATTATATTGTCATATATTGTAAAACACATAGATCAAGGAAACCTTTTGTATATTTTCTAGTTGGATGTGTTATGATATGTATGAGTAGATTATTATTTATTTATTCATGTGGTTTATGGTATGATAGGTGGTGTTTCATTGATTGGATGCTTAGGAGTAGAAGTTAATATTTTTTAAGATGATAAAAAGGTTGATAAAGCCTAATAACCTTGTCTTGAAAACCTAATGTTTGATGAAAATATTGAATTTAACTGAGGTTTAATGAATGATTCATATTTAAAAAATAATAATTCTAGGATGAATTATCAAGGAATAGAAATGAAAATTCTTATTTGAGGGTGGAAGGATTGGTCAACTTCAAAAAAAGTTAAAGAAGTTTCCCAGTGGGGTAAACAGAAGCCCTCATCTCAAAATAATGATTGGTGTATAATCCCAACTATTTGGGATCAACTGAAAAAACAATTATATTTAGTGGAACCAATAGAGAGAATCAAATCTGTAAAATTATTAGTGTGGAAACTAAGAGTGACTTATGAACAAGACTAAGGATGATAAGGTTGTTTTGAATATTGGTGATTATTCCAACTTAAGGAGTGAAAGGCAGTCTGAGTAGAGATTTAATGCGAGTTTCAGGAGTCCTTGTTGTTGTGACAACGGTTTATATAAAACCATAGTCTTATCTTAATGGGATGAACTGATAAAGTAAACTATAAAGAAAATAAAAAACATGGCTTAAATAAATTCAATGATGATTGGAATGAATTGAAGTGGGCTTATGAGTAATAAGGAACTTAAAATAAAGACCTAAATAGTAATTTGAACTGAGTTCGAATTAATGTGTAATGAATACTCAATGGATTTATCAGGGGAATCCAACTACTATGAGTAAAAATTTATAGAATTTCAGAACTATGTATAAAAAATTAATTTAATTTAGTCAACATGAAAATTTTAATTCTCTAATTTCCCCATATGTTGGTTGTAGAAATCAAAGACAATCTACATCTAAATGGAGAGAAAAAACTAGATTACCATTCAATGAGGATACTGTGAATGATTCATGTGGTAAGGGTACATCATCTAACGTAAAATATTTTATAATAAGGCCCTATCCTACAAGGGAAAATAATTTAAGTGATGATAACCCTATAAGTGGCATGATTACTACAACTTGAAAATACTTTTACACATTCATTTTAATGGACAAAGAAATAATTTGTTATGTTTAAGTACTCTATAAAAATTTCATTTATAATTAAAGAATTTTCTAAAGTCTAATTATTAGAATTAAAATATGGAAATTCTATTTTCAATTTAATGAATTAATATGGAATCAAAATTTGGAAGTTTCTATTTCTATAATGTATAATGATAATGAAATGTTTAATATTAAGTGAATGTATTTAAATTGTAATTGTTTATATAGATTCATACACAAGTTTGGTATTCATCGGGACTTATTATGATATGAATGAGATATAGTCCATCTCATGTATGAAAACATTTGAGAATACTCATATAAGAGTAAACCATTTTACAAAATGTTTTCATAATAAATTCCCTTCATGAACATTGTATAAATCCAGAGTAAGAAATTTATTATACCCCACAATTATTTCTTACATGGTTTTACTAAAGGTAAGGATGCGTTCATGGGAGGTTGTCCATTGTAGGAAATGGCGATGACTATGCCTATTATCAAATGTGCATGGTGTCTAAAAGAGCCATATTGGGGTGTAAGATTTTTTATACAGTGGATATAATGATTTGAAATATATTACAGTTGTGAAAAGTTAGAGTATGTATAAAACAACCAAGAAAATTCACAGTTCTAAGTTACTGTCTTGGTATATTGACCCTTTGAGATATATTTTTTCCTTTAAATAGGAGGGTTAAGGTTTTTGTTTGGGAATTGAATCAGGAAGAGGGGGATAGTGTAACATCCCAATATTTTAAAGAATATATTATTTCAAAATAATATAAATTATTTATTTGACTAGGTAAAAAAATTAATATTGGATATTGTGTTATATGAAACACTTATTTTCTATTTGTTTTACAAAACATTGATTTTATTTGATTATTTTTGTTATACGCAAGGTTCAATCTTACAGGAAAGCACTATACTATTAACATTCTCATTTTTATCACCATACTGTTGGAATGGTGGGAATGAATAATATTAACAAAATTATGAAATTACGGATTAAAAATGTTTTTATAATCCATTATTTTTTGACAAATTGACTAGAATTAAAATAAAAACCAATTGAATATAGAGGATCTGTTTTTATGAAAAAAAAATTATACCAAAAGATGTTTTCACTTAATAAATTAAACTAATCTCTATTAGTGAATAATATTAATGAAATTAATATATTATATATTCATTCATACATTTTAAATTTTTTCCAATATATTTGATATGATTAATATATATTAAATACAATTTTAAGCATTAAAAGCTCAGTTTTTCTAGAAGGTAGTTTTCCCACCTTTTAATGGCACGCATTTTTAAAACTAGATTTTGAAACATCATTAAATTTTATTTGAATAAATAATCATAATTTTTTAATAATAATATAATCAATTACATTGAATGATTTTTTTGTATTTTTCATAGAATTTTAATTTTTTGAATAATGAAAAATAAATAATAAATAATTGAAATGTGAATTTAATTGGAATGTGAATTTTCATATAAATAATTTATAATGTTAAAATTTGTTTTAAATTTAATATAATGGTATAAATCTATTAATATAATTTATTTCAATTTAATAAATTTCATATTGAATTTTGATATAAAAACATTTCAAACTTTTAAACATTTTCACTTTAAAAACATGATTTATCGTCACTACTATGAGATAAATTTTAAATAAAATTATAACACTTCTATGAATTGAATTGATAAAAATGTATTACATATTTTTAATCATAATAATTTATAATTTTTATTAATGTTAAGTTCATTTTTTACAAAACATATTAGTGAAAGCCATGGAAATTAATTATAGTGATTAAAGTAAAAATGAGCTTACTTTGTGGTTAAAATTTATTAATACGGGGGAAAATGACCCATGAATTTGTCTAAAACCGATTTTTTGGACATAGTAAGATCATATATAGTCTTTTACAGAAATATCACTCCTCCACCACTATAAAAGGGAACTCACTCTCCCAAATTCTTTACACCTATTGAGACATTTGGATCATCCAATGCCATCCCAAATAAACTCAACAATTCCCTCGTATAAACTTATAATCCTTAATTTTGGAAATAATAAAACCCATAGAGTCTTTTTGGGAGAACCAAAATGAGTTACCCAAAGAAGAGGTAAAATTCATCAATGAATGTTTTTGTATTATTTCTTCCTCAAACCTATTCAATTATTTTTATATAAATATTATATAATATACTCATTATATTAAATATTCTATTATTTTTTATGTTACAGTTATGACCTAAAACATTACACACTTCCATCAAATGGGATACACAATTATCCTTCATGTGTATGGTGGACTACTGTCTCACTAACTAATGTAGTTTGTTCTATCATTACCCCCTCTAAAAGTTGAGAAAAATGATAGATATAATATTTATATATGATATTTATGATTTATTATATTCTCATTGATTTATTATATAACACATACTATCATGATTTCCATTTTGTGAGAATAAGATATTGTCGTTCGTGTGTACGACGGACTACCGCCTCACAAAGCGATGCAATTCATTCAGACATTATATAGAATATAGTAAGAATGGGTGTAATGTGATATATGAATTATAAGAAATAATAGTTCTTCTAGATTAATATATACATATATATATAATTTACCTTTATTTATTAATATATGATAAGAAAATGGAAATAACATTCATGCATAAATACGACATACCGTCTCTGTGAATAGTGTATTTAATTTCCTATTTATATACATTATATATTATTATAAATATATATACAATAAATAAAAATTAAATTTATATCATGTTTTACATTCTGTAAATTAGGAAATCATTATTGAAGTAAAATGTCCAAAAATGACAAGTCAAAACATATATAAAAAAAAGCAGATATTACCTGAAACATAACATTAACATTGAATTGTTAATAATTGTGTAATATAATGTCATAATAAAATAATGTATGGTATGATATATATGATTGTGGTTATTTAAGAAAATTATAATAAACTTATATTTTTTATACAGTATCCTTGTACAAGTAAGATGACATTAAATACTTACGGTAAGGGGATTGCTAGTCTCACTTTTATTTCTAAGAGACTTATGCCATATTCACCACTCATTTATTTTCAAAGGTGTACATATTTAACTATGACATGATATATAATTAATTTATTTTATTTAATGATATTAAAAGTTTTAATTGACTTTATTTTTTCAATGATCTCTTGATTCAAAAGATACTCAAGTTGTAAGGGTTTTTCTAATCTCACATCTATTTCTATGAAAAACATTCCATATTCACCACTTATTTTTTTGTGTTGTATATACTTCACAATAATGTATTTTGAAATTTCTATAACTAGATTTATAGGGAAATAAATATCCATTTCAGTATATCCATTTCATGGGGTTTACATTTTCAAAGTTACCAAAGTGGTAAGGGATTTCTGTCTCAATTTATCTTCATTAAGACATTTATTATGTTATACACCTATCTTATATTATCAAATGAGTATATTGACCCATTGAAATGTTATATAATGATTATAAATATTTTAATTATAATTTAATTTTTATTTAATTTTATTATTTCATGACTATTTTTATTAAATGCTATCAAATTGGTATGAGTTTCATGTTACAATCTAATTATTTAATGGTATTTTTTTGATTAATTCTCCAATGTTAAAATCTTATGATCTACCTCTGAATAATTATATTGAATTTTATTATCTTCTAATTTTGTCATGATAATACATTTTTTCTTCTTTTCATCTCTTTATGTACTCAAGGGTATGAAATTAATATTTTTTTTTTCTGAAAAACAATCATTTTGGTCAAAAACTCTTTTTCCTCCAAAAAAATGTTTTATAAAAATCTTCTAAAAATATTTTAAATAATTTTTTTTCAAAATCAAAAGGAAACTTTCCTCAATAAAATTTTTAAATTATTTTTTAAATCATTCATAATTATCATTCAACGTTATTAAAAATTTAATTGTATTTTCAAAATGATTTATGTTTTAAAAATTGATTTCATAATGAAAATTTTATTTTACTCATAAAGTATTTAATGATATTTTAAAGGTATTTCCATTAATTACTGTTAAAAACCCTTATTGTTACTTATGCAGCAATGGGGATATTTTTTAATGATTCTATCCTCAATTTTTCTTTCTATAAATTAAGATAATTTCAAATATATTTTTACGAACCCTATTTCCTTTCAACATGTCATACATGTTTCAAAAAAAATTTAAAGAACCCATTTATTTCGCATGAGTGAACATTGTTTAAAATATATTTTTATGGAACCAATTTATTTTCCCTCGTTTGACCATGTTTCAAATATATTGTTATATAACTCATTTATTTTCCATTGTTTAATCATATTTGAAAGAAATTTTTATGGAATCAATATCATTTCCATGGGTTAACCATGTTTTAGAGTGATTATTATGGAACAGGTTTCCATTCGACTAGTTAATCATGTTTTGAAAATAATAAATATTTTTTCAATGAGTTATACTGAAATATAATCTCTATGTGATTTATTATTTATTTGTTTTTTGGACATTATAAATTATGGGTGCGCCCAAATAGCATCAAGTGAGCCTGTTATAGCTTAAATAATGGGTACCCTTAAATAACACTCCAATTCATTAGGTAATAATTATGTTCTCTAGAGAATTATATTGTAAGTTTTCCTTCTTATTATTCCAATTATAACAGTTCTGTAATCGTTTTTCAAGGGTTCAATGAGATGATGTTCCTAGATACCAATATATTTTATCTATACTTTATCTGGACATAAAATATTTCTCATGTAAATATTGATGTCACAAGTCTCGTGATTATTGATTCTGATAACTCCTTCCATTTCTATTTTTTCATATTTGATGATCCAAATATTGATGTATATGAGTTCTTTTATGATTCTCGTATGAACTATGATTATGTCATTATACCCTTATTCTCTTATTATTTGCATTGATGACATTCATTTCATAATGCTTAAATATTCTCTTACTATGCATTTGACATCACCCTAATAATGTGTTTCCCTAGGTTATAAAGAGTGTAGTTTAATTTTTCACCTCTAGATGATATTTAATATCAATTATGATAATGCCTTAATTTAAAAAAAATAGTGTTAAGTGGGATAAATGATCATTTAAATTCATGCTAATTCTTTATTTAGGGGTTTTCCTAATAATCCTTAAATATAAACATATAAGGTCCTTTAGGAGGTATGTGATTCAAATTTTCCTTTTGATGTGTAATGGTTTGGATGGGATAAAATGGGTCACCCTTATCGGCATCAAATTCAGAAATGTAAAGAGCATGATTTCGTCATAGGATCTGGGACTACAGGTCTTTGGATGTTATAGTTGGTATAAATTGTTTGTTTATATTAGGATTTTTTTTCATGTGAGGTAATATTAAGAGTTAAGGATACCATCATAGGTCTATCATGGGATCAAATTTATTGACACCTCATTTAAGGTTTTTATATTGAAAAAAACATTTTGAGGTTATTAATGATGTTTTTTGAGACTTTTTATTCTATTAAGGTAATTGAAACCCCAATAATAAACATGAATTTTTTTTGGAGGAATTGATTTTTCAAGAATAAAAAAAATCGATGTCTTGTATACTAGGTGACAACCTGTTGCATTTGGATAGGTAGTGGGGATGAACCCATAACAAAAGGATGATAATGTTTTGTGCCTACCACTAGCCAATACGATGTCCGGGTTGGTATAACATTTATTTAGGTTAAGATTAAATTTATTTTTAAAATTTATGGGATTTTATTTGAAGACTAATTTTTCACTTTTCTGGGAATAATATATGATCATGTCCTTGTGATCTTTCTGCTTCAAAATTAGTAAGGAAATGTTTGGTGAATTTTAAGGATAGTTATTTATGGGAGGATTTGGTTTAATATTTGGATATTACTATTTAATTTTGAGTTTTAATATATCATATGCAGGTTTATCCATTTTAGTAATTATCTTATTATGTTATAACCATTTTTTTAATGTTTAAAGACAGGAAAAATATCTTGTTATGCATTTTACGGTTATATAGTATTTAAAATATTATATTTGAGATTTTTTCATGAATAATTCTTATTGAATACACATATTTTGGAGAAAAAGTAGATATTTGGTAAAAATTGATTAAAGAATGAAATTTTAATTTTCATGTACGTATTTTTCTATATGATTTCTATCTAGATGGTGAAAAATCATTGACCTTTTGGAATGGGGTCTTGAAGAAAATGGCATCCAATTAACATATATTTTGATTATATCAATGAAAATTTCCAAACTTATTTGGATTTTGGTTCTGTTTTCATTGACTTCTTATTAGCCATATTCTCTATCACTCTATATTATTCCACAGTAATTGGTTTTCCCTCTCAAAATACCTCTTTTAATTCTACACCAAAGTTATCCCTATCTAGAATCCTAGTTTCTCATATATTTAGGTGGCCTTTATGGTCCCCATATTCCATTTTTGATTGATTTTTGCTTCATTTTATTTGAATGATGTGGGTTTCAATAAATAAATTCAAAAAATGTTAATACTTTTATAGCCAAGATGAATTTCAATAGTGAAATTCATTTTAAGGTGGGTAGGATGTAACATCACTATATTTTATGAAATATATCCTTTTAAATAAATTTAAATTCATTGATAGATTGTCTTATATACAATTCATAGTTTATTTTTTTTATATTAAATAATAAGTTTATCTTTCATTTCACGTAGCATTGAGTTTCTTTGATAACATCTTTTACATGCAAGGCTGATTCTTACCAGACAATAATATAGTATTAATATTATAATATTTATCACATTGCCTTTAGAATGGAAAGAATGGATAGGAATAACTAAATTATGATAATATGGTTTACACATATATTTATAATGAATTATTTTGGGACCAATTAATTATAAATTAAAATAAAATTATATTGAATATAATGTTTGTGTTTTTATGAAAAACTATTTTTATGCGCACAATAGCATTTTGTCTTAATAAATTAAATTAATAACAATTAGTGATAAATATTAATTAAATTTATATATTATATATTCAATAATATTTTTTAACTTTTATCTAACATATTTTATAAGAATTACAGAATAATATATCGAATTTTAACCATTAATATATGTATTTTCCAAAAAGGATTTTTTACATTTTTTAATGGGGAACATATTCTAAAACTAATTTTATACACTCTTATAAATTTTATTTTAAAATATAAACTTAAATTTTTATACCAGTATATAAAAAATTACTTTGGGTTAGTTTTTGTTATTTTTTCTAAAAAGTTTCATTTTTTACAAATGGTGAAAAATACTGAATTTAATTGAAAATTGAATTTTCATATAAATCATTTATAATTTTATATTATGTTTTATATTTGTTTCAAAGTTAAATTAGATAAATTATCCATATAATAATCTAATTTACTTTATATTAATCAATTTTATTCTGAATTTTTATATAAATCATTTCAAACTATTGGATATTTTCACATTAAAACCCCCCACTCTGTCATCATGTATAGGAGATAAATTTTAAATTAAATTACGACATTTATATGAATGGAATATTGAAATAAATATTACATATATGTAATAATAATAATTTATAATTTATTTTATATTCAAATTAGTTTTCGAAAAAAAATATATATTTTTCAAAGTAATTAAAATTAATTGTAGTGGTTAAATAAAAATGTGTTTACTTGGTAGTTAAACTATAGTCTTAAGGTTCCAAATGACCTAGAAAATTTTACAAAAACTATTTGAAAAAATTATTTAAAAAATATAACCAATTAGATCTATTTTTTTATTTACTGTATTAACATTATGAAAGGTAGACATTCCAATTGTGTTTACCTTTTTGGAATTTACTAGAATACCGCTCCTCCACCAAAATAAAAGGTAACTCACTCTCACCTCTTCTTCAAAACTATAAAAAAAATTTCTCATCAAAAACCTACCACAATAAAATTCTTAATTTCCTCCTCTAATTTTATAGGCCTAAATGTTTCTATAACTCAAACCAAGGAAGTCCTTTGGTGCAAACAAAGAGAAGTTACCTGAAGAAGAGGTAATGTGAATCAATGAATGTTTTGGTTTTATTTCTTCCTAAAACCTCATAAATTATTTTTATTTAAAATTATATAATGAAAATAATATATGAAATATAATTATATTTTTCTATGTTAAGGTTATGACCTATAATAACATACACTTCAATCAAATGCGATACAGAATCATCATTCGTGTGTACGGTGGGCCACCGCCTCGTCAAACAATGTCGTTCTTTATTCCATTACCACCTATAATTATTGGGAATAATGATGAATGTAGTCCTTATATATGATATTTATTATATTTATTATTTATTTATTCTTCTTTAATTATTATATAACACGTGACATTATGCTTTTCATTTTATGAGAATACGATAACATCATTCCCGTGTACGATGGACAATCTCCATGCAAAGTGATTTTATTTGTTCATCCTTTACATGGAATATATTAGGGATGGGTGTAATATAAATATGTGATATATTATACATAATAATTCTACCATAATTATAGATATATCATTTAAATATATTTGTTAAAATATGATAAGAAAATGGAAACAGTGTTCATGTGTACATATGGCATATCGTCTCCATGGATGATGTATTCATTTCCTATTTGTATCTTTTATATACTATTATAAATACGGAATATATATTATATTTATATAATTTATTACATTATAGTTATGATTAAATAATTATCAAATTAAAATGACCAAAAATAACAAGTCAAAACATATACAAATTACAAAGTAGTTATTACCTGAAACATAAATTTAACATTGAATTTTTAATAAATGTGTAATATAAATTCATAATAAAATAATATATGGTATGATACATATTATTATGGTTATATTTAAATGTATAATAAAATTATATTTATTTTATAGGATTTTTGAACAAATATAATGAGATTCAAGACTTATGGTAAGGGGATTTCTAGTCTGACTTTTATTTTTGTAAGACTTATCCCATATTCACCACTAATTATTTTTTGTGGTGCAAATAATGAAATATAAAAAGTTATATCATGGATTAAATCTCAATAAGTATATTAAATGAATTATTTAACATTTTTATTTCACATATATCATTATTCGAAAGTTACTCAAGTAGTAAGGGCTTTTCTCATCTCAATTTTATTTTTAGGAGATACATGCCATATTCACCACTTATTCTTTGTGTGTGCTGTATATAATGCCCATGAATTTAGTTTTTTATTAATTTAATTAAATTTATGGTAATTTACAAATCTATTTTAGTATCCCTATTTCATGGGGATTATAGTTTCAAGGTTACCATTGCGTTAAGATATTTTTGTCACAACTTTCATTCATTGAGAGGTTCGTTATATTATACACCTATCTTATTTTATGAGGTGTATATACTACCCCTTTGACATGTTATATCATTAATATAATTATTTTCATGATATTATATGTTTTTTTAATTATTATTTCATGGGGCTTATGATTAAATGATATCAAAGTGGTAAGAGTTTCATGTTACAATCCCATCGTTTCTTGGGATTGTATGTGATTAAGTCTCCAGTATTGAAATCTTATAATATACCTCCAAATAATTCTCAAGATATTTCTTATCCTCTGTTTATTTCAAGATAATAAATCTTTTCCCTTTATCTATATCTCTTTATGTACTAAATAGTTAAAATTAATGTTTTTATAAAAAAACATATTTTCGGTCGAAAACATTTTTTCTTCCAAAAAGATGTTTTCCAGAAATGTTTTAAAATGTATTTTCAAATACAACAATATAATTTCTTTAATAAATGTTGTAAATTATTTTTAAAATATTACTTTAAAATAATTCATGTTTATTTTCAAATAATATAAATTTTCAAAATGGTTTATGTTTTAAAATGTGAATTTCAAAATTAAAATGGTGTTTTTCCTCAAAATATTTTTAATGATATTTTAATGTTATTTATATTAATCAATGTAAAAAACCATGTTGTTCCTTATAAACTAAGGGGGACATTAGGAAATTATGTCATCCCCATTGTTTCATTGGATGGATTAAGAATGTTTCTAAGAGATTGTTATAGAACATTATTCTTTTCCACATGTCAACCATGTTTCAAATAGATTGTAATAGTATATGTTTCTTTTCCATGGGTTAACCATGTTACAAAAGAATTTTTATGGAACCCATTTCATTTTAATGGGTTAACCAAGTTTCAAATATATTATTATGGAACCAGTTTATTTTCCATAGGATAATATTGTTTCAAAGATATTATTATGGAACATATTTCTTTTCCAAGGTTTAACCATGTTTAAAAGAGACTATTGCGGATAAAATTTAATTTACATTTTTTAATCATGATTTTAAAATAATAAATATTATTTAAAAACGTCATGGATAATTTAATTCTCTATGTGATTTATTAATTATTTGGTTCTTGGATATTATAAAAGATAGGTTTTCCAAGATAGTGTCAGGTGATAATTATATACCTTAATGATAATTATGCCCAGATAGTGCTCCAATGCATTAGGTAATGATTATGTTCTCTATAAAATTATATTAGATGTTGGTCGTATGTATATTCAAATTATAATGGTTCTATAAGGGTTCAGTAAGGGTTCAATGAGATGTTGTTTCAAGATACCAATATGTTTTGTCGATGCATTCTATAGGTTTAAAATGTTTCTCATGATCAACATTGATATCACAAGGATCGTGATTATTGAATTTGACGAGTCTTTCATTTTCCATGTATTCAAATTTGATGGTACAGGTATTTAGGGGTATGAGTTATTTTATGTTTATTTTATGCACTTTGATTATGTCATCATACCCTTATGTTCTTCTTATGATCACTGATGATATTAATTTTTTAATGCTAAAAGTTTCCCTTATCATTCATTTTTCCAACCCTCCTTGGGTTTCCTTTTAAATAGGTTATAAATATTAAAGTTCAATGAGTTATGTATAAATGTGATTTTATATGGGTTTTAATGATGTATTAATATAAAAATGTTGGTTTATGTGGTAGAAATGTTATTTTAATGTCATGTTAATTAATTATCAATGTGTTTTTTCTAATTTTATAAAACTAAAAACCTAAAAGGTCCTCTATGATGGAAGTGATCCTATTTTTTCATTTTATGTTGTTAGGTTTGGATAAAGAAAATGGGTCACCATTTTCATCATCAACGCTGGAAATGTAATGTTCATGATTTCAGTGTTAGATCTGGGAGTGTGGGTATTGGGCTATTATAGATAGGACCAAAAGTTTTATTATATAAGAATAATTTTTCTCATGAAGAGTAATTAAAAACAAGTAAAAGATGTTTCATGAGAATAACCTGTATACCATGGTTTTTAGATGGTCGATTCATCAAAGATGTTTGAGGGGGTAGTGGTAAAGGAATAATTCCATGAGATAGATTGAATGGAATGAATAAGTTCTTTCTCTAATGGTTAAATTTATAATATCAGGAAGGGTTTTATCAATTCTTTCCTAAAATTAATGATAAATATGAGTTTTATTATTGCTAAATTAATAAGGTTTGATAAAACCTATCTTTATCAGTGTAATAATTATAGAAATAATAAATACAGGTTTTATCAATTGTCTATATTTTAGTGTTGATAATTTCTGTTTAAAATAAAATAAAAAATAAATAAACGAATATATAAGAAGAAATCACTTTTAAGGGGTTGAGTAAGAACCCAAGCATTGAAAAACCATAAAAAAGAGTAAACATTCCCACTTTTTTCCATAATAAATAAAAAAAATAAGTGATATGTTTTATGTGATGTACACAATAATAATTTCATTGGAGCCACAAATCAAGATTCAGTCTTGGGAAGCATTAAATTGTGAAATTTAATTAACCACTAGTTCAACACCTTGGGTAAACGTAATTATTCGAGTTCACATGTACCAACATTCCGGCCTAACCCCTCGGGGAGAAGGGAGAGAAATTATAGATATTTTGATTAAAGTTTCATTACGGAGTTCATCCCTCATTTCCCTAACTTTATATCAATGAAATTAAATTGCTTCCCTGGTTTAATTGAGCATAAATAGATACCCATATAGGACCCACTGAAGGGTTGTCAAACTGAAAGTTAAAATCATTCTTCCACTGGGTTACAGATTCCATCCTGGGTAAAGCAATGATGTCACTTCTGACCCTTATTTCCCTACACTGAGGATGATAGGTGGGCAGTGCTAATGATTGTGTTGCAGCTCCCATAACTACCTTGAAATAACTTGTTTCAATTACTTCCTCTCTACTTCCCTTCATAGTGAATAATTCAACTATGATAATAGAATTTTGGTTCTTGAAATTCAATAGAAAATTTTCCTTATTACCATAGTGGACTACTTTCATCCCCTTGAGAATACCAAATGTATTACTATAAAAACCACTAGTTTTACAAGACATTTCAGTCACCTTGTTAATTGCCTTATCAGATACAAGAGTGAGAGAACTAGAACTTATTTCAGTTAAGGATTCCCCATGTGGATTCTTCTTTAGATTATAATATTTTGTCTTTCTCTCTTGGAAGAAAGTGAATTCATCCCCATAAAAAATGGGGTTTTCCCTTTCTTATTCTAAAGAGATAGATATTTCACCTCCAAATGAGTCATATGGGCCTTAAGAAAATAATGTTGAAACCTGCAAGAATAATCGAACTCACCTCCATCTACCTATGTAAGAGATAAGTGAGACGACACCCCTAATAAAGAAGGAGAAGAAGAGAAAGTGACCACCTCCACATGATCAGGAGGGACCTAGAATCCTAAATAATACTTGGAAGATAGATCCTCAACCTGTTAAATTCCCTCATTAGCAAGCATAAGACGCCTATATCTGGGATCTATTGAGCATAAGCAGAACACACTCGGGAGAGACACTCTTCCATGTGATACATTCCACAACATTTTTGTTTCCTACACTAATTTCCCCAGTTTACTTGACGATGACACGAAGTATACTATTCAAACATCCACTCGTAATGAATCAATTACCATGATCCTTCCTTGTCACCAACCAACATATAAAGACGCTTCAAGACTGACTTTGAGATATCCAAATAAACACAAATTATCGACCCATGAGACCACTTTAGAAGAAGGGTTGTCTCATCAGGAAAAATAAAGAAACCCAGTTGATCCCTAATTCCTTTCAGAATGGCCAGATTCTAGAAGGTAAGAGGTAACCCCAGTAGAAGCCACCAAATTTCCACCCTTTTGAAATATCATCCCTATTGAAGTCAACAGTCCAATGAAGAATAAGAAAACATCGGTCATCACAAAGTCAGGATTCTGATGACCAAGAAAAAGAAAAATAGTCATCTAAGAAAAGATTCACAGCTAAATTAGGTTTATCCAGAACCCCAATAGCAGCCGAGAACCTCTGATTCCAAGATAAGATAACATACCGTTCGAAGACCTCCAATTATGTCCAATTAGAACCAAATCTGATGATGATGGTGTGAACTTGAAAAGAGGCTACATCATAGAACTTTGTTGTCGATGGCCCAAACATTAGATAACCCTTGCAATAAGGAGGATTAAATATGACCTAAATTGGGGGATATAAAGGACCTCTAAAGAAAGGACAAAAGGCATCGAGGGAACCCTAGGAAGCTCTGAAAGGAGTGATGAAGCTAGGATCATTGGCCCGATAACCAGCCCATCCTAAATTATTATGATAATTAAAAATAAATATATATTAAAATGAAGATGAATACATATTGAAAATATTAAAACATAGTAAACACATATAAAAAATGAATGTGTAAGATTAAATGAATGGTAAACAACTAAAAAATGAAGAAAATATTAAATAATAATTTAAATTAATTATTTATATAGATTTCAAATATTTTAAAAATATTACAAATTCCTAAATAAATTGGAGGATGTTTAATCAAATATATCAAATACAGTTTAAGAATATTAAAACTTGGTAAATTATTATTTATGATTCATAAGAATAATTACATTAATTTTAAACACGTATAAAAAGAAAGAATTTTTTTTAAAAAAATACATTGAAATAAATTAATTATATAAATTTTAATGATTTTAAAAACATTACAACATAATAAATAAAATTGAAAAAAAATTAGTCATATAAATTAAAAAAAATAAGAATAAAAAAAATTAGTAAATAATTATGTATAAATAAATATTAAAAAAAGAATAAATTTCAATATAAAAATTTAATAAATGTTACAAATGTAGAAATAATTATAAATGAAATAATATTAAAAATGAATTATTTAAATTGAATATATTAAAAAAATAGTTAAATTATTTTGATTATTTAAATGAATTACATGAATTACAAACACAAACAAAGAATAAAAATGAATATGTAAATAATATTAGTTATATAATTGAGATAATTATTAAAAAGAAGTTATATTGTTTGTACAAAATATTAATAATTAAATTAAATAAAATTAAATTAACTACACACATATATTCAGATTGAATAAATTAAAATAAATTTGATTACATGATTTGATTAATTAAGTATAAAATTTGAAAAAATTGTTAAATAATATTTAATTTTTAAATATTAAAAAAATTATTTTAACATAATAAGATAGTTGGATACATTGACACCAAAATAGTGTTAGGGATAGAGTACATTGGGGTTTTATTTCAAAACAAAATGGCATAGGTCAGAGATGGTATTATAAAAATAAATTATATAGATTTCAAAAATATCTAAAATATTAAAATTGAATGAAAAAATGAATAAATATTAATCATATAAATTGAAAACATATTGAAAATATTGAAACCTAATAATATTTGTATAAAATTAAAAAAATGAATAAATTCAAAAAATATATTTAATAAATATCTAAAATCCAAATAAAAATATTTAATGAAATAGAATTAAAAATCAATAAATAAATTTATATAAATTAAAAATATTCAAAAAAATTAATTCAAAACATTAATTACATGAATTAAAAACGAGTAAAAAATTAATACAAATGAATAAATAAATATTATTATTGATAATTATAGAAATATGCAATGTATTGATTGTATATAGAAAATATAATTAATTATTAACTTTTATAATTTTTAATAGTTACTAAAAAATTATTATTTAATTAATTATAAAAAAAATTTAAAAATGTATAAATAACTATCAAAATTGAGTATATTTCAAAAATATTAAGTGAATATATATTAAAAATGAATAAATATGAAAAATAAATAAACATGTATATTTTCACATACAAGCATAGACACAAACATGTGTATACATATACATGCACATACATGAACATACACAGACATGTCGGTACATATACACATAAAAACATTTATATACACATGCATTCACATACATACACATATATCTATGCAGACACACACACACACACACACACACACATATATATATACTACATAAACATATTGACATACATATACACATGTAAATAAACATACACACATTCATACACATAGACATACATGTACATGTAAATACACATACACATACACGTACACATACACATACACATACACATACACATACACATACACATACACATACACATACTCATAAACATACACATACACATACACATACACATACACAAACACATACACATACACATACACATATTCACATACACATACACATACACATAAACATAAACATAAATATACAGACACATTCACATACATATAAACATACACATACAAACATACACATACACATACACATATGAATACACATATGAATACATATACATACTCATACATATATATATACACACATACACATACATACACATACACATACACATATGTATACACATAAACATGCATTGAATTACGCATCTATACACGTATATAAATATGTACTCATACATATAATACATGTACACAAAAACATACACCCACACAATACAGACACACACGACTGAGAAATATGAAAATGTATACAAATGCACTCATACATACAATACATGTACACATAAACATACACAAAAACACAAAAACATACACACACAGAGACACATAAATTCACGTGCCCATATATTCACACACACACATATATATATATATATATATATATTTACTCATATATACAATACACGTATGCATTAACATACACAAACAAAAAAAACGCACGCGTACAAATTTTAATGATCTCAAACTTTTTCTATATATTTATCAAACTCATTTATAGGTAATATGATGAGTTTTTTTATGTATATATTTAATTTTGGTTTTTACATGGGGATATTTTGGGTGGATTTAGATGTTTTTTGAGGGGTTTTGGGCAGTGCAAGGTTGGTGCATTTTTTCCCAAAATATGTTCCCTTCCCCAGCAAACTGTGAAACCCCATACAAAGAGGGATTTAATTGTTGGTTAATTGTTTTTTAAATCATGTTCAATATTAGGAGTAACCATAAACCCCATAAGAGAGGTGTATAATAAGGGAACATAGTTTGGAAAATTGTGAACCTGAGTCCAAGAAGCATTTTTCATAAGATTTAATCATCCAAAATTTGTTTTTAAAATTCTTGAACCCCCCGGCCATAACCCTAATTCAACCCAACTCAAGCCTAAAGGTTTTCTATAGCTTTTAGACTCTTTCATAGATTCAAATGTCTTATAAAATCTATTATTTTTAAATTTAGATCTGTTTTTTAGATATAAACCTCTCCCACTAATAGATTTCTTCCAACCAAGATTTCTCTATCTCATCTCTCTTTCCCATTGCAGAGGAATTAGTTTTCAAACATTGGTGTGGGTTTGGATCTCAGTTTTGATATATCTAAATTATTTTAATCTTGTATTTAGTTTTTTTTTCTATATCTCATTATTCATTGTGTTCTTGATCATTCTACATCAATTAGGGTGTTTTTTTAGTGAACGCTCGTTGATGATCTTGTGGTAGGTTGTCTGAATTAAAAAACACCTTGTATTGATTTAATTACATGTATGTAATTGTTCCATTACAATTTTAATGATTGAGAAATTGCATCTGGAGTATAATTTTATTAAATTTAATTTCTATGTGATAATTAAATGTTTTGAATTTTAGTCAATCGTAATTGGTTGACTTGGATTAATTAATTTGTTAATTAATTATTTGAATGATATAATTATGGAAATGATGGGATATTGGGATTGTGGAATTGTTCAGTTAAATTGGATATAATAATTAGTTAATTATTGATATATGGACTTAATTGATAATAGAAATAAACAGATGATTGGATTAACCTTAATGGATTAATGGGTTATTTGATTAAATGTTGATAAATGGTTTATTGATGAATTATTCATATTATTCCATGTGATTAATGTAAATAATTATTATTGAATTGATGATTGAAATGGTATGCCATGTTGTGAAGGATTTTTGAGAGGGTTACTGTTGATTAACCTTTTGAAATGTGATATATTTGATATATGTGATTGATTTTTAAATGGGGTGTAGTACATAGACAGATACTCTTAATGCCCATGGGGTGCTAGCCATGATGTTCTTGGACCAAATTCATGAATGTTGATATTATTATATCAAATAGAGACTGATTCTCCAAATACCCATGGGGTGTGGGATAATGATTTATTCTCCAAATACCCATGCGGTACTAGAAACAATGTTTTAGGCCCGTGACATTTACATTCGACTATAGTCCCAAGTGGTCATGATAGGAACTGAAATTAAATGGGTAATGAAATCAAATTTGTTATAATGAATTTTGATTACCTATGTGATATGGTTCACACTTCGGTATGAGATAAAGAAAGTATTTATGGATCAGGTGTTCTTGGGAACCCGAGGATTTATGTGGTTAAATGATGAATAATTTAATATGTAAACTTTTTATCTTATCACTTGTAATTTGTTATTTATTAAGTATCATGAACTATTATTGATTGGGTGTTATTTTTGATGTCGATGGTGGTGGAACACTATGTTATACTCACACCCTACTCGGGCATCCCGATCAATACCCAAATAGATATCATGATTACCAGATTAGATAATGGAATGAGCCCTATGTTAGATTGTGAGTCGGGATGGATTAATGACAAGGGAACTGAAGATGTTCTCATAACCCACTGGGAGTTGTCAGTGTGTAATTATTTTGGATTTTAATTAGACACATGAAACTTATTATGGAAATACATATATATTTTTTTGATTAGGATATTGTATTCCTATTTTGGTTTCTCAGGTGATATCGGTCTATTTTAGTTATGGCATTCAGTTTGGTTATTCAGTTTGATATTGTTTATTTATTTCCATTATTTTACTACTTTGATAAAGAGGGTTTATTATCCCCATGATCGATATTATACATTCACTACTAGTTGGTATCCTTTAGTTAATTGGGAGGCATGCCTGAGGTCATGTGACCAACCAGATCAGGGCACCAGTGTGCGACATCCAGGTCAGGACATCACATTGTTGTATCAAATGGATTTTATTTTATTTTATTTTTTCCTACTATTAAGGATAGGTATATAGAATAATATAATCAGTCTATACTTGGATAAGAGGTCATGAATGGGAGAAGTTAATCAATGTCTGAGGGTAAAAGAAAAGTACCTAGGTTGGGATTGTTCTTATTGATGTGTGTTGTTACAATGGGATGTTATTTCACAGTGATTGATGCACTTATTGTGTGATGTGATTATTTTTTATGATATTTTAATCATTTAATAGTATGGAACAATAGTTGATTATGCACACATAATTCTATGCACTCAATATTATTATGTGACATGTATCATTTTGGAATGCATGGGAAAATCAATTTTTTTGGGTAAGTTGGTTAAATGAAAACAATTTTCATTAATTTATTGACATAAATGAAAAAGGCGCCTAATATAAAGTTTAGAATTATAAAATGATGAAAAATGGGTGAAATTGACCAATGAGTGTCTACTGAGTATGTGTTTTACCCTATGTGAGCCATGACCTGGATGAGTGATGGTTAAGGGTAGTGAAGGTGCCTCGGTTTTGACTATGTGGAGGGTTTTTGTGGAATTACATGTTATGTATTATTATGAATCCCTATTAAGTAATTTCTTAATGTTGTGTAATATGTTTTAAGATGTCTGTTTGGAAATGAATAGATATTACTCTATGTAGATTCTTGTTAAGACGATGGATGGAGGTTATAGTTGGAGATGATCCACCAAAAGTTGAACCTGGGGCACCAATAATGTCGAGTAAGAAATTTATAGATCATTTAATTGAGAACATTGGTCATTTTGTATAGTTTTTGGAAGGATAACCAATGTGGGTTATGAGGAGTATGTCAAACATGACATCAAAGTTTTAGATGTATCACCCTCTGACATTCACTGAGGATCGTCGAACCTAGGTATCTGATTTCTAAATTGAGTCTATCAAGATTATTATTGACCACTTAGAGACACCTAATAATAAATTATTCAATATTTACATGTAATGACATTGATTTATTTGCTTTTACTTTTATAAATTTATTGGAAAAATTATGAGACTAGGCATCGAGATAGCATGTTATTCCGAGGCCTGAGGTGCCTGGAAGAGTTATTTGAAAGAAATTATGTGTTTTAATAGTGTGTGTGAGTGGGTTTCCTAAAAAATTATTCTAACTCATAAATGGGTTCCCAGATTAGAAATATTTTGGAACCATTGGATTCAGAGTAGCAGATTTACCTTAGGCAAGGCCTAACATCGACTAGCGCAGGTCGACTGTGAAAATTAGTTTTATGATGTTAACATATATAAAATAAATCAAGTTTATTATATTTAATGTTATGTGATGATGTAGTGGTGGAATACCTTTTTAATAATCCTTGTCCTAGAAATTTTTTGGTTATCTTCACAACCCTGGAATTCCTCTATAGCAAGGAGACGGAAACCTCTCTGATGAATGATGATGAATGCCAGTGGATCGAGGATTGACGATGACACTGACATCCATTCTTATTAAAAGACTAATCCAAACATTATGTATGTTTTCTATATCCTTTTTATTTCCTCTTCAATCTAAGATTTAATTATTAACATGGACCATCTAATGAACAGGTTGATCTGTGGTTTGACTGTTCTTATGGGATGCATAATTGATGTAGGGTTTAAAAAGTTAAGAAATATATTTTTGGTTATTTGTTCATGTTCTTCATTAAAACTTATTAATAGAATGGATCAAGGGTGACATGAACAAGGAAAAGATTCATTATTTGGGTAATTGTGTGCTTTATCTCTCCCCCAACAATCTATCATGTTTTTAATGTGTACCTCACCCTTGAATCCCTGTTGTGAATGATTGACTGTTTCACCCACTGATACATGGTGCAATGATCCTAGATCAAAGTATTTGACCCTGTGACAGAATACCAGAAATGCAACAAAAGCATGGTACGGTTCAAGGGAGGAGGTGTCTTATAGTTCCATAAGATAGAAGCACTAGGTTGTTCGGTGGAGAGGGTAGGACATGAATGGAAGGGCCGATCCAGGGGGAACGCGAGGCACTGACGGGCCACCGATAGGGAGACAAGCGACGTTAATAGGTCGTGGTCCATGAGGGACCAGGTGGGAGCCCATGGTGGTAGAGGCCATAGGAGGTGACTGGGGGATGTGTAAGGAGGTCGTGGTAGTGAGCTAGGATGCGGCTTGAAGCCACATCAGAGGAACTCACATCAAAATGTTCACTGGGCATGCAGAGGAGGAAGGTTAGCTGCGTGAAACATGTCATAGAGCCACATTGATCGGGCGACATGGGGGTATCCTTGCAGTCAGGGCAGACCACGTCGACCAGGGGGAGCAGCCTGGGTGGGTACTGTCTGGTAGAGCAAACCGGCTCGCATTAAGGGGGTGGACTGGGGTGGTCGTGCCACTCTAGTGGCCCAGTGGGTTGGACCCAGTGGCCCAACTGGCCTAGTGGTCTGAGCCCTGTGGGTCGGGCTAGTTTTGGATAGAAAATATGGAACCAAGTCAGGTCAGCTGGGCTGGGTCATGTCAGTTTTGGTGGCTCAGGTCGGACCCAGTTCAGACCTTTTTACAAAAACAGCCATATCGTTCGAACAGTGTGCCAGTTTGACGAGCTATTTACGGCGTCGAGACCCTTGCGATGATATGGTTATTTTAGGATAATCTAGGAGTGTTTTTTGAAAATTTATATATTAACTAACTACTCGAGGAGTAGATTCTCCTAGAATGAGTGTGCCAAGTGTAGAGTCCTACATCATGATGTGATTTGTTGACTATTTGACTTTGTGACCATGTAAATTAATGGATTCTTAACTCAGTAACACTCTGTACATTATTTAAACTATGTGTGTTATCAAAACATGCTATTTTATCTACACTCTATGTGTTATCGACACTCCATGTGTTATCGAAACTCTATGTCTTATCAAATCTAAGTGTTCTATGGACTGTGACTGGTATTCCTCCTTTTCTACTTTTTAATTACACATGTGTGATCTGACTATACTTTTTGTGTTTCCCTTGTGGTACAATTTTGGTGTTTCCTTTTTGAAATAATTTGTGTGTTTCCTTTGTGGTATACTTCATGTATTTCTTAGTGGTATTCCATCGTGGTTTCGGAGTATCCTATTGAGTATTGTTTTACTCACCCCTTTTACGGTCTTTTACCACACGTGTCATGTCATGTGAAGGCAAAAAAACATTGATGGAGTTATTGGTGGACTAGGTCAATGTGGTGATTATAGTGATCAAAGAAATGAGTTCTGCTCCTATGGAATCAGAAAGCTGACATAGACCTATCCTTCAGGTAGGGTTTTCTATAGATTTGTTTCGAGAACTTGTGCATTTACATTGGAAGACTCTTTGTTTTGGTAGGCTTTTATTATGGACCTGTTTACATTACATATTCTTTCTATCATACTCTATTGTTTATATCTTAGTGTATGCATTCATTTTTTACAGAGTGTTTTTACATTTCATTATTTTGGGCTTAGAGTTGTGTGTGTGTGTGTGTGTTTGGGTACATAGTTAAATGCCTCCCATTTGTGGGATATTCCTAATCAGTGCTAGTTGATAGCCCTTGGCCTATTGGAGGCGGTCTTGGGGTAGTCACAGCCCAGGACCCTCTGGTATGGGTCGTGACAGAGTTGTATCAGAGGATTCTGTTCTACTTAAGGACTGGGAGTCTGTGTGGTTGGTTTGGAGGAAACAGTCTCAAATGTTTTGAGTTCGGATTTCAGTCTAGGGAATCCAATGTTAGTGTTTTGGCTGATGTATCCATACACCAGGACTATTAATTATTCATTTTGAATTAGTACATAAAAACATTGGTTGGATATAAATTAACGGTAAGTGGATAATATAGTATTTGGGTGTGTTATCATGTCCTTCTTGAGTCATCTCACCAGGCATACTCTATTGATCACAGTTCATCTTGATCTATTTCAGGATGCCTCCATGTAGAGAGCTAGTCAGGAATCTGATGTGTGATCACGAGAATGATCTTACTGGTGATGAGGTGTTGTTACATGGACCAATATTGGATATAACACCTCTTGGTAGTGTACAAGTGATACCAGCACCCATCAAAAACCAGTTACTACCTTTTCTACCAGTATAGAATGCACAAAGGTTGAGTTCATTGCATGAGTTCCAGAGGCAGTGGCCTTCCAGTTTTCCGGGTAAGACCATACCATAGGTTTCTAAGGACTGTCTAAGGGTGGTTATATTTTTCTTCCACCTTATGAGGATGCATTCTGACCAGATGGATGTTCTATCCATGATAATTCATCAGGGATCAGCATAGCAATAGTATCTCTTAATAATCTAGATGCATGATGAGATGACTCTATCATGGGAAGACTTTTAGCACCTCTTTGGGTAAGGGTTATTTTCAGAGAAATTATACTCATTGCACATACAATAGATCTTACATATAATTTGGGGTATTCATAAAGTAGCGGAGTACTTGAAAAGATTTACAGATATTTATCTTTACTCCATGGATATGTCGTGGGGCGTGTTCTTCTAGGCCTGAACCATTGAATAGGGGATACACTGGGAGATCAGGTCTATAATTATATCCTTTAGAATTCAAACTTATTTTGGGGTACTAGAGAGATCTCTTCTTGTGGATATATTTTTGGAAGAGTAGACATCGGCAATGGGAGCTACCAGTAGACACCAAACAGCTGAATCTTCAGTGTTAGGTAGATGATATAAAACACAAGGACCCAAATGGTTCAACCACTCTATGGGACAAACCTAAGAAACATGATCAGTGGTGCATGGCTCCTAGGGAGGAGCGAGTCAGCTAAAGGATATTTTTTGTTTCTCATGAGATGGTTAGGAGAATATGGATATAGATTTCTCAACCTATCATATGACCAATCATGAGATGGTTACGGGACCACCATGATAGAGGTGGATATAGGAGTAGGGTAGTCCGTAGGCAAAAAGGTGTATAAGAGGAGAAGGTTGAGTAGAATGTAGTGGGCATAGGTTCGAGGTACTACCACCACCACCCTAGGTGGTCCACTACGGGCTCAGGGGGCTGGTGGAAAGGGATGAGGCTAGAATCAGGTGATGGAATCATATGAACCTGACAATCCCAAGATGATTAGAGGTATGATTTATGTCTTTTCCACCTTGTATTCAGTTTTGATAGAAACAGGTTTCGATTGCACTTTTCTTTCCATTACCCTTGTTCAAGACTCAAAGATTCTAGTGGAACCGTTTACTTGATCCCTATGCATAGAGACTCCTATGGGGGAGATTCGATTATTAAAAACTGGTGCTGATAGTGTTCCCTTACTCTAGGAGGCAATGTTTTTGGTTGGGATCTTCTGGTGGTGGCATAGAGGCCTTAAGACATCATTCTCAGTATAGACTGATTATCTATAGTTCCTACCCAGATTCACTATTTTAGGTGCAGATTATGGTGTTTCTATAGTGATTGGACTGGGTTTTATACTTTTTTTGTGAAAAGGAAATACATGTAGCATAGGATAGTCTCATTCAAAAGAGGGCATATCCGATTACCCATCAGTTGTCCAGTCTCACCCTCGGTGTACCGGATGATAGGAGTCCCTAGTTTCTTATAGTGGTGGTGGAGTATGAGGACTTATTTCCTGAAGATGTTCCCATATTACATCCCCATAACAAGTTTGACTTTTAAATTGATCTATTCCCTATGATGGTGCTGATATCTACACCTGCATATCAGATGGGTCCAGTGGAGATTTTTGAGTTGATAGTACAGCTAGAAGACTTTCAGAGGAAGGGATTCCTGAGACCCAATGTTTCACACTGGGTGGCCCTTTTTTTTCAAGCATGTAGAACTGAGCCTGAGAATATGTGTGAAATTTTAGTTCCTCAACCAAGTGACCATTAAGAATAGGTATCCACTACCATGACTTGATTACCTCTTTGATCGGCTGAAGAAAATGAGGTGGTTCTCAATGATAGACCTCAAATATGGCTATCACCAGCATCGAGTATGGGATGAGGACATCTAGAATATGGATTTCAAATGTCGGTATGACCACTATGAGTACATGGTGATGTCATTTGGCATGAAGAACACGCTAGAAGTTTTCATGGGAATCATGAACAATATCATCCAGCATTACATAGACCACTTCATCATGGTCTTCATTGATGAAATCCTAGTGTACTCAACGTCCAATGGGGAGCATGTGATACACTTATGGATGGTACTGAACATACTCTAAGATCACCACAATAACAAGAATCTCTTAAAGTGTCAGTTCTGAATATGAGAGGATTTCTTTCTGGGAAATTTCATTTCAGAGGTAGGATTTTTAGTGGATCCAGTAAATATAGAGGCAGTGCTTTCTTGGGATCCACCCAAGAATGTTACAGAGGTGCAGAGTTTCCTTTGGTTGACTGGGCACTATTGGAGGTCTATTCTTGACTTTTCTAGAGTATCATCATATTCTATTACTTTGATGAAAAATGGGAAACCTTTCATGTGGATGTAGAAATTCTTGGATAGTTTTTAAAAAATGAGGCATAGATTGAAGAGCACTTTTATCTTGAGATTTTTTAAGGAATATTTTGAGTATGTAGTGTTTTGTGAAGCATTAGGGACCAGGGTTGGTTGTTTCCCGATGCATGGAAAACTGTTTATTGCATATTTTTCATGAAAGTTGATACCACTTGAGAAGAACTATGTGACCCATGGCCATGAGTTGGCAGCGGCAGTCTTCACCTTGATTATGTAGTGAAACTACCTTATGGGCGAGTGGTTTATCTTCTAATCTGGCCACAAAGGTCTCAAATACATATTCTCTCATAAATATTTGAACTTAAGATATTGGTGATGGATATAGTTCCTCCCGGAGTATGACTTTGAGATTTTTTATAATCCTCAAAAGGGGAACATGGTGGCAGATGCTCTCAACAAGAGATCTATGTTGTAGTTTCTAAGGCGTTGGATCATTTAGAAATGTTGTAGATATCTGTTGTGGATGGAGATGAAGAAGCTTACCTCTTGTAGATGTTTGTCACCACTCCACTCATATAGTGAGTAAGGGAGGCATAGTTTGGGGATACAGACTGTGAGGCTTTACGTGCTCAAATGTCTACATGGCATGCCGCTGATGGGTATTCGAAAGATGTGGAGAATGATGTTTTTTTCAGAAGACGGCTAGTAGTACTAGAGACATTGTGGGAGTATTTCTTGAGGGAGTTCCATACATCCACTTTGGTTGTATATCTAGGTGTTTTAAAGATTTAATAGGACTACTAACATCATTTTTGGTGGCCATGGATGAAAAAGGCATTAGAAGAGTTCATTTTTAGATGCCTTACTTTCCAAAAAGTGATGGTTGAGCACCATTTTATAGAAGGTTTGACTCAAACCCTAGAGGCGCCATAGTGGATGTGGAATGTGGTATCGATAGACTTCTTGAAGGGTTTACCATTTATTTATTGGGGGAAGATACCAATCTGGGTAATCATTGACTAACTCACCAAGTCAACCCACTTCCTAGCAATTTTGGAGAGGAGTTCAGTAGAGATATTGAGACTACCCTTTATACATGATATACTTTGACACCATGGGTTCCCATCAATGATAGTATCATATGGAGATGCTTTATTTAAATCATATTTGTAAAAGTGATTACAAGAGGTGTTTGGGACATAGTTTCACTTGAGTACAACATTTCACCTATAGATGGAAGGCTAGATAGAGTAGACCATATAGCTTTTGGAGGACATGTAATGTTCTTGAATCCTAAATTTTGGCTGTTGTTGGGAGAATCACCTACCCTGATGGATTTTTCATATAATAATAGCTAAAACTCCACCATCAATATGGTTCCATTTTAGGCCTTGTACGGGCGACCTAGCTGGTCGCCACGTTACTGGATAGACCTAGTAGAGTCAGAAACCAGAGGGTTAGAGTTGGTGCAGGCGACTAAATAGAATGTGGAGTTCATCTAGGAGCAGATGAATACTTCACATATCCATCAGAATTCTTATGTTGACTGGTTATAGAGGCCCTTAGAGTTTGAGGAGGGGGACCATGTGTTCCTTCAGGTTTCTCCTTGATGTGAGATACCGAGAAATGGCCGAGGCGACATGCTATATTTGAGGTTATTTGGGCCATTCTAGATACTTCATATAGTTTGTGAGGTGACATACCTCTTGAATCTATCGCCGTAGTCACAACGGGTGCACGACCTCTTCCATGTGTCATAGTAGAGGACGTACATGAATGATCCATTGCATGTCACTGACTGGGGTGAGATGGACGTTGACAATGGGGTGACTTTCATGGAGTACTTGGTGGATATTAACGATATCCAAGACATGATTCTTTGTGGGAATTTCATTCCTCTGGTACACATTTGATGGAATCACAGGAATCTACAGGAGAGCATATGGGAGCATGAGTCTCGGATTCACGCTTAATACCCCCAATTGTTTTTATATCATTTTTTATCTTTTAGGGAAATAAATCACTATGATAGGGAGAATTTAATTACTTCTATTTATTTGGTTTTATTCTTATCAATTAGTTGAGAAATTTCCAAGACCAGGCACTGAGATGGCATGTGATTCCGAGACCCGGTGTTCCCAGAATATTTCTTTAAAAAAAGTTAAGTGTTTTAATATCATGCATGAGTGGATTTCCTGAAAAGGTGGAATAAATATTAAATGGGTTCTTAGATTAGAAATCTGAGGGCTCTATTGTGTTAAGATTAGTAACTTTACCTTAGGTGGGGCCTAACATTGACCAGCGTGGGTTAACTATGAAAAGTATATTTCAGGAATTAAAAGAGTAAAAATAAATCAAGTTTATTTTATTTAATATTATGAGAAAAAAAATCTATGGTTTCACTTTAATATAATCCTTTTGAGAGAAATTCAATTTTTTCCTTATAGCCCTGGAATTCCTCTAAGGCATATAGATGAAAATCTCTCCGACGAACGATGATGAAGATCGGCGGGTCGGGGATCAAAAAAGGCATGGACATCCATTCACCATCAACGACTTATCCATCCACGATATAGGATTTTAATATCTTTGTTATTTATTGTTCCCCTCTTAGATTCATGGTTTAGCGTGAACCAAACAATAAATAGGTTGATTTGTGGTTCAACCATTCTTGCGAGATTGATAATTGTTACATGGATTCAATGGGGAGATAGATCTTTGTGATTTTCTATTTGTGTTCATCACTAACCCTTCTATCATGAATGGATGAAGGTCGATATGAACAAACAGAATATTAGTTCTTTAGGTGTTCATGCTTCTTTTCTCTCCTCCCTCAATCTATCGCATTCTCCTTGTGTTATTCGCCCTTGAAACACCAATGAGAACGATTGAACTTTGTGCCCAAAATAAATCGGGAAATGATCTAAGATCAAATGATTTCACCCTACGATGGAATATCAGATTTGTGACAGAAGTGTGGTATGGTTTAGGAGAGGTAGAAGCTTTCAGAAGCACAAGGTTGCAGTGCAAGGTTGGTTGTCAGCAAGGAAACCAGCGGTGAGCGTAGTACATGGTCGTTGGGGACGGTCCAGGGAAAGCCTGCGGAGGCGACTAGCCACTGGCAGGGTGGAAGGACATGGAAATAGGCCAAAGTCTAGGTGAGACCACATGGGATCCGATGGTGGTGTATCCCATGGCAACAGAGACCATGGGTGGTGACCGGAGGCCACGACAGGAGGCTGAAACGGGGAGTTGGGACGCGGCTCGAAGACACATCGGAGGAACCCACGGTGGAAAGGCCATGGGGAATGCAGAAGAGGTAGGTCAGCCACATTGACTGGGAAACATGAGGGGTACCATGATGTTATTGTAGACCAAGTGGACCTAGAGTCAAGACCAGGGTGGGCCACGTTTAGTGGAGCAAACCATCCCACGTGCAGTGAGCCAGACTAGGGTGGTCGGGCAACTCCAACAGCCCAGCAGGCCACGCCCATCGGGCTAATCCCAGTGGGTCTGGATCAGTGGGCTGGGCCGGTTCATTCCATACAAAACTGGGTTTGGTCGAGTCTGGTCTGGTGGGTCAGTACGGACCTAGGTCGGACCGTTTTACAAAAACGATCATATCATTCAAATCATGCGTCGGTTTGATGATATGTTTTTTGCGTTGGGATCCATGAGAAGAGACATACCTTTTGGGATTCTCTAAGTCAGTTTTTTTTGAATTTGTCATAAAACCTAATTTATTGTGGATTATATTATCTTGGAATGAGCATGCTAAGTTCAAAATCCTACGGCTGAATGTGACTTGGTGACTATGTGTCTTGGGGGCTGCAGGACTCCTCGACACTTTGTTTGTTATCGGAACTTCGTGTGTTATCGACACATCATGTGTTATCGACACTCCATGTGTAATTGACACTCTATGTTTTATCAATACTCTGTGTGTTATCGAAACTCCCTGTGTTATCGAGACTCCTTTTATTACCCGCACTCTGTGTGTTATCCACACTATGTGTGTTATCGACACTCAATGTGTTATCGAATTTGGGTATTCTGTGAACTACGACTGATAATCCTACTTTTCTACTTTATACTAACACCAATGTGAGATTATTTTACTTCATGAGTTTCCCTTTTGGTATAATTTTAATGTATCCTTTTTTGGTATATTGTGTGTGTTTCCTTTGTGGTATACTTTTTGTATTTCTTTTGTGGTATCCCTTTGTGGTTTCAAGGTGTCCTACTATGTATTGTTTTACTCACCCTTGTATTGGATTTGCCCAAATGGGTTGTGTCATGTGAATACGACTGATGTTATGATGGAGTTATAATTGGATTAGGAATATGTGGTTCTTAGAGTGATCAGATAGACAAGGTGTTATCATATGGATTCTGATTGCTGACATACACCTATCCTTCAGGCAGGGTTTTCTATGGATGAGTTTTTTGAACATGTGCATTCACTTTAGTAGACTCTTTCTTTTTGTGGGATTGAATTCTAGCCCTGTTTACATTCTATCTCCTTACTATCAAACCTTGTAGTTAGTATCATAGTGTATTCATTAATTTTTTATGTAGTTTTTTACATTTCATCATTTTGGGCTTGGAGATGTGTGCATGTTTACAGTTACTTAGGAAAATGCCTCTCATTTGTGGGATATGCCTACTTGGTGCTAGTCTCCCTCCAATGGCCTATCGAAGGTAGGATCGGGGTAGTCACAACATGGGCCCCTCTAGGACGGGTCATGACATACCACTTATATCTTTTGAATATCTACAATGTGATGGTGGGATATCTAGACGTGGGATGGACAATTGGAAAATATGTCATGGAAGGACAACCAAGAGAATTTATTGGAGAACTTTTATCCACATACACTAAGAAAAGAGGTGGGGGTAGATTTTATTACGCTAACCAGTGGAGTATGATTGTGGTGGACTATGTTGGTCACTTTACTGACTTACAATGATTTTATCTTACACTATAAGGGGTTGAGAAAACTTAGGAATGTAATTTTCAGGATGGGCTTAAACCAGAGATTAATTCCAAGGTTAGCATCTCTCGTATAATGAATTTTTTTGTGGTTTTGGTTTAGGATCTCATATTTTAGTGGAACTTAAAGGTTGATTTTAGTGTGGAATATGTGGTTTCTGTTGAAAAATCAGGAGGAACATCATTCAAGTTTAGAAAGCATCGCTATAAGATTGTTGACCAAAGTAGTGGAGAGCAGAGTCGTTAGGGTGACGGTTTAGTTACTTGGGATCTTACACGAGTGATCTTCCACCAGTTATTAGGTCAGGCCACCTTAATAGGCATTATCCCCAAACACCATTATAGTGAATAGCTTGAGGAAACAAGGGAAATCTATATAGGTTATACTTGAAACCACAATATATGGGTAATGATGGAATAGATAGGAAGAATCAGTGTGAGGTAAGAGGCTATTCAAACTCATATCAGTCAGGAAAGTGGAGTTAAACTGGAAGTAGTGCTCAAGGTAGTGGATTAAGTTTATTTGGGAAGGATCCCCCATATCCGTAGAGTGGTGCACCTCAAGGGACTCAGAAAGCATCATAGGGAAGAGGTCGGGATAGTAACATGTAGTTCAGCCTATAATTGTGGATAAATAGGTTGGACCATTGATAGTAATATATACTATTCTTGTATATTATGTTATTTATATTGAATTATTTCATTCTAGTTCTAATCATTCTTTTATATCTACAAAACTTTTTAATTAGTTGATTCTGCCAGTGGATTTTATGAGTGGGGTAATGATGATATGTACATCATTGGTATTATTATTGAGAGACATCTATTTGTGAAAAGGTTGTTCTCTTGAGGTTGGGGAGTTTAATTTTAGCAGGGATTTTTACATCCTTAATATGAGAGTATTTGGCCTAATTTTGGGTATGAAATAGTTGTTAGCATATCAATATTATGTAGATTTTTACATTAAGAGGGTGACATTTATGTCTCCTGAGGGTGATAGTAGTCTACATCATTGAGAATGGGGTATCCTGGCAGGCCATGTAGGGCCAGTTCAACAACAAATACAGATCTCACCACCCATGTTCCTTCTTATTTTATAGATGATGGTGGTGTGAATCAGTATATATTTTTACCCACAGTAGACTGGTTTCAGGATGTATTTTCAAATGACTTATTAGGGTTACCACCAAAGAGATATGTGCGGTTTTCTATTGATATCATTCCAAGAGCTTATCCAGTTTCTATTCCACCTTAATAAATGGAACCAACAAATCTTTAAGAGCTTAAGAATCTATCAATAGACTTAATAGATAAGGGATTTATCTATATGAGTACATCTCCATGGGGTTCTATTTATTTTTTTCAAATAAGGATGATGATATATTATGCTTATGTGTTGATTACCAAAAGTTAAAACATATGATGGTGAAAAACTAATATCCTATTCCTTGTACTGATGGTATCATTGACCAGTTGAGAGGGTGTTTTGTCTTATCAATGATTGTACTTAGATCAAGTTATCATTAGTAGAGAGTTTGTACTTTTGATATATAGAATATTTCTTTCAGAATATGTTATAGTGTTTATGAGTTCATTGTGATGTTCTTGGGGTTGATGAACCCTCCTACTCTGTGTATGGACATTATGAATATAATTTTCCACCTATTCCTAGATTAGTTTTTGGTTTTTTATGGATGTAATCATGGCGTGCTCTAAGAGTCCTGAAGATCAATCACACCATCATGATATCATCCTGATTAAACTGAGATAGAATCAACTCTATGCCGATCCTTCTATGATTTAATTTTGGATTGATCAGGTACACCTATTGGGTCACATCATCTCAAAGGAAGGTGTGTTGGTGACCCATATAAGGTATATGTAGTGGTTTTTTGGGAGAAACATAAGAATTTATTTTATATATGTAGCTTTCTGGGCTTTTCTATATATTATAGAAGGATTATTCAGAACATTTCCCAATTGGAATCACTATTATTGTGCATGACCTAGAAGGAGATTAAGTTTGAATGGTCTGGATCATGTGAGAAATATTTCTAAGATTTTAAGAAGTGGTATACTATGAAACTAATATTGGTCATACTTGATCCAATAGAGGAGTATAAAGTGTTTTGTGATGCATCTCTGATCAGTCGTGGAACTGTTTTGATATAGGGTGATCAATTTTCGGCATAAGGGTCATGACAGTTAAGGACACATGATTGAACCCTACACACGACCTCAAGTTAGTGGCAGTGGATTATGATATCAAGTGTTGGTGATATTATATATTGGAAGATAAGTTTACTATATATACCCACAAAAAATATTAAGGTATATCTTTTCACAATGTAATCTGAATCACTAGAATGGGATGTGGGTTGAGTACATGTAGTCTTTATATTGTGAGTAAGCATATGCAACCAGGAAGGGAAAAACTATTTCTGACACTTTGGGAAGTAAAAAATAATACTCGGGTAGTTCAGGATTCCAGTTATGAGTGGAATCTAATGACTCTACTAGATGAGATTCATATTGTGGTTTAAGAGTGATAAGAGGAGATGAATCTAAAATCTATATTAGTGGAGTCTACACTTTTGATTTGGATTATACACATGCATTATGAGGATATGGAGTGTTTCTACTTAAGGGAAAGCCTTGATGGTGAGGAGTCACCTTCTAATTGGACTATAAATGGGTATGAGGTCATCTATGTCCAATTACATCTAGTTGTGCCTACATTTATGTGAGAGGTGCTCATGCCTGGATTTCATACCTTGAAGTGGGTGGTGAATACACGTTTGACCAAAATGCACACTGACATATGTTGGAAGTTTTGGTGGTCTGTCATCAAAATGGAGATAATGAGGTTCATGACATGATGTTACACCTATCAACAGGTGAAGGATGAGAATCAATGACATAGTGTTTAACAACATCTATATCATATTCTCGAATTGAAGTGGGGTGACGTTACTATAGACTTTGTGGTAGGTCTCCCAATGATGCCTCAAAATAATAGAGTTATTTGGGTTTTTGTGGACCTACTGAAGAATGTTTTGAATTTATTTCCTATAAGGGAGACCTTCTCAGTGGATTTGTGGAATGATTTAGTTTGTAGAATCTTCTTGGAGCACCATTTTTATAGATAAAATCTTTCCAAGCACAGAAATATAGGAAGTCAAAGCGTATTATTCAGGTACTTGAGGACATGATACGAGCATGCGTTCTTAACTTTGTTGGGTCTTGGGAGAACCACTTAGAACACATTGAGTACACCAATAAAAATAGTTATCAGGAGACTATTCATATGGCACTATATGAGGCACTTTATGTTAGTCCATATAGATCGACTATATGTTGGATGGAGGCCTGTGAGTCATAGTTATTGGGAACGAGTCTCATGTAGGATACATAAGAGCAGGATCATCTCATTCCATAGTGTATGTATATGGCTTAGGGTAAATATAGTTTTTATACAGATAGATGAAATAAACCCCTTGAGTTTACAGTGGGGGATCATGTTTTCCATTAGGTTTTTCAAAGTTTGGTTAACCACTGGTTTCAAAGACAGGGAAATTTGGGACCCATGTTCGTTGTACTGTTTAAGGTAGTTGAGATAATTGGGTTATTGGAGTATCATTTAGATCTTCCACTTAGGTACAACTTTATGAAAAAATTCATTTCTGTTTCATAGATTCATAGGTATCACAGTGATCCTTCTCCGATGATTGATATGGATGATGTTGAGCTTGATACTAATGCATCTGTTGAGCAACACCAGATATGTGTGTTAGATCTCAGTGAAAAAGTGTTGTGGGGAAAGAAGGTAAGAATTGACTGATTATTGTGGAAACATGGGAATGTTCGGGAAAATTATGCAGGATATAAGGTTATAAGTTGGATCAGTGGCCATGTCATTTTTCCTCGTAATCGTAGAGATGTTGGGGAGTATAGCTCGAGGATGAGCTATTATAAGGTGTGTAGATTATAAGATCCAGACCATTTCGTGGATATTTATCAATATCATTTATATATACTATTTTATGTTGTTTTATTTATATATTGTTTGGGGTTTCATTTTGGGATATTTTATGTGAATTTTTATGTTTTTGGATGAGTTTTGGGCAATGCACGGTTGGAGCATGGTTTTCCCGAACCGTGTTCCCTGCCCCAAAAAAACCAAGAAACCCTTGATAGAGTTGGATATCATGTTTGGGACATGGTTTTTCAAACCATTATCCATACTATGAGTAATCATGATCCCCTATATAAGAGGCATGAAGTTAGGGTGCACAACAATCAGAAACCGTGTTCCCCAGCACAGGAAATTGTATGCACGAGATTTAATCATATGAAAATTAGTTTTAAATTTCTTGAACCCACTTCCTTCTCCCTAATTCATCCCAACATAACCATAAAGGTTTTATATTGTTTTTTAGGCTCCTATATGAATTTTAAGGGATTATTAACTCTATTCTTGGAGAATCAATGATCAGTTTGATAGATCTTCACCTCTCACGGTAGATATTTCTTCTCAATTAGGTCTCTCTATCATCTCTCTTTATTAATGAATAGAGAATAGTTCTCCTCCATTGGAATGGGTTTGGATCTATTTATATATATATATATATAACATGGTTTGATCTTTGATATAGTTTTTGGTTATAGATCTTGTTCTTCATCAAGTTCTTGATCATTCTGATTCAATTAGGGAATTCTGTTAGTGAATGCTCACCAACAATATTGAGTTAAGTGGTCTGAATTACAAATCCCATAGTATTTATTTAATTACATTTATGTAATTGTGAACCATCAATTGTAATTATTGTGAAATTTCATCTGGAATTTTATTTTATTAAATTGAATTTCCATGTGATAATTGAATTGGTAGAATTTGGGGAAATTGCAATTGGTTTAATTTGATTAATTTATCGGTTAGTTAATTATTGGAATGATGTGATTATGGAATTTATGGAATATTAAAATTGTGGAATTAGTCAATTAAATCAGATTATGTAATTTGGTTGTAGTTGAGATATGGATTTAATAGAAAATGGAAATAAAGGGACGATTATCTTAACCTTAATGGGTCAGTGGGTTATTTGATTAAATGTTTATGAATGGTTTAATGATAAATTGTTCATATTTTTTCTTGTGATTAATGTAAATAATTTTGATTTAATTGAGAATGGAAATGTTATACCATGTTTTGAAATATTTTTGGAGGATTAATTTTGATTAACCTTGTGAAATGAGATATATGTGAATGATTGATAAATAGGGTGTGGGACACAGACTGATGATCCAAATACCCACAAGGTGATAAACATGATGTTCTAGGACCAAATTCATGCATGTGAATATTATTGTATTGGATAGGTAATGATTCTCCAAATACCCATGGGGTGTGGGATAGGGAAAGATGCCCCAAATACCCACGGGGTGCTAGATACGAAATTATATACTCATGATATTGGCATTTGACTATGGTTCCAAGTGGTTATGATATGAATTGAAATGAAATAGATAATGAAATTACATGTGTTATAATGAGTTTTGATTACCTAATTGGTATGGTTCAGACTCCGACATGGGCCAAAGTAGGTATTTATATTTTGGATTTCCTTGAGAACCTGGAGATTTATGTTTTTAAATAAAGAATAATTGAATATATAAATATTTTATCTTTTAACATGTAATTTATTCTGTATACAATTTTGTACACTGTTATAGACTAGATATTGTTTTATAAACTATTGGCGGTGACCTACAAAGTTATACTCACACACTAATCAGGTGTCTTTGTCAATACATGAATAGAATTCTTGATTTTAGGATTTGATAAGGGAATGAGACGTGCGTTAGATGGCTATGTTGGGATGGAGTAAGGATGAGAGAACTAGACTTGGGGTCAAGACCTTCTTGGAGTTATTAGTTTGTCTTTATTTTATTTTTTCACTGAAAAATATACACTTATTATGGCATGACATATCTACTATTTTTTGTTTTGATTTTTTATTCATGTTTTGGTTCATCATGTGATATTGGTCTATTTTAGTTATGGAATTAAGTTTTGTTATTCAGATGGCTATTGTTTATTTATTTCCATTATTTTGATATGTTGATAATGAGTGTATAGACTCCCCATGATCGATATTAGACCCTTGATGCTAGTCATAAGCCTTTGGCATATGGGGAGGTATGCCTGAGTTCATGTAACCAACCAGCTCGGATCATCGATGTGTGGAACTCGGTTTGGTACTTCACAATATAAACATACATTTACATACATGTCTATGTACATATATATGTATGTACTCATATATAAAATACACACACATAAACATAAACACAAATTAAAAACATACACAAACACACACCACACAACACATGAACACACATTCAACACATACACACACGCACACACACAACCCCATACATACTCATGAATACATATACAGATACATGTAAACATATTTTAAATTATTTACATGAATATAAATATATAAATTCAAATATGAATAAATTATTTAAATAAATATATACATTTATATATTATATAATTGTTTAAATAGAATAATTATATATCATATTTATATTAAATATATACACATTTTGTAGTTAATGTAAATAAATATATTATTAAACATTTTTATAGATTATTATAAATTTGATAATTTTTTACACAAAATTATGAAAATAATATTAATTTTTATTAAAATATATATAAATCATATTTATATAATATATTTATAAATATAATTATTTTAATATAAATATATAAAATATTAAATTATTCACTCTGACCATTATTGCTGATTTTCTTAGCAAAGATAAAGGTCAGCCATGAATATCATGCTATATGTTGTAGTGAGTTAACATAACTTGTCTAAATTAGTAATCAAGATCAAAAGGAGTATTATAATGTGAAAAAAATGATCAAAATAATAAACAAAATATAATAAACAGAAGTCCAAATTTTAAAAACAAGAAAAAAATTAAGATCTTCAAAGAAAAAAATGGAAGACAAAAACATTTTAATACTAGAATATAAAATAGAAGAAAGATAAAAAGAATCCAATGAAATATATTCAAATAAATTCATGAAAAATGAAACATAATTGAACATTCATTATTTTCAAGGACAAAAAAATAAACAGAAGAATGTATTAAAATAAGAACATCGTGATTTTTTTTCTGCCACAAACATTCCTACATGTGGATGGATCATCACATGATTCCAATTTTTATAAAAAAAATTACAAAAAAATAGAATATATTTAAAAAAAGAGATACAATGAATCATGAACACAAGATAAAAAAAATGGTAACACATCGTGTTTTAAATACTAATAAATAAAAATAAAATGATTGACTAAAACCCCATTAATAGGGCCCAAAATCACCTTTACTAATTTATATGGTTGGTGAGAAAGAATAAGATTAATCATCATTGATTTGTCTATATTTATCTAGGTGTTGAAGAACAAAAACTATCTATTTGATTACAACATATTTAAACTTGTGGTAGACAATGTTGTAAATTTAGAACTCATATACAATAGTAGAAGTCATGAAACAATGTCAAAATGATATCTTCTCTCCAATTATCTCTTTGTCAAACAAAAACATAGTTCTATAGGGAAGTATCACTTGATATCACTATATAGGGGAGACTCAAAATCGCCTCATGTAGAAATATGATGAGGTTCATAGAGGAAACCCAACCAAGAAGATGAATATGCGTAACACAATTAGGATCCCTATACAAAATCATTGTAATTAGGTAGTAAAAAATCTATAGGGATATTAATAGAGCTTATAATCTATGGATTAATTTAGAAGTGGCACTCCAAACTTTCTAAGCATGTCATGTTTTAAAAGTATAATTTTTAGTAAGAAAAGTCATATATCAAAGGTCTAAAAACACACTATGGTGTATATCCACCACATGATAAATTTAGTCAAAGGATCAATGAAAATAAAAAATATCTCATGAATAATATGTGATTTAGGTAAATATATGTTGTATAGTTGCAAAAGGATAAGTATGAGGACCAAAGGAAAATAAGGCTAGAAAAAAAGTAAAAATAAAAAAAATAAAAAATATAGAAATTAAACTATAGAATGAAAATAATTTTGACGTTCATATCATTTAATTAAAAAATAAATTAAATACCAATTTCATGTTATATTAGGGTTTATCATTAAAGGTAAATAATGAGACATGATTTCATTTAATAATAGGCGGATCTCCATTGATAGCTGAAAATATTGGGTACCACCTAAGGAGGCCTCTATTTTCTTCTTCCTCATTTTCTCACTTTTTTAGTAGTGTTGAATCGATTCATTTAAGTTTATTTTTCACATAAAACACCCAAAAAATCTATTTCAACATGTCATATGGATTTACATCATGTCTTCACGACCATCAATCGCCTTGGTTATCTATTTCTCATGTTAATTAACGCATTTGTGTTATAGATTTACAATTTTATCTCTTTTGTTTTTTTATATTTATTTATTGCTATAAATATGGGATTTAAAAGTTCTAAAACTACATTTATCCACACCAAAAAATTGATTTCTTATTATTTTTCTAATAAAGTAAAGAAACAATTATTATCACTTTTTAACATGGATAGAGTGGTCTTTTATCATATTTTTTTATAACTAATAACATCTTCCTTTATCAGCAATCATTTCTAACTCTGATAAAGTATTTAAAAAATAATTTAAATAATATTCAATGAATCCCCTCCCTCCCCCCAAATGAGGTACTAAGTGCCTCAATTGGCTTGTAACTTCTACATGCCCATGAAACTTAACTCGTGAATGAAATCACCACCAAATTTCAATAATTTGGATTCTGATGAGTTTTGAACCATTGGATAATAGTTTATGGATGAGAAACCATATCACTATATTGAGTAATTATTTTCATTAAATGGTGAAAATTTTATATATATTATTATATATTTTTTTGGAAAATGTGTTATTGTGTATACAAATATATTAATATATATATTCTAATTATTTTGTGTCTATTATGGTATATGTGTGTCCTTATATATTTTTGTATAAATACAAGTATTTATGTGCATTTATATATTTATGTGTATTTATATATATTTATGTATTTATATTTGTTTTTATTTATGTGTGTTTATGTATATATTTTTATATACATAAATATTAAAATATATTTCTCTATTTGTGTGGTTTTTTGTAACACCGTTATGTGTGAATTTATATAATTGTGTGTGTGTGTGCATGTATATATATTTTTTGAAATAAATTTCATATATATTTTTTCTATGATGTGAATAGATATTTCTATATGTATATGTATATTTTTTTTTCACTAACACCCCATTTTTATCAATTTTTTCTTTTATCATACCATGAACTTTTAGGATCGGTTCAGCCTAAATTCAGGTCATAACACCAATAATATATATATATAAATCTAAATATTCATAATAAATTTATTTATATATGGAAATTATACATATTTAAATACATTTGAATATTTAAATTTCTAATCCTTTTCCTAGTGTATTTTAATTTATTATTATAAAGTTATTAATGATTAATATACTTTTAAAAATATTTTATTATACAAATTTTGAAAATAAAATTTCAATTAAATATGTATTATAGGATGATTAGATATTTTTATATATGTATTTTATACAGGTCACCCTTTATCATTTATAAAATATCATCAATAAATGGAATCCTTTACAATGCATAAAAACAATGATAAATGAAACCTTGATATGTTTTAAAACATTTTATTGATAAAAAATAATAGTAGATAATGGTACCCATTATGAGTGATAAAATGGTGATGAAAAAGTAAAACCATTATCGATACTAAAAAAATATTGATAAAGGTCATACGATTTTATTATAAATTTATACCAATTTATTTTACTTTTCATAAAAAATCACCATGGGATATAGTTATAGAAATATTTTATTATATTTATTTATTATGATTAATATAGTAAAAGAAGAACTCAAACCCTTATACCATGATAACCAATAAACAAATATGTAAATAAAATAATAAATAATAAAATTATTGATTAATGAAAATCATTATTTTTTTAGGATTAAATGAAACTAATTTTTAAATAAAAATGTACTAACAAATAGTTAACTAATATATATTTTACTAAACAATTTTTAATGTTTATTATATATATATGTATACATATAAAAATATAGACACACACACTATGGGAAGAATATCAATTTTGGAGACTTTTACTGGATCCATTTATAAATGTTTTTTGTCGGTAATAACATAATGCAGGAGCCCAAGGTCAGAAATGGTTATGGAAGGAATTTTCATTGGTTTATAGCAATATTGGTGGATACAATGTGCATCGGCATAGGAAATTATTTGGGTAGGTGAACCACCTGAACCACCATTGATACAGATTATTTTTTACACCTTTAAAATCTAAATAATTCTCTTATAATAAGATGTTTGTGACCCTCTATACATCCTCTAACTCTTATAAAGATATGAAATAAATAAAAGATACCCTTTCTCCAATGGATGTAGGAACACCAATGAACTACATTAAATTTGTGTATTCTTACATCACTACTACAAGGAATGTGAAAATCAGTGTTACTATTTATCAACACTAGCTAAAATCATTGATCAAAGTGACACTTTGTGAGTTCTTTTTTTATCACGAATAAAGGGAACCTTTGTTGGTGTTTTTTTCTAGAATGGATAAAGGGTGACCTTTATCGGTTATAAAATTACATTGATAAATGATATATTTTATTAAAAAAATTATATATCATAAAAAATCATATATTAGTATATAAATATATTTATATTAATATAAATATTATATTTTTTAAAATATGATCTATATAACACTAAATATGATCTATGTAACACTAAATATGTAATTACGCTTAATATATATGATATTTAGTGAAAATAGACTATAATATAATTAAAAGGTAATTTTAATTAATAACTTTCTAATTATTATTATTTAATATTAATTTAATATCAATTGGATTACATAAAAATTATATAAATTAATGAAGGAACTATGATAAGTTTAAATCATGAGTTAACCATTATATAGGCATAACATTTAATTCAACTGTCTGATTGGGATGTACCATATATTAAATCGACGATTAAGAAAAAAAATACACAATGTTGTCACTCAAGAGGACGCCATTTAGTGATTTTTTAGGAAAAAAGGCATGAAATGCCTCAAAAATTGATTATTTTTTGGATACCTAAATTTTTAAAATTTGGATATAATTTCAACCTTGTTTGATTTCATTTTCTTTTCATTTTCTATATATAATTTATTTATTCTTTGGTATTATAGTCATAGGAATATTTTTTTGTTTATGTTTTAAATTTTTCTATATTTTAATTTTGTTTACAATTAAATATATACATATTTAATTATATTTACATATAATAAATCAATTATACAACAAAATATTTAATAATATTTACATAAAAATGACTATGAAAATAAATATTTATTATTTATTCTATTAAAATTAAAAAAAGCCAATTTTATAACTTATAAAAATTATTTAGTATATATATATATCCTTACAAGTAATGATTTATTATAAATATGTGTGTGTCAAAAAAAATATATATATATAAGGGGGTTATCTAGAGCTCTATGCTCTCAAGAGAGCACCACCTTAGGCCACCATGCATGATGTTGGTGGCCCAGCATCATGGCTCTGCAGCTTTCATGATGAAGATAGTTATCCCCTATAATGAAATATTTGGAATGGATTATCCATCAAGAGTTCATGCAGCACTAGATCTGGTGATTTTCCATCTCCTTTCGGTCATTGGGAGCCATTTTTTCTAGTGATCCTTATATTGATGTTACTCCCCTACCCCCGCTTCGCCTTCCTGATGGCCATACTTCCACATTCTTCCTTACGTTGTAGTGGATCGTGGCATTATCATACACCCTTATTAGGTTATCTCGTCTAGCCATTATTCTGTTTGGTGAGTCTAAATTCGATATTCTAAGGGTGGTGGTGGCTTGGATGACTTCAAGCCTCTAAAGATGCATAGCTCTAGGTGGTGATGAAATGGTAGTAGTTGGAACACATTTTCTCATGGGATCTTCAGGTGGAAATGGGTGGTCTCAATTGGTTAAATGGCGTAAAAACATAGGGATTTTGGGCCTTGTTGTACTTCAATACATTTGGGACCTTGTTCCATCATTCATAGGTAATGTATGCTCATGGGGAGTCTAGGTTATAACCCAACACATATAGCATGATACATAATTATGTAAATTTGTTTAGTGTTTTCAGAGGGGTTAAATATGGAAAGGTATGATGAAACCTATAATATTTTCATATATCCTCTATTTTGGTATGGATGGGTACCCATTCATGTGATTCATGTGTAGTGGTACTAGTCCACAAAGTTAGAGAAATAGGTTAGCGGTGTTATAGGGTTCTATAAAAGTACCATCGGTTGGACATCTTGAAATAGAGATAGGTGAACTGACAACTATCATCAAACCTTCCTCCCAAACACCATTGTGATATGGATGGGTTCCTTATCACGATTCATCAATATAAAATGATGCAAAAATTTTGTTGGTGGGGGGGGGGGGGGGGTGCATCACTCATGTCTGGTACCATGGGTGAATGTCTCCAAAAGGAGTGTATGGCCTCACTAGTAGAACAACATGGTCTAGGATTCACATGAAAGGGGTAACCATATATTCAACCATTAAACCATTGGGCCTTCGATTCAATCATGTTCTATGGACTTCATGCCTTTGGGCCCACAGTTCATATTATGGGTTCCCTATCAACCCTGTAAAACATGGGTTTTCCTTTATTCCATTAATAAAAGATTCCTGACCTAAAAATGATTTAAAAAATACATAAAAAATATATATTTATGTGTAGAATGTAATATATTTAATAAATAGATATTTTTAAATATTTATGTGTATATATAAAAAATTAAAATTTTTACGTATGTGTGTAAATGTGTGTGTGTGTGTTTCAATATTATGTAACTACACCATATATAAATGTATTTTTATAAATATATCATTATCATTAAATATTATATGTAAATTTATTGATAATAAATATTTATAAATACATTATAAAATATTATATTAAAATTTTCAATTAAATATAAATATTTATAAATATATATGTAAATATATAGACATATGAATATATATTTAAATGTGGATAAAACTTATATCTAATGATACTATATATAGAAATATTTTTAAAATGTACATAAAAATAATTATATAAATGTATATAATTATATGAATAAATATATAAATAAAAATTTGTTTTTTATAGAGATATAAATAAATATATATTTCATAAAATAATAAAAAAATATAGATGGTGCAACAGAAAAGGTCTTATTTGTTAAAGGTATAGGTTAGGGGTTTTTTTCTAGGCTTGAGTAAGGTTTAAGTACTTGAAAAGATCTGATAAAGGGATTAGAAAGCGCTGATAAAGGGGTGGTCTTGAGAAAGGAGGGATGGGTACATCGGGGGAACAAATGCTGATAAAGGGGAAGTTAGAGAACTAATAAAAGTTCTAGGCTGAAAAAATGTTAAAAAAATATTTTTAATTTTATTAGTGTTAAAGAAAATCTCTGATAAAGGTTTTAGTATTTTAAGAGCACTTAACATGTGAGACCTGTTTACTTGTTTCAAAGACCATTTCTAGCGATTTTTAAAGTGCGATTTGTAGTAGTGAATTTTTATTATATGTTTGTGTTTTATTTCATCATATCAGACTTTCACTACCCCCAAAAAGTTGTATCAGAGCCACTAAAGTTTAAATGAAGATGAATAAGAGGATTTTTCAAATGATTGGATAATTCAATGTGGTCAAAGTAAATTTACAAATCAAAATTCTAGAAGATATCATCAAGATGATTCTAATGGTGAAAAAAAATAAAAAATGGTTTGGGAACTATGTAGATAGATTCAATCTACATTGGGGTGCTACAATATCCACTTTCCAGAGAAGATACCATGTTCATGTCAGTGGTGAGTTTCTGGTTATGGTTTCACTGTTCTATTTATTGATCCATGTAAACAATTGATCTCAACCTTATATTATATTTTAATCATATTATAGTCAAATAGAGTATATTTTATATGATCAATGAGTTGATCACCACTATTTCGAACATTTTAGACACATGCATATAGTTAGGTGTTGATATTCAGACTGCATAAACGAATGAAAATACTAATTACATGATTAAATTTACTACATTTCATTATTATATCTAGAAACCCAAAGTGGATGATCTTTTTTATTTTAAAAATTTTTGGAACCCCACAGTGGATACCACTATGACCATGGTAGGTAATTCAAAATAATATTCAAAAAGAGATCAATTTAGAGAGAATATTTTAATGAGTACCTCTCCAATTGATATAGAGTGGGTCATTCTCAATAAAAAGTGAACTACTCAAATTATATATTTGATCAACAAGATTACCTTAAAAAATTACAATTAACATGAATATTTTATTATTATTAAGAAGATAAAAATGATATATGCCAGGAAAACAGCATATAATTAAGAAAACATAATATTCCAACTTTTAAACATAATGTATATGGATAACAACAATGTATTAGTGTGGATTAGTGAGTTTAAATTTGTTACTGATCAATTAAATACCTTTAAATTTTTAATGATGAGTTACATGAAATGTTAATGTTGAGTTTTATTCGGAATATGTGGGAGACACTGGTCATGTCTTTCATCAATTCATCACCTGATGGAAATCTTACTTTTTAAATGGTGAAGGGTGGAATGATGAATAAAAAATATAGAAGGATGGATGAGGGATGTACAATGGAAACAGGAGACCTTTTCACTGAAATAACTTGGAAGAAAAAATGATATGTAATAGGTAGATGAAAATAACCCCATGATCAATGTTAACAAATGAGAAAGCGATCAAAATCATAATTGAGATATGGCTGAAAATTACACCATTATATCAAGCCAAGGAACTTCATCTGGGAGTGTCGAAATTTGAAAGTAGAGTTAAGGAATCAGGAAGGTAAAACCCAAAATTATTATGTTATCTTCATAAATAAAGGTATTGTTATTTTTTAATAAGATCATGTCAACCGTGAAATATATGACACATTATGGGTGATTGGTTCAAGTACCTCCTACCATGTCACAACCAGATGATATTTCTTCTAATCTTAAACGTTAGGAAGTTTCAAACATGTGAAGAAGGGAAATAATGGTGAAGAACAACTACTATTATTGGTAATGTTTTTTTAGATTAATATTGGAGTTATGTTAATATGTAAAGATATAGGGAATGTTCCTAATATTCACATCAATATGATATCCATTGGATTTCATAACAATGAAGGATACTTAGTTCCTTAGATGATGGGAAATGGGATATTACCAACAGAAATATGATAATTTATAAAGGTATTAAATATACTTATCATTATATCAAAAATGTCAGACCATGTAGTTTTGATGTTAGTATTGTTATAAAAGAGGATTCAATAGAAGTGTGGCACAAATGACTTAGCCACATAATCTAGAGAGGAATCAAAATTTTCCCTAGGATGGATCTATTTCCAAGGTTTGATGGTACATTTTTGGATACATTTTTTATTTCATAATTGTGTAGGGTGACCCTTTATCCCTTTTCTTATCTAAAATTATCCATGATTCTTTAATTAGACTTATTACAATGAGATTTCTCTATGGTCGTATTCATCCTTCCAAGACAAAATGTCATTTAAATGGTATATCTCATCTTATTTTTCATAGATGATCTGGTATTTTTAATTATTTAGTGCAGCATTTCAAATAGGGTCTAAACTAAGTCATAATATAATATAGTAAATAGAGTTTCTATCCCATTACCCATTAGAAAAGAAATAATTTTTTCTCTAAACATTGATCGGGTAGTCATAGTAAAATAATGGAGGAGGTCATGGGAATTAAGAGAAAAAAATTTCCATTGATTACATAGTAGATCCCTTATCCATAAAATAAATTTAGATTCATATTATTTATTGGGGTTCTATAAATATAATGAGTCTTATTAACAACTATAAAAACATAGTCATTCCATTAGGGGCATGATTAATCTCATCAAAAGTGCCCTGACCTCATTCCCTATTCATGTTCTATCCATGATCAATGTTCCTAAAATAGTTTGGGGAATATTGATAGTGTCTTAACATACTTTATTTTTGATTCTCACATTGAGGGGATGTTTCACTGAGCTTCATTGAAACTAATGAAAAATACTATGGTTAGTTGGAGGGATAAACCTTTTCAGTGTACAGGGTTTTTTGCACTTCCTTCAAGTGAAGATTATTTCAGAGGTGTTGTAAGGAAAATCTCTATAGGTTACATTTATTTTATAGAATTATTGGAAATATCATGATTATATGAATGGGAGTTTATTTTCTCTATGGAATTTCCTTCATGATCACATTCAAGTTTTCAAATTTCACTCTCGTTGGATTGTTTGTTGTTTTGAGATCAAATTTGTTTTCCATAACCTAGGGAATACTATCAGATTTATAGGGTTCCCAACTACTTGAATTATCTTCTCCTGATATTTTGATAACCAAACTCTTATTAAAGAAACTATTAACCAAATTTATCAAAAACTATTTGATCGCATTTATCATTATATGGATCTTGATCATTTTATCTTCAAAAAATCCTTTATATGATTTTTTTCCCAAAGCGTATAGGTATATCCTTCATGAAAAAACTGAGCACACTGAATGGGTAATTCTGGAATGGTTCAAGTAAATTCATTTCAAGTAATACTTATATATTTTTATTATTATCAAACATTTTATCAATATGGATTAGGCTATAAAAATAATGAGATCATACTTGCGTCAAAATGCCTCTGTTGTCAGAGCTCAAATGAAGGATAAACTGTTTTTTGGAGGAGAATCGGTTACAACGGTTTGGAACGGTGATTATCCAATAAAAACATATATTTTAATTACATTTTAATGGTATTAAATGTTCATTTTTGATCTTATGGGCCTGAGTTAGTGCATTTTCATTATGAACATCCATTCTCATCATTTGTGCACTTCATGCCTAATATACACCAATTTAGGCCCAATGAGTCATCTGATTCTATGGAATGTAATTATCAATATTTTAATTTTATATTTTGGGAACATTATCTACACTTAAATATGAACATTTTTCATTCAGGGATCAATGGATAATTCATGGAAGAAGATGGGGATAATTTGTGATGAAAGGAAGCAATTCTAGAGAAGGAAGATTGGACACTAGCCCACTGATTAGACTGTGGGGCCCAACATACAGGCCCACTTCATCCAAATATTCGTGGGATGCTAGAAGACATGTATAGAAAAAAATAACTTTCTAGGAGATAATGTTAATTCGGCCTCTATGGTGGTCATTTAGGCGGACCAAGTTAAAGATAAAATTCTAGGCCAGATTCTGCAGCCCAGAAAAACAGTCCACTAATTTGATCATATCTCGGAATCCACAACTCCAAATGGGCCCAAATTTTACAGGCGGTTAGAAGACATCAGGAGCCCCATATCCGTCTTCTATATCCCACTCTGATTCGGCCATCTAAAGGTCATCCAAATGCGTCTGTTCGGTGGATGAAAGCTGGATTCCACCTCAGGTCAAATGTGGAAAAGTCCAAATTCCACAAGCTTTCCACTGCCTATGGCCTACCAAAATTAATTGAGATTCTTTGTACTATTGGAGGCTCGACCCAAGGGCTCAAAAATTCCTATTTAAGTTAGTGTTTTTGGAGGATTTATGAATATTTGAGCTTCCTTTCATTGTAATGTTATCCCACGGTTTTGTTGTCTCAAATTTATCTTCCACGTGTAAGTTGTTTTAAAGCATCCTTGTTACTTAATAAATGTTCTTCTTCTCATATTATTATGTTCTTCTCCTTATCACTTTGATACCGTTGGTTCAAGGTGTGAACTTGTTCATACCAATCCTTGTGAAATTATCACACAATGGTGGAGTGATTTTTATTTTATTGCGTTTTTTTACTTTTCCATTTCCTCCCTTATGAGTCTACTTTCCGCTTCCATTGAAACCATGGGATCAATGGAGGGATAACCCACTTATGGGTTGATCCAAGGGAGTATAAATGGGGTGTATTGGATGTTATTTATCACCTCATTAATGTATAATCACTTCTTTAATTGAGACTTTTATTTGATGGTTTTTAAACTCCATTGTCCTTGTTGAATTTAAGGCCACACACTTCAAGTGCTAATACGAACCATTAACTTAAAGTGCTCAAACTTTGATCCTTCAAGTGTATAGGTGACTAGTATTAAAGGGGGTAGGCATTAAACTAGTAAGTGATGATGTTGTTTTATCTCCTTAAATGAACCCATCTCAAATATAAGAAATTGAAATCAGTAAAAAGGAAATACGTCCAATCCACCCAGAGCGATAACCTAGGATCAACCCATTCTTTTAAATTGAATTCACATAAATCTATTATATATCTTTCAAACCCATCCAAAATCAATTCAATTTGGCCACTTCATAGCCGAAAACAGTCCATAGAATGTACGTGTCTATAGGTTTCTTCTAAGGTCTCTGTGGATTCGATAACCCAAGCTAAACTACAAGGACCGTCTTACGTTATTCACTTGGGTAAATTTGAGCGAGAATAAAATTTTGGTGATTTTGATAGGGACCAAAGTAATTAATCTAAACACCCATTCTATTCTCCCTCATTTCTTCTTTTCTCATCCAAATTATCTTATCTTGTCCCTTTCTCGCTTTTTTTCTTTTAGCGCATGTCCGCCTACACCCGCGATCAATCAAACCGTCAAGTTAGGGTGGATAGTCCAGGGGTTGGGGAGTCAAGTACACCAAGGGAACTCATTAAATTAGATCCTAATCTTCCTAATACTCTAGAGTCCATAATTGAGCCAATTTCAATGTATGGTCTTCAAAGAAACCAACTCATAAACCCGAGTGGGAACCAAAATGGAAACCCAAATGAGGCAGCCCCAAACTTGGGGAATGCAATTGATCAAACCATGAATGACTAACTCACACCTTCTTGGACCAATGCCCCCTCATGCATTAGACATAATTCCCTAGGAGATTACAACTACATCTTTAAACCCCATGTCCTAAACCACCATCCCACATTCCATGGAATGGAGTCCGAGCTTCCATACCTGCACATTAAGGAGTTCAATGAAATTGTAGAAACCATGTGTCTCCCACATCAACTAGAATCAGCTAAGATGAGGCTATTTCCTTTTTCTTTAAATGATCGATCTAAAAATTGGCTAAACAATTTGAGACCATCATCCATAAACTCTTGGGATCAACTACAAAGAGAATTCTACCAAAAAATACTTTCCCCACCACAAAACAATTGCACTTAAAAAGAGTATCCAAAACTTTTTTTGAAAAAGAGGGAGAGTCATTCTATGAAACATGGGAGAGGTTCAAAGACACTCTAAACATGGTTCCACACCATTGTTTTTCTATTCCTAAACATGTGAAAATTTTCTATGAAGGGTTGGGTCCGGGGAACAAACAATTCATTGACATGATGTGTAATGGAACCTTTAAAAACAAAGCCTCAAATGATGCTTATGAGTTTCTAGAAAGCCTTTCTGAACAAAACCAAACATGGGGAAATTCACCTTATTCTGAAAATCCACAAAGAACTACTTGAATTCATACACTTAGAGAAGAGGAATGCCTTAGGGCTAAACTTGCAACACTCTCTAGGAAGGTTGAAGAGATAGATCTTCGGAAAGTCTATTAAATCCAAACCGTTGACCCTGTTTGCACAATTTGTGACAAACATGAACATAAGACAGAAAACTGCCCAACCATTCCATCTATAAAGGATGTTCTTTTAGGAGGACCCCCAGCGGAAGTAAATGCCTTGAACTTTCAAAAGCCTCAATACCAAAACAACTTCAATCCTAGGTATAACGACCACCCAGGCTTCCGCTGGAAAGATAACCAACAACCTAGAAAACCACAAGGACAAAATCATTACCCCCATCAGAACTACCAGAACCATAACCAGTTCCAAACCCAACCTATCCAATACCAACAGCCACCGGTCCATTTTCAACAAACCATGCCACCTCCAAAATATCCCCCTAGGATAAACCAACCTACTCATGCACCCACCCAAACTGTTCCACAAATCCTACTAGAACGATTGTGCAAACAAATGGAGAGGATGAACTTGGAGGTATCTTCCCTAAAACAAGAACTTCAAACCATAAAATATGGAAAGGCACCCATGCCTACTCAGGCGGTTCCATCTTCAACTTCAAGGGGAGAGTCAAGTTGTGCTCAAACAACTCATGAACAACTAAAGGCTGTGACTATTTTAAGAAGTGGGAAATCAATTGAGAAACCTGAACAAATAATTCATAACCCACTTGAAGATTCAAACTTGGATGAAAAATCAAATGAACCACAAGATCAAACTGCGGAAATTGATAACATTGTCAAGGAAACAAATCTTCAACAAACAACCCCACAACCTGCACCATTTCCTCAATTCATGAGTGGGAAACACAAGCCTGAACTGAATGAAACATTGAGGGAAATCTTCTCACAAGTCATGTTGAACATACCCCTTCTCGATGCAATCCAAACCATACCTTCCTACTCAAAGAACCTTAAGGACTTGTGCACTTTTAAAATAAAATTTTCATATAAAACCCAATTCCTTTTGGCTGATAATGTGAGTACCAACATTCAAGGGACCATTCCTCCTAAGTTGAAAGACCCAGGTTTCCCTTACATCAATGTTGAACTAGGAGAAAGCAAAGTTGTCAAGGCCTTGTGTGACCTAGGTGCTAGTGTCAATCTCATCCCATATGCTGTGTACTGCCAGTTAGGCCTCGAAGAACTCCAACCCACATCTGTCACACTTCAACTTGCTGATCGTAGCATTGGGGTTCCAAAGGGGATTTTGAAGGACGTTCAGGTAAAGGTTGAAAACTTCATCTACCCTGATGATTTCATTATCCTCGACAACCATCCAAACTTAGGAAATAAGGAACAAATCCCAATCATCCTTGGTCGTCCTTTCCTTGCAAAAATCAACTCTATTATCGGAGTCCGAAATGGGAACATGACCATCACCTTTGGGAACATGAGTCTAGACTTGAACATCTATAATGAAAGCTCACAAATAGGGGATGATGAGGACATTAATGAAGTAAACATGATAGGAATCATTGATAATTAATCCATGGAACATAATGGAATATTTGAGGAATGTTTAAGTCAGGATGGGATTGATTTCCTTTGTTTATATGAAGGAAGTTTATCTCCTTGGCTTGAATCATTTTCAAATTGCTCTTATGATAAAGTCTTAGGTCCAACAATCAGTGAAACCTTTTAAAAAACCACTTTCATGGAGACCACTCCAATTTCCTTCCCTAAATATGATCAAGCCAATCTAGTAGCTGAAACTTCTACATGTGGGGAATCAATCCTCTATGAAAATCTAAAAAAAGAAATTGATCTTGATCCAATGTCCTAATCTTCTACTGAAATTCTGAACCAACCTGCTCATGAATTGAAGGAACTTCCTTCTGCACTAAAGTATGCTTTCCTAGGGGACATTGAAACACATCCTATTGTAATTTCTTCTTCTCTTGAAGACAATCATGAGAGGATGCTTCTATATGTCCTTAGGAAGCACAAGAAAGCCATTGGTTGGACCCTATATGATATTTCTGGTGTTAGCCCACTTATCGGGACTCATAGGATTGTTCTGGAATCTGATTCAAAGCCATGCCATCAACCTCAAGGATGACTCTATCCTAATCTCATGGAGGTAGTAAGGAAAGAACTTCTGAAACTGTTAAGAGCTGGTATCATCTATCCCATAGATGAGAGTGAGTGGGTGATCCCAATTCAAGTGGTTCGAAAAAAGGATGGAATCATAGTGATAACAAATGAGTATGGAGAGATTCTTCCAACAAGGGTGAGTAGTGGATGGAGGGTCTGCATTGACTATAGGAAGCTAAACTCATTCACCAAGAATGATCATTTACCCTTACCATTCATTGACCAAGTCCTTAAGAGAGTGGCAGGTCATGCCTTCAACTATTTGTTAGATGGGTACTCAGGGTACAATCAAATTGAGGTCTCCCTAGAGGATCAAGGGAAGACTACATTCACATGTCCTTTCAGAACCTTTGCTTTCAAACGCATGCCCTTCGGGTTATGAAATGCCCATGGAACCTTCCAACGGTGTATGATGGGAATCTTCTCAGACATGGTAGGGGATTTTCTTGAGGTCTTCATGGATGACTTCTCTATGTTTGGGGATACTTTTGAGGGATGTCTACAGAATGTATAGAGTGTGTTGTCAACATGTGAAGAAAAGAATCTGGTCCTAAACTGGGAAAAATGCCATTTCATGGTTAAAGAGGGACTTGTTCAAGGCTATCTAGTCTCGAGTAGGGGGGGTTGAAGTTGATAAAGGAAAGGTTGACATCATTATTCACTTTCCATCACCCAAAACTATCAAGGAAGTGAGGTCTTTCTTAGGACATGATGGTTTCTATAGAAGCTTCATCAAGGACATTAGTTCAATATCCCGTCCCCTTTGTGCTCTCTTAGTAAAGGATGGTCCATTTGTTTGGATAGAAAGATGTGAGGGTTCATTCTCAACCCTCAAATCCTCTCTCACCTCTCCTCCCATTATGAAATCTCCAAATTGGAACCTTCCTTTTGAACTTATGTGTGATGCCAGTGACTTTTCTGTTGGAGCTGTGTTAGGACAACATTGTGATAAAACTCTTTATGTCATTTCTTATGCAAGAAAATACTTACATGATTGCCAAATAAACTACACCACTACAACAAAGGAGTTACTTGATATTGTGTTTGCTTTAGAGATGTTTAGGTATTACCTCTTAGGATCCCTCATCACTGTGTTCACTGACCATTCTGCACTAAAATACCACTTCCAAAAACAAGATGTTAAGGCTAGACTGATTAGGTGGGTCCTTCTCTTACAAGAATTTGACCTCACAATCAAGGATAAAAAGGGAGTTGAAAATGGTGTAGCTTATCACCTCTCTAGGATGGAATTCAAAGACAACTCAAATCACCTTTCTGTGTCTGATTCGTTTCCTGATGAACACCTATACTCTGTGAGTGACTGCCCTTGGTATGCTGACATAGAAAATTTCTTAGTGACAGGAGTCATTCCAAAATTCTTAGGGACTCAAGCTCGTAGGAAATTCCTTTCTGAGGTTAGGAACTATGTGTTTGATGATCCATACCTCTATAAGTCCTGCCCTGACCAAGTAATTAGGAGGTGTGTTCCAGAATCTGAACAAGAGTCCATCCTTAAATTCTGTCACAGTGAGTCATGTGGGGGTCAATTTTCCTCTAAGAAAACATATGCTAAGATTCTTCAATGTGGTCTTTTCTGGCCCACCCTTTCAAGGGACTCCTACACATTTTGTCAAAGCTGTCCTAGGTGTCAACAAGTAGGGTCCATCACAAAAACGAATCAAATGCCACTCACTCCCATCTTAGTGGTTGAAATATTTGACTGTTGGGGAATTGACTTCATGGGTCCCTTCCCAAACTCTCGGGGGTACCTATACATACTCTTAGATGTTGATTATGTCTCAAAATGGGTTGATTCCATTCCCACTATGTCCAATGATCATCAAGTTGTGATTCGATTTCTGAAAGAGAACATATTTTCAAGATTTGGAATTCGTAGGGCTATAATCAGTGACCATGGAAATCATTTATGCAATCGTCCATTCTCATCACTCATGGAAAAATATGGAATTTCTCACAAAGTGTCCACTGCTTACCACCCACAGACCAATGGTCAAGCTGAGTTTGGCCATCGTGAAATCAAAAAAATTCTTGAGAAAACTGTCAATCCTTGTAGGAAATATTGGTCCGAGAAACTCTTGGATTCTCTTTGGGCATATCGTACAACATTCAAAACCATCCCAGGAATGTCACCATATAGGTTGGTTTATGGAAAAGAATTCCATTTACCTATTTAAATTGAGCATAAGGCTTTTTGGGCAATTAAAAAAATGGATTATGACCTCTCATTGTCCGGAACAAAAAGTAAATTAGATCTCAATGAACTGGAGGAATTAAGGATGTAGGCTTATGAAAATTCAAGGATCAATAAAGCTAGAGTTCAAGCCTACCAATCTTGGAATATCAAGTTCAAACATTTTGAACTGGGAAAATATGTGCTCTTGTATAGTTCAAAACTTCATTTAGACCCGGGAAAGTTAAGGTCTAGATGGTCAGGTCCTTTCATAGTGCATCATGTATACCCCCATGGGGCAGTAGAGATTAAAGATCCCACAAGTGGTCACATTTTCAAGGTTAATGGTCCAAGGTTAAAAAAATTCATTGAATCATTCAATAAACAGGAAATAGATGTTGAGTTAATTGATCCAATTTATGAACCAGGAAAAAATTGATAAATTTGGGATCTATGTCGGGCTAACGATGTTAAACAAACCACTGCTCGGGAGGAAACCCGTGGTTTTTATGTCTCTAATCTTTCTGAATCATCTTTATTTTTCAAATAAGATTACTTAATCATTTTTATATTTAAAAATAAAAAGTAGACTTTTGACCTGTTATTCAATAATGAGTATGGATGGGTACGAAAGAGGAGCATCATATTCATCCATGTTACGTGGTGTGATCCTTGAGTAATACATTACCCATAAATATAAAAAGAAGACAATGTATCATCAGTTTATTTTGTTTTTTTTATAGGTTAAGATAAAAATAATAAAAATAATAATAATAATAATTAAAAAAGGGGACACGCCATAGGCCGTGGGGAAAACCCTGTCACAACCGGCGAAGCCGCGGGTACTCGAACACGGGACCGAAGGGAGACAGGGGCGCACACTTACCACTGACCTATGGCTTCTTGTGCTTCCTTATTCTATAATTTTTATATATATTTTTATATTTTACTTCCTTTATTATATATATATATATTGTGTTTTTTTGTTTTTTTTTGTTTTGTTTTTCTTTTTTTCCAATAGGGAACTTTGCAAGCGACATGGATATCAAAGGAATAATTCGAGGGAAAGAATATCCAACTTCAACCACCAGGTGACTTCATTCCATGATCCTCATATTTAAATTTCCTTATTGAACTCCCCTTTTTATTCCTCTACCCCATTCTAAATTTTATTTTTATTAAACTAGGGACAGTTTCATTCTAAGTTTGGGGGTGTGGAAAAAAAATGTTTGTTTAAAAAAAACAATGATAAAAAAAAGAATTAAAATTTCTTTATCATTCATATAATAACATATTTTCTCACATTAAAAATACATTGAAAATATCTTTTATTTCCTTGACTCTTAATTTATTTCATGATTAATTTTAAAAGCATTGATTTTGGAAGTTTGGTTGTCCAATGAAAATTTTCATCATTTTTATTTTCATCCATTAAATAAAAATGCCATAATGCATGTCCTCTAGACTATGGGGTACTAATTTGAATTTTTTAGGTCCCATAATAAATAGTATAGATTGGGTTGATTTTTATGAATAATATGAGTTTTCAAAAAATAAATTAATTAAAAAAATTAATAAAAAAAAATTGTGTGTAGAGAAATGGATTGATAAAATGCGAGGCTTTCGGCACTTGGGGATCGTGAATCCAGAGTTGTCTAGCCCTGAGTTTTTCAATCTATCTCTATTTATGGTAATATGACTTTGTTTTTGATTAAGTTAACTTGAGACGATGCCCGAGTATGTGGGTTTCACTTGGTGCCCTAAGGCCTCTGAGTCTGGGAGTCATCGACAAAGTCTTGCTACATGAGTTATTTTGTTTAACTACAATCTCAATTACTATGGAAATATTGCAAAAAAATCAAAAAAAAAAGAATTAAGAATACTCATATTAGGATTAAATGTGATTCCACCTAGCGCTTCCATGATTTCCCCCTTGAATGAAAATGAACCCCCATATCTATTGTGATACACAACACATCATTACACCTAATTGAGTTGGATGAAGTATGATGATGAATTTGATCAAAGGAAGGGGCTTGGGATTTGGATCTGCTTTTAAATTCATCTTATTTTAAATAATCATGATAGGTTATAGAGATATATTTGTGTGCAGTTTACATTGTGAGAATTGTTTGTTATAATGTGTTTGAAGAAATGAATTCAAATAAAATCATTGAATTATTTTCTCGGGACTAGCAAATATCAAGTTGGGGGGGTGTGATTATCAAATAAAAACATATATTTTAATTACATTTTAAAGGTATTAAATGTTAATTTATGATCTTATGGGCTTGAGTTAGTGCATTTTCATTATGAACATACATTCTCATCATTTGTGCACTTCATGCCTAATATACACCAATTTAAGCCCAATGAGTCATATGATTATAAGTTATGTAATTATCAATATTTTAATTTGATATTTTGGGAACCGTATCTACACTTAAATGTGAACATTTTTCATTCATGGATCAATGGAGAATTCATGGAAGAAGATGGGGATATTTTGTGATGAAAGGAAGCAATTCTAGAGAAGGAAGATTGGACACCATCCCACTGATTAGACTGTGGGGCCCAACATACAGGCCCACATCATCCCAAATTTCGTGGGATGATAGAAGACATGTATAGAAACAAATAAAACTTCATGAGATCATGCTAATTAGGCTTCCATGGTGGTTATTTAGGCGGCCCAAGTTAGAGATAAAATTATGGGCCAGATTCTGCGGCCCAGAAACACATTCCACTAATTGGATCATCACTCGGAATCCACAACTTCAAATGGGCCCAAATTTTAGAGACAGTTAGAGAACATCCGTATCTCAATGTGATTATTATATGGCCCACTTTGATTCGGCCATCTACATGGTAATCCAAACGTGTCTATTCGGTGGATGAAAGTTGGCTTCCACCTCGGGTCAAATGTGGAAAAGTCCAAATTCCACAAGCTTTCCACCACTTATGCCCTACCAAAATTAATTGAGATGCGTTGTACTGTTGGAGGGTCGACCTAAGGGCTCACAAATGCCTATTTAAGGCAGTGGTGTTGGAAGATTTATGAATCTTTGAGCTTCCTTTCATTGTAATGTTATGTTGCGGTTTTGTTGTCTCAAATTGATCTTCCACGTGTAAGTTGTTTTAAATCATCCTTGTTTCTTAATAAACGTTCTTATTTTCTTATTATTCTGTTCTTATCCTTATCACTTTGGTACCATTGGTTCAAGGTGTGAACTTGTTCATACCAAACCTTGTGAGATTATCACACAATGGTGGAGTGATTTTTATTTTATTGTGTTTTTCACTTTTCCCTTTCCTCCCTTATGAGTCTACTTTCCGCTTCCATTGAAACCATGGGATAAATGGAGGGATAACCCACTAATGGGTTGATTCAAGGGAGTAGCAAGGGTCTGTATTGGATGTTGTTTATCACCTCATTAATGTATAATCACTTCTTAAATTTAGATTTTTATTTGATGGTTTTTAAACTCCATCGTCCTTGTTGAATTTAAGGCCACACACTTCTAGTGCTAATACGAACCTTTACCTTGAAGTGCTCAAACATTGATCCTTCAAGTGTATAGGTGATTAGTATTAATGGGTGTAGGCATTAAACAAGTAAGTGATGATGTTGTTTTATCTCCTTAAATGAACCCATCTCATTTATAAGAAATTGAAATCATTAAAAAGGAAATACGTCCAATCCACCCCGAGCGATAACCTAGGATCAACCCCTTCTTTTAAATTGAATTCACTTAAACCTATTAGATATCTTTCAAACCCATCCAAAATAAATCCAAGTTGGCCACTTCATAGATGAAAACAGTCCATAAAATGTACGTGTCTATTGGTTTCTTCTTAGGTATCTGTGGATTTGATAACCCAAGCTAAACTACAAGGACCGTCTTACCTTCTTCTCTTCGGAAAATTTGAGCAAGAATCAAACGGATCTGGTGCTCTCACTGACATTATATGTAGTTTAATATTGGATTTAATTTCTTCGATAACTAGTTTCATTGTGTGGGAACTAGTATCAAGGAGTGTAAAGAGAGGACTATTCTTTTGACAACATGTTGTTAAAGTATATGGAGCACAAGGAACAAAGGTCATCATGAAGTCACACCCATCTTACACATGGGAATGTAGGAATGATCCAAGAATCATTCTGTGGAGATGGGTTCATTGGTGAAGTATTGGGAGAAAAATGGAACCATAAAACGTGTCATGGAATATAGAAGGTATTTTCATTCTTCCTTGGGCTCTCTCTACTATGGTAGATGGGATTGTTTCTATCCTCCCATTAGTGGAATAAATATCAAAATTGATCGATCTTGCATCCTTAGAAATATGAGAGAAGGATTTATTTTTTTTTTGACTATAACGGTTCGGTTCTAGTTCCTTTCAATAGATTTTATTGTTAGGGTTATTTGATCATGGCTAAGGCCACTGCAATTCTAAACAGTCTAGAGGTATGCCTATATCATAACATCAATCTTTATGCCATTGAAACAGACTCTTCAGTGATTCAAATAGTAATACAAGGAGAGTATAACACCCTCTGATCCATTTCTTATCACATTAAAATATGAAAAAGACATATTATTATTAGAGTACGATTTCCTCACACATAGAAATAAGGGAATAAAGTGGTGTATTTCATTGGATCTAAGTGAAATGGTGATAATCCCAACATGATTTTTTCAAGGTTGGGGTTCCTTCTTCACATGTGTGTCAACCTTGTTCATGTGTAATACCTTATATTACACTATTTTAGAACATCCTATGATTTATGGGACTTCATGGGTTTTCCTCTTTGTTTCATTAATATGAATTTATATTTTTGTGTTTTTAAAATTTACATCGACTAATGTTATCATGATGAGCATCAATTAGATGGAGGTTTTTATTCATTTTGGGACTTTTATTGATGATAACTCTAGTAAATGTAATTTTTTTATTTAAAAACTAAATATAGTGTCTAGTATGTTTTCAAGAAGTTTCATGTGAAGGTATAAAGAGGAACATGTAAGTGATTGAAGTCTATTCATGCACAAAATATGGACGGTTCCATGGATTGTATGAGAAATACTGTAAGATTATTAGCATCTTGAATGAAAAATCATTACTAAGGAAACCACAACATGATATTGTTTCTGAGTGGATAAATATAACCTTTACTGAGATTCTAAAATATATGCTCTCAAATGAAAAGATCTTAATCACCTTTTGGGGGAGGCAACGAATACGACAGTTGATATTATCATCATTTATCTATCATTTAAACTAAAATATGAATTACTATAATGAGTTTGGATAGGTAAATATGTTTCATAAAACAAATTGTGATTTTTTGGTTGCATGACATTTGTGCACATCTCAAAAGATATGAGGGAAAATCTAGATGGAAATGTTAATTAGTTTCAATTTTAGGGACATGCTCATGAGGTATTTTAAAACCAACTTTGGGGTCCTATAAATAAGAGGATTTTCATAATTAGAGATGTCATATTTCTTGAAGATCAAATTATTATTGATTTTGAGAAACCTAAAAATTAGGGGAGTTCATGGGTTGGGTTGGGTAGAGGGTGTTTTAACCCCCCCCCCCCTCGACCAAAAAAATAGGTCTGGTTGGTTTGGGTCTCATGTTTCATGATTAGTTGACCCATCCCAACCCAACACGTGGGGCAGTTTTATGCGATGCATGGTCAAAGGACCTGACCCAATATAACATGTTCTGGGTCAGGTCAGATTTGGTCAAGTTAAGAGGATTTTATGCCTCAGACATGACCCAACCCAACCAGATAGATCCATACCCAAAACTAGACCTAATTCAATGTTGCATAGTGGGTTCTAACTTCCAACATCATCCAATTCTAAAAATATAGAAATTTATAACCTAAAAATATAGACCCAAACCCAACCCAAAAATACATTGGGATATGAAATGTATAATCATGCAATTAAAAAATGAAATAATGGTATCCACCAACGTGGGTTCTAAAATGTAGTGATATCCAACAATCATGTGTGGCATCCAAAATGCATAAAAATGTAAGAATGCAGCAATAAAAAAATATAAACAAGTATGAAGGCTAGAACACTATATATTTGAGAATAAAATATTAGAAAAATTAAAAAAACAAACAAAAAATTAGTGTAAAAATTCCAAACACAAAAGAATATGGGAAAAATCATTAAAGTGCATAATAATGTGGGTAAGGGAAGAAAAACTGTTACCTATGTAATGGAATTTAGAAATTGTATCCCATGAACATTGTATTAACACCACCATCAGAAATAATAATGTTCTTTATCTTCCAATTCATGTAATTGTTGTAGTTAAACTTGGTAAAGGCCCACTTCCTGCTAAAAATTGGAATAAAATGCAAAAACTAAAACATAATTCTCTTTTATTTATTTTTCTTTCATTTAGTCCATGTGAACCAAATAGATCCTTATGTCCAAATGAAGTAGTTCACTCAATCATAAAATAACCTTTCAAGCATACAAAACATTATATAATTTTAGTTAAATAAACAAAGAAACACTAGTAGAAATTTTTTTTTCCATTGTAGCCTCTGATAAAGAATAATTCTCCAAATAAATTTCTATGAAACAGTAACTAAATTAAACAAATTTCACACAAAAAAGTAAGGTAGATCATTTATATTTGTTAGGTCCACTAGGCTGAATACCCTGAGAGGGGGGGGGGGTGAATCAGGGTATGACTAATTAAAAATTAATGCCCGTTCTGATCTTGTTTCACTGTTAAGCAAAACACACTTCTCTCTCTTTCCTGCTGCACAATATAAACAGAAAGTAAAGCAAGCACAGGACACAACAATTTTACTTGGTTCACCGCTAAGGGCTACGTTCAAGGAGCATACGCCGACAGGTTTCCGGTCGTACCAAATTCCACTAATCTTCAATAGCTGTGGATTACAAGGTTCGGGCAAGATCACTTCTATGCCCAGGCTCACTGCCCTTACAATGTTTAGGGTCAGCTCACTGCTTTCCCAAGGGTCACTCCCTATCTCTCTCTCTCTCTGGCTCACTCACGGTGGAGAGGATCACCTTCTTCCTCTTCCTAAGCTCACTGCTCTTGGAAGGAATCCACTCACAGTTTATAGACCTGTAGGTCTCTTCATTTGCAAGAATGAATGCATCTTCCTCTGTGTGTAGATGCTCTGTTGAAGTACAACTTTCACTCGTAGATGAATATCTCTTTGCACCGAAGGTATCGGGAAACGTACCAACTTCCACGCAGTCCGAGAAGCACTGATGGAAGAAAACCTTACTTGGCGCGCAAGTCAATCTCGGCGCGCAAGTATCGGCGTCCAATTCACAATGGCCGCACAAGTCCTCCTCAGACACTTCCGCGACTCAAGCTTCCTAAACTCCAAACTTGCGCGACTCTCTTTCTTTTACGCCCAAACCAATATTGGCGCGCAACTACCAACCGGCGCGCAACTTCTAACACCGGCGCACAACTTTAACTACTGGCGCGCAAATTCACCTACGCGACCCACACTCACCACTTGCACGACCACCACACCTGCGTGATGGGATCTCTGATTTCTCAAAGTGTTGAACTCCGTTTTTCAAGAATGAGGAGGGGTGGTCCAGTATTTATAGGCAATCTGACCACCCTGCGCGACGGCGCGCAAGTCACCTGCGCGACCCAGTTTCGGCGCGCAAGTCTTCTGTCCTTTTGGACACTTGCGTGACCAACTCCCAAACTTGCGCAAACCTACTTCCATTTCCATATTTTGATCTTCTGATCTTGAAAAACATATGGAGCGCAAGTTTCCTATTCTCCAATTCCTCGGCGCGCAAGTCATTTTTCCAAAAACACCTTTCTTCATTTGCCGATTATCAGGCCCTAAAATTTGGAAAACACTGGAAAACAGCGCCACCTTGTATCTGTTCTTTTGTACCACCTCCAGATCATCCATTCCTTTTATCGATGTTCTTGAATCAAACATGGATCTTTGAGCTCATCTCTTGAACTCGACATTCCACCATGAAATCCTCTTTGTCAACAAATTTGTATGTCATTGTTTTGATTTGTCAACAATCCCTACTCAGATGTCCACTTTGTCAACAAACACAATCACCTCAAAAATGCTTCAATGATACCTTGAGGGATTTTTGCCCAACAATCTCCCCATTTGGGTTTGTTGACAACTCTTCCAAAACAAATATACGTTGTTGATTCTTCAGCCTTCATTCGCCTCATTGAGATTCTGATAGCGATCAAGGATTTACTCAACATATACACTAAGACCACATGAGCAGTGCTCGGTGTGAGAAACAAGAGTAAATGAAAAGTTCATCAATGAATCACTTCATCTCTGACATCCACTGTTGACACCCAACTGATACCAATTTGTACTAAACTGATACCAATTGTTGATGGGCTTGTTGGAAGACCAATGTTTGGTTTGGAAATATTCTTACCACTATCCAACACCACTCTTCTGCTTTTATAACGATCCTCATCTGTCGTGATATCTATTCTTTGATCGATCACTTCTAGCATCGTCAGATTTAATACACTCCCCCTTTCTCATTGCTCCCCCTTTCTGGTTCCTCCATCTGTTAGCTTCTCCCCGTATCAATTATGATTTATCAAATCTCCGCGCTATCTCCCCCTTGAACAATCACTATTTTCTCCTCCTTTAACAAACACTTTTCTCTCCCTTTGTCAACGAACCCAAAGGACACTACTTTGTAGTCTGAAACATAGTAGAGAACACATATCAGCATATTAGGGAAAACACATCATCCCTCGGGGTGAAGGGGGGTCCCACATCCACACTATTTCAAATGCGGGGAATCGACTGAACACCCAGAGCCAGTTGATGCCTCTCAAAAGATTCCTTGGGTAAGGCCTTTGTCAGAATGTCTGCAACCTGTAGCTCTGTAGGCACATACTCCAACTTCACGATGCCCTGCTCAACATTCTCCTTGATGAAATGATACTTGATCTCAATGTGCTTTGTCCTGGAATGATGCACAAGATTTTTGCTAAGAATTATAGCACTTGATTTGTCACACTGGATTCCGATTGGAGACTTCACTTCAACTCCCATATCTTTAAGCTATTGCTTCATCCATAAGCATGCTTGAGTGGCCGCAATATACTCAGCTTCTTTGGGGCTTAGGGAAATGCAATCTTGCTTCTTGCTTAGCCATGAAATACACAATCCACCAAGATAGAAAGCACCACCTGACGTTGATTTCCTATCATCCGCTGAACCGGCCCAGTCTGCATCAGTGTACCCCAATAACTCTGTCTGAGATTTGTCATTGTATGTCAAGAAGAAGTCCACCATGCCCTTGATATACCAAAGTATTCTTTTCACTGCGAGCATGTGACTTTCCTTGGGATTACTCTGATATCTCGCTGCTTGGAATGTGGCGATAACAATATCAGGCCTTGTTGCGGTTAAGTACAACAGACTTCCAATGATTTGCCTGTATTCTGTGATATTAACTGCCTTGCCATCCTCATCTTTTGATAATTTCATCCGGGTAGCCACTGGAGTCTTCATCTCCTTGGAATTTTCCATTCCAAACTTTCTCAGGACCTCCTTGGCATATTTAGATTGAGAAATGAATGTTCCATTCCTTCCTTGTGATACCTGTAGACCAAGGAAAACGTTAGCTCTTTAATAATTGACATTTCAAACTCATTTTTCATGAATTCGGAAAACTGTCTGCACTGAGCTTCATCTGATCCGCCAAATATTATGTCATCGACATAAACCAACACCATCATCCTTTGGTTACTATCATTATGGAAATAGAGATTGTAATCAACTCTTCCATGCTGAAAACCAAGCTTCTTCAAGTACTGATCAAGCCTTGAGTACCATTCCCTTGGTGCTTGTTTCAGCCCATACAATGCCTTCATCAGCCTGCAAACTTTGTTATCATCCTCATGAATGAGAAAACCATCAGGCTGCTCAATATACACCTCCTCTTCCAGAACACCATTCAAGAATACAGATTTGACATCCATCTGGAACACTTTGAACTTCATTTTCACTGCGATGGCTAGGAATAATCTTACTGTCTCCAACCTTGCAACCGGTGCAAATGTCTCATCAACATCAATTCCCTCAATCTGGGAGTACCCCTTGCACACTAGACGTGCTTTGTTCCAAATCATTGTTCCATCTTCATTCATCTTATTGCGATATACCCATTTGGTTCCAATGACATTCTTGTCTGCTGACCTCGAAACAATCTCCCATGTCTGGTTCTTTTCAATCTGATCAAGCTCTTCGTTCATAGCATGAACCCAGTTTTCATCTTCAGCTGCATCGGAAAAAATTTTTGGCTCCACCTGAGATAAAAATGATGTTTTCCATAATGATTTCATTCTTCGAGTCTGAACTGGAGCTGTCTGATCACCAATGATATTTTTCCTATCAATTTCAGCTCGACTATTTGGCTTCCTTGAAGATACAGACTTGACACTTTCTTGTTCATCATCAGTATCTTCTTCTAAGTCAGCCTCTGCCACTTCTACTCCTCCTGTGTTTCTTACCTCATCATCACTTTCATCCAGAAACTGTTCACTGGGTTGTTGAGCAGTCTGTTCATTTTCGACTATAGTGACATCATTGCTCTCAACATTTTTTCCTAGCCTCTTGTTGAAGAATTTATATGGTTTTCTTTTCCCTGAATAGCCAATGAATATCCCTTCATCTCCTCCTACCTCAAACTTCCTATGATGTTCTTTGTTGAGAATGAAACACTTACTTCCAAAGATTCGAAAGTATTTCAACGATGGCTTCTTTCCATACCACAGTTCATACGAAGTCTTCCTTTGCTTCGGACATAACAAGGACCTGTTTGAAACAGAGACCGATGTCAAAACTGCTTCCTTCCAAAATTTCTCTGGTAGGTCCTTATCAATCAGCATTATTCTGGCCATGTTGTTGATGATCCGATTTTCCTTTCAAACACTCCATTATGTTGGGGAGTTCTTACTGATGAAACTTGATGCCTTATCCCATGTTTCTCGAGATAGTTTTTAACCTGACTGTTTGTAAATTCCGTACCGGTATCAGTACGAAACTTCAGAATTTTCTGCCCAAGAATCTTTTCTGATTCCCTCCTGTACTGCTTTATGCAACTGAACACCTCTGTCTTATGGGTAATGATGAATACCCAGGCCATTCTGCTATAGTCATCAATGAAAATAACTTAGTACCTTTTCCCATCTATAGCTCGTGCTGAGATAGGTCCACATACATCAGCATGCACAAATTCGAGCACTCCAGCTGCTTTTTGTTCCTTTGGCCTGTATTTCTTCCTGATGATTTTCCCTTGTTGACAAGCATCACACGTATGAGTGCGATCACGTGATAGTTTGGGAAGGTCTCTAGCACCATCACACTTCACCAGATCTTCCATAGATGGTTGACATAGATGACCAAGTCGCTTATGCCACAACTGATTTTCTTCTTCTCTGGATAAAAGGAATGTATCTTCTTCCCCACCTACAAGGTAGAGATTTCCCTTTGACCTTTTTCCCTACAGAACAACTGCTCCAACTTTTCCTTTCACAACACACATCTTCTTGGTAAATTGGATAGAGTTCCCAGAGTCACATAGTTGACTTTCACTGAGTATGTTATGACTGAGACCCTCTACTACCAAGACATCAGCACGTCTCATCTCTTTTTCCCCAAACATGGCTTTCCCTGAGCCAACAATCTTCAGGCCTTCATCATTTCCAAATTTGACAACTCCTTATTTATCATATTTGATGCCTATAACAATATCCTTATTACCCGTCATGTGGGATGTGCAACCACTATCAAGGATCCAAACACCAGATCAATCTGATGCATTAAGGGCAATCTCCGCCACCATAGTCTTCTCAATTTCTTATTCTTGGTCCATACATTTTCTTTCACACTCGGAATGGATTGAGACTTCTGTTCTTTCTCATAGTATGATGGACCATCTTCATCTTGTAGAGCAGAAAATCTGTTCTGGATTTTTAACTCACTTGTTGGTTCATTGATTGGCTGCTTGCGAACATCCTGATTCTGCTTTGGCACATTTATTTGAATGGTTGAAGTGCAATACCTAGCCATGTGTCCAAATCCTCCGCACCAAAAACAGTTTCCTTCAAAATATGTTCTAGAAAATCTTCCTCTGTTTGGATTCCATCTCTGTTCCTGTTCCCTTATATATCTCTTGGCTATGGAACACACATACTGTGAATGTCCCATCTTTCCACAATAATAACACCTGATATAAGGTTCATTCCTTCGTGTTACTTCAGCACTACGAGTTTCCCCTTGGTATCTCTAAGTATTCTGATTCTGTTTTGTGCTCAAATCCTCTTTCAATCTCGGGACAGGTGCTTGTGGTCTAACATCAACTGCCACAGATTTTTGATTCTGATTATGCCTTGGATCAGCCTTAACTCTTGAGTTCAATTGCTGCTTCTTTCTTGCTGAACTACTAGGCTCTTCTTTTTTTTTCAGTCTTCATAAAGACCTGATTTCCCAAGATTGTGTTGGGATTCAAAGGTTTTTCTAGGTCCTTAACTTTTCTCTGCAGACCGCCAACTTCCACTTCATGCTCTTCAATATGCTTGACGTGATCTTTCACTTTTTGACTCAAGCAATCGATCTCCCTTTTCTGCTCTTCAATCTTGAGCCTATGATCATCAACCTTTTCTGTGCGCTCTGTCCTGGAAGAATTATGATTTTCAATTTCATTCTCAAGCTCAGACTTCTCTTCTTCTTGTTGTTGCATGTAGAGTTTGGCATCACGTACTATCTTGTTGGATTTATTTTTTTTTTCTCTCCAAACATCTATCTCTTCAAGAGCTTCTTCTAATTCAGCTTCCATGTCAACTCTACCTTCAATTTCTTCTTCTTCTTCATCAATTTCAGTGTCTTTCTTTCTTAGAGAACTACTGGAAACAGCCACCATCACATTTTGTCCACGATCTTTGCAGTTTTCTATCTCTTCAACTTCTTCACCATCAGACCCAGTTGAACTGTCTATTTCTTGTGAAAGAAGATTCTTCTTCTTAAAGAAATTTTTCTTGAACTGCTTCTTCCCTTTCACATAGGCTGAATATTTTTTCATGGGAATATCAACTTCATCTTCATCGCTTTCTTCTTTAAACTTTTTGGAGCATCTCGCAGCAAGATGACCAACCTTTCCGCACCGGAAGCATGCTAGTGGAAGTTTCCCTTTAAACTTTCCTTTTCCTCTTTGCAGATTTGAAGAAAGGAACGACATCACCTCATCTGACTCTTCTTCCTCATGAGAATCTTCAATAGTGAGCCTCTTCATGGCCTTAAATGCCACCTCTTTGGATTTCCCCTTTTCCATAGAATCATTGTCATCATTTCTCATTTCATATGCAACAAGAGTGCTGTGTAGGTTATCCAATGTTAGCTCTTTCAGATCTTTATCTTCCAAAACAGAATCTTTCGGATTGAATCGAGGTGGAAGCTTTCTCAAGATTCGCTTCACAATTTTTATATCTTCGATAATTTCTCCAAGACCCCGTATATCTTCTACCACGGCATTCACCCTGTCAAAGAATGCATCAACAGACTCATTCAGGTTCATTCTCAGATCTTCATACTTATTCCACAACACTTGCAGCTTTGCCTCTCTCACCTTTGTATCCCCTTCATATATATTCAGAAGCTTTTCCCACAAGGCATGTGTCGTTTTGCATGACATCACCTTTGTATAGATGGGATTGGAGAGGGCTCCCCCTAAGGCATTGATTGCTTTGGAATCAGCATCCAACTCTCTGTGTTCAACTTCTGATAATGCACCACTATTAATATCAGCTGTGATGCCATGCATAACTGCTAAAAACACATCCATTCCCAAAGATCGGAAATAGTGTTGCATTCAATTCTTCCATATCTGAAAATTGCATCTGTCGAAGATCAGAATCCCTTTATGATTAGTGACCTCCACTGAGAGAAGAACAACTTTCAACCTTTACCTTTGATACCACTTGTCAGGTCCACTAGGATGAATACCCTGAGAGGGGGGGGGGGGGTGAATCAGGGTATGACAAATTAAAAATTAACGCCCGTTCTGATCTTGTTTCACTGTTAAGGAAAACACTCTTCTCTCTCTTTCCTGCTGCAAAATATAAACAGAAAGTAAAGAAAGCACATGACACATCAATTTTACTTGGTTCACCGCTAAGGGCTACGTCCAAGGAGCATACGCCGACAGGTTGCCGGTCATACCAAATTCCACTAATCTTCATTAGTTGTGGATTACAAGGTTCGGGCTAGATCATTTTTATGCCCAGGCTCACTGCCCTTACAATGTTTAGGGTCATCTCACTACTTTCCCAAGGGTCACTCCCTGTCTCTCTCTCTCTGGATCACTGCCGGTGGAGAGGATCACCTTCGTCCTCTTCCTAAGCTCACTGATCTTGGAAGGAATCCACTCACAGTTTATAGACCTGTAGGTCTTTTCATTTGCAAGAATGAATGCATCTTCCTCTGTGTGTAGATGCTCTTTTGAAGTACAACTTTCACCCGTAGATGAATATCTCTTTGCACCGAAGGTATCGGGCAACGTAACAACTTCAACGGAGTCCGAGAAGCACTGATGGAACAAAACCTTACTTGGCGCGCAAGTCAATCTCGGCGCGCAAGTATCGGCGCGCAAGTCACAATGGGCGCGCAAGTCCTCCTCAGACACTTGCGCGACTCAAGATTCCTCAACTCCAAACTTGCGCGACTCTCTTCCTTTTACACCCAAACCAATATTGGCGCGCAACTGCCAACCGGCGCGCAACTTCTAACACCGGCGCACAACTTCAACTACTGGCGCGCAAATTCAGCTGCGCGACCCACACTCACCACTTACGCGACCACCACACCTGCGCGACGGGAGATCTGATTTCTCAAAGTGTTGAACTCAATTTTTCAAGAATGAGGAAGGGTGGTCCAGTATTTATAGGCAATCTGACCACCCTGCGCGACGGTGCGCAAGTCACCTGCGCGACCCAGTTTCGGCGCGCAAGTCGTCTGTCCTTTTGGACACTTGCGCGACCAACTCCCAAACTTGCGTGAACCTACTTCCTTTGAAATATTTTGATCTTATGATCATGAAAAACATATGGCACGCAAGTTTCCTATTCTCCAAGTCATCAGCGCGCAAGTCCTTTTTCCAAAAACACTTTTCTTCATTTTCCGATTTTTAGGCCCTAAAATTTGGAAAACACTGGAAAACGGCGCCACTTTGTATCTGTTCTTTTGTACCACCTCCAGATCATCCATTACTTTTATCGATGTTCTTGAATCAAACATGGATCTTTTATCTCAGCTCTTGAACTCAATATTCCACCATGAAATCCTCTTTGTCAACAAATTTGTATGTCATTGTTTTTCTTTGTCAACAATCACTACTCAGATGTCCACTTTGTCAACAAACACAATCACCTCAAAAATGCTTCAATGATACCTTGAGGGATTTTTTCCCAACAATATTATTTAAAAATAAAATATATCTTAAACAATAAAAAACATTTTACACTTTTAATACCACTACACTACACTCATGTAAAAGAAAAAAATTAACAAAGTAGGATACCCACGAATTGATTATAATCTTATTCAAAACCTAATTATAAAATGGCTCTCAATTCAAATAAATATCTATGTCCTAAACTCCTAATAAAACTTCTTGCAGCATCTAAATAAACTAATACACCCTTTATAAAACAAGATTATATTTGAAGAAAACAATCAAAAAACACCCAGTAGGTATCATCCCCCAAAAGATTTACGATTTTATTTTTATCAACCTACATCCATCTATATATTCAACCAATACATTCTATATAAATTTAAATCGATAATCCACCAAATTTGAATCAATATTATTGAAAAATAAATGAGCTATCAAGATGACTTTTAGACTTCTGTAGTAATTATTTTGATAATCTAACCCACATAACTTTCTAACTAGATTCTACTAAATTATTAATATTTAATGAGGTTTTCTCATTTCCTAATAATAACAGTATGAAAAATATAAATATTTAATTCTATTTCATATGAAAATTTTCAGTATACATTTTAAATGCATTTAAAAATCAATTATCTAAATTGATGATGAGTTGAACATCATAAATATTTACCATAAATGATATGTTTTATACATGGTTTTCAATTAAAAAATATTATCAAACATGTGTTCAATCAAATTATATTATTAAACAAGAATATTGTACTATAATATCCATAAAAGATATAATAATAATCCAAAAAACAACTTTAGATTTGGTATTTTGTTCAAGCATATCAATATGAACCAAAAAAATACCAAATAAAAAAATTAAATCCATATATAAGATTACTATTTTTATGTGGTTTATACGAATGGTTATAAGAAACAAGAATAAAAACTAGAAAATTATTTGTTTGAATCATTAATAAAATAACCAATTCATCAGTGTTCATTTTCATATTCCCTTTCACATAAATGAAATTAATATAATTATGTAAATGGAAGGAAAAATAATAATAATACCATAAATTTTATGGTACAAAATTTAGAAATATTAATCTCTCCAATAATCTGGATCCCTTTTTATTTATCTACTCAAGTTTTTCAATTCAATTTTTCACAACTTGGATATCTAAAAAATACCATGGGTCACCTATAATCACCACAATTAGGGTCATTATAATATTATTAAAATATCATAAAATTTCCTATATGAAATCATAAAATAAATCAATGATTGGCCAAATTCAGTATTTAAATCACCCAATAATTATGTGTTTGCACTATGTCCACATTTTCTTACCCTAGAATTATCAATATAAAACCATGAAATTAGAAATATGACATAGTCTGCAAACACAATAATATTCTAAGTGAAGTATAATTTGGTAGAAGGTCGCCTTAGGGAAAATCACCAACATATTTACCTCAACTGATATCATGAATGTGACGTGGTCCTATTTATGACTTTACTATCATTCTATTAAATAATTTAGAAAACTCTAATATTGATTTCACTTTATATAAATATATAATTTATATATTTTAGAATAAAAATTGATGAAATACATAAAACTATCATGTATAATAGAAAAAAAGAATATTTATTTATCAAATAAATGTGATTAATCATATAATCATGGAGATTAATTTACACCACATGAGGTTTACTTTTCCCTCCTCACTATGATAACACAATACAAGAAATTATAAAGTAACTATAATTCTCTTCATTTAAGGATAGATTCCATTTAGATATCAGGTAAAATAATTCACATAAGTGTGAAACTAGTTGGGTTTCAAGTGTTTGAATGTTAATATTGTATATAATGACCCATGTTGTATCAAATCATGATGAATAGGGATGTCAAGAACATGAATTTTCACTCAACACTTAGAAGTAGAAATTATGTTGGTTGAAAATATAATATATTAGGGGTTTTAAACTTATAATGTGAAAATAATGGTTTTAGGTTCTTAGGTTTCATGGGGAAACCAAACATGTATACCTTTAATAAATTTTAAAAAAAATTCATTTAATCCAATTTATCAAATGATGATCCATGAAATATATACAATGTGTAAAATAAAAGGGATATTTTATCGGGGATACATGAACAGAAGTACTATATTATTTGAAAAAGTGGTGTTCATACTTTGAAAATATTAGGTGAGTTGATATTATGGTATATGGTAACCAAATGAGATTTATTATTTAGAAAGTGAGGATGTATCACACTAAAATACCACCAATAATAGTATTATGAAAAGAATTTGTAAAACAATAAAAAAAAATTATACACTAATGAGTAGTTATCCATCATCCTTTCTTTTCATATATTATATATTGAAACATTTGTCTTGAATTTTGGACGATGAAATATATTAAAAATTCAATAAAATAAAGAAAAAGTCAGTATTTTTATTTTTTAAATTGATGTTTATAGTTGAAAAATGTAAAATGATAAAAAATCATAATATTTTTAATGTTACCTGATTCAATCAATTCCACTTATTCTAGTTTTTTTAATATAAATTGGTTTTGACCTACTAAACCAAATTTGGGAGTAAATTAATTCATTGATGGCGTTGGTATTCAAATAACTATGAAAAGGATCAAGGACTCATTATCCTGTATTGAATGTGGACTTTGAAGATACGGTAGTTAAAGGAATTGGTAGAACATATCTAGAAATGAAATAGAAAACATTATACTTTCTTCCCATTCCTTTCCACCAACATAAAATTTCAAATCCATCAAAATCATCATCAATTAATTAATCTCTCTCTATATTTATAGTTAATTATTTTGTTGTGTTAAATTTATTTCCCTTTTCTTTGATCTATAAGAATCTTTCCATTTTTGATCGTCCTCACTACTGCTACTACCAATATGACTATGTGAATCTTGATGAAAAAATGACTCACATTGATCAATAGGTATTGAATATTTCCATTTGAAATCCTTAGTGAGATTTTTCATAATCTCTATTAATGTAACGGTCAACTCATTCTTATCTTCATCCTAGAACATAATTTCAAAACTATCTTGAACATATTCTTATTTATATTATGGTCTACGAAAAATATCCACAAGTAAGAGAGAATTAAAATTGTATCCAATGCCCTAAAACTTGTCCAAATTAACCATAATTTCGATAGAAATTTAACTCATAGTAATATCATTACTCTTCATCCATTTATTTTTTTAATTTGTCACAAATATAATGAAAGAATGTGTGAAATGTCACAAGCATAGAACCAAAAAACTCAATAGTTTTATAATAAAATATTTTTAAAAACATGATAAATACACGAGCATGATCCCAATAATATTGTGTAGGATCCCCACATTCACATACATGTGCACTCATAAAACTTTAATCCTTCCCAAGGATAATAAATATTTTCTCATACTTATTTGCAACATCCAACATAAATTAAATATAATTTCACCTTGTATGCACATTAAGAAAAATGTCTTGTTTACTATTAATTTTTATGTCCTTGGAAATTCATTGGAAAATATCCAATCTAGAAGGTGAAACTATCATCTATTTTTGGGAAACACTAATTCTAGAAATTTATGTTGGTATTTCCATTATCACATCACTGAAAAAAATATTTAAAATATATGTAGAACATCTCATATGAATATAATATCATTTAAGAATATGACCATTCAAATCATTAACCCTCCTCGCCATATAATTGATTTTGATATTATTAGAAAAAAATTGACCATGTTATAAGTATTAATCATTTCAATCCCCCATTATTTCATTGTCTGCTCTAATACCTGACTAATTATTTCCCCTTTATGATCTAAAACAAGAAAAACATGATTTTTATTTTATTCAAGATCTAATTATCCTTAATAAAATGTGCAGTCACACACATATAATTCATGTTTTTAATTGAATTTCAAGTTTCGGTGGTAAAACATGATATTTGAGATAACATATCAAACATAGACTTTAATTTTTCATTCCAAACCAAATATAAATGCAAGAAATCCCAAGAAATTATTTTTCAAGAAGGATCTTTAAATTGATGTTGAAAAACATTAATAAATTCTATCAAACCTTGATTCTCACATATTTAAATTATAACTCATCAATTATTATAATTTTAGAAATATTTATCATGTAATATTCTTGTTTAAAATGAGTTACTAAATTTTTTTACTATCCTATCATCCTCATTTTTACATTTATTTTGAAGAACAAGATGGATTTTACTTTTCTCATGTTTGTTTGAGGATTTTTGTGGCACCCTATCAATGTATTTTGCAAAATTACTAGTTCCATATTTTTTGAACATGAATGCATAATATTTTCCACAATAATTACAAACATCCCTTCCATTTTTCTTTTGAAAATTATCTAAAGCTTGAGAAACTCTAGAAATAGTATGAAATTTGTGAATTGATACCTTTTTAGGAGACCACTTACACACAATTTCTTTAATATGTTTCTTACTACACCACTCTACTATTTTTTAAATTGTATGTGTAGTTGGAGTGGACCCCATCTTACATTGAGTTTATAAAAATACTAGAGGATTATAACTAGTAGTTTTATAACAATGTTCTATGAATTTCTAGTTGTTATCTTTAAAATAATCCCACCCATGACCCACTGGAAAGACTCTATTTTGGAACACCCTAGGCATAAGAATAATAAATATATTTTTAGTGATGTTGGTGTTATCATCAACACCAACTCATCAATAACTAGGGAAGATGATAAAAAAATGACATGATATAAAAATAAATAACTACATATCTCTAGACTATAATGAATGCACGACACTTGGTGGAGGAGGAAAATCAGGTGAGTAAGGTATCTCCCAATCACTTGTGAGGAAAGATCGGGGGAGGAGGCAAGTGAGGAGGAATTTTATAGATGGGTGTCTGATTTATCAGAGATGAAAATGGAGGTGGGAGCGGAGGATATGATAAGGATCATAGTTTTCTCATGACGTAAAGAGAAGAGAGAAGGTGGGTCAGGGTTTTCTTATTAGGGTAGCCCGGGGAAGGCGGAGAATAGGAGGGATGAAGTAGGGTTTCACTAATCAATCATGAGGGAAGGAGGAGGAAGGATAGAGTAGTGTTTCACCATCTAAGGGAAGGTCAAGGTCTAGGGGAGAAAGAGGAGGTAGTGAGCGTGATGGAGGGAGGGATTGAAAGAAGAGGAGGCAGTTGTCCAGGCGGAGGAGATTTTTTTCATACACCAGTCGGGCCATCAGGTGAGGTTGGGTCAACATGTAGGTAGCTCGAGACCTAGCCAAACTCATGCATGGGTTGGACCAATATAAACCCAACCCGAGTATTATTTTTCATAACCTGACCAAACCTGACCTGACCTAGTTGGTTCATGTTTAGACACCCCTACAGAAAATCCATTGAAGTCACAACTTGATGAAATTACAGCTAATTTGGAACCAGTATCACCTCCATTAGTTCAAGAAAAGGGAGAGAAATTCCAGACACTTATGATGCATCACTATTTATAATGACACCACCAACTAATATATCTTCATAATCTTGTATTCTAGAATATAACCCAGCCAAATATGAGTTGAGAGGATACACCAGAGAATGAAAACCAGGTCATAGATACTCACCACATGAGTATATAATACTCACTAACGAGGGAGATCCAAATAGTTATGATGATTTTATCATAATACCAAATAATATGGAATGGAAAAAAGTAAATTCCAAAGGATATTTGATACTATCACAAGAATAGAACATTTTATTTTGTAGAGTTACCACCTATGAAGACAAAACTTTAGAATAAGTGGGTGCATAGAATCAATGGATAATATAGAAGCTTGTAATCACACTAATGATCCATCATAGTTGTGAAAGGATTCATTCAGAATAATTTTATTGACATCACAAAGAAAAATTCTATTATGGTAAGAATTTATTATATTATATTTTCCCTTATATGGAACGAAACTTTCAACTTATAGGTTCATCAGCTAGATATAAGACCACATTCGTACATAATGATCTTAAAGAATATATATATACATGGATAATACATAGGGACATAGGTCGAAGGTAAATAAAACATGGTATGAAAAATTATGAAATGTTTTTATTGTTGAAAATAGTTACCAAGGAAATGATATTAGAAATTTGACTCATTTATAGAGAAAATGAGTATCGAAGAATGATTTTAGATAAATGTTTTTCATCAAAGGGGTTTCTAAAATAAATTTCATTAATATGCTTCATAATGTTGATTATATGTTGATTATATATAGAGATATAAGCAATATTAATAGGTTAAATAAATACTTGAACAACCATTTTGAAATAAAAGACTGAGGAGACACTACACAGATCCTTAACATGATAATTACCCATGACATGTGTAATCATAGGATTTTACTATCATATGAATGATTCAATGAGAAGGTTCTTGAATATTTCATCCTAAATAAGTTAAAACTATTTATTTCTCCACATTTTATTCATTTCAGGCTCATGATTGTCTATATTTCATCACATAAAGATGAGAAATTTGAAATGGAAAATGTTCCTTATAATTCAACAGTTTGTAGTCTCTTGTATGTAATGGTGTGAACCAGAAATGAAATTTCTAATAGTATTCGCGTTGTGAGTATATTCTTCTTAGATCCAATGAAGGATCACTAGATAGTATTCAAATGGAGGTTATGGTATCTACAGGTTAAAACTGGTCATTTTTTATATTCTAGAAGTGGTAAACCTATTTTATAAGGATATTCATATTCATATATGGCTAATGATGTAGACATGTGTATGTCTATATTCAGATACCTGATATCATTTATAGTGGTAGAAGTCATATGGAAATTCTGAATTTAAATGTGTCCTTGCTTGTATACCATATAATCACAATATATCAAAATCTCTTAATGTTACAATGAGATTATTTGGATAATGAAATTTCTATAGGGATCGAGAGAGATTCATGAGAATTCCAGAGAATTATATTCTCTACTATGATAGTCATTACACTATTAATCTCTATAAGAACCAAATATTTATTCCATGTCAAAAAATATTGAAGTTTGATATCATAGGATCATTAATGAGCTAGAATAAATATTGTTTAAATTTAAAAAAATATGCACCATTGATAGTAGGGATGACATGATGAAAATTGTTATGCTGAAAGAGAAGCTAGAAGACTATAAAGAGATTGTGGGTCTGGCCTCAACTTAAAATTGGGTTTGATGGGGTGATTTTTTGGGGATAATCAAACTAGGGATACTTTTACAAGAGTCATTTATATATGTTTTTTTGTCAAAAATCTCTTTAGGTAGGAGTCTATGGTTGTAAAATAACTTTAGAAGGGTTTTTCTTTGTTGGGAAGCTAACATGATGGATGCAGTTAGTGCATGGGGATGAAATTATTTTGTTACATGTACCACCCAAACCACCTTTGACAACGATGGATTTTTACAACTCTAAAATTAGTATAATTATCCTGTTATTGGATATTTGTAAGCCTTTAGGTATTCTTTGATGTTTATCTATAGATGAGACAAATAACAGGGCCCATTTTCTCCCATGAATGTTGGCAGACCACCAAATCACATTTATTTGTGTGTTATTTCATTTATATTACTTTTTTGTGTCCTATTTAATCATATCAACCTTTTTTCAACCAATACATACATACATTCATACATATATAAATAAATACATGTATATATATATATATATATATATATATATTTGTAAATATTTTGGAGGAGTGTTTGGGTCCTAGAACAAGCTTTATTTAGTGGAGTGTATGGGGATATATGTGTATTATAAATAATGGCTTTTATTGGATTGTCTCTAGTGGGGTTTACATTATCAATTGGAATGATCCATGGATTATGGAAAGGAAGATCCATTAACCCATATTGGTGCCCATCTTAAGGAATGAAGATGCAAAAGTCAAATATTTTTTTAATGATTATTTGAGGGGTATAGATCATAGGAAATACGTCACAGTGTTTAGTAAAAATGATTGTCAGACCATTTTTATTATCCCTTCTCAAATTCTAGAGCTGATAAACTATTTTAGGGCAAGGAGGCCCCATGGCTATGCTTCATATAGTCTTTTTTTAAAAAATTATAAGATTTTTAATATCCTTTGATCATACTCTACGGAATCACATTTTGAAAAAAATATGGTAGTAGAACAAAATCACTTTTTATAGAAGGTTTATAGAGAAATTGTCCCAACCCATGACTTGCAGTCCAAACAACACATATCATATAATGGTTTTTCCACATTGTGAAACTGAAGCTGAAATAACATTCTATTACATTTTTTGTTATCCTTAGGACTCAAGTTAGTTGTAGTTCTACTGAGATACTTTTTTAGGAATTGTTGAAAGGTCTTGGGAATAAATATAATCTTCTCATGGTTTTGATCATTTCACATAATGATAATTATTTTTACAGACATTTGTTCTTAGCATAGATGGTATAAACATAAATGAGTACATTTTTAACCACACATCTAATGAGTGTATGGTTTGGATCAATATCGATCGATGTAAAATTTCATTATGGATTTTAGAATCATGAACTAACACGTATATTGATAAACAAATACCAATTTATCAATGGAATCCACCACCTAATGGTGTTTTTAAAATCAAATTGATGTTTCTGTGCATAGAATAATATGATCAAAATTTGGATTGTTATTTTTGATGATTTCTTATCCCTTTGGAGGCCTATCATAAGGATTCCTAGGTGATCTAGAGCCCAGTTATTATATGACCAATTACCAATCTTCCATATTATTAGTTTGCTACCTCTCATGATAAGAAACTGTTATGGACGGTATCTAGTGAAACACACAACTCCAAGGTGTGAAGTAGTTTATCAAAAACCAACCACACAATAAAATTTAAACACAATAGGATTAGATACAAAGAAATACCTTCCACAAATAATAGATACAAAAAAAATAAATTTAAAAATAAATGGTCACAAAATCATGGAATATCTAAAGTGAGAATAACAAAAAAAAATCTTAAATAAAAAAAAACTCAAGGAATCGATGTGGTTCATACCACTTTGTCCCTACTCCATAGAAATAACACCACCTGACATCCTTTTATTAATCAAATAAAATAAATAGAAGGATAAAAAAAATAAATTTTAAGAATCAAACACAATAAGAACATACTCAAACCATAGGAATAATATTCTACACATGCCAACTAGAACAAAAAACATAAAAAAAACATGGGAAATTTAAATGTTATGAAAAAAACATTTTGAGATACCATTACTAGGGATTGATCTCACCTATATAAATTAATTCAAAATCTATTTCACATTTTTCTTAATAAAAAAATTCACAGCAACATCCTCTCCATAGGAACAACACGCTTGGAATCAGCTATGAATGGTGTTTCTGATAGAGCCATGAATAGGATCTCCATATATGGACCATCTCCTTCCTCTTTCAAATAATATCTTAGTTAAAACTCTATAATTTTTTCAATTATATCACTCTATCAACATAATAATTTACCTAGGGGACTTAAAATCGAAGGAATAAATCCCTTGAACTATATTCAATAACCTCAAAATATTTGTTCAATCAATAAGATTATGAAAGTAGTTGTTGAAACAACCCTTGAATGGTCAGCATTGAATAAAATAATTTATAAGGATTACCATGTAAAGGTAGACATGGGGTACTATGTAAAGGTCTTTCTCCCACTATATAGGGGTCCCTCGACCACTTCATAAGGGTATACCAACACTACATAAGGTTTGACACCCACAACATAAGGGTTCGTACCCAATATGAAAGGGTCATACGGTCCTCATGTAAAGGTAACACAATGCTCTCAAAAGTTTATAACACTCCATTCCTCTTCAACATAAAGGTAGATCGTACCGCACATAAAGGTACACTAATGTCTACATAATGGTTACCCCACAAACTCAAAGCTTACATAATAGTACAAAATAACTTCTGTAAAGGTTATCCCTATAAAGTAAAAATCATATAAGGGTAATATACCCATCATATAAGGGTATAATATCCTTAAAAAACGGTAAAAAAACCTCATATAAGGATAAAATAAACCATATGTAAATATAGAAAGAAAACAGAAAATTTACCAAAAAAATATAAAAATAATAAAACTTTAAAAAGTATAAAATAACATGAAATATAAGATTATTAATGAAATCAACATGTCAGAAAACAAAATCTTTATAATTTTTCATAATTAACATGAAAGTTTTTCCAAATATCCACATTAAAAATAGAAATGTAAAGCATATAGGGTTGATTTTCTTGCCATGCTTTACTAGACAAACCAATCAGTCAGTACAGACAATATTCACTGACAAAATAACCAAAGATCAAACTTCAACATCCCAGTCTAACAAACTACATTTCATATACCACAGTGGAATATGTCTTCTCATATAATACATATCTTGCTGAAAACTACTTAATGATTACAAATGAAAATAGTATATTCAATTTATTTAACCAAAAATGATACCGTAACTTTTAGGATATTCTCATAATCACATACCTACAACCAGTTGAACATATTCCATAAGAGGTCTCGGTCAACTCTCTTCTATCTCCATGACACCCAAAGAAACTGGGGCAATACCTAATTCCTCAAATATGTTTAAACTAGGAAAAAGGCTCTGCCAAATATAAAAAATCTCAACAATGAGACAATTATGATGCAATAATTTGAATTAGTAGAAAAAACACAGGACGAAAACATAACAGGTTGTAAGGTGATAAGTATCCACCTAATCCCAAACAGCTCAGAAAAAATATCCCTTCCCACACCCTCTCTTCTAACATTGGGCCCCTCCAATTCACATGCAGATCCAGTCCTAGGATTTTAGAAGAAATACACCCAAGAACTTCTTCTAATCTATACTAAGTTATTCTATACATACTTAGAGAACATCAACATTATCAATAATAGAGTATAGAACATTATTATGGTCCATACAACCCCTATACCTATTCCTAAGGTAGTATCTTTTAATGTGGACATTATTTCAACACTCACATCACATAAACCTATTAAACCAACTATCATATTTTCATTATTTTCTTTTACCATTAGGATAACCCTGTATAGTGAGAAACTCAGACCCATACCTAACCCCATTACCCATCACCTTCATACCATGAATTTAAATATCACTAGACAAGATAGTTGACTCACTTCATCTAAACTGATGAAGTACCTACCATATTTCGTGGAATATCCTAAAGCATTGATTGATTAATACATTGAATTACACAAAAAAGAAGACTATTATTAACCATTAATATCAGCATCAATATCAAATAAATATAACACAAACTTTTTAAAGCAATCTAAATGAGTCCACATAGAGTTTCATGGATCCATTTTGAAATTATAAAGATGTATTTTCTGTTGTAACCTTCCTAAAAGGGATATAACCATCGTAAGATACTCAATAATCATCAGTATTCTATTATAATAAGTATAATGAGATAATTCTCTCAAAACCTTGTCCCATGGGGTAAAAAACAATAGGTATTATGATTTCTTTAAAATATTGGGATCAATATCCTCATAAGAAACAATAGTATTCCCAATAGAAAACCCAATGGTATTATTCCATATAGAACCTACTAGGGCATATTCAATTCCATTGTGGACAATAAGAGAACCCATCTTAACTCTCTAAAAAATTAAATCATTCTCTCCATCAAAATTATCAAACACTAATATAGTCATTGTCCTATTTATAGTTAATCAAAACTAGTTGCGGTACCAATCATGGGGAATTGCTAAAATAGTGGGTGCCCTAGACCCAACTATTCAGTGATTTTGATTACCATATCATGTATACAGTTATATATGCATGATTTTATCATACCATTATATTGTATACTATTCTGCATCCACTATTGAAATGGTAATGCCCAAAGATTAATTGTCGTATCGGAAGGTTATAGCAGTTCCCCTGCTATAATGAGAACTTCTTGATACTATGACATTAATCGTAAATATATGTTATATGGTCTAGATACTTCATACTGATTGGACACAGTAGATGTTGGGTCATCAGGTGATGGGGGATCATAATCATTGAGACTTCATCTCATGAAGTTCGCACTTGGTGATCTCTAGAAGTGAGATCATGAGGACTGGCCGGCCAATAAGAACTCTACATGTTTTGGGTGTCATTGGATGATCCTATATACGATCATGTGTAATGGTCTCTCGACATGAGATCATTACCAATGTATATCATTTGATTGCGTACTTTGATGCAAGATGAAATACATGGCAATGAATTTGTGGCGAGGTAGTTTATGTTGGTTGCGTCATTGGTGGCATGGCATTGGTTGAATGGTCAAGAAAGGATTTTCCACTTCTATGTTATGGAAGTAATATATCTTAGGCCATATTGATATGAATGTAGGAAAATTTATAAGACCGTGGCCATGGCTGTCGAGGGTAAAAACTGTCCAGTTACATCAACAAACAATAAACATGAAAAGGATGATGACATACGAGTTTTTCCTTCTTTATGAGATATTACTGACAAAGAGATTATATTACACAGTGCGTGTTCGTAGGTTGGTTGTCTATGTTGTGACAATCCTTATCTCATCATGTGACATGATAGGCTGCTATATCTTGCTCTTGGTCTGTGAATATTATTCACTACTGTTGACATAAGGCCCTAGAGGGTCACCCACAATAGCGTATTCAATAATCTGCCCTATTCAGTTGAATATGAGTTTTGGACATGGTAGGCCCCACCACTGGGGTCCAAGAATTTTCTAATGTTAAACGATCACCAATTAAATAAATAAATTCATATTATTCGAGTTTAGAATAATAAGTATTGAATTTATTTATTAAATGTATTTACGAGTTTTAAGTAAATACATGAAAAATATTAATTAAATAATATTAAATTATTCAAGGTTCAATTAATATTTTTAGGAGCGAAGAGTCAAGTTAATGACTCAATTATTATCACGTAATATATTTTAAAATTTTACAAGTAAATGATAGTAATATTTCTGGCTTAGTTTAGTAGTCATAAAATGTCATTGATAGTGCGTTAATTATTCGGAGTCAGCGAGGCTATACCGAGTAATTTAATTGAGCACTATAAATAGAAGAGGAGGGGATTTTGCTAATTAATATTCATAGAACTTCTCTCTTTTCACTTATCTTCCATAATCTAGAGAGAAAGGCTCTGGATCTATGGAGCTCAGATAGATATTTCTATTAGGCATCGCTAACGAAGTGATGCAGTGGATGTTGGAGCATCGAAGGTGTCGTCGCAATTCCACGCTACCACCTAGATTACGATGACAAGTGCACCCACGGATTCCTTGAAGCACATGTCAAAAATCTAGAGGAATTTGACTTCGGATTTTTCGAGTATCAATCACCAACGACAAGAAGATTTCATGGGAGACATCATATCTTATCCATGTATTGTTACAGTTTATTTTGTTCTTGAAACCCTTCACGCAAGATCCTCAAATTTAATCAGGTTGCTCTTCACCAATGTCGACAAGTTTACGTCAATCGTCGGTGGGAACGTTTTATAACCCACCTGTTTTAGGCTTCTTCTGCTCACCCGGTTCCAGCAAGAATTACCCAGTGAAACACACAACTCTAAGGTATGAGGCAGGGGCACACAAAAAACCACACAACCAAATTTAAACACAATGGTATTCGAGGCAAATAAATACTTCCCAAAAAATAAGAGATACAAAAAAATAGAAGAAAAACATTGATGGGAATAATATCATGAAAAATAAACAATGGAATAATAAAAACAAGAGAGGAAATAAAAATAACATTGGGAATTTACAAGGTTCATACTACTTTGTTCTTTCTCTATGGAAATAAAACCACAAAAATCCATTTATTGATTAATAAAAATGGAGGATTACAAATAAAAATTACAAGAATGAAAAACAATAAGAACATATTGAAACCAATGAAATAATCTATCACATAGGCACACAGGGACAAAAAAATGACAACAACAAACAATATAAGTCTCAATTGGAAGAACAAAAATACCAAATCAAGACCATATTATTAGGGATCGATATCACATGTCAAAATTCCTTCAAGATACAATTTGGCTAATTTCCTCCTAAAAAATTATACAAACAATAGATATTAAATTGAACAAAACTCTTGTAATCATCCATGAATGGTGTTTCTAACATAGACACAAATAGGATATTCATCAATAGATCATATACTTTCTCCCTCGATTTCTCTCTCAGTTCACAATATCTAATTTTTTTATTTTGTATCACTATTAGAACAAGTAAGGAAATTAGGACAAAATTCAAATGACAAAATTCCTTGAAAATATTTTAAAGGCATTATAACATGTGTTTTGTCGATGAGATACCATAATAATCCATTTCAACAAACCACAAAGGGCCAGTTCTTCGCTAAAGTTATTATAAGATTCCTCGTATAAAGTTTAACCTATAATTCTATGTAATGGTCCTTTTCCGGTTGCATAAGGGTCACTCAAATAATTTTAAGGGTAGAATAAATCTATGTAATATTAAAAACCACTTATATAAATGTTGATACATGATTTGTAACGGTCATGTAGTCCCTGTCTAATGGTACCACATTACTCGTTTATAGACAACATGCCTAATTCCTCTTCCATGCATAGGTAAGTCAAATTTCACATAATGGTGCATTGATCCCTATATAAATGCAACCATGTAAACTCAAATATTATTAAAGGGTATAAAACCACTTATTTAAGGATTATCCCTATAGAATAAAAACCATATTAGGGTAAAAAACCCATAATGTAATGGTAACATAACCTCATGTAAGGGTAAAACCACCTCATGTAATGGTAACATAAAACTTATGAAAGGATTAAAGAAAATAAATAATATTTAAAAAATTAAATATAATCATAATAAAACATATCAAAAGTTGAAATAGCATAAAATAAGTGATTATTCTTGATATCAACATATAATAAAACAATTTGTTTTTTATAATAATAAATATACTAAATTTAATAGTAACATATTATCAATGAATCAGATAGTCAAACTATTATCAAATCACCTAATGGTATGTAAGACCCTAGCATAAATTATAGTATGTGAATAATATATTTTAATAAAACTATCATATCTTATCATTTTTTTATAATACATTATCTTGAAACATTTAATTTCTTGTGATAATTGGACATTAAATTTCTCTTAAATATTCATATTCTATGTATCATAGATATGTTTATTTATTAAAGCATATTACTTTTTTACATACAATGTTTTACTATGAATGTTTTTTGATAAACAAGGGAAAATATTTATAAATATATATTCTTTACTCAGTACGGACATTTATTGATAAGGAATATTGTTTATAAATTGAATTTATTATTCAATATATGAGGAATGCCTTGGACATGCAGTGATAGGTGGGTCCCTATTATAGATATCCCCTCAATATATTAATAAGTCTCATGAGAAAAATCAATTGGCTAAATTGATTTGTATTTTGGGTGTATAACTACCTAAAGTTTTAAACTTTTATTGTGCAAGTTCTTGATGGTACAAATATCATGATGTCTGAGATCATGACATCTAATATTAAGAATTTCATTCTTTGATAATTATGTTATTATTATCCATGATATTATTACATTTATATTATCCATATATGCATTTTCTGATCAAGGTATCGATTAAATGGAATGTTTAATGTTGTTTACATTCCCATTGATATTAATAAATATTCATTTATTGAGTACAAGGATGACAAATGTTTTTAATTACTAGGATTTATATTTTTTCCAATGTAAAATATGTATCATGTATATATCTGGTTTTCCATGAATTCTACACTAATCAATCCTTTAGAATTAAAGCCCTTGTATCATGCCGATGTAATAACTTAACTGGTATCTCTAGGTTATTGGAGTTGGGGTTGTTACAGCTGATCTCAGAGAAATTTTGGTAGAAACCTTGGGAAATAGATTTTGGAAATCATATATTATGGAACATTTCCCTATGAAAAATATTAAGGATATGTTTAATCGTGGAATAATATTATAATGTTTTTCGTAAGGTTGATATTATGTGATTTTTCTAGAAACACAGCCCATTCTGGATACTACATGTGGAAGTGGTATTATTATAGATTCATCTAGGGGTAATAACCCCAAAACGAGTTGTTTTGATTATATATCGACCATTTTTATGGTGCATAGTGAGTATTACCTTACTACACACCTTGTTTTCCAATCATGAGGAATATTATTAGGATAAATCTTATTTTCATTACAACCAATTATGAAATATTTTAATATTTATATATATATATTATTTAAAGATATCCACGAAGAAATAATGTTTCTGACTCTAATATTAACAATATAAAAATTCATAATTCATATTATGTGTGATATTAGATTTAAAATTATATATTATGATTTAAAATTCATATTTTTATGAGATAATAATGTATATAACATTTTTAAGAAATGGGTCCTAGTAGAAAGAATGGTATTGACATTCATGGACAATGTAGATATTTCCCTGTTGATCAAGAAAATATATTTGGTATTATAATTGATCAGATCATGACTATATAGTGGTATATTAAATAGTTTATAATGAATAACCTTTTCCAAATATAGAAACATATTTTTCCATAGTGTGATTCTTATATATTAGATTACTTCATGAGTTATAATCCTTCATCATTTAGTAAGACTAATAATCCAGTGGTAGTTGAGTAATGGTTTATATCCCTTAAAAAGATATTTTTGGAATTTGGATATGATGAAAATTAAAAGGTTGTATGGGAATTATATTTTTTTCATGGGTGATGTTGATCAATATTGGTCGTTGATCCAGAATACAAGAGAGTATTAATAAATATAACACATGGAATATATATATTTTAAATAAACATTTTTTAATAAATATTTTCTTCAAGAGAAATGTACTGAAATAAAATGAAATTTAATTATCTTAAATAAAAAGGTAGAATAAATTATTATAGAGTATGAGGATAACTTTAAAATAATATATATCTATTCTGTATATTACATATATAATACCTAAGTTATGATTAACCATTTCTTGGTAGGTATTAATCCATGACACTAAAGGGAACTTGTTTCTCAAAAAAAAAACCATCCTATAATGAAATATTTTTATAAACCATCAAAGAATAGATATAAATTTAAAGATATCATATATTAAAAGGGAATAAGAAGAATAATATTACATATGAACTCCTGAAAATGGAATTTTTATAAGAAGAAGAATAAAATAAAGAAATATCCATCGTGTGAAAATTGTGGTAAGAAACATCCTGGAAACTGATTGAAGGGCATGTTAGTTTGTTACAAGTAAAACAACAAGATTCATATGGATTATTAATGTAAGTTAAATAAATAGATAACTACTATCCAATTATTAAACAATATATAAATGTGGATTTTTTCAAACCAATTTTCTATGTTTCAAGGGAATCTACTATAGAAGAGGCCAAGTGGAGAAGTCTAATCTTATGTGATCAATAAATCTTTGTTTCAAGTTACTAAAGATGTGTTGGAAAATTATTTAATAACATCCTCAATTTTTTTAATTCTTTATCTCATCCGGGATTATTATACTCTTGTATATATTTGATATTTCCTAATAAAATTAGTTATTTACCTAACACTATAAGATGGGTGTTTTTAATAAAAAACCTGGTGGGAATCTCTCTAAAAAAATGTGTCATTTAATTTACATTATGACACATACGAATGGAATACCTATAGAATTTAATATTATATTATGGTTTAATTTGATATAATCCTTACTTTGGAATGGATTTCAAAATATGATGCACATATTTATTGCAAATATAATTAAATTAACATTCATGAAGATAATGTGGAATTCCTTATCATTGGAGTGGGGAATTCGTAATATAACTCATGTCTAGTTCCACTCCAAGTATCTCTTCTAAGATATATTCTTGGAGAAAAAGAGAAGACACAACATAAGGATAGAAAATCTAATCTTCAAACTCGGGATATACCTATTTTTTGGGAATACATTGATGTATTTATTGAGGAATTGTTTAGACATTCATCGATGCATGAAGTTGATTTTTCCATTCATTTTATCTCTGATGTAGGACCTATATCAAATAATACCTACAGAATAGACACTATGCAATTAGTGGAGCTGAATAAATAACTAGATGATTTTTCTGATAAGGGGGTTATGGGCCCTAGTGGTTTGCCTTGGGGATCCCCTATTCATTTCATTAAGAAGAAATATGGATCAATGACGCTATAAATTAATTGTGTATAAATAAATGGTTTTGTGATAAAGAAATAACATCATCTGCCTCATATTTGTGAGATATTTGATCAGCTTCATGAAGATCAATATTTTTAAAAAATTGACCTTCATTATGGGTATCATCAATTATGAGTATAGAAATAAGTATTCCAAATATAGCATTTTGAACAAGGTATTGATATTACGAGTTTATATTAATTCCATTTGGATCAATTAATTTACCATATATTTTTTTGGATCTAATGAATATAGTATGCAATTAATATCGTTATAATTTTGTTTTGGTGTTCATTGATGATATATTGGTGTATTATAGAACTCTTGAGGGCTACTATAATCACATGTGGATCATTCCTGGAACTATTAGAGTAAAATTTATATATAGAATATTTATCAAGTGTGAATTATAGGTTTTAGGAATTTATATTCTCATCCATATTGTCTCTAATATTGTAATCTAAATTGATCTTATGATGATAAAATAATTCAAATAATTTCTGACACCAATGAATATATTTGAGTTATGTAGTTTCATTTTTTTGGTAGGTTACTACAAAAGTTTGTTCGAATTTTTGACTGATTGGATAACTTTTTGACTAATATTACATATAAAGAGGTAAAGTTTACATGTATAAAAAAATATGAAAAAAAATTATTAATTTTAGAGAAGATTGTTCAATGCTCCGGGTTTGAATCTACTATCCAACTTATAATCTTAATTTGGTATCCGTAATCTTTTCTTTAATGATATGTGCATATTATTTATGTGGTGATATATATGAGATATACACAGGCCATAGGAGCCTAAAATACATCTTTTAATAGAAATATCTCAATATGAGGAAAAGGATATGGATCTAAATAATAATTAATTACTATTTCTTCATACACAACCACCCAAGGAAGGAAAATAAGGTAGCAAACGAATTGGGAAGAAAACATCGTTGAGTTCTATACCAAATGAGGATTTATTGGGATCCTATGTTCTTGGATTATGTGATGATGGATATGATAATTATTACTGAAGGATGAACATCACTCCATTTTCAAATTATTGAGAAATAATATTTATTATAAAATATAAAAAGTTCCCAGTATGATGATTGGAATTTTCATAGTAAAATTAAAGTTGTAAATGATGGTATATTGGTAGACTTTTTATATAGAATTCATGCATCCTCTTCCTATTCCTATGATCATATCTAAAATATCGTTATACACACTAGAAGCACCAAGATGGATAAAGATTTTTTGGAATATTTTTAGTATGATAACGTAAAGACCCAGAAATTTCAAGGAAATTTTTTTCTTAAATTCATTGTAATTTTATGAGTCTGCAGTTTCTAACGTCACCTGATTTTGAGGCCCAGTGTGTCCGGAATCAACTTCTGATGTATTTTTCGGGTACATTCATTAAAACTACATGCATGTTTTTCTATATTTTTAACTTGTGCTCGGAATTGAAACCCATGGGCACCGATGAACTCACAGCACCGGTATTCGCTTAAGGGGACCTTTACCGCAGTTGTGTTTTCTCGGGAGGAGAAGTTAATTTTGGGTATTTATACTAAATTAAATAAAAATGTTGTACACTATTTTATTGTTTAAGAGTTATTTATATCCTACAAGGGGAAGTTATAGGTGGTGCCCACAACCACATAACCTACAATGAGAGGATAATGTGAGGTGGGGCCTACACGAACCCATAACCTTTCACCTCCCATCAACTCCCCTAAACTCCCTTAAACTCCATCATTAATGAGGTGAATTAATTCAACATTTATTGAAATCATTTTGAATTCATCTCTCAACATTTAATATATGTGTTTTCACTTTTATGAGGCTATTGATATTCTTGTCAACCCATGGATAATTAATTACATGAATCAATTAATTAATTTTTTGTGTCTTTGAAATATTTTTAAAGGCATGGAAATATTATTATAATATTGGGAGCCTATTTTTTCATTTTTGTGGGCAATTATTCTATTAGGGAGGCTCTGGAGATTTAGAGGAATAGTGTTCTTCTCTCGATGAAGAACACCATTCTTTAACAAAGAACATATCCGACAAAGAATGTGAAGAACTTCTCCAATGACCCTTCCTCCTAGGAAGCACCCCGAAGTCAGGGAATCTACGTCGTCTTCAAATTCTCTTCCCGTGTCACGACAATGACTCTTCCTAAAAAGTTTATGGGATGACACTGTTCTCCGGGACACTGTCTTTCGCGAAACCCGACTACCGCGACGCTCGTCTTCCGCGGATTGTCGACGTGTGACATCAATTACGAGGTAATTGGATATTGTATACGTTTTATATATGTGATTTATACCCTAAAACTTGTGAAATTATTTGTTGGGTGATTGTTTGAGCCTCTAACGCGGTGGGTAAGGGCTAACGAACAAGTCTGGACCCACCGCCATATCGTTCTTGGTGAGCGGATTGTTTGACGATGGATGAATGGAAGGGAAACACGGATTTGAGGTCGTCACAGTGAAGAGTGGGACCCGAGGATGCCGTAGGCGCAGACGGGAGCTAAAACGGACCACCGAAATGACTCTTGTGGCCCGCGGAAGGTGGCGGCGACACTGCGGCGACGTCGGACGGAGGCGGCAGCTGGCACCGGCCGGCCGCCTGGAGGCAGCGGTGCCCTGGCGCGCCGCTGGCGGAAGACCGCCACAACGGCGGTAGAGAGAAACCGACGCCGCGCGGGTTCTGGGAAGGCTGGGCGTTTTGAAAAACCAGAAGATCCCCCCCCCCCCCCCCCGCCCCGCTCGTCCAGCCTGGCTGAGCCGCGGCCAGCCACCGGGCCGGACTGCTTGCGCGCGGGCTGGACCACCTTTGTGCGGGTCGGGCCGCCCTCGCCCTGGCCGAGCCGCAACTGCCGGGCTAGGCCGCGCCCTACCTGGCCAGACCCGGATCCGGGTCGTGTTGACCCAATTCGGGCCGACCCGGGGCGGGTTGGGCCGAGTCGGACTAGACCCAGACTCCCCTCTTCAGACCGTTTTCTGTTATTTTCCCATATCATGAGCTACAAACCTCTGATCGATGCACCGTCAATTGCGTAGGATTCGTTGGATCGAGACAGTCGTTTCGATATATCACAATCAAGGTTTTGGAAAATTATGGGTAAGGACGGGTTGGTTCGATCCCGTAACCAACCGGGCCCTTGGGGCGGAAACGGTGATAACATAAGGCCCAGACATCCTATTGATGTGTCGTCAACTATGGTGGATTTATTTTGATGAGAAGGTTCTTTTGGCATACTCGACTTGAGGTTTGGACGTAATTGGAGTACATTCGGGTTGTTTTTACCTTAAAAACCAAACGGGCCCCTGGAACGGAAAAGTCAATAACTTACAGACCGAGTGTCTGATTGACGCGCCGTCTGTTGAAGTGAGACCACTATGAAGAGGCCGTCATTTTTGATATATATACGTTATATTTCTTGACTCATGGAGTATCGGCATGAGGCTCGTGGTGCGGATCCTCCCGGTGAAGAGCGAGCAGATTGGAGAGACCTAGTAGCTGGTTGAGACTTGACCACTACTGATCGATCGACTCAGAGTGATTCGGATGGCCCAGTGGGGAGCGCATTTTTGTAGCAGCAGACCCATGGTAGAGGAGCACTTGGTTGTAACAGCAGACCTGCGGTACTCGATATAAGGAGTACCTATTTAGGCTATGAGGGGGAGCGCTTGGATGTAGTGGCAGACCCATGGTGGGAAGCTCTTGTTTGTAGCATCAGGCCCACTATACTCGAAAGGTGGAGTAATTCAGTAGTCCAAGGTTAGTGGAAAGTTCTTGATTGTAGTGGCAGGCCCACTGTACTCGAAAGAGGAGGAGTTCTCCAGGAGCCGTGGTTTCAACATCATGAATAAAATCCTGGTATGCGCTGAGTCAATGACAATTGTGTTTTCCTCATGATTGAGATGGGTTACATGATAAATTAGGTATATGTATGGTCAAATACCTAAGTAATAGTTATCCTTTGAAATCATACATTGTGGTTTATCCTTGTTGTATATTGTGAGACCTTGAGGCACTTGGGGTCCCTACTGAGTTTTGTTATACTCACCCCTTCATGGGCTTTGCCCGCACCTTATTGTGTTGGATGTAGACGATGGACATCACTGACGGAGGGCAAGAGCGCTAGGTCGGGACGGTACATGGAGGTGGACCTTACGATGTTTCGGTTCACAGTGGACTCTGATGGACATGGAGTGATGAGGAGAGAAATTGTACCTACCCTTCAGGTAGGAACCCAGAGGAGGATCTAGGAGCTGCTTTCACCTTTTAGCTGTTTATCTTTTTAGTTGTACTTTCTTTCATTTGTAGTTGTACCTTTTTGTTGGTCTTTTATTTCCGACCCCTTTTTACTTTCAGCACACTTGTTTTACATATTTTCTTAGTGTTTGTTTCCTCTAGTACTCTGTTTGTGTGTGTTTACGTTTTATAGAGGCTATGCCTTCCCAGTTTTAGGGAATTTACGCCTTTGGTGCCAGTCGACAGCCCCTGGCCTTTGGAAGGTAGGCTTGGGTTAGTTACGATGCGGGCCCCGGGGGATGGGTTGTGACAAATTGGTATCAGAGGAGTTATTTCTACCACAGAACTCAGGACTCTGATCATTCTTTTCTATGAATCAATAGTGTTAAGAGTATTGAGTGTGGTTTTCAGTCTAGGGATTCCATTGTTGGTGTAGCGGCCGACATATCCATACACCATGACCCAGACCTCTGATTTCTGACTCAATGCATGAAAACACTGATTGCCTATGTGTTTTCAAAAGTTTTCTTAAAGTCAAATCAAATTAGGTCATCTCACTAGGTATATTCTTTGACTGTGTCGCATCTGTTTCTTTCAGGATGCCTCCCCATGGACGACCAGCTAGAGCCCCAAGAGTTGTACATACTGACAGCCCACCGAGCGACGAGGCCTCAGTACAGGACCCTCTTCTAGTTGAGGCACCAGCGGAGGAACCAGCGGTAATACCACCTATTGGGCCACCGATTCCACCAGCCCTAGCAGCAGGTGATGCACACCGCTTGAGCGCGCTAAAAGAGTTCCAATGCCAGAGGCCACCCAGGTTCTGTGGAGAGACGGTCCCACATGCGGCTGAGGATTGGCTGGAGGTTGTGGTGGGAGTCTTCAGACTAATAGGGACGCCATCAGACTTTATGGTGATCTTTACTGCCAGCCTCCTTCAGGAAGCAGCAGGTAGATAGTGGATCCTGATGATCCAGATGCATGATAAGGAAACACTTCTCTGGGCAAACTTTGAGAGTCTATTCCAGGCGGAGATTGTCTCAGCCACCCTTCGAGAGGTGTAGATACATGAGCTACTTCATCTGTAGCAGGGTATCATGAGTGTAGCTTAATACTCAGTGAGGATCACCGACCTCTCGTGCTACTCCACTGATATGGTACAGGACCCATTCTTCAAGGTCCTGACCTTTGAGCCGGGAATCATGCATGATATTAGAGAGTCAGTTGTCTCCCACAGCATCCCAGCGTAGACGGGGGTGTTGGAGCGAGCCCTCATAGTGGAGAGTTTCCTTGCTAAGCAATCTCCAGCAGGAGGACCCACCACTAGTCAACATGCAGTGGGGTCTTCTGCATCTGGAAATATACAGATGAAGCAGATGTCCAAGAGGACCATACCCACAGGTGGTCGACCACATGACTCCGGATCGTGTGTGTGAGGCACCCGTGGTGGAGAATGACTTACAAGGAGTGGATAGTGTTACTCCTACGGTGGACTTGGTCACATGGCATGTGACTATCTGACATGCCTTTTAGATGATCAGTAGATAGATAAAGTACCTCCTAGGCAGAGGCATTGGATTGATTGAGATGGTCCACAAGGCGCAGGAGACCGTGGAAGAGGAGCTGGACATGCAGTTGGTGGTAGACGACGCTTCGAGGTGTTTCCACCACCACCACCAGGAGGTCCACCCCGACGACAGGAAACTGGTGGACATGGGAGACCACAGCTTCAGGTAGCTGAAGCATACGACTATTGAGCTCTGGAAGCAGGTGGACAGGAGCAGGACTAGTTCCAAGCATGGAGGCCTTTGTTATTGGTGCTGCTATCTTTTTTGATGTTGTTTTTTGTGGTTGTTATGTGTCTTTGTACTCCGAGCTGTAGTAATAAAAGACACCTGCCCTTGTGACATTTTCATTCCTTCCATTTTTTGTGGTTAATACTAAGAGGTTCTGGTTAAAACTATTGAATTTACCCTCACCTTCAAGATTCCTGCTAGAGGAAACCCAGTGACCACACACTGATGTTGACAGTTTGATTCAACCCTTAGAGGTGAGAGTAATCGTTGGATCTCTTGGAAGTAGTGTCTAGGCCTTACGACGTCATCCATGAAATGAATTTGTACATTTTATGTCAGGATTGACTATATTAGGAAAAGGATGTGGTTAATCCAAGGGATGAGATCAAATTTCTCTTTTGGGAGGAGGAGAAATTATAGCAGCTCTTGTAAATCGTAGACAATGAAGGGTGTAGAATAGATCTTTTAAATTGGCAAGTCTCTCCCATAGTTCATCAAGCGAAAATTTTACGGTTTACTCTAATCTCAATAGTCTTAGGTGTATCCTCTCTCAAAAGGACCTAAACCTGAGATAGCGAAGATGTCTTGAGTTCCTCCAAGACTATGACTTTGAGATAGTCTATACTCTTGGGAAGGGGAACATAGTAGCAGATGCTCTCAGGAGGTGTTCAGGAATTCATCTTATAGGAGATGTGATAGAGTAGCTAGCCGCATTGCTGATATCCTTTGTGGATAGGGATTGTTCAGACTATCTGCAGTTAATCCTCTAATTCATCAGAAGAGTAGGCGAGGTGGATTACCGCCTGTCCCTTCCACCTCAGTTGCACTGGGTGCACAACATCATCCATGTATCTCAACTGAGGAGATGCATGAACAACCTATCCCACATCATCTATCATGGGGAGATAGACATCGATGAAGGGGATACTTTCATGGCGGTTCAAGTGGAGATTGATGAGCGATAGGAACGGGTCCTGGGTGGATGGTCGATTCCTCTAGTGCGCATTCACTGGCAGCACGTGAACCTTCATAAGAAAACATGTCTGCAGGAGGCTCAGATGTGTTCTCAGTACCCACTTTTTGTTTCTCTAGAGTATGTTATAGCTTTATGGGGAGTTAAAGCCCAGAGGTGGGGGTAATATAACGACCTGGAAATTTAAAGAATTTTTTTCCTTAATTTTTTTGGAATTTTACAAGTCTGTAGTTTCTAACGGCGCCTGATTCCGAGGCCCAGTGTGTCAGGAATCAAAATCTGATGTTTTCTTTGGGTACATTCAGTAAACGTACATGTGGGATGTTCTATCTTCTGATCCAGTGCTCGGAATTGAAATCTGAGGGCAGTGATAAACTCGTAGCACCGATATTCACTTAAGGGGACCTTTACCGCAGTGGCGTTTGCTCGGGAGGAGAAGTTAGTTTTGGGTATTTATACTAAATTAAATAAAATTATAGTACACAATCTTATTGTTTAATAGTTAGTTATATCCTACTAGGGGAAGTTATAGGTGGGTCCCACACCCACATAACCTCCCTTGAGAGGATAATGTGATGTTGGGCCCACATGAACCCCTAACCTTTCACCTCCCCTCAACTCCCCTCAAATCCCTTAAACTCCACCATTAATGAGGTGAATTAATTCACCATTAATTCAAATCCTTTTGAATTCATCTCTTTACATTTAATCTATGTGTTTTCACTTTTATGAGGATTTTGATATTCTTTCCATCCCATGGAGAATTAATTAATTGAATCACTTAATTAATTGTTTGTTTGTTTGAAATATTATGAAATTCATTGAAATATTATTATAATATTGGGAGCCTATTATTTCATTAGCGTGGGTAATTATTCTATTGGGGAGGCTCTGAAAAATTTGTGGAATAGTGTTTATCTCTCGACGAAGAACACCGTTCTTCAAAGAAGAACATCTCCGACGAAGAACACGATGGACTTCTCCAATGACACTTCCTCCTCAAACGCACCCTGACGTCAAGGAATCTACATCGTCTTCGGATTCTCTTCCCGCGTCACGACAATGACTCTTCCTCTAACGTTGACAGGATGACACCATTCTCCGTGACGCTGTCTTTTGCGACGCCGGACTATCGCGATGCTCATCTTCCATGGCTCGTCGATGTGTGAAATCAATTACGAGGTAGGGGATATTTTATAAGTTTTAAATATGTGATTTATACCGTCAAACATGGGTGATTATTTGTTGGGTGATTGTTTGAGCCTCTAACGCAGTGGGTACGGGCTAACGAACAGGTCCGGACCCACCGCTATATCGTTCTTGATGCGCGGATTGTTTGGAGACAGATGAATGAAAGGGGAATGCAGATTTGAGGCCGTCATAGTGAAGAACGGGACCCTAGGAGGCCATAGACCCAGACGAGAGATAAAACGGAACACCAGAATGAATCAAGTGGGCCACAGATGATCGCGGTGGTGCGGGTCGCCGGCGGAAGACTGTCGTGGCACCGGCAGCGGTGGAGGTTAAGCGGAACATGCGCCACGCGGGTTCTGGGAAGGTTGGGCGGCGCCAGCCTGGCACCGCCATTACAAAAAACATGGGGAAGACGCACCCCCCCCCCCTTGCTTGGCCAACCTGGCCAAGATGCAGCTGGCCACCGGGCCGGACCGCTTGCGCGTGGGTCGGGCCACCTGTCACCTGGGCCAGGCAGCCTGCCGCGTGGGTTGGGCCGCCCACTTGTGGTCCGGGCCACAACCTTTGGTTCGGGAATTGCCCACCGATCCGGGACGCGCACAATAGGTCCGGACCACACCCTACCAGGCCGGTCCCGGATCCGGGTCGGCGCGACTATGTTCGGGCCGACCCAGGGCGGGTTGGGCTGGGTCGAACCGGACCCAAACTCCCCTCTTCGGACCATTTTCGGTTATTTGCCCATAAGTTGCGATAAGAACCTCTGATCGATGCAACGTAAGTTGCGTAGGATTCCTTGAATCGAGATGGTCGTTTCGGTTTATCACACTCAAGGTTTTGGAAAAGTTTGGGTACGATCAGGTTGGTTCGATCCCATAACCAACCGGGCCCTCTAAGCGAAAACACATATTACTTAAGGACCGGAAGTCCGATTGACATGTCATCAACTATGATGGATTTCTTTTGATGAGAATATTATTTTGAAATACTACACATGAGGTTTGGATGCAGTTGGATTGTAGTCGGTTTGGTTTTAGCTTAAAAACCAACCGGGCCCTTGGAACAAAAAATCCAATAACTCACAGACCGGGCATCCGATTAACGAGCCGTCTATTGTATGACAACCCTGCTTTTATTACAACTTAAACATGCTTTATTACATAAAACTTCACTTGATACAACAAAGAAGATCGAAAGGTTTAGTGTCTTTGGGGCTTAGGATCATTACATAAAAACTTTAAACTTGAAATACAACATCCTTATTGAAAACTTCCTTTACATGACCACTACATTCCTTCGTACTTAGCATTGCATGGGATAACCTGAGGACATGCATAAGAAAATGGTGAGCTATAAAGCCCAGTAAGGGAGTACATAATGAATAACATGAGGAGTACAATACATGTTAGGAAATAGGCATATCAATAGAGCATAATAGAGACATGAACATAAAGGCATGATAAAGCATGATAATCATAACATGGAAATGTGGCAACAACACTTAACATTGAATTAGCATGAGCCAAGGCTCATTGCACATGGAGCATGAGTAAACCCTCATTGCACTTGAAGCACGAGTAAACCCTCGTTGCACTTGAATTAGCATGAGTCAACACTCATTGCACATGATGTATCATGATACTTTACTTTACCCAATGCATTGGAGCGCTATAAAGGGCGCACCCTTCTTAAACATTTCATTTCATGCATAAGTGTGCCACATGGATCATAAAACATGGATTCATAAAACATAGTCATTTCTTCCACGATAAAGGAATATGGAATTCATACATGAAACTTTACAATCAATATGTAAATGTTCATAAAGTTGAATACCCTTGATGGAGAAATGGGCATGGTATTCACTACACAATGATATTGGCTTAGAAAATCGGTGTGATTTCGGCAGCGTAACGGCGTGACATAAGAATTCATAAAAAGGGCTGATGAGAGAGAAAGGGGTTCCTCATCATATTTACATGTAATGGACAGTAAGAAGGTCATATATATATAAATGTCCCAACAATTGAAAAGGAATATAGATTCATGATACAAAAGTACTGCTTGAATATAAAAGAGGAGAAAAAGGTTCCTTTTCAGAATTTCGGCATAGTAACAGGTGTACATTGGAGGCATTTAATGAGAGAGAAAGGGGTCTCCCATCATTCAAACAATAATAGGGCAGTATGGGAGAGGTGAGAAACCATACCCCAACATTCATAAATGAAATTAAAAGGGCAATACAACTTAACGAAAATTGACAAAAATGAGAAAGGAAGAAAAAACCCTTACTTGGAAGTGTGCTTCCAAAGGCTAGAGAGAGGCTTGTGAGAGGATTCTTGGGAGCTTGGGGCAACTTGGGAGGATTCTAGAGAGAGTAGGGCAGAGGTTGGACGAACTTCAAGGGCTTTGAGTGAGGAGGAAGTGGGAGATTGGGTGGGTTTATATAGAAAAGGTGAGAGAATTCTTTATTATTTAGGTTTGGGACCCCTTATATTAAAATAATCCAAACCACAAACCATCCCATTGTATTTGCCCATGGTTTCTGGAAAAGGAAAGAAGAAAACAATATTTTACAAGGACAAGGTCCGAACTTATTAAAAAATTAGGGTTGCTTATGTGGAGGTGAGTCACACTCCCATGGAAATTAATTTAAAAAGGCAAAGTGTTGAATAAGTCTTGAGGGCTCCATTAATGCTTTGAAAAGTGAGTCAAACAAACCCAAAACCTCATTATTTTAATGATAAAACACATATTGGCCGAACATAGGGATTATGGTATTTTATTACTTCACCATTGGGTCATTATGATGTCATAAAACACATTATATATTTAAATGGTATTTAATTTTTACCCAAAAATTTGACTGTCTCAGAAAATTATGAAAAATTCACCGTTGGATAATTTCGACGTCCTGATTCCAAAAATAATATTTATTTTATCTAAATAATTTTCTAAATATGTGAATTTTCACTTTTAAAATAAAAACTGACATTTATAAAAAATTCACGGGTTTTGACAGAAATGGCTTTCAAACCTTAATAAAAATTTTAATTGCATTCATAAAATTATAAGATCATTTATATTTAATAAAAATTAATTTAATATTAATAATAATATTTTATTAAAATATTATTTAATTCAAAAATCCTTTAATTTAATAAAATATATTTCTTAATTAAATAATACTAAAAACACCGTTTGTACTTTAAAAACTAATTACAATGTATCAAAAATGACTAGAAATTATATTCATTATTATATACAAAAAATAATGTACATGAACATGGTGATACTTATTTGTTACATAACCCCTTAAAATAGCCGCATAAGACCTAAGGGTAAGGTGTGCGATGGTGACAGACTCTTGGGGTTGCTTGGATAACATTGCTCGAGTGGTAATCTCTATCAACTTCCATTTTTCCCGTAGACGATCACGTTCGAGCTTGACTTGATGAAGCTCATCCTGGGCTTGGTCAAGGGCAAAGCCCAAAGACGCCACCTCCTTTCCGAGCTCCGACAAATGGGCTTCGTAAGGGGCAATTCTACTGGATGAGGCCATCGCTTCCTTTGCCTGTGTAAAAAAATGGTTTCGTTAAAGCCTTATATTTAAACTACCCAGATGATCACTGTTAAACGGCTATAAAAGTAACAGTCACAAATCTTAACGTTAAACTAAAGAAGTTGACATCATATAAAAACATAAAGAAACATTTAACTGGATCAAGAGGGATTTTCCATTAATGAAATTTTTGGGTCGTTACAACATTCCCCCCTTAAGAAATTTCGCCCTCGAAATTTTCCTTTTCCCACACTAAAACAAATGTGGGTAACATAGCTTCATCATATCCTCCGACTCCCAAGTTGCTTCTTCAAACTTGTGGTTTCTCCACAACACCTTGACGAGGGGCATTGTCTTATTTCGTAGAACTTTTTCTCTACGATCTAAGATCTTCACTGGTTGCTCCTCATAAGAAAGATCGTCTTCTAATTGTACCACCTCAGAAGAGAGTACATGTGAAGGATCTGGTATGTACTTCCTTAAGAGGGATACATGGAAGACGTCATGCACCTTGGCCATAGTAGGTGGAAGTGCTAGTCGATAGGCCACAACCCCAACACGATCAATAATCTCGAAGGGGCCGATGTTCCTTGGACTTAACTTCCCTTTCTTTCCAAACCTCATGACCTTCTTCCACGGAGATATGTGTAAAAACACCATGTCTCCGACTTTAAACTCAAGGTCTCATCGACGATTATCTGCATAACTCTTCTGTCGACTTTGGGCTGCCTTGATATGCTGCTGAATGGTTTTCACCTTCTCCACCATTTCTTCGACCATTTCTAGTCCAAGCAGCTTACGTTCACCGACCTCATCCCAACATGCTGGTGTTCTACACCTTTTCCATACAGGGCTTCATATGGTGCCATTTGGATGCTTGAGTGGAAACTATTATTATAAGAGAACTCAACTAGAGTATGATGTTGATCCCATCCTCCTTTAAATTCCATTGAGCACGCTCTCAACATATCCTCAAGTGTTTGGATAGTCCGCTCGGATTGGCCATCAGTTTGAGGATGATAGGCCGTACTGAAGTTCAGTTCAGTATTCAGAGCATGTTGAAGACTCTTCCAAAACATAGAGGTAAATCTTGGATCTCGGTCAGACACAATAGATAGTGGTACTCCATGCAACCGTACCACTTCCCTGATATATATCCGTGCCAGTTGATCCAAAGAGAAATCCTCTCGAATAGCAATGAAGTGTGCAGTGTTTGTAAGACGATCCACAATAACCCAGATTGCATTGTTGCTTTTGGATGTCCTTGTAAGTCTAGTGACGAAGTCCATGGTGATGTTCTCCCATTTCCATTCTGGTATGGGCAATGGTTGCATCATCCCCATAGACTTCTGCCTCTCTTCCTTCACTTGCTGACACACCAGGCACTTTGATGTATATTCGGCAATCTCCTTCTTCATATTATCCCACCAAAAGTTTTCTCGGAGATCTTGATACATCTTTGTGCTCCCTGGGTGAATAGAGAAATTTGAACTATGTGAATCATCCAAAAGTTCCTTCTTCAGCTCCGAACTTGATGGGACACATAGTCTTTTCCCAAACCGCACAATTCCTTCTTCATTAACATTAAACTCTGAGGATTTTCCCTTTTTGATGGCTTCCACTTTTTCTTGGATTCTCGCGTCATCCTTTTGGGCATCCTTTAACCTTTCCAAAAGAGATGGTTGAGCAATCATTTGTGAAAGGATTGATGATGTTCCCTTCTTTATGATTCCCACGTCCATCTTCATCAAGTCTAAGAAGATTGGATCCTTCTCAATTCTCATCATTGATAGAATTGCTGGATCCTTTCTACTTAGGGCGTCCGCCACCTTGTTCGCCTTCCTAGGGTGGTAATGTATTGAACAATCATAATCCTTTATGAGCTCTATCCATCTTCTCTGGCGCATATTAAGCTCTTTCTGTGTGAATATATATTTAAGACTCTTGTGGTCAGTATATATCTCACATTTCTCTCCATAGAGATAATGCCGCCAGATTTTCAAGGCAAAGATCACCGCCGCCAACTCCAGATCATGCGTTGGATAGTTTCGCTCATGGATTTTCAACTGCCTTGAGGCATAGGATATCACTTTATCATTCTGCATCAGCACACATCCTAAGCCCTTCTTCGAAGCATCACTGAATACCACAAAAAGCTCCCCACTTGTGGGTAAAGTGAGCACAGGTGCAGTGATAAGCCTCCTTTTCAACTCCTTGAATCTTTCTTCACATTCCTCACTCCAAGAAAACTTTACTCCCTTTCGAGTTAGCTTGGTAAGAGGGTTGGACAATCGTGAGAAATTTCTCACAAATCGTCGACAATATCTAGCTAACCCCAAGAAGCTACGGATATCAGTTACCGATGTTGGCCTCGGCCATCCCTCAATTGCATCTATTTTGGAGGGGTCCACAGATATCCCATTGCTTGTGATGATATGGACCAAGAATGAGACCTCCTTCAACCAGAACTCACCCTTGCTGTACTTGGCATAGAGCTTCTCCTTGCGCAAAGTCTCTAGTACAGTTTTTAAATGCTCTTCATGGTCCTCCTTGGTTTTGGAGTATATTAGAATATCATCTATAAAGACTACCACAAATTTATCTAGGTAATCTCTAAAGACTCTATTCATCAAGTCCATGAATATTGCTGGAGCATTGGTGAGTCCAAGAGGAATTACTATGAATTCATAGTGCCCGTACCTTGTACGAAAAGCAGTCTTGGGGATATCATCCTTCTTCACCCTTACTTGATAATATCCCGACCGCAAGTCGACCTTGGAGAAGTATTGTGCTCCACGTAGCTGATCAAACAAGTCATCGATTCTTGGGAGAGGATACTTGTTCTTTATCGTGATTTTGTTAAGTTCACGATAATCGATGCAAAGCCGCATTGACCCATCCTTCTTCTTGACGAAGAGGACTGGTGCACCCCATGGTGATGCACTTGGGCGTATAAACCCTTTATCCAGATTCTCCTGTAGTTATTTCTTCAGCTCTTCAAGCTCAACAACAGCCATTCTATATGGAGTCTTGGATATTGGTAGCGCCCCAGGTATAAGTTCAATTGAGAACTCAACATCTCTTCTTGGAGGAAGACCAGGAAGTTCCTCGGGAAATACTTCAGCGAATTCCCTCACAATAGGCATTTCTTCAAGGGTGGTTTCTTCCTTGGACTCAATCATCTGAGCTAGATATGCGTGCTCATAAGGTAGTAATATCCATGCTTGAGATGATGGAGCTAAAGGAGATTCATCTTCCTCCTGACACTTGTAATGAATCGGGGGTCGGTTCTCCATATGGAGTGTGATTTCCCTCTCCCGACAATTTATGTTGGATCTATATAAGGAAAGCCAATACATGCCAAGAGTTGCATCAAATTCCACCAAAGGGAGTATGACGAGGTTCGCCGGGAAATTCAATCCACATATTATAACAGGGGAGGACGTATACTCATGGGATGCAATGATTGCCCCATTTGCCGTACTCACCGACATCTTTACTTCCAGGATTTGTGGTGGTGCAGGGATTGTTCTACTAAACTTTTGAGATATAAAAGAATGCGTAGAACCTGAATCAAAAAGTACGTTCGCTATTCTTGAATGAATAACTAGCGTACCTGTCACCACTTCGTTGTCGGGGTTCACTTCCGCAGAAGTTATGGAAAAAGCTCTTCCTTGCTGTCTTGGAGGTTGTTGATTGCCTCCGATAACCCTTGGATTAGGGCACTGATTCGCAAAATGACCCGGTTCTTTGCATTTGAAGCATTGAACAACGCGTTGAGGTTCGAACGGAGCGTTCCTCCCCTCCGTCGCAGCCGCGGGTCCTTCTTGCTGACAGTTAACAGCTAGGTGCCCTTCTCTTCCACACTTGAAGCATTTTCTTGTCCCCCTAAGGCAACTTTCAGGGTGCTTCTTTCCACACTTTTCGCAAGTGGGGTGCTGGAATTTATTAGCGTCGTTGGATTTATCCATCGGACCACCAGCATTGAAGTCCACCTTCCGCTTCTTGTCCCCATGATACCCCTGTGATTCTCCGATCTCCATTTCAACCTTGAGGGCACATCGGACAATTTCCTCATAGCTGTCGAAGTCACGGATCGCTAATGCTTTCCGTAAGCTAGGCTTCAGCCCACCAAAGAAGCGGTCAACCTTGCATTCGTGGGTAACGACAAAGCCGGAAGCGTATCGTGCAAGCCTTGTGAAGTTTTCCTCGTACTCTCCCACAGATTCCTCATCTTTCTGCTTGAGGGAAAGGAAGTCCCTTTCCATCTTAAGACGGAGGGTGCATGGAAAATATTTATCGAAAAACATCTTCCGGAATACCTTCCATTCCAAAGCCTCGATCTCCTCCTCAGGCTTCGTATTTTTGATCAACGTCCACCATTGATCAGCTTCACCCTCCATACGATAAGCCGCCAAGAGAACCTTCTCTTTTTCAGAGCATTGGAGGATAGAGAATATCTTTTCAATGGAGTTGATCCATTGTTCAGCAATCGTGGGATCGGATGATCCACTAAAAGTAGGAGGCCTTTGTCTCATGAAGCTTTCAATAGTGACTTGTTCTTTCTTAGGGGGGGTTGAACGTTCCTCTTGACCAGTGTTTCTATTCAAAACTTGAGTTAGCTGAGAGAGAAGCGTTACAAAGTTCGCGATTCCCGCTCCCATTGGATTGGGCATCTCATAAGTACAGTCATCACACTGATCTTCACAACGGTTGTTAGCCCGAGTTCTCCTATTACCGGCCATTGGCTGGAATAAAAGGAAAGTTAGTGGTAACACATAAAGGGTAGTCCAAAGACAAAAGTTGATGACTTATAAATAAACTTTAATCTCTTTAACTCATGAGTCTATAGGATTCAATCCAGGATTTTCATGATCTTCCTTCTAACATATATTCTTAGGGGCATTTTTCCCTTAATAAGGGTTCATACTAAGATTGTGAATTTATCAAAACATATCCCCCGGGAGTGTCGTAACCAAGAGTGCAGTAAGGCCCGTTGTCGTGCACCAGTTCCCATTCGAGTCTAGCTCAAAGCGGTGTTTTCGGGTTTTACCCCTAGGATACATCTGTGCCAGAGCCGCCTCTACCTGCTCGTATCCAGACAGGGATGTATTTGTTTGATAAAACACTTACTTCATATTTACCAAAACTTAGGGATGTTTTTATTATGCTTAGTCTTGTATCTAAGGCTTTACTAGGGTTTCCTAATCCCAAAAATAACTAAACCTATCCTTTGATAACAACTATGACAACCCTGCTTTTATTACAACATAAACATGCTTTATTACATAAAACTTCACTTGATACAACAAAGAAGATCGAGAGGTTTAGTGTATTTGGGTCTTAGGATCATTACATAAAAACTTTAAACTTGACATACAACATCCTTATTGAAAACTTCCTTTACATGACCACTACATTCCTTCGTACTTAGCATTGCATGGGATAACCTGAGGACATGCATAAGAAAACGGTGAGCTATAAAGCCCAGTAAGGGAGTACATAATGAATAACATGAGGAGTACAATACATGTTAGGAAATAGGCATATCAATAGAGCATAATAGAGACATGAACATAAAGGCATGATAAAGCATGATAATCATAACATGGAAATGTGGCAACAACACTTAACATTGAATTAGCATGAGCCAAGGCTCATTGCACATGGAGCATGAGTAAACCCTCATTGCACTTGAAGCACGAGTAAACCCTCGTTGCACATGAATTAGCATGAGTCAACACTCATTGCACATGACTTATCATGATACTTTACTTTACCCAATGCATTGGAGCGCTATAAAGGGCGCACCCTTCTTAAACATTTCATTTCATGCATAAGTGTGCCACATGGATCATAAAACATGGATTCATAAAACATAGTCATTTCTTCCACGATAAAGGAATGTGGAATTCATACATGAAACTTTACAATCAATATGTAAATGTGCATAAAGGTGAATACCCTTGATGGAGAAATGGGCATGGTATTCACTACACAATGATATTGGCTTAGAAAATCGGTGTGATTTCGGCAGCGTAACGGCGTGACATAAGAATTCATAAAAAGGGCTGATGAGAGAGAAAGGGGTTCCTCATCATATTTACATGTAATGGACAGTAAGAAGGTCATATATATATACATGTCCCAACAATTGAAAAGGAATTTAGATTCATGATACAAAAGTACTGCTTCAATATAAAAGAGGAGAAAAAGGTTCCTTTTCAGAATTTCGGCATAGTAACGGGTGTACATGGGAGGCATTTAATGAGAGAGAAAGGGGTATCCCATCATTCAAACAATAATAGGGTAGTATGGGAGAGGTGAGAAACCATACCCCAACATTCATAAATGAAATTAAAAGGGCAATACAACTTAAAGAAAATTGACAAAAATGAGAAAGGAAGAAAAAACCCTTACTTGGAAGTGTGCTTCCAAAGGCTAGAGAGAGGCTTGTGAGAGGCTTCTTGGGAGCTTGGGGCACCTTGGGAGGATTCTAGAGAGAGTAGGGCAGTGGTTGGACGAACTTCAAGGGCTTTGAGTGAGGAGGAAGTGGGAGCTTGGGTGGGTTTATATAGGAAAGGTGAGAGAATTCTTTATTATTTAGGTTTGGGACCCCTTATATTAAAATAATCCAAACCACAAACCATCCCATGGTATTTTCCCATGGTTTCTGGAAAAGGAAAGAGGAAAACAATATTTTACAAGGCCAAGGTCCGAACTTATTAAAAAATTAGGGTTGCTTATGTGGAGGTGAGTCACACTCCCATGGAAATTAATTTAAAAAGGCAAAGTGTTGAATAAGTCTTGAGGGCTCCATTAATGCTTTGAAAAGTGAGTCAAACAAACCCAAAACCTCATTATTTTAATGATAAAACACATATTGGCCGAACATAGGGATTATGGGATTTTATTACATCACCATTGGGTCATTATGATGTCATAAAACACATTATATATTTAAATGGTATTTAATTTTTACCCAAAAATTTGACTGTCTCAGAAAATTATGAAAAATTCACCGTTGGATAATTTCGACATCCTGATTCCAAAAATAATATTTATTTTATCTAAATAATTTTCTAAATATGTGAATTTTCACTTTTAAAATAAAAACCGACATTTATAAAAAATTCACGGGTTTTGACAAATATGGCTTTCAAACCTTAATAAAAATTTTAATTGCATTCATAAAATTATAAGATCATTTATATTTAATATAAATTAATTTAATATTAATAATAATATTTTATTAAAATATTATTTAATTCAAAAATCCTTTAATTTAATAAAATATAATTCTTAATTAAATAATACTAAAATCACCGTTTGTACTTTAAAAACTAATTACAATGTATCATAAATGACTAGAAATTATATTCATTATTATATAAAAAAAATAATGTACATGAACATGGTGCTACTTATTTGTTACATAACCCCTTAAAATAGCCGCATAAGACCTAAGGGTAAGGTGTGCGATGGTGACAGACTCTTGGGGTTGCTCGGATAACATTGCTCGAGTGGTAATCTCTATCAACTTCCATTTTTCCCGTAGACGATCACGTTCGAGCTTGACTTGATGAAGCTCAGCTTGGGCTTGGTCAAGGGAAAATCCCAAAGACGCCACCTCCTTTCCGAGCTCCGACAAATGGGCTTCGTAAGGGGCAATTCTACTGGATGAGGCCATCGCTTCCTTTGTCTGAGTAAAAAAATGGTTTCGTTAAAGCCTTATATTTAAACTACCCAGATGATCACTGTTCAACGGCTATAAAAGTAACGGTCACAAATCTTAACGTTAAACTAAAGAAGTTGACATCATATAAAAACATAAAGAAACATTTAACTGGATCAAGAGGGATTTTCCATTAATGAAATTTTTGGGTCGTTACATGTTGCGTTGACACCAAAATAACGAGGAGGTCCTTTGTGATACTTCTACGTGTGATTTTTTGAAACTTGGAGTATTGGAATGAGGCTCATGGAGTGGACCCTCCCGGTGATGAGCGAGAAGGTTGAACATACCAAGTAGCTGGTTAAGACTTGATGACTGAGGATCGATCGACTCGTAGTGATTCAGATGGATTAGTGGAGAGCGCTTGGTTGTAGCAGCAGACCCGCAGAGGAGGAGCGCTTGGTTGTAGCGGCAGACCCACGGTACTCGACATAAGGAGTACCTCTGTAGGCTATGAGAGAGAGCATTAGGTTGTAGAGGCAGACCCATGGTGGGAAGCGCTTGGTTGTAGCACTAGGCCCACAATACTCGACAGGAGGAGTACTTCAGTTGTCCAAGGTTAGTGGGAAGCACTTGATTGTTGCGGCATGCCCACTATACTCAATAGAGGGGGAGTTCTCCAGCAGCCATGGTTTCGACATCATGAATAAAATCCTGTATTGAGCTGAGTTAATGACCTTTTTGTTTTCCTCATGATTGAGATGGATTACTTGATAACTTAGGTATATGTATGGGCATATACCTAAGTAATGGTTATCCATTTAAATCATACTTTTTGGTTTATCCTTGTTGGATTTTGTGAGACCTTGAGGGTCTCAGGGTCCTTACTGAGTATCTTTATACTCACCCCCGCATGGGCTATGTCTGCACCTCGTTGTGTTGGATACAGATGACGAACAACGCTAACAGAGGCTGAGAGCACCAGGTCGGGACGGTACCCAGAGGTGGACCTTATGACGTTTTGGTTCACAATGGAATATGATGAACGCGGAGTGCTGAGAAGACAAACTATACCTACCCTTTAGGTAGGAACCTAGAGGAAGATCCAGGAGATTCTTTCTCCTTTCAGTTTTTGGTCTTTTCAGTTGTACTTTCTTTTTGTTGTAGCTATACCTTTTTGTTGGGATTGTATTTCCGGCCCCTTTATACTTTCAGCACACTTGTTTTACATCTTTTCTGTGTTTTTACTTCCTCATGTACTCTGGTTGTGTGTTTTTACATTTTATAAAGGAAATGCCTTCCCAGTTTTAGAGAAATTACGCCTTTGGTGCTAGTCGCAAGCCCTTGGCCAATGGAAGGTGGTCATGGGGTAGTCACAATGCGGGCCCCAGGGGACGGTTCGTGATAGATAAAATGAAGGGGGAGTTGTTGATTATCTATAAATATGCTTGGTTTTTCATTTAGTAAAGGCTGGGATACAACATCCTATAGGATACCTCTAACCTCTACATATTCCTATGTGCAAATGGGTTAACATTACTATAGACATTTTCACTGAATTACCATATAATTTTTTAAATAATGGTGTGATATGGGTTATCATTGATCACCTAACCAAATATACACATTTCCTTATTAAAATAAGAGACTTAAATCTTGGGTTCCTTTTAGTAATATATATTAATGATGTTATTATACTTAATAGTGTACCTATTTTGATTACTTTTTATTATAATCCTTTATTTGAATTGATATCCTGGAAGTGTCTTCATAAGGCTCTTAATACTGAGTTACATTTGAGCATCGCCTTCCATCCTCAAATATATATATATTCCAAAAGTACAATTAAAAAATTAAGAGACATCTTGATATTAGGACAACAATTCTTTCAAGGTATGTAAGATCAAAATTCTCATTAGTTTGATTTTTATTAAAAATATAGTTTTGACTCAAGTATTAGAATGCCACTGTATGAATCATTATACGGAAATTAATTTCATATTCAAACTTTTTCTGAAGAAGTTTGTGAAAGGAAACTTGTAAGGTTAGAAATTATTGAGGATACAATGATAAAGGTAAATACTATTCCAACTCATATTAAAGAATCTCAAAGAAGGAAAATAATTATGCTGCAAATTGGAGGAATGATGTAGAATTTTAAATGGGAGATCACATTTTCTTAAAATTATCTCCATGGAAGGGTGACATAAGGTTTAGTAATAAGGGAAAATTGAAACTCGGGTACATGAGAACCCTTGAAATCTTGGAAAGAATAAGATATGTGGATTATTGATTGTAAATTCAAAAAAATCGCTCCAAATTATATGACTTATCCATATATCATTATTAGGGAAGTACATTCCATATTTGACACTTGTGTCCACCTTGGAAGAAAATGTATTTTAACATAATCAATCTTACAATAAATAGACCATACAGATTCTTGAAACTAGATAGAATGTCCCGAGGAACCAAAAAATGTGAATATTAAAGATACATTATAGATATCATGAAATTGAATAAGAAATTTGGTAACTAGAGGATGTTATGAAGAAGAACCACACTAATTTACTTATAAAGTAATATCCTTGAAAATTACATTGAAGAAATTATTATAAGAGGGGAGAATTCAGCACCTGATATTCAATTATAATAAGTAAACATTAAATTTTAATAAATATATAACAAAATTGAAATTTTAATATTTCATAGAACATAAATTCAAATTTTATTAGATGAATATTGATTTTGAAATTACTTGGTCAAAATTATCCTAGAATGAATTTTTGAAAATTATCCTTAGAAATAAGATTTTAGGAACAATAAAAAATATAGAATTTAATTATCACTACATTTATCTGTTATAATTTGTTATAATTTGTAGAATAAACCGTTTATTTAATATCAATTTTATAGAAATAAATATATAATCATTTGGAGTTAAAAATGGATACTTTTTAGAAAATTTATTTTAAGTAATAATCTCCTTCCACATTAATTAATTAAAATAACATTTAATGATGAATGATTAAAAATAAATTATTATATTATATATTTATATATATGAATTTAAATTCATATAATGATTATTACTAGTCATATAAATAATGTAAGATCATCTTATTCATGAAAAATACATTTCTTGAAAATCCGTTTTTGAAACGTTTTGTAGGATTGTCTTTAAATTAAATTATATAAATTCTTTGAATTGAATTTGATAAAATAGATTACAAAATTTTTTTAATCATAATTAATGTTTTTAATAAGTTTAACTAAAAATTGTTTCATAATAAATACTAAAAACAATAAAAACATTATTACCTTAATTAAGGATTAAACAGATTTACCAGGGGATTAACCAAAAACAATAAGGGCCAAAATGAAAAAACCAACTCTATAAAGCCCTATTTTTTGTTGTATTGTGGCCATAACCTTATTCCATTAGATTACGATCCATTTTTTATCCATGTTTCAAATAAACTCAAATAACATTATTGAAAAAAATGAAAGATTACATGTGGTCCACTAACCTCAATCATCAAATGGAACATCCTTCTATCACTTATTCACTCCTATTAGGATATAAAGATTATCCAAATCCTACCAAAATATCACCCTAAAATTCTTATCCTCTTTATAAGGGTAAGTTTCTTCAAAAAATGCCAATCCTAGGGTTGTTAATAAGAGATCCAAAGGCGGTTCTTCTAAGAGAAAGTAATTGTCTTCACCAAGATCTTTCTTTTTTTTCTTCTTCTTTTTCCACCATTAATTATGTACTAAACCATTAAATATAATAAATACAGTATCTATAATATAATAATATTTCATTATGTTTATGAAATAATATTTATCCATATCCTTCTCTATTAAATGGGAATCCAAACAATCACTCTTGTGTATGGTGGACTACACCCTCGCGAATCAATGTAATTTGTTCTCCATCACTGAATAACATGGATATTCATAATGATGGAACTAATGAATATATAATATAATTATAAAATATTATTGATTATATAAATGTAATATATCATCTACTTCCTTACCCTTTCACCCATTAATGAAATGATAACTTCCCTCGGGCATAATCATGAGCTACCATCTTGACGAAGCGATGTGATTAATTTTCCATGTACAAATTTTTAGAATGTTTATAAACATGTATATAATGAATAATTATGATAATTATAAACTTAATATAATTATAGATATTATGGAACAATATCCTATTCCTGATAATTGAAACTTCCATGAAAAACATGCATGAGAAAATGATGATATTGACACCCAAAACAATGGTAATAATGAAATATTATTAATGAATGGGTGATAAGATGTCGTAAGAGTATCATATATGATATTATAAATATGAATATGTGTCTCTCATAAATTAATAACCTGTTTAAATCTATTTCAATGTATTCTAAATCAAAACGAACTAATGAAAAGTGCGAGGTAATAGATTTTGTCTCAATTTAAACTCTATTTTGACATATTTGTTATTGCGCACCTATTCACTTTTATGTGGTGTACATACTGATCCATTTATATATTTAACATTAATATATTATTTTTCATTATGATTATTGTTTTTATTTGAGTTTATTATTTAATGGGGTTTCAATTTAAAAATTACAAAATATGTATGAATTTATTTTACAGTCAAAATTTTTGGGATAACTCTTATTTTTATTGAAGGAATATTATTACCTATCCTTATTAAAGTCCATCCCTTTTTTATCCTATATATATTTACGGAGTTTCCATTTACTCATCCAAATTATACTATTTTTTCTTCATGAATCATGTAATGACCTAGACCTAGGTATCCTATAGTTGGTGCTTTACATTGTTACATTGGAAAAAGATACAAGAGATCACATCCCAAAGGCTAGAATGGGTTAGTTATATTAATAAAGTATATACATACTTGAAAGTAACATTATAAATAAAATATAAATTAAAAAAATAATTTCATTAAGTCTAAAATTACTCCCCATTTATGTAACCCTACATATCTGTCATAATATACTTCTTGGAATCCAGGGGGAATGAAATATATGAAATGGGTGAGATAAAATGCACCATAAGGGTAAGCATACAGCAGCAGCTATGAGTTAATATGAGATTAATAATATGGAATAGTAAATATCTAAACCACATTCCATTTAAATAATCCCATGGTCAAGGAAACTTAACCGTAGATATAAGACAAGTTTAATAATCACATTGAATGTTTATAACTGAATTCATAATGATGGAATGCATAACGATGGATATATAAAACTTATCAATGAGCATTATTTCCAATAATATAATAAGTTAAATTCTTCATTCCAAGAATCTAATAAATGTGTAAGGCCTAATCTAAAACCATTTCTATTGTGTCCTATGAAACCTACTAATGCATCAAGGGACTATAATAGGACATGCATGTCACTTACAAATTCTAATACATTCTTTTTATGAAATTAGTGAAACATAAACATTCGTCTTAAAAACGATCATATAAAATGTGAATATTTTCACCATTAACCATGAATGGTATCAAAACGGCACATCCATTTTCAAACTGATCATAAACCATTAAATAAAATTAGGTAGATTATATTATAACATCTCAACCTCAATTAATAATAAGATTTATAAAATAGAGTTAATAAAGATAATAATTCTATAATAAACTCATCGAAAATTTATTGAGGAAAAAATCTTATTAAACCCATATGAAAATAAATTTCATATAAAAATACACTTTTATTTTCAAAATAATCATTTTTAGTACCAAATATCACAAAAATAAGGAAACCAGGGTTTTCATTTAAATTTTTTTTAATCTTTCAAAGTTATCAAGAAATTAAATAATAGTCATGACTGTGGGAAGGACATTTTCACCGTGTATGTCATGAATAAAACATACCTTTATTAATTTTTTTAAAAAATATGATATAAAACACACAAAAAGAATGATGTTGACATAATTTGAATGAAATTAACATTAGACATAAAATTTACATTAAAAAAATTTTATATTCACATAAAAGAAATATGTAAAATAATAACAAGAATATTGACAAGGATAAAAATATTTGATAATTAAATATTTAAAGATTCATGGTGTCGCATACCTCTTTGAACCTTTAAATCATAATCCCCATGAAATAATAACATATAAAAACATCAAATAGAATGATAATAAATAAATTAATGTCATTATGAGTAAATGGGTCTGTATATACACCTCATAAAAGAAGGTGGGTGTATAACATCAAATTATGCCTCAGTGAAAGGAGTTTGAGAAGAAGATTCATACCTTACGCTTCCTTCAGTTGAACATGATTTAACCTCTGGTATAATGGTTTTAATCATTTTATTAAATTATATTATATCATTATTCATATTTATTATACCATATATTATCTTCTTATATTATTTTATTACTCATTTGTTGATAATATTTTGTTATTACACTTGTTGTGAGTGTTAACTGCTTCATTTTCTTTGGCATGATTTGTCATGTAAGTAATGTTTCTTATGAATAGGATATATTTATTTCTAATAAATAATTATATTATGTTAATAGATATAAATTTTTTTCATTATATATATTTTTATAATAAATCATGAATGGTTAATAATGAAAATGAATCATGTCATGTTGTGGAGAGAGTAGGTCTTACGTACACACGAGCGACGATATCATTCCATTAATGGTGAAATAGTAAAAAATTAGGTTGTATATTAATTATCCAAAATCAATATAATTTCATATTTTACATATATATAAATTATTTCTATCAATATACCCATTCATGTAAAGTGGTGATAAAAAATTGATTACACCACAGCTTGAAAACGGTAAGTCATACATACACATGTGTAGTGTTTTTGTTTTTCATAGGATGGATAAATGGTCTAACATGGTTATATAATATTAATAATAACATATAATAATATATATGATAATTTAGTTATTAATTTATCCTAGATACAACACATTAATAGGATATAGAAAAAGAAATGAACTTGGATGAGTCAGCAAAAATGATTACCTATTCTTGGGATGAATTCATCTATATCACTTCCTAAGGGATCTAGGGTTAGTATTTTTGGAATACCAGGACCCCAATAACATGTATAAAGATGTTGGGAAGATAAATTAGTAGGGTTTGGTAAATCTATAAGAATCAACATTGTGTGCAGAAGTGATTGAGGTGGTTTCCTTTTATAAATGAGTTGAGGGGAACTTTTGAAAACTCTCAAATTATTAAATTAATATAAATTAATTGTAAATAAAAAAAATTATCCAAATTTATTATTTTCTAAGATAATATGATTATGGGTCCAAATAATCTCAACTAATAATTTTTAGACATGTTTATATCACATTATCACCCTTATCATTTTTCTTTAACCCTTATTTAATCTTTTTAACTCTTGTCGTGACAACAAGTGTTTTTACACCCTAAGGGTTAATAATGTTATATAAAATTCTAAAAGAACCATAAATTAAGAATTTATGAAATTTGAAACCTTATATAAATCTGTTTTCTAGAATTTTAATGTTTATAAATTTTATATCATTTTATAAAATAATATTTATTTTAAAATATCATCAATATCAATTTTGACACTATTCACTACTTTGACATTATAAAATATAAATACACGTGATAACTTCACAAAAAAACATTAATTCAATGCTAATATGTCTATTTAATCTATAAAATTATTTTATGGAATTAATTATCTCAGATTATATTTATTTTAATATTTTCAATATCATTTATTTGATATTTCCATTAATTAAACAAGTACTTCATCGTCATTGTGTACTCCTTTAAGAAAATTATTTATTTCATGAAAATTAAAAAAATTACAAGATGATGTTAATAATATTAGATTTCAAATATCTATTTATTGTCTAATATATCTTCTAAATAACCACATAAAAATGTAATACTTATTAAAAACATGAATATGATATATTTGATTTTTCTTAAAAAAATACTATAAAAGGATTAAATTCATCAATGCAGATCTAAGAGGCTATAAAATTGGCCCAAAGATGTTTTTGTCCAAAAGTAACTCATCCAATAAAATTAGGATAATTATTTTTGTAATTATATAATATTCATAATATTATTTTAACCCTTAATTACTCGATTTACACTTAACCGTGGTGATTAAAAAAATTACAATTGTTACTATTCACATTGTCCAAAAATAAAAGGGGCATCTTTGATAATTTTGTAAATTATGATTCCAAATATGGAATGTAACGCCCCGACCCTAGTTACCCAGAGTCGGTGCATTATTACATAACATTGGCATGATCACAAGAAAGATCAAATCTCGAAAGACCGATTGGTTTAGTAGCCTTGGAAACACTAGAAATATTCATAAGTTTTACATTACATCATAAAGTGAAAAACTACTACGACAACATAATGTCTCCATAGTCCACACTATTATCCCCTCATAATATCCATGTAGGTCATTCATAACTTATTTCATCACATCAAGGGAAAAATAAAACATAGAAAAGGGGTGAGATCACATACTGAGTAAGGATAACAATATAGCGGAACATTCAAAAATAAGCATAAACATTTAACGCAATGCATTACTAAAACAAAAGCCTTTTAAACTTGAACTTCAACATAGTATGGAAAAAGTAAAATGAAATAATTCCATTTACTTATTTACATGGATATTCTACTAATAGAATAATCACATGCAATATCAATAACCACTTTCATAATGTCGGAATGCATAATGATGAACTTTAATTTCTTTATCAAGGCCTCGTCCCAAGACCTAGGGGCTAACTGTAACCGGAACCCAACCCGGAGTGCCTCTAATAACCGGACACCAACCCGGAGTGCCTCAAATAACCGGACACCAACTCGGAGTTCCTCTAATAACCGGAGACCAAACCGGAGTTCTTCTAATAACCGGAGACCAAATCGGAGGGCTTACTTTTACCGGTCCCCAACACGGAACATACTTTTCTAACACATTCATCTGAATGAAAGGTTGAAATATAACATAAACATTCAGATTACAAATAACTTATGAAATGTCAATACTATAAACAAAAACCATGAGTGACATAAGAATAACTTATCCACAGTCAAAAATATCACAAAACCGTCAATAAAATATGGATGTTTTGTATCATAATAAATCAACTTCAAATAAGCTTAAAATCCATCAAAGGATGTTGACATAGATGAAATAAAGACTATTTTAGAAAAATATCTCTTTCTATTTGAAATCATTTAAGAGTCTTATATTTATGAAATAAAACATATTTTTGAAAATATTCTTATTATCTTGTAAGGGAAGCTTCGACGATTTTATAACGGCGGAAAATAGCCGCACCCGCCGTATAAGTTAAAAAAAACATTCTTACCATAATTTTGTCGAAAAGGTTAAAAAGCACCTTGTTTGGAAAACAACGGAAAGATTCCTTTCTAAACCTCTTATAAAAATTCAAACATGGGTATATATGACTTTAACCCATATTCTAGTAAATAGTAAAAATGTTTTGAAATTCATTTTTAAGAAACATGGATGTGGATGATAAATAGATCCCAGTAGATTATTACGTATAAACAACCTCGGATAATGAAGAGATTACCAAATAACTCTCACTAATTTGGTATCTTATGAAACATACAACCCATGAAATAGGTATCATACAATGAATATGTAAATACACATAAATTAGAGTGTATTACACAAAGAATATAATTATGGGCAGTACATACACCACACAAAAGGTGATGGTGGCAATATGGCATGAATCTCATGGGAATAAGGAGTGAGATGAAAACCTCTTACCTTGTACTTTTCCTTGGTTGGGGTTTGTTAACCTCATGTATAATGGTGAAATAATTGTTATTAAATTATACAAGAATCATATACATTAATATGATATCATATATGATCTTTTAATATTGATTTGATAATAATATCTTAGTATTATCGTTGTTTCGGGTGTTAACTTACATGTTTTCTTTTATATGTTTTGTTACGTAAGCCATGTTAGTAATGGATAGGTTGTATATTATTCATATCCAGAATGATATAAAGTCCTTAAACATCATTTTTAAATCATCAACTGATAATTATACTTTAATGGATACGATGGAGAATGAATCTCATCGTGTTCGTGGAGACGGTAGTCCGTATGTACGCACGAGCGACAATATCATTCTTTTGAAATAATATATAAATGGTTGTTAAATCATATATACAGAATCATTAACATGTTATATTTATTATTTACATGAGTTACATATCATTATTATACCCATCCAAATAATAATATATTGAATAACAATTACACCACGACGTGGAGACGGTAAGCCGTACGTATGCACGTATGGTGACATGTTATTCAAAGGGTGGATAGAATACTGAATATGGTTGTACCATATTTATAATAACATCACAGTATATAAATGATACTGGAGTTATTATTTTAGAATGGTAACAACAAAAGAAGAAGAAGTGGAAGAAGAAAGGAACTTGGAAAAGGGTGGTGAAATCATTACCTCTTCTTCAGGTTCTTCCTTTTGATTTGATCAAAAGGGATTCTTAGGTTGGATTTATGATCAAACTAAGGCCTCTAGGTTGTATTTAGGGAAGTTGGGAGAGTATTTGGGCAGAGTTTATCGAACCAAAAGGTTTTGAAGGTGTGAAGAAATGATAATGAGGAGTTCCCTTTTATAAGAGGGTTGAGGGGCACCTTTGGAAAAGCTAGAAATATTAGTTTATAATAAATTCATATTCGGATTCTAATGGCTCAAAAGTTGATTATTTAAATGTTAATGTGGGGATGGGTCGAAAATAACTCAAAAAATAGAATTTAGATAGGTTTGGGTACTTATATTAACCTTATCTTTAAGTATTAACTCTATGTTAATTAGTTTCACTTTTACAATGTCTCTTTGTATTTTTATATAATATGGTTAATAAACTTACTATATACATCCAAGTGACCCCCCAAGTGGTCAATTAATGATGAAACTATCATGATATAAGTCTCTTGGATGAACCTTATATTTTTAAGAAATTTAATATCAATTAATAATATAATATTTGTTTTTAAGAACTCTTTTATGTCAATTTTGACACTATTCAATAGTTGATTTTTGTGAAACTCTTAACAGATTGATTACTTCGAAAAAAGTCAATTATATCAACCCTAATATATCATATTATCCTAGAAAATTAGTTTAATTCATTAAAAGTTTTATATTATATTTATTTGGGTATTTATAATATCAATTATTTTAGTTTTTCACTATTATAGTAATTAATTCATCATCATTGTGTCATAAATAAATTAAACTATTTAATGTCTAACAATTATAAATAAAATATAATTATGTAGGAAATATTTTTATCTTTATAGTTAATATTTATAATCGAAAATCCAACATATATAACCATATGTAAAAATTGTTTTTCTAAAAGATATATGCTTGTGTCATTTTTATATTCATTTTAACTTAATTAAAATAAAGTGTCCCTATCACCTACAAGTGGCACCATGGGGTCCCAAAATCGACCCCAATATGCCTATGGTCTAACATGTAATATCCAATAAGGCTAGTACACGTTTTAGGGTAATTTAGTATTATTATAATATTATTTGTTAACCCTTATTTTCAGGATTTACCCTTAACCATGGTAAATAAAATATTTACCGCAGTAATTATTCAAAATGTCTAAAAATAAAAGTTACCTATTTGCACAATTTCAAAATCCTGATTCCAAATATGGAATCCATTTTTCTAAATTCAAAACACAGAAGTGGCAGAAATTAATTTAAAATTAATTCCCGCTGTCAAAACAAAAAGTGTGTTTTTAAGAGATAATAACTATCAAAAGAATGCCACTTGTTTATGTTCGGTTTAATTGTAAAATTATTTCCAATGACCAAAATTATATTAAATGGTAAAAATATATTCTAAATATACTTTAAAACCACTCAAATTCATAATTTATCACTATTAATTATTTTGATTAAAAAACTTGTTTTTAAATAAAATTTAGTAATTTTCACTATTCATCAAAATATGAAAGTTATCCGAAAAGTACCAAAATTTCACCTTAGGTTAAATTCGATACTCCGAATCCAAAAATTATGTCCATTTTGATAGATAAAATTTCTAAAATTTTAAAAGGTATGTATTACTATTCATAACGGCTAGTTTGATTGGTTGTGGTGTGTTAGAATCTCGAAGTTGCGTACAATGCACGCCATGGCATTATTCGAAGGAAAGTGTACCGTGGAAGCTTGAGATGTTTCATTTTAAATTTTGGATGTCCCCATTTAGTAAAAAAGTTTCAAATATTGTATTTAAAAAGGTTTCACTATTCAAAGTTGATAAAAGTGCAATACTGAAAATGAATCTGTTCTTGCATTATGTTTAAGAAACTCATAATATAGATTCTAAAATTATAAGGATTATATAAAGTTTAAAATTTAGTTAATACTATTCATAACCTCTTTTGAATGGATTATTTGGTAATTCATGGTGTGACTGAACTCGGTGTTGCGTGTAGTGCAAGTTATTGAATTATTTTGAAAAATAACACACTATGAAATCTTGCGGTGTTACATTCGCCCCTCCTTCAATAAATTGCATCCTCGCAATTTGAAATTGTTCTTCGAAAATAAAAGGTTGAAAATAGAAAATATATTTGTGGAAAACCCCACATCGTAAATTGGGTTACTAAAATTTAGTCTTAATATGAGGAAAAGAGAAATGAAACGGTGACCACCAAATTATGATCTCGATTAGGAGAACATTGGTGGAAATTAAAGACATATAATAGGAGGAGAAACGTAAATATTTATAGATAGTGATTGAGGTCATCAGTCACAAACAAGTGTAAAATTCAGGTCCTTAAATTCATCAATCTATGATGATTTGAAATACCATCGGTTCAACAAAACATAGGGTATTTGGATAACACATTTTTGACGATTCAAAATATCTTAGTTGAAATCCCACATCGAGAAATGAATTAATGAGGCCTCTATTTGAAATAAATAGTGGAAAGTATGACAATTACTGAAAATAACACATACTAGGGTTCCATGTTGGAAAATATGGATATGGAAGAGAAATCTAACCATCAATTTTATGATGGAGAGTGGTAGTGAACATGGTTATGAAAAGGCCAACAATCCAAAAGCCATAAATTATTGATGATTTAAGGTACCATCTAGGACAACATTTTTGTTCTAAGTTCCTTTTCTTAATGTTGAGGAATTTATTTAGGATTTGATAAGATCATAAGGAGATATACTTACTTTATAATTAGAGTATTATTCATTAATAAATATCTACCACAAACTCATCTTTCACTCTAAAAGATAATAGAACGTAAAAAAATTCTATTTATACTATTCGTACAGGGTTCCAAAAAAAAACGAATTTATACTTCATCTACCAGATATTTTAATAAAAACTACATTATTTAATCCAGGACATCTTGTGGGCCAATGGTAGGTGATACACCATTGTCGCCCTTCAGTTGCGGGTTCAAGTCTCGTAGCCTTGCTGGACGCGACGGGTTGCCGCCCGACCTCCGGGTTGTCCTTTTATGGCAATCCAAAATAATCCAAACTAGAACTATCCAAAATACTTCTGTCCAAACTCACAGTACAACATTTATAAGGAAGGTAAACATAATGTAGATCCTTTTTACCCCGTAATAGCATATGAATACCTTCATCGTGTATTCTTTTAATACACTGAAACATCCTGAATTACCATATTCCTTATTGATTACATTCATGCTCCCTTATTCCATATAGAATGCTAGATATACTTCATTAATACAAAAATGTTTTAAACCCCAACAATGATGGAATATAAAAATCATTAATCAGTTCCAAGGTAGTCAAGAATATCCAATATAATTTATCCAAAACAATCGTGTATTATTCCAAAATCACTACCTCGGTATCAGAACTATATTATGGTTTATCATTTTCTCAACCATATATTTTCCAAAAATTTATCCTGCTATTGAGTCACTTTTCTTTGTTCCAAACAATTTCAAGTCCTTAATGAAATAGTACTGCAGTACAATCCTTATATACTCCATAATTATTATAACAAGTACATTGTTGATACAACACTCAATCAACATAAGAACTTTAATCATTCCTCTTCATATGTGGTAGTATCATAACTTGATTATTATCCAATAACATCATTTGCATCATAGTCTGATGACTGGGACATAGGTTCACGTAGTATCCAAACTCCTTGCAAATGAATCATTGTACATTTGAAACCATTTTCATACCCCTGCAGTCACGTACTTTGTGCACTTTCCCTCCACACTTATAACAAACTCCCATTCCTTTCAGGAAAGTTCAAGGGTATTTCTTTCCACAGTTATCACATATGGGAAAATTCTTCTTTTCCCTCTTCCCTTTATCCATCTTTCTCTCTTCCATACCTTTCATCTCTTCCTTCCCTTCAAAGCCATAGGACTCAGTAAACTCTTTACTTATCTTACTAACACATGATATTATTTCTTCATATGATGATAATACATAAGAGACTATTTCTCTTGTAAATTCTGGCTTAACACCATAAAATATATGATCCTTCTTTCTCTTTGTATCATGTGCATTGCTAGAGTTCTCATTCCTTTTACTGGGAGCCATTTCTAAACAATGGCATACATTCGATTAGTTTATGAATAACAATACCTAATCCTAAACTTGTAAAACACATAACATAAATTAAATAGTTTATTGATATAATCCATAATCATAAAAATGTCTCCATTGAGGAAGTATATACTCATAAACCCTTCATAATGATTTGTAAAGAAAATGAGAGTTATCCTAAACATATCCCCCGGGAGTGTCATAACCAAGAGTGCAGCAAGACCTGTTGTCGTGCACCAGTTCCCGTTCGAGTCTAGCTCAAAGCGGTGTTTTCGGGTTTTACCTCTAGGTACATCTGTGCCAGAGCCGCCTCTACCTGCTCGTATCCAGACAGGGATGTATTGCTCGAAAAACTCACAAAATCTCTACAATACCAAAATTCTAGGAAGTTCTTCTATACTAATCCTCAAAATTCATCTTAAATCTATGTGCTCTAATCAGAGTTTATCTAAATCTAGCTTTCAAGGTTTGTACTAAACCTCCCTCTGATACCAACTGTAACGCCCCAACCCTAGTTACACAGAGTCGGTGCATTATTACATAACATTGGAATGATCAGAAGAAAGATCAAATCTTGAAAGACCGATTGGTTTAGTAGCCTTGGAAACACTAGACATATTCATAAGTTTTACATTACATCATAAAGTGAAAAACTACTACGACAACATAATGTCTCCATAGTCCACACTATTATCCCCTCGTAATATCCATGTAGGTCATTCATAACTTACTTCTTCACATCCTGGGAAAAATAAAACATAGAAAAGGGGTGAGCTCAAATTCCCAGTAAGGATAACAATATAGCGGAACATTCAAAAATAAGCATAAACATTTAAGGCAATGCATTACTAAAACAAAAGCCTTTTAAACTTGAACTTCAACATAGTATGGAAAAATTAAAATGAAACAATGTCGTTTACTTATTCACATGGATATTCTACTAATCGAATAATCACATGAAATATCAATAACCACTTTCATAATGTCGGAATGCATAATGCTGAACTTTAATTTCTTTGCCAAGGCCTCGTCCCAAGACCTAGGGACTAACTATAACCGGAACCCAACCCGGAGTGCCTCTAATAACCGGACACCAACCCGCAGTGCCTCTAATAACCGGACACCAACCCGGAGATCCTCTAATAACTGGAGACCAAACCGGAGTTCCTCTAATAACTGGAGACCAAACCGGAGGGCTTACTTTTACCGGTCCCCAACCCAGAACATACTTGTCTAACACATTCATCTGAATGAAAGGTTTAAATATAACATAAACATTCGGATTACAAATAACTTATGAAATGTCAATACTCTAAACAAAAACCGTGAGTGAAATAAGAATAACTTATCCACAGTCAAAAATATCACAAAACCTTCAATAAAATATGGATGTTTTGTATCATAATAAATCAACTTCAAATAAGCTTAAAATCCATCAAAGGATGTTGACATAGATGAAATAAAGACTATTTTAGAAAAATATCTCTTTCTATTTGAAATCATTTAAGAGTCATATATTTATGAAATAAATTTATTTTTTGAAAATATTCTTATTATCTTGTAAGGGAATCTTCGACGATTTTATAACGGCGGAAAATAGCCGCACCCGCCGTATAAGTTAAAAAAACATTCTTACCATAATTTTGTCGAAAAGGTTAAAAAGTACCTTGTTTGGAAAACAACGGAAAGATTCCTTTATAAACCTCTTATAAAAAGTCAAACATGGGTATTAATGACTTTAACCCATATTCTAGTAAATAGTAAAAATGTTTTGAAATTCATTTTTATGAAACATGGATGTGGATGATAAAGAGATCCCAATAGATTATTACGTATAAACAACTTCGGATAATGAAGATATTGCGAAATAACCCTTACCAATTTTGTAACTTATGAAACATACAACCCATGAAAAAGGTATCATACAATGAATATGTAAATACACATAAATTAGAGTGTATTACACAATGAATATAATTATGGGCAGTACATACACCACACAAAAGGTGATGGTGGCAATATGGCATGAATCTCATGGGAATAAGGAGTGAGATGAAAACCCCTTACCTTGTACTTTTCCTTGGTTGGGGTAGGTTAACCTCCTTTATAATGGTGAAATAATTGTTATTAAATTATAAAAGAATCATATACATTACTATGATATCATATATAATCTTTTAATATTGATTTGATAATAATATCTTAGTATTATCGTTGTTTCAGGTGTTAAATTACTTGTTTTCGTTCATATGTTTTGTTACATAAGCCATGTTTGTAATGGATAGGTTGTATATTATTCATATACATAATTATATCAAGTCCTTAAACATCATTTTTAAATAATCAACTGATAATTATACTTTAATGGATGCGATGGAGAAAGAATCTCATCGTGTTCGTGGAGACGGTAGTCCGTACGTACGCACAAGCGACAATATCATTCTTTTAAAATAATATATAAATGGTTGTTATATCATATATAGAGAATCATTAACATGTTATATTTATTATTTACATGAGTTACATATCTTTATTATACCCATCCAGATAATAATATATTGAATAATAATTACACCACGACGTGGAGACGGTAAGCCGTACGTACGCACGTATGGTGACATGTTATTCAAAGGGTGGATAGAATAATGAATATGGTTGTACCATATTTATAATAACATCACAGTATATATATGATACTGGAGTTATTATTTTAGAATGGTAACAACAAAAGAAGAAGAAGTGGAAGAAGAAAGGAACTTGGAAAAGGGTGGGGAAATCATCACCTCTTCTTCGGGTTCTTCCTTTTGATTTGATCAAAAGGGCTCCTTAGGTTGGATTTCTGATCAAACTAAGGCCTCTAAGATGTAGTGAGGGAAGTTGGGAGAGTATTTGTGCAGAGTTTTGCCGAACCAAAATGTTTTGAAGGTGTGAAGAAATGATAAGGAGGAGTTCCCTTTTATAAGAGGGGTGAGGGGCACCTTTGGAAAAGCTAGAAATATTAGTTTATAATAAATTCATATTCGGTTTCTAATGGCTCCAAAGTTGATTATTTAAATTTTAAGGTGGGTCTGGGTCGAAAAAAACTCAACAAATAGAATTTAGACAGGTTTGCGTACTTATATTAACCTTATCTTTAATTATTAACTCTAAGTTAATTAGTTTCACTTTTACAATGTCTCTTTTTATTTTTATATAATATGGTTAATAAACTTAATATACATCCAAGAGACCCCCAAGTGGTCCATTAATGACTCACCTATCATTATATAAGTCTCTTGGCCGAATCATAGATTTTTAGGAATTTAATATCAATTAATAATATAATATTTGTTTTTAAGAACTCTTTTATGTCAATTTTGACACTATTCAATAGTTGATTTTTGTGAAACTCATAACAGATTGATTACTTCGAAAAAAGTCAATTATATCAATCCTAATATATCATATTATCCTAGAAAATTATTTTAATTCATTAAAAGTTTTATATTATATTTATTTGGGTATTTATAATATCAATTATTTTAATTTTTCACTATTATAGTAATTAATTCATCATCATTGTGTCATAAATAAATTAAACTATTTAATGTCTAAAAATTATAATAAAATATCATTATGTAGGAAATCTTTTTATATTTATAATTAATATTTATAATCTAAAATCCAACATATATAACCCTAGGTAAAAATTGTTTTTCTAAAATATATATGCTTGTGTCATTTTTGTATTCAATTTAACTTAATTAAAATAAAGTATCCCTATCACCTACAACTGGCACCATGGGGTCCCAAAATCGACCCAAAGATGCCTATGGTCGAACATGTATCAACCAATAAGTCTAGGACACGTTTTAGGGTAATTTAGTATTATTATAATATTATTTTTTAACCCTTATTTACCGGATTTACCCTTAACCATGGTAAATAAAATATTTACCGCAGTAATTATTCAAAATGTCTAAAAATAAAAGTTACCTATTTACACAATTTTAACATACTGATTCCAAATATGGAATCCATTTTTCTAAATTCAAAACATAGAAGTGGCAGAAATTAATTTAAAATTAATTCCCACTGTCAAAACAAAAAGCGTGTTTTTAAGAGATAATAACTATCAAAAGATTGACACTTGTTTATGTTTGGTTTAATTGTAAAATTATGTCCAATGACCAACATTATATTATATGGTAAAAATATATTCTAAATATACTTTAAAACCACTCAAATTCATAATTTATCACTATTAATTATTTTGATTAAAAAAGTTGTTTTTAATTAAAATTTAGTAATTTTCACTATTCATCAAAATATGAATGTTATCCGAAAGGTACCGAAATTTCACCTTAGGTTAAATTCGATACTCCGAATCCAAAAATTAACTCCATTTTGAGAGATAAAATTTCTAAAATTTTAAAATGTAGGTATTACTATTCATAACGGCTAGTTTGATTGGTTGTGGTGTGTTAGAATCACGAAGTTGCGTACAATGCACGCCATTGCATTATTCGAAGGAAAGCGTACCATGGAAGCTTGGGATGTTTCATTTTAAAATTTTGATGTCCCCATTTAGTCAAAAAGTTTAAAATATTGTATTTAAAAAGGTTTCACTATTAAAAGTTGATAAAAGTGCAATACTGAAAATGAATCTGTTCTTGCATTATGTTTAAGAAACTCATAATATGGATTCTAAAATTATAAAGATTATATAAAGTTTAAAATTTAGTTAATACTATTAATAACCTCTTTTGAATGGATTTTTTGGTAATTCATAGTGTGACTGAACTCGGTGTTGTGTGTAGTGCAAGTTATTGAATTATTTTGAAGAAATAACACACTATGAAATCTTGGGGTGTTACATTCCCCCCTCCTTCAATAAATTGCGTCCTCGCAATTTGAAATTGTTCTTCGAAAATAAAAGGTTGAAAATAGAAAATATATTTGTGGGAAAACCCACATAGGAAATTGGGTTACTAAAATTTAGTCTTAATATGAGGAAAAGAGAAATGAAAGGGTCACCACCAAATTATGATATCGATTAGGAGGACATTGGTGGAAATTAGAGACATATAATTGGAGGAGAAACGTAAATATTTATAGATAGTGATTGAGGTCATCAGTCACAAACAAGTATAAAATTGAGGTCCTTAAATTCATCAATCTATGATGATTTGAAATACCTTCGGTTCAACAAAACATAGGGTATTAGGATAACACATTTTTGCCATTTCAAAATATCTTAGTTGAAATCCCATATCGAAAAATGAATTAATGAGGCCTTTATTTAAAATAAATAGTGGAAAGTATTACAATTACCGAAAATAACACATACTAGGGTTCCATGTTGGAAAATATGGATACAGAAGAGAAATATAACCATCAATTATCTGATGGATAGTGGTAGAGAACATGGCTATGAAAAGGCCAATAATCCCAAAGCCATAAATTAGTGATGATTTAAGGTACCATCAAGGACAACATTTTTGTTCTATGTTCCTTTTCTTAATGTTGAGGAATTTATTTATGAGATTGGATAAGATCATAAGGAGATATACTTACATTATAATTATAGTTTTATCCATTAATAAATATCTACCACAAACTCATCTTTCACTCTAAAAGATAATAGAACGTAAAACAAAATTCTATTTATACTATTCGTACAGGGTTCCAAAATAAACGAATTTATAATTCATCTACCAGATATTTTATAAAAAAACTAAATTATTTAATCCAGGACATCTTGTGGGCCAATGGTAGGTGATACACCCTTGTCTCCCTTCGGTTGCGGGTTCAAGTCTCGCAGCCTTGTCGGACGCGACGGGTTGCCGCCTAACCTCTGGGTTGTCCTTTTATAAGAATCCAAAATAATCCAAACTAGAACTATCCAAAATACTTCTGTCCAAACTCACAGTACAACATTTATAAGGAAGGTAAACATAATGTAGATCCTTTTTACCCCGTAATAGCATATGAATACCTTCATCGTGTATTATTTTAATACACTGAAACATCCTGAATTACCATATTCCTTATTGATTACATTCATGCTCCCTTATTCCATATAGAATGCTGGATATACCTCATTAATCCAAAAATGTTTTAAACCCCAACAATTATGGAATATACAAATCATTAATCAGTTCCAAGGTAGTCAAGAATATCCAATATAATTTATCCAAAACAATCATGTATTATTACAAAATCACTACCTCGGTATCAGAACTATATTATGGTTTATCATTTTCTCAACCATATATTTTCCAAAAATTTATCCTGCTATTGAGTCACTTTTCTTTGTTCCACACAATCTCAAGTCCTTAATGAAATAGTACTGCAGTACAATCCTTATATACTCCATAATTATTATAACAAGTACATTGTTGATACAACACTCAATCAACATAAGAACTCCAATCATTCCTCTTCATATGTGGTAGTATCATAACTTTATTATTATCCAATAGCATCATTTGTGGCATAGTCTGGTGACTGGGACATAGGTTCACGTAGTATCAAAACTCCATGCAAATTAAGCATTGTACATTTGAAACCATTTTCATACCCTTGCAGTCACGCACTTTGTGCCCTTTTCCTCCACACTTATAACAAACTTCAATTCCTTTCAGGCAAGTTCCAGGGTGTTTCTTTCCACAGTTATCACATATGTGAAAATTCTTCTTTTCCCTCTTCCCTTTATCCATCTTTCTCTCTTCCATCCTTTTCTTCTCTTGCTTCCCTTCAAAGACATAGGACTCACTAAACTCTTTACTTATCTTACTAACACATGATATTATTTCTTCATATGATGATAATACATGTGAGACTATTTATCTTGTAAATTCTGGCTTAAGACCATAAAATATATGATCCTTCTTTCTCTTTGTATCATGTGCATTGCTAGAGTTCTCATTCCTTCTACTGGGCGCCATTTCTAAACAATGGCATACATTAGATTAGTTTATGAATAACAATACCTAATCCTAAACTTGTAAAACACATAACATAAATTAAATAGTTTATGGATATAATCCATAATCATAAAAATGTATCCTTTGAGGAAGTATATACTCATAAACCCTTCATAATGATTTGTAAAGAAAATGAGAGTTATCCTAAGCATATCCTCCGGGAGTGTCGTAACCAATAGTTCAGCAAGGCCCGTTGTCGTGCACCAGTTCCCGTTCGAGTCTAGCTCAAAGCAGTGTTATCGGGTTTTACCCCTAGGTACATCTGTGCCAGAGCCGCCTCTACCTGCTCGTATCCATACAGGGATGTATTGCTCGGAAAACTCACAAAATATCTACAATACCAAAATTCTAGGAATTTCTTCTATACTAATCCTCAAAATTCATCTTAAATCTATGTCCTCTAATCAGAGTTTATCTAAATCTAGCTTCTAAGGTTTGTACTAAACCTCCCTCTAATACCAACTGTAACGCCCTGACCCTAGTTACCCAGAGTCGGTGCATTATTTCATAACATTGGCATGATCACAAGAAAGATCAAATCTCGAAAGACCGATTGGTTTAGTAGCCTTGGAAACAATATACATATTCATAAGTTTTACATTACATCATAAAGGGAAAAACTACTACGACAACATAATGTCTCCATAGTCCACACTATTATCCCATAATAATATCCCTATAGGTCATTCATAACTTACTTCTTCACATCTTGGAAAAAATAAAACATAGAAAAGGGGTGATCTCAAATGCCCAGTAAGGATAACAATATAGCGGAACATTCAAAAATAAGCATAAACATTTAAGGAAATGCATTAATAAAACAAAAGCCTTTTAAACTTGAACTTCAACGTAGTATAAAAAAAGTAAAATGAAATAATGCCATTTACTTATTCACATGGATATTCTACTAATCGAATAATCACGTGCAATATCAATAACCACTTTCATTATGTCGGAATGCATAATGCTGAACTTTAATTTCTTTGTCAAGGCCTCGTCCCAAGACCTTGGGGCTAACTGTAACCGGAACCCAACCCGGAGTGCCTCTAATACCCGGAAACCAACCCGGAGTGCCACTAATAACCGGACACCATCCCGGAGTTCCTCTAATAATCGGAGACCAAACCGGAGTTCCTCTAATAACCGGAGACCAAACCGGAGGGCTTACTTTTACCGGTCCCCAACCTGGAACATATTTGTCTAACACATTCATCTGAATGAAAGTTTGAAATATAACATAAACATTCGGATTACAAATAACTTATGAAATGTCAATACTCTAAACAAAAACCATGAGTGACATAAGAATAACTTATCCACAATAAAAAATATCACAAAACCTTCAATAAAATATGGATGTTTTGTATCATAATAAATCAACATCAAATAAGCTTAAAATCAATCAAAGAATTTGACATAGATGAAATAAAGACTATTTTACAAAAATATATCTTTCTATTTGAAATCATTTAAGAGTCTTATATTTATGAAATAAAACATTTTTTTGAAAATATTTTTATTATCTTGTAAGGGAAGCTTCGACGATTTTATAACGGCGGAAAATAGCCGCACCTGTCGTATAAGTTAAAAAAACATACTTACCTTAATTTTGTCGAAAAGGTTAAAAATCAACTTGTTTGGAAAACAACGGAAAGATTCCTTTATAAACCTCTTATAAAAAGTCAAACATGGGTATAAATGACTTTAACCCATATTCTAGTAAATAGTAAAAATGTTTTGAAATTAATTTTTAAGAAACATGGATGTGGATGATAAAGAGATCCCAGTAGATTATTACGTATAAACAACCTCGGATAATGAAGATATTGTAAAATAACCCTTACCAATTTGGTAACTTATGAAACATACAACCCATGAAAGAGGTATCATACAATGAATATGTAAATACACATAAATTAGAGTGTATAACACAAAGAATATAATTATGGGCAGTACATACACCGAACAAAAGGTGATGGTGGCCATATGGCATGAATCTCACAGGAATAAGGAGTGAGATGAAAACCCCTTACCTTCTACTTTTCCTTGGTTGGGGTTGGTTAACCTCCTGTATAATGGTGAAATAATTGTTATTAAATTATACAGGAATCATATACATTAATATGATATCATATATGATCTTTTAATATTGATTTGATAATAATATCTTAGTATTATCGTTGTTTCGGGTGTTAACTTACTTGTTTTCTTTTATATGTTTTGTTACGTAAGACATGTTTGTAATGGATAGGTTGTATATTATTCATATCCAGAATTATATCAAGTCCTTAAACATCATTTTTAAATAATCAACTGATAATTATACTTTAATGGATACGATGGAGAATGAATCTCATCGCGTTCGTGGAGACGGTAGTCCGTACATATGCACGAGCGACAATATCATTCTTTTGAAATAATATATAAATGGTTGTTATATCATATATAAAGAATCATTAACATGTTATATTTATTATTTACATGAGTTACATATCATTATTATACCCATCCAAATAATAATATATTGAATAACAATTACACCACGACGTGAAGATGGTAAGCCGTACGTACGCACGTATGGTGACATGTTATTCAAAGGGTGGATAGAATACTGAATATGGTTGTACCATACATATAATAACATCACAGTATATATATTATACTGGAGTTATTATTTTAGAATGGTAGCAACAAAAGAAGAAGAAGTTGAAGAAGAAAGGAACTTGGAAAAGGGTGGTTAAATCATTACCTCTTCTTCGGGTTCTTCCTTTTGATATGATCAAAAGGGCTCCTTAGGTTGGCATTATGATCAAACTAATGCCTCTAGGTTGTAGTGAGGGAAGTTGAGAGAGTATTTGGGAAGTGTTTTGCCGAACCAAAAGGTTTTGATGCTGTGAATAAATGATAAGGAGGAGTGCCCTTTTATAAGAGGGGTGAGGGGCACCTTTGGAAAAGCTAGAAATATTAGTTTATAATAAATTCATATTCAGTTTCTAATAGATCCAAAGTTGATTTTTTAAATTTTAAGGTGTTTATCGGTCGAAAACAACTCAACAAATATAATTTAGACAGGTTTGGGTACTTATATTAACCTTATCTTTAAGTATTAACTCTAAGTTAATTAGTTTCACTTTTACAATGTCTCTTTGTATTTTTATATAATATGGTTAATAAACCTACTATATACATCCAAGAGACCCCCAGGTGGTCCATTAATGATGAACCTATAATGATATAAGTCTCTTGGCCGAACCTTAGATTTTTAGGAATTTAATATCAATTAATAATATAATATTTGTTTTTAAGAACTCTTTTATGTCAATTTTGACACTATTCAATAGTTGATTTTTGTGAAACTCATAACAGATTGATTACTTCGAAAAAAGTAAATTATATCAATCCTAATATATCATATTATCCTAGAAAATTAGTTTAATTCATTAAAAGTTTTATATTATATTTATTTGGGTATTTATAATATCAATTATATTATTTTTTTTCTATTATATTAATTAATTCATCATCATTGTGTCATAAATAAATTAAATTATTTAATGTCTAAAAATTATAAATAAGATATCATTATGTAGAAATATTTTTATCTTTATAATGAATATTTATAATCTAAAATCCAACATATATAACCCTATGTAAAATTTTTTTTTCTAAAAGATATATGCTTGTGTCATTTTTGTATTCATTTTAACTTAATTAAAATAATGTGTCCCTATCACCTACAAGTGGCACCATGGGGTCCCAAAATCGACCCAAAGATGCCTATGGTCGAAAATGTATCAACCAATAAGTCTAGGACACGTTTTAGGTTAATTTATTATTATTATAATATTATTTTTTAACCTTTATTTACCGGATTTACCCTTAACCATGGTAAATAAAATATTTACAGTAGTAATTATTCAAAATGTCTAAAAATAAAAGTTACTTATTTACACAATTTGAACATCCTGATTCCAAATATGGAATCCATTTTTCTAATTTCGAAACACATAAGTGGAAGAAATTAATTTAAAATTAATTCCCGCTGTCAAAACAAAAAAGCGTGTTTTTAAGAGATAATAACTATCAAAAGATTGACACTTGTTTATGTTCAGTTAAATTGTAAAATTATGTCCAATGACCAAAATTATATTAAATGGTAAAAATATATTCTAAATATACTTTAAAACTACTCAAATTCATAATTTATCACTATTAATTATTTTGATTAAAAAATTTGTTTTTAATTAAAATTTAGTAATTTCCACTATTCATCCAAATATGAAAGTTATCCGAAAAGTACCAAAATTTCACCTTAGGTTAAATTCGATACTCCGAATCCAAAAATTAAGTCCATTTTGAGAGATAAAATTTCTAAAATTTTAAAAGGTAGGGATTACTATTCATAACGGCTAGTTTGATTGGTTGTGGTGTGTTAGAATCTCGAAGTTGCGTACAATGCACGCCATTGCATTATTCAAAGGAAAGCGTACCGTGGAAGCTTGGGATGTTTCATTTTAAATTTTTGATGTCCCCATTTAGACAAAAAGTTTAAAATATTGTATTTAAAAAGGTTTCACTATTAAATGTTGATAAAAGTGAAATACTGAAAATGAATCTATTCTTGCATTATGTTTAAGAAACTCATAATATGGATTCTAAAATTATAAGGATTATATAAAGTTTAAAATTTAGTTAATACTATTCATAACCTCTTTTGAATGGATTTTTTGGTAATTCATGGTGTGACTGAACTCGGTGTTGCGTGTAGTGCAAGTTATTGAATTATTTTTAAGAAATAACACACTATGAAATCATGGGGTGTTACATGGAATAAATGTTTCAAAATATAAAAAACATAATTGGTAAAAACTAATTTAAATTAATCCCATTAATAGATTGAGATAACATGTTATTAATGTGAAAATAATAATAAGTTTGAAATGATTTTATATCCAAATTCAATGTGAAGTTTATTCAAATTAGATAACTTATATTAAATGGTATAAAACTTTTGTAATTATACATTAAAATTAGTAAAATATGTTAATTAACTTTATAAAATATTGAGATGAAAATTTTGTTTTGTATTAAAATTATGTATTTTTTATTATTCATCAAAACATTAAACTTATCAAAAAATACCAAACATTAAACCAATGTAAATTTTTATATTTTAAAATAATAAAATTATGTTTAAAAATAAAATTTATAAAATTTCAGAAACTGTATTTAAAACAAGTGCATCATAAAAAGGCGGTAAAACTACCATTATAAAAATATATCCTTTTAATTTGTAAAATTGAATTCGTTCTAATCGTATTCCTATAAAATAATTTTTATGAATTTAAAAACATTTTATTAAATATATAATATATAAATTTCATAATTTTTTTATGATTCCATTCAAATTATTGACTAGGTTATAATGGTCTTGTTAATATAATTATATTTAATTATATATCATTGTTTGATTAAACTTGGTGTTCTGTGACACATATATTGTCAAAGAAACTAAATTTAAAAATATCCATACCATTAAATGTTGGGGTGTTACATTCTTACCTACTTAAATAAATTCCATCCTCGTAATTTGAAATTGTACTTCAAAATAATAAATATTTTATGGGTTAAAAGAAAATTGATTTCTAAAAAAGTAATGTAAGAAGATAATGTTTTTTATCTAAAATATTTTTCCTAGAGTTGTATGATTTATTAAATATGTACATAAGAACATGAGAAAATAAATTTACTTGATTAATTTCCAAAATAATAATCTCATCCTTTGGTTGGGCTTTGATCTTTTTAGACTTCATCTTTTAAACTCGGAAATGGATGTTCATGATGAATTTTTCATACCTGAAGAACTTTTAATGAATCATTAGGTCCTCATGTCATTCCTTCCTCCTCTAAATGTTTATAAAAACCGAAAGTCGTAGAATAGGTTATCCAATATGATAAATCATACTTTAACCTAAAACAACTATATCCAAAGTGCAACTTAATCCATTCCATAATTAGTTATCGTAAGACTCATTCAAAATACTTTTGGAAAAATTCAAATTACAAAAAATTCGAAGGAAATTCAATAAATTTAAATAACCAACATAACATTCGATTCCCTAAAAAACATAATGTATCTTTTATTATCACATACCAAATATTTTATAACCATAAAATCATTAATGAAAATTTTTATGCATCCAAATACTTAATGAAAATGTAATATCATACAATCCTTATATATGTCAGTATTATTATAACCATATCTACATTGATGAAATAATTATTTAATTAAAATAATCATGAACATTAATCATTATAATTTATTATTAAACAATTGACCATGCTTCATATTCTTATTCATTAATACATCCTTACTTTCATATGTCTTTTTTAGTATCTTCATCATCAGTACTATAACCATTATTTGTATAAACCTGTGGATTTTATCAATTTGCTAAAATCCAAAACACAAAGTGATAATATCTAAACATAGTGATATATTCATGAAGAATAATTTATATCATGTTTAAATCATAACATCATATTCTCAACATATGAGTACATAGGTATAACATAGTCCATCCATGGTATTAAAAAATCTATAGGATAATATCATATACTTATACCTATCGTCAAAGTAATTCATAGGGTTAAATTCTCTAATATATGTTTTCTTAAATCAAGTTACCAAGGATTCTACTAAAACTGCTCTGATACCAACTATAAATACTCAGACCCCGATATCCTTGAGTTGGTGCCCTACTTGTTAACATTTTAATAAGATACAACTAATCACATCCCAAAGGACCAAATATTTTAGTAGCCTTTGTAAATTAAATAAATACTTGAAATTCACATTACAACTAAAAAATAAAATACACAAAACATTTCAGGGAGTTTTTCATTATTCCCCCTTTATATAACCCATCATATCATACATAATATAATTATTGGGATCCTGGGGGAAAATGAAACATATTAAAACATTGATCTCAAATTATCAGTAAGAGTAAGAATACAAAAGAAGCTATGAATAAATATGTCATAAATAATATAGAAAGCTAAATAACTGAAACACATGCCATTTAAATAGTCACATGAAGTAAGAAACATAATCATGGATATTTTACTTGTCAAATAATCACATTTAATATAAGAAAATTAATTCATAATGATGGAATGAATAACGATGGATGTCAAAAACATATCATCGATGCTCCGTTCCGAAAATCTAATACTATTAACGAATCATTCCAATATTCTAATAAATGGGTAAGGCCTTATCCAAAACCATATTTATTATTTTTCATAAAATATAACGATTCATATAGGGGAAATAGAGGGCCTCCCACATCAATAACTAAGTCTAATTTATTTCTCATATGAAGGGGGTGAATCATACACAACATTAACATTAGTACTAAAAGTAGCATATGAAATGAGAATACTTTAACCATAAACCAATAATGGTGTAAAATTATCTCATCCAAAGTCAAACCAATAATAAACCAATCAGTGAAATATATTATATGATATCATAACAAATAAAACTCAATTTATCATAATATTCAACAAATGGTGTTAATATAGATGAAAATATTATAATTAAATCCTTGAAAATATTATAAGGAAAAAACATATTAAACCCATATGAAAATCACTTTCAAATATAAATACCCTTTAATTTAAAAAAACCATTTTCAATCAAAAATATCCCAAAAATAATGGAATATAATTTTCATTTAAGAAAATTTTTATGCTTTCAAATGAATCTATAAATTAAATAATAGTAATAGTGGTGGGAAATTCATTGTCGTTTTGTGTGTTAACAATGGAACATTCCTTTGGTCTTTTGTAAAAACATTCCATATAAAACATGGAAAAGACTAATTTTGAAAACCTTTGAATGAAATTAAAATTTGGCATAAAATTTTCTTTATAATCCTCTTATATCCATACAAATAAATATGTAAAATAATATCTAAAATATTTACATGGAAAAAACGATCTTATAATTAAATCATTAAATATTCTAGGTGTCCCATACCACATTGAACATTTAAATGATAAGCCCCATGAAATAATAAAAATTAAATAACAATAAATTAAATGATAATATACAAATTAATTACATGATAAGTCAAAGGTCATGTACATACATCTCATAAAAGAAGTTGGGTGTATAACATCGAACTATGCCTCAATGAAGGGAGACTGAGACAAAGTCCATTACCTTATGCTTTCATTAGTTGAATGTGATTTGGAATAATATATAATGTTTTTAATCACGTTATTAACTTATTTAAGAACCTTATTCATGTTAATTATATCATATATGATCTTATTATATTTTGTTTTCACCCATTTTTTTGATAATATTTCATTATTACCCTTGTTTCGGGTGTTAACTGCTTCATTTTCCTATGCATGTTTTGTCATGTAAGTCATGATTCTAATGAATGGGATTTATTTATTTGTTATTTAAAATTATATTAAGTTCATATATAAAAAAATTATTGCTTATTTAAAAATTTATATTAAATCTTTAATGGTTGACATGGAAAATTAATCACATCGCATCGTGGAGATGGTAGGTCGTACGTACGCATGAGTGACAGTATCATTCCCTTAATAGAGAAAAGGTGAGGAAGTAGATCTTATATTAATTATAAATAATAAGTATCATTTTATAATTAAAATATATATCCATTATTTATATTATTATTCCCATCCATGTAAATTGGTGATGAAAAACAGACTACACCACGGTGTGGAGGCGATAAGTCTTACACACACGCGCGTAGTGTTTTCATTTTTCGTATGATGGATAGAAGGATAAATATGTTTGTACCATGATCATAATAAAATATAATAATATATATCATACTATATTTATTACTTTATAGTGGAAACAATACAGGAAGATAATTTAGAAGAAGAAATGAACTCGGACGAGTTGGTAAAAATGATTACCTCTTCTTCAAAAGACTTCCTCTAGATATCTTACTAATGGATTTAGGGTAGGTCTTTTGGAAGACCAGGACCTCCATAACATGGATAATGATGTTTTTAGTATAAATATTCAGTGTTATTTCGTGTTATAAGGCTCAATGTGGTGTTACTATGTGAGGTAGGATGTGCCCATTTATAATTGAGGTGAAAGGAACTTTTGGAAACTCTAATCATATTAAATTAATATTAAATAATTTTCAATTCAAAATGGATCCAAAGTGAGTTATTTTGAATATAATATGTGTATGGGAATAATTAATCACGAAAATTAATTTTTATACATGTTTATATCACATTATTACCCTTATCTTTTGGATTTAAACATTATTTAATCTTTTTAACTCTTACCGTGACAACATGTGTTTTTACACCTTAAGGGATAATATAGTTACTATAAAATATCAAAAGAACCATAAATTTATAATTTAGTAAAATTTTAAACTTATCCAAATCATTAGGTCAAATTTTAGATTTTTATGAATTTTATATCATTTAATAAAATATTATTTATTTTAAAATTTCATTAATGTAAATTTTGATACTATTCATTATATTAGATTTTAAAAATTATCAATACACTTGATAACATAAAAAACCATTAATACATAAATAATATTAATATTTAATCTATATAATTATTTTATGACATTAATTACTTTAAATTATATTTTATTTATTATTTTCAAAATCAATTATTTGATATTTCCATTAATTAAACAATTATAGCGTCATCATTGTGTAATCCTTTAAGGAAATTATATATTTCATAAAAATTAAAAATAAATTATCAGTATGAAGATAAAAAAAATTTATTTCAAATTAATATTTATTGTCCAATATATATTTTTAATTAAAACATAAAAATATATTAATTATTAAAAACATGAGTATGAAATATTTGACATTCTTTAAAATAAAACACTATAAAAGGCTTGAAGTCATCCAAGTGGATTAAAGAAGCTATAAAATAGTCCCACGGATGATTTTTGTTGATATTAACTCATCCACTAAAATTAGTAAAAATATTGGAGTAATTTTATAATATTTATAATGTTATTTTCACTATTAATAACTCGATTTACCCATAACCGTTGTAATTAAAACAATTAGTAAAGTTACTATTCATATTGTCAAAAAATAAAGGGGAAATATTTACTAAATTTTTTATTTCAGATTCCAAATATGGGATCCATTTTTAATAAATCAAGAAAAAATATTGGCTAAAATAAATATTAAATTAATGTCATTAGTATAATGAGAAAATAGGTTATTAAATTGAAAATGTTATAATGTTTGAAATGTTTTTATATCCAAATTCAATGTGAAATTTATTAAAATATAATGAATTAGTTTAAATTATATAAAATTTATCAATTTACACTTACAAATAAATAAAAAATATAATTAAACACTATAAATTATTTAGATGAAACAGATATTTTCATTTAAAATCCAGTATTTTCACAATTCATCAAAACATGAAACTTATCAAGAAATAAAAAAAACTAAAACAAAATATATTTTTATATTTATATTTCAATTAATAATTTTTTTACAAAAAATAATTTATAAAAGTGTCTAAACTAGATTTAAAACAAGTGTTCCGTCAGAAGGCTATAAAACTACCTTTAGAAAAATATATCCTTTTAATGTGTTCATAATTTTATTAATACTATCAATTCCCTCCAATTTAACAGATATATTATAATGGTGGTGTTAAAATAATGGTATTTTGTTGTATTTTATTTTTCATTTAATCTAATTGTTATGTGTAATGCATGTTTTAACATAAATTAAATTTAAAAGGTGAAATAATATAAAATCCTAGGGTGTTAAAAGTCAATAATTTTTTTTATAAAAAATATTGATTTTATTTTCCTTTTAGTAGGATATGTTTTCTTCTATGTCTATGTTATTCAATATTTTTTACAAAAGTCCATTTATATAATAAAATGATTTATTAAGGAATTTTTAAGATATCCTTGAATATTTTCAAAAGGTTTCAAAATTATTTTCTATTGAATTTTGGAAAGTTCCTTTTTAGAATTTATTTATAAAAATTCAAAAATAATGCTTGTAATGGATACAGTGATAACAGAATTCCTCTCCACTATAGCTATTTTAATATATTTATATTATTCTTCACATTTTTAAATTTTTTAGAAATAAAAAAATTTAATGAAATATTAATTTAATATTTCAATTCCTTTTTCATTGTTTTTTCAAAGGACTTGATTTTATTACAAAACATATTTTTCTCATTAATGGATGATCATCTCTTATCAATTTTGTTGTTGTTAACTTTCTCCTAAAACATTAAAATTCTTATGATCATTATGCATTAAATTTCTCTTAAATATTCATATTCGTTGTGTCATGCATATGGTTTTTTCTTAAACCTTGTACCATTTTTATATACATTGTTTTACCCTGACGTTTTATTGATTGAATTGTGGAAGTACTGATAAATATGTATTATTTACACAATACAAGTATTTATTAATAATGTACATTTTTTATAAATTAAATTGGCCATTTAATATATGAGGAATTAATTAGACATGTGTGATAGTTGTGGATTTTTATAGATATCACCACAATGCATCGATATGACTAACGAGACAAATCAGTTGGCCATAGAAAGTGAGTTTTTAGTGTATACCTACCCATAGTTTTAAACTGTCTTGGTGAAAGTTCTTAATGGTTTAGATTTAAGGATGTCTAAGACCATCACACCCACTATTAAGTAGTTCCTTCATTAATATTTTTTATTATCAACCATGGTATTATTGTATGGATATTATTTATGGATGCATTTTGTGCTCAAGTTAATTATTAAATGGTATGTCTTTTCAGTTATTCACCTTCCCATTTTCATTATGCATTATTTACGCATGATGAATTACTCTGTACATAACCCTTATTGATCAATTTAGATCCCCCTTTTTTCTTTTCCCTTGGATATGAAGAATATTTCTTTCATTAAGATCAAGGATACTGAATGTTTTCCATCAATATGATTTATATTTTTCCCCAATGTAAAATTGGTATCATATATTTATCTGTATCTCTAAGAGTACTATAATAATTGGTCCTTTGGGATTATTACCCTTCAATATATACCAATTTTATAATGTAACCACTATCTATTGGTTACTATCATCATATTTGATACATTGTAAATAAGTAAATTGTTATTTTTTTTGTTCTATTTTGGATAAAATTTGGTTTCTGGTTCCAAAGGTTTTGTTGTGAAATTTCTATATGAAATTGTGTTCATTTAATTATTCTACTTATACAATGTTATTTGGGCCTAAAAAATTTGTTTTTTTGTTATCCTTTTATTATTATAAAATTTTATTAATTTTTATCTTAAGTTGTTACCATTATGTGAGGCTCCCATGACATTTGTGTGTTTTATGGTTTAACCTTGTGTGGGTTTCCCTAACCATTACATAATATGGTTTACCATAATATTAGGCTCTCACTAACTTTATGTGGATTCTATTTTACCCTTATGTAAGGATCCCATAACCCTTATATTGTGCAACACTTACTCTTATATATGTGGTACCCTTACATAGGTGTTATACTTACGTGTTTACCTTTATGCATTAGGGACCCATCTATGTACATTTACATATCATGAAACCATTTTCAAAAATAACCATGTTTTATTTTCTTTTTGGTAGGACTTTGTGTAACCCTTTTATTGTCTAGGAAATTAGGATGAATTTTTCATTTATCAGAAGAATTAATGACCAACTATGGCCTCATTCTCTTTGTGAAATTCATTCATCCCATTATACACTCTAGGGTATTTACTCTCATCTAGTGGAGGGAAAACATAGATCACAATGTAATCTTTATTGAGGATGCTCAATGATTTAGACTTTATTCATTTATTGGATGATACTCTATCGTGAAGAGGTGTGGATGAACAACCTTAGATGATTGTCGATGGTGACTCAGACCAATTGCACCATTAGTGTGTGTTTTTGGATTTAGTACAATGATATCAACATTCATATACCATCTACAATGAATTCCTAGTTAGTGGTAATATTTTTTTGTATTTTAAATGTCCTTTCAGAATCGTTATCATTATTTATTGGTTGTTATATAGCTCTTGTTGTTTCAAATATATGCTCTCAGGTTTGCTTCATGTATTGTTTGATTCTGTGTTTTGAGAATAAGAAAATATGTTTGTGGGGGTGGTGTTCATATATATAAATAGGATCCCAAAGGATATGAATTAGGATAAATGACATATCCAATTCTTTATTTCTTTTTCCATATTTGTGATTCAACATTTGAACTCTTCTTGACTCACTAAATCATTCTACATTTTTTTATTCTTATCTTTTCTATTTTAAACTCAATCTATCAAACATATTAAGTGAAAACAAATATACTATTCAGTAATCAAAGGATATTATTGGGGGAATGTCTTTAATGTTTTCCATTACAATGTTTCACCATATCCATAAGAAATCAAGATGGTATCTTCAAAATATAAGATAGAATGGTTTGATAATGATAATGACTTCAACCTTTTTTGAATCAAAATGAGATCCCTCCTTATACAGTAGGGACTTATCGATGCTTTTGATTAACCAATAAAGCCTATATTTTCCCAATATGATGACGGATTCACTATAACTAATTACCATTATTTCTAAGTTGACTCCTTAAAAAAGGCCCATATCTCAATTATTTTCTATCTAGTTGATAAAGTGCTTACAGAAGTAGCTTATGAAATGATTGCTTCTAGTATTTGGTTAAAATGTGAAAAATATATTATTTCCTCACTTATTTTTCTCCTATATAAAAAACATAGGCTATTCAACTTTATAATTAACTAGGGTAATCCAATTCAATCCCACCTTGATGTATTTAACATGATTGTGTTGGATCTTTCTAACATTAATCTTTAAATTAAGAGTAATATCAAGATCATATATTGTTAATTTCACATGATACTTCCTATAATACTCTAGTAGTGACCATTGTTTATGGAAGAGACTCTTTAGAACTCAAATAATATAAATCATTAATATAGGAAGTTTAGTCGACCTTTATTTATAACGAATTTCATGCTAAAAAAAAGTGAAGTCTAAGGTAGATGTTTTTTTACTTTGGGTAAATCTATGAGTATGAATAAAAAGAAATACAATAATAATGGAAGTGGAAATAAAAATAAATATTCTAAACATAAATCATATGTTAAGGGAATCAGGTTACCATCTATAATTGTGGAAACCTTTGATACATTGCTCCAGAGTGTATCATGCCCAACAAAAAAACAATGTTATAGTCGTAATGATTATATTAATAAATATTTGATTATTGATATTGGTTATGACACTGTTGAGGTTACAGATTGTGCTACAAATAATATGTCTAATGAATGGGTGATGGATTTTGGATAGTCATTTTATATGTTCCCAATAAATGATTCTTTCATTTATCTATCTAAGATAGTTGAGTGAGAAGTTATGATAGGTAAAAAAAGAGGTGTAGAGTTCAATGAAGAGGCTCAACTATGTTAATGAATCATGATCACTACTTAGTGACCATACTATATGTATGGTACACCCCCAACCTACATAGAAGACATATTTCCTTTGGAATATTAGACCCTAAAGTCGGCCCTTTTAGGTATGATTCTAGATATCTAAGGATCTCAAAGGTCTCTAGGAATATAATCAAAGAATTTATTGTAAATGGGATTCATGTTATATATGGAAGGATACACTATAGATATATATGTAGTATATATGTCACCAATTAATACATTAATATGATTTTTCATAAAATATTGTGGTCAAAATATCTAAACGTATAGAGGAGTTGAGTAAGAAATTATTGTTGACTGGTATAACACCAAGAAACCTTCAATCTTATGACCATTGTGTACTAAAAATTGACAAGAGAGTTATCTTTAATAGGTATTTTTTTAAATTTGTTCACTCCTTTGAATATAATCGGTATGACCTATGGGGAAAATCTATGACAACCTATAATAGTGTAGGCTCTAATTTTGTATCATTCGTCAATGATTACTCTAGAAGAGTTTGGACTTATGTCTGTAGAAACATGCGTGATGTCTTTGAAAACATTAAATGAAAAAAATAATTATTTATAACAATACTATTATAATGATTAAATATTTAAGAATAAACAATGTATTAGTGTAACCCTAATTTGGATTCATGTAATTTTGTGAGTTAGAATATGTTTTTAGACATCAAATTTTTTGGGAAACACCCCAGAAAATGGTTTAGCAAAACATATGAATATAACTATACATGAAAGAGTTCAGAGTTTAATATAATACTCAGGGATTCCAGAAACATTATGGGTATAATATATATCTATAATAGTTTATCTTATTAACCCTTATACTTTTGAAAATGGATTTAAAACTCCTCTAGATTTGTGGTGTAATCGACCCCCTTCTTATAACCATTTAAGATTTTTTTACATAGCCTATGCTCATATTAACGGTGATAATCTTGAATTTAGTGATCTTAAATTTATATTTATAGAATATTCAAATGGGGGTAAGGGGTATAATATTTGGGATGAAACTACAAGTTACTAAAAGTACAATATAATCTATGATGTATTTTTCCAGGAATCTATAGTTCCTAAATCTAAAGACAACATTAATGAAAGAGATGACATACATAAAATTTAGGGAGAAAAAACTAATAATAAAACCCATTTTTGGGATCCAATTAAGTAGTACCTACCATAATATCACCCTTAGGACCATAATGAACTTGATTATGTTGCTGAATCATATGGTGAGATGATTGAAGCTCAGGATGATTACCAGCTTACACGAGACATTTCTAGGAGGTTAGTTAGGCCTCTAACATGATTCAAGCACTATAAAATAGAATTTTAGGCTTTCCATGTTTCCCAATATTATAAATATTTGGATGCCAAAACTTATAGTAAAGCTATAAATTATAGAGTCTTCAAACATTAGTTCACTTCTATGTATGATGAAATGTAATCATTATAAGATACAAATGTATGGAAAATTATAGTGAATACCCCGAATGATGAAGTAATTAGATGTAATTCGATATTTAAAAGGGTACAATATAACACTAATGAGAATAAAATATAGTTTAAATTCAAGATTGTAGCCAAAGGGTTCCCCCAAAGTGAATTAATTGATTATACTTAAAAATTATCCCATTGGTAAACATTCATAAATCCTTTCATTAATTTCTTTTGCTGCTTATTATGATTGGAAATGTGAGAAGCATGATGTAAAGAAATACTTCATTAATTTTGATATAAATGAGACCATTTACAAGAAACCACCTAATGGTTATTTGAATAATTTTAAGTCTAATCAAGTATTTCTTCTATATAAATCCTTGTATGGTCCAATGAATTCATCTATTGATTGGTATTTTCTGTTTGAAACATTCATTCTTTGTATTTATTTTAATATTAGTATACATGATGCATGTAAATATTTCTAAACTATAAAATCTATTATTATCTATTTATTTCTATATGTAGATGACATTCTTATTATTTTCAAAGAGAAACTTATCATTTATGTTAAGTCTAAATCTAAATAAGTTTCTTTAATAAAATACATAGTTTATGGTAGGATAATTATTGGGATAGAAATAATATGGAATAGAGGTAATGATTTTATATAATTGTCATAGCATGATTTAATTCTGTAACTTCTTAAGAGATATATGTTTGAAATCTCAAAATATTATGATGTCCAATTAAAATAAAATTTTAATCTCTCACTATCTCAATATTTTTCAATATAATCTAATGATTATTTTATATCTAAGATACCATATACTGTTTTAATATTTGATATCATGTATTCCATGATTTTTACATGGTTTGATATTGATATGTTGTTTTCACTCTTAGAATATTTATGAGTAATCTTAGAAATCTACATTGGAAACCTTTAAAAAGGTTGATTAAATATATTTCATAAGCTCCAGTATTGTCTTTACACTCTGGAAAAATAATGAAATTTCTAAAACAATTGTTATTCATGTAGATTCAGATTATCTAGGTAATATAGATACTCATAAGTCACGCATAGGCTGTGTATTTACAGCATGTGTAGGACCGTTTTCTTTGAAATTTAATATATAATCCATGTTGGCCCTCTCAACCACCAATGTCATATATATATATATATATCCATGAATGAGGATGTTAAAAGGAAATTTAAATCAAAAATATGCTTTCAAAACATATTCATAGTTACTATATAATTATTATATACTTTGATAGTCAATAGTCCTTACCGAATTATAAAGATTTAGTATTCCATGGTTGGTCTAGGAATATTGAAATTATGTTACACTTCAATAGAGACTGCACTGAATTATGAATCGTGTGTGTCGATGAGAAACAAAATGATGAAAATCAATCAAATAGTTTGACTAAGGACATCATGCTATCTAAGTTCAAACATTGTTTAGACTTAGTGAACTTGGTTCCAATTTAGTGAAAATATTTGCAATAATATCACCAATATGATATAAAAATGGTACAGATTTATTATTTAATTTTTATATGAAATTTTGATCATTTATTTAATCCATTTATAAATTTGTAGGCATGCATGTGAAGGTGAATTTTTAAATTATCATATTATTATTATGTTCTCTTTTTTATTCTATATCTCAAGGTGTTACCCATACATGAGGTTCCCATGACCTGTATATGGTTCGTGGTCTAACCTTACTTTATACAATGGGTTTATTTAAAATTACATAGAACATCCCCCATTTTTAATGTTGTTTCATCGTTTCATTTCTATTTGATATGAATATATGGAACCCTGTAATTGGTTGGGTAGTTGGGCTTACATGTGTGTTTATTAAAGGAATTAGTTTCACCCAGTGGATTAATCCTCCCTGACAAATTTATTTATCACATTCTACTCCCTTATGCTCTCTCTCTTGTCTAGTAGAGGGAAAACCTAGCTCTATATGTGATTTTCATTGGGGAAGTTCCATGATTCAGCCCATAATCATTTTATAGATGATCCTTCACAAAGATGTTGTGTATTCAAACCACTATATACATTTCAAAGTGGTGACTCAAACTGGTGCACCTATGGTACACTTTTTTATATTCAACAAAAGGAGCTCAACATACAGATACCATCATAGAATCCTTCCCTAATAATGGTAATACTATATGGGGTTTGTTAAATCCTTTATGATCATTTATCATTGGTTATTGGTTTTTTTGTTATTATTGTTTTAAAACATTAAATTATAGTTTTTCCTATATTTTTTGATTTTGGGTTTTGAGTATAATAAAAATTCATGTATTGGGGTGGTGTTCTTTACATGTACGTAGAATCCCAAAGGATTCAATCCATGTTAATGCAGGTGTCCCTTAATTTATTTGTGTTTTATTTATTTTTATTTTGTGTTTAAACTAGTCTTGACTCACTTAATCATTCATTGTTTCGTTGGTCTCTATCATTGTTATTTTGGACTCTTCCTATCAAACATATTAACCAAAAACCAATATGTTATTCATTGATCATAAACTAGTCTTGGGGGAATATCTTTATGATTTCACATAATATATGTCATCCTATAAGTTCCCCTTTGTTAGAATATTTGGGAACCGTGCTGTGCACTATCCTAAAACTTGGAGGGGACTTGAGGAATCCCTTAGTTGGAGTTCCCTATTCCCTAGAAACTTTAAAACAATAAATTTTATGATTTATAAAATTCTTTATTACTTCTAAAAAATATATCACAATAATTTCATGAGAGGTGATTCAACAATCAAAATATTTATTAATTAAAAAAAATCATTTTATTCAAAAAAATCACAATATTATATATATATTTGTAATTATATATATTTTTATAACATATGTTATACTAATAGATATAATATAATTTTAATTTTATTGTAAAATATTTATTTTTTCAACCATTAAAATAAAATTATTTTCAATCATAAATATTTTACTAATCTATATTTTACTAATATATTTTAAAAATAAAAAAATATAGATTTTTATGTTAAATATTGTTGGGGGGAAATCCCTCAAGGTAACATTGCAGTGATTTTGGGTTATTTTTTTTGTTGAAAAAGAGGGTTTTCATGTTTAGTTGTGAATTTAAAAAGATATTTTTGACAAGGTATATTGAATAATATACAATAAAAATGAATGGATGATATGAAGGTGGTCTAGAAAGATGAATATAGAAGGTGGTGCGACATTTATGTGTTTTCAAAATTGTGGGTTTCTAAAATCTAGAGAATGGAAAAAATGTGTTTTTGGAAAAGGATGTATTTTCATGTAAACGAAAAAAATTCACCCAAATGTGATGGTGACTTAAAAAAATTCACAAAAGTCAAGATTTGGGATCACCACGTCAAAATACGGCTAATGAAATAGATGCTCATAAGATCTAAAATTGTGTAAAAGATGGGGTTTTCATGAAACATGAGTTGTTGGAATAAGAAGGAATGAAAGAAGCATACACTCAAAATATGACATCAAATATTAAATTTAATCACTCTAAGAAGTCTACACGTAATCCCATAGATCCGCAACGAAACGGTTTTCTTCCACACATAGGGGAATATATCCAGGGTTTTTTGTGCAGGGTTAGTCAGGTCTATAAATATGAAGCTACTCCCTTTATTTGGGTATCTCAATCCTTAAATAATATCAGGGCTCTGAATCGCATAAGAGTTATGTTCAAATCATTAAATTTGTGTGCAACAATAGTTACATGAAGTAGTGAATCAAATGTTTGTTACACGCAGAAAAGAACTTATGTCTTGAATGGCCAATGATGTTGTATGGAAAGTGTAAGAGTTGTTTTCAAGAGGAAGTTACACAATAAACCAAATGTTTTTTGAAAGTTGGACGTTTTTTATAAAGAAAAAATATTGAGCACAAGGTGATAGAGTTGTGTGCAATTCATCCAAAGGTTGAGTGAAATAAAGAGTTGTGGGAACCATAATGGATTTCCAAGTTAATATATGGTAGAGTAGTATTCATCAGTTAGAAGAAAGTGTAACATTAATAGAGAATTTATCTACAATGGAGGATGGATTCATTATTGATAAGTAAGGTAACTATATGTCCATAAACTAAGCTTCAATCCTTTCCAATGTAGTTGGAAAATGAAGAGGAAGAAGGTGATACTTTCCACCGGTAATGAGCTATTGAATGAGAGTTTGGGAGTGAACCTTGGGAAGGTGGTGAGATATCTCTAAACCATATAAAAGAAGTAATCCTAGGAATATAAGTGGTCTATCCCAAACATCATATAGAAGTGATCCTTATTGGATTTGTTACATTGGCACATTTTCATTGTATACTCCTTGGACATAGCTCAGTGAGGGTGAACCAAGTAAATTTTTTTTATCTCAAGCATACTTTCATTTTTGTTCATACATTTCTATGGTAATGGGAGAAAATAGTATTTTTTTCAATCAAATAAATAATGTATAAATGGGAAGTTTATTTAATCTTTCATATCCTAATTCACCCCCCCCCCCTCTCATGGTATTTAACCTAGTAGGCATAACAATTGTTATCAGAGCCCAAGATTAATTTCAGTGTTTCTTTCCAAGGGTATTCAATGGATGTGGTCAATCATAAAACTATTTCGATCATCGATGGAAAAAAATCAATTATTGAATAATCATATGCATCAATTCTTTCAATCAATAGTTATGGATGTGTTTAGAGCTTCAATGTATGATATTTTGGCTCGTATGGATTGTGGAGTTTTATCAAAAGTTTAAAACGGATAATTGGATATTGACGCCAAAGGATCCAATGTATTAGGTGGATCTATATACAATGAAATTTATATGAAGTTGATGTCATGTAATACATCACACACAATTTTGGAGATTTTATTAAATGTTTATAAGTGTGACCCAAATGTCAGAGAAAAAAACATAAAGGTTCTGTTGAAAAAATATAAGGATTTGATAATGCACCAAAATGATTTTATTGATTCATTATCTGACCGAGTGAATGTTATTTTGGAATACATGCATGTTCATGGAGAAATTATTGAATATGTAAATATTATTAAGAACCTCTTGATACTACTCCCACATTGGTTCAATATAAAAGTTTATGTTCTTGAATATAACGATCCAAAGGTGATTACATTAGATATATTACATAGTATTCTAGTTTCATACAAGATGATAAATGATGTTAATGAGTCTGTGGAAAATGGTATGTTCAATGAGATGGAATACAAGGTCATGAAGAATATCACCATTGAAGATGGTCAGGAAGAAGAAGAGAAGGATGAGGTGATGTCACTCCTTTCCTCAAATCTACTAATATGAAAATGAAATTTAAAAGGAAAACATCCAATTTCATGCTTTTGATGTGGAAAGGTAGAACATATTGTAGTAGGGTTCCCTGAAGAAGTTTAATAATATGATGAGAATGAAGTTGAAGTTCAATTAAAGTAGTATTTAGCCAATATAAAAAGTAAATAAATCAAGATAAATTTCTTCAAAAAGAAGAATCTTCTTTCACAAGAAATTGATTACTCATAACAATATGAGGTTGATGATATGAAGAACTACAAATATCATGGAGAAAATGATATGGTTGTAGGTTTCACTAAAGTATCTAGTGAATGTCATTTATTTTCAATGAGTGTTTGGTAAAATATGTCATGGTTTTAATTTGATGATTGTAAATATGGTTTATTGTTTATTAATACTTATGTCACTGGTTATTTGAGGATGACACAATGTCTATAACATTATGTTTTTAAGATTTAGAATTTATTATTAAATTACAAAAATGGGATTAATTTTTGTTTAGGGTTTGAGTATGTTGGATTTTTCTTGGTATTATTATTTTTCAAGAGGCTTGAAATTCATGATTGTCCTTACTTAAATAATTAGGCAGAACACACAGGATGACTATAGACAACTCAACCCTTTCCTTATGTGGGACCCTAGAGGGTCAACCATGACTGATGGATCCTACCCAGATCAATCCAAGATGTTTCATAGTTTTAATACAAGAATGCATGCATGATTTGAATAGACATTGAGGTGCCACTGTGTGGGGTGGCATGGTAGTGAATGGGAGTAGAGGCACTCGGCGATGCCCGCACTGTATGAGGGTATTCAATTACCATTTTTGATGGGGTAAAAGATATTCTTGTATTATAAGGGAGATTCAAAATTATGTTCATTTCAATGGGGGATACTGATTAAACTATTAAAACTCCATTAAAAAACTCAGAAATATCCATATTCGTTTATCTAATCATACAGGTCTATCCGATCATGCAAGACACGTTGTCTTATCCTCAACATCACTTGAGAGTCTTGTTTATCTATGTTCCATGAAACATTGGTAGAAGGTACAACTGAGAATTATGATCTCCATTTTAATCTCTTAAAAATTTGATCCTGATTTAAATCATGAAGAAATTTCATTTTCATAATATTAATATGAACAAACCGAAGCATTATGTTGTGTAGATATTGATTATTCGATAATAGTGATACACACATTCATGGAATAGAAGTATTGTGGGCATTTGATTTAGTTTTTCATTTCTATAAATACTTAGGCATACATGAATTATTATATTTTGAGAGTGAGAGGATTTCATATCTCATACAATTAGTGTTATATGAATTCCTATTTCATAGAGGATGCCACATATTTTCTATTTGTTTTATGTTAAAGAGATACCATGGGAAAACTATATGTTCATAGAACAATAGAGTTGCTTCGTGGTGAAATATGTTCCATAAAGCAATCAAGGTAAATGTGATACACTTATGTATGTATCTTCTGGTGTTTGAGTGAACCACTTTGAGGTTCCACATAATAGTGTATACTTAAACTGCATCTCGTGAAGAAGGACTTGTGTGCACCAAGATTATACCCACTCGAGTTTGTGTGTAAGAATGAAAAAGGAATAAATTTTACTTTTAAATCATGTATTATTAGATTTACCTCACACTAATTTTCACGCAATAATCATAGGAGTAGTATGAGATGTTATGAACGCATGGAACATTAGAAGAAAATGTGAGGTGGTGCTAGAACTGAGAAAAGAGTTTGTGTATAAAGGGAAGATAAGATGGAAAGTGTGTTGTTTTCAATTTTTATGTGAATATTTTGTGTAATCCCATGTATATGAGATTATATAATCACTTGAATGAGCATGAAGTCAGTATGAGTTCTTTATGAAAAGGAGTATAATTTGTAGTATGCTTGTACATGAAATAATGAATGCATAAAGGTGTATCATTCCATGCTTTTATTGCATAATTTTAAGAGGAGGTGTATTTTTTATACATGCATTATGTTTGAAGAAATAAACATGAAATATATATTTCATTAGGAGTAGTAATATTTGATACTGAAGCTAGAGTATTATTTCACAATATTTTTCTATCCATGTTTTCAGTGTTCAATGGGGATGGGTTTTCAGCAGAAGAAATAATTCCTGCCCAAGAAGTGTTGTACTAAAGAAGATGATTATATTTAGGGATCAGATATTATTTGATAATTTACATTATTAGTGAAATGGTAATTTAATTTTACACAATCCATTGTGATTTAATGATCTTATGGAGGAAGATCAGCAATTGAACTTTTTAGAGAGGATAAATTCAACTGAAGTTAAAGGTTGTAAATGGGGGGTCTAACTTGTGGTTGAATATATTGATTGGGGTTCTAACCAATCCCTATGAATAAGGTGAACTTGGGGGGATATTACCAATTTTTTAAGGTTGGATAGAAGTGGGGGGGGGTGGTATATCAAGTTTTGAATTTGGGGGCCTAACCAATTAATACTGTAATAACCTTCTAATATAGTAGAGAATCATTGTTGGGGGTCTATCCAACATGGCAAGGAGTAGGTCATTATACTAAACTTTGTAAATACCTTTGTGTTTTGTTTTCTTTGTTTTTGTTACTTGAAGGGTGTGGCTGAGTGGTAAAGAAGAGGGATCGAGACTTTAATCAGTCACAGAGGTTGAACCAAAAGTAAAAGGATTTATGAAAAACTGTATACCACTGATTCAACCCCCCCCCCATAGTGGTATTTGATTGATTATTTTATAATTAAATTGGTATCAGTGCTAAGGTATCTTCTTTAGATATATATAACATTTTGATCAATGGATAATTTGAATTTAGTGAACAACAAAGGAATTATTACTTTTTATGGTATGAACTACCATAGATGGATGAATAAGATGCTTTCTTACCTTATATCCCTTGGCCTAGAAGTGAGAGATGAAGAAATCATGGGTTTCCCTCCTAAAATTGAAGTTGTTTCTATGACTCAAGATGATAAGATAAATTTGGAAGTTAATGTCAAGTCTCAATATGAAATCTTGATTGATTTATCAGAAAAAGTTTACACTAAAGTGATCGTTCTCCGAACTGTCAAGGATATGTAGGATAAATTGAGAAGTTTTCATGAAGAAATCCTCAAAGATAGATAAGAAAAGTAGAAAATATAAGGAAAATATTTGAAGATATCAAAATGGTTGTAGATGAAATTATTAATTACTAATTTACAATAGTAAATGAAATTCTCAACTGTATCAGAGGTTTGGGAGAGAAGCTGGATGATTCTACTATTTTGATGATGCTTATGAGAAATTTTCTTTTTATATTCAACCTAATGATTTCGGTAATGGATGAAAAATAAGATCCCTCATTGGATAAACTTCATAGTACAATCATATGTTATGAAATTACAAAGAGTGACAACATTCAATAAAAAGTAAAGAGATGTTATGGCCTTTGAAGCCAAGATAAAAGGTAAAACAAAAATCAAATAACAACCAAAATCAAGTAATTATGAATATAAAGAATCTAAATAGAAATGTATTCAAATGATGTACTTGTTTAAAAGAATGTTAAAAAGAGGAATATGCAATGTAAATAACAAAAAAATCTATAAAGTTATGGAATTGTTACAACAGCGGTCAATTTTCTAGAAACAGTCCATAGAAGAAATCTGATGACACTAACTCAAATAAAGTGGATACGAAATATCAGATAGAATTTGTAAGAAGAATAAGACTTACTTCTAATAAGATAAATATAATGAGCGGATAAATGAGTTTATTTACATAAGTAATTAGTTATTCAGATGATGTTAGATATTCTATGAATCAAATGTGCTTTATAGGTAAATCTAAGAAATAGAGAAACTCATTTTAAGTAGATTAAGGTGATGATAATAATAATTATAATGGATGTTAAAAGATAATATAGAAGAAGCTATTTTGTACAATATGAAACTCAAGAAGGAAAACAAATAATTGAATATATAAATTAATAATATCTCATTTGAGAATAAATAATGTGTCAAGAAATAGTATATTCATCTTAATGAGATAAGAGAAAATAAGATAAAAATATGTGAGATAGAATAAAAAATGAAAACTATTCAAAAGAAATATCTTGAAAAGAATGAATCTTCATTTGTTGAAGATAATAAAAAAAATCATTTGAAATTGTCTAAATTTTAGAAAATGGTGAATGATGTTAAAGAAAGGCCTATTTATAAAGATGAAGAATTATTTGATACACAATCTATGTGCCTTGTAGCTCAATGTGAGTTGAAGAAGACAAATAATACTACACCAAATTTGTTGATATTAAATTTAAATCTTATAAAGCTGTTGAGAAGAAGGGTTCATGGAAAAAGGTTAATTCTAAACCAAATGAATCTAAATATACATTTCTTATTTATAATAATGTAGATCTAAATAAAAGAATGAATCAAACTATCCCAAAAGAAAAAACGAGAAAAAAATTTCCATAAAAGAATAATTTACTACTTTGTTTAGAATATTTCCTCCTAATATGATACATTCATTGTCAGTGAAAAAGAAATAACTATAATATTCACAGATGAATTTCAATCTGTTTAGATGATCAAAGTTCCGATGATACTATTTTTGTTGTGGAGTGTTTTTTCATAAATCTTATTCATGTTGGCATAACATGTCACTAATAAACAGGAGGCTTGAATCAAGGGAATGCAATGGTATGAAGATGAGAGAATCTTATCAGGAAGATAAGCATGTGATCAAGACTACTTCTAAACAATCAATTAAGAACATACATTAACACTTGAGTGAATATTTTTGTATATGTGTTCAAGAGATCCATAGATCTGAGAAATTCAGAGTTTTCTTATCAACTTATATTCCCCATAATGAATATGATAAGAGAATTTAGAGAGTGATGATATCTACAGTCAGCGGTGAATTGTGTGAGAATCTAACACAGTCTAAAAATATTAGAAGATTGTAAAAAAACAAACGTGTGGATACATTTCAATAATTAAAAGATAATGAGGAGTCATCTACAAATTATGCCTCAGAAATCCTATAGTCTGAAAGGTGTAGAAAATTTGGGCATGACACAAAACATTTCATGACACTTCTAACAACCCAATAGATGAAGGAGAACTATTCCAAGTTATATTTTAAAAGGAAGAAGGGAAAATAATGTTTGATAGGCTACCCTCATCTTTCGTTCTACTTCTAAGTAACAAATAGGTTCCTCCTTATTACCTTATATAAATTATTTTCTACTAACATGAATGGAATTGATGTAGATAGATGCATCCCTTAAGGGGGGGGGAATGATTTGAAGCTACCAAATATTCAAAAAAATTGAAAATAATGACCACTCTAAAATTTTTAATTTGAAATTAAAATGGGATAATTTTTATTCAATTGAACATTCTGAATAATTTTTTGAAATGTGTGTAGGAAATATATTATAAATCTTCCTTAAATTTTTCTTATGGTGTAATTGTTGAAAAAAATTGAAAATGGTTTCATATTATAGGATTGGAATAGATTAGATACTTTGGTGACATCTCTCTTTTTTTCTACACTGATCTTTCCCTTGTAGAATTACAGTTGATTAACTGAATGCTCATTGATTTGGTTGAGTGAGGTTTCATTTTTCTTAATAAAACTGAAGTTAAAAAAGAAAGTGCTTAAATTTTGAACTCCTAAATTTTCCTTTTTTTCATTGCTAATAAGCGGAGACAAAAATGTAAACATATTAACATCATTTGAGTATTGAAAATAAATAAACAGGGGGAATTTAAGTATCTAGTGAATTTTTTTTACTGTCAGTGAGTGTTTGGTGAAATATGTCATGTTTTAAATGTGAAGATTGATGATCTAGTTTGTAGTTTGAAAAAACTTGTGTCATTGGTTATTTGAGGCTGAAACAGTGATTAAAAAGGAATTTATGATTATATTCCATAAATGAGATGAATTGTTGTTTAGGATTTGAGTATGTTGTCGTTAGATCAGTATTATTATTTTTCAAGAGACATAAAATGAAAGATGGTACTTACTTAAAAAATTAGGCAGTGCACACAAGCTGACTATAGCCGGCTCAACCGTTACCTTATGTGGGACCCAAGAGAGTAAACCACGGCTAGGGGATCTACCCCGGAACAATCCAAAGGGTGGAATATTGGGAATAGGAGTTCACATGTATGATCCATAGAGGCAGTGAGGAGCCACTATGCGATGCGACAATGTAGTTTATGAGACTGCAAGCATGGAGCGGTGCCAGCACTGTATGAGTATACTAAGTAACCATTTCCAATGAGGTAAATGAAAGGATTGTATTATAATGGACTGGAAAAGCAGTGGCAGTTTCAATGTGGGGTTTTACCTACACTATTGATCCACATTTAAAAACATGGAAAGAAATTAGTTTGTTTATTTTATCATCTTGGAACATCTGATCAGTCTAGATAAGTCAACTTTATCCTCGGCCTTGCCTGAGAGTCCTATTCATCGAAGCACCATGAAATGTCGAACGAAGGTCCAACCAAGTTTTTTGAATGCCATTTTAATCTTTTATAAATATGATCATTATTTAAATCATGATTCAATTTCATTTTCATAATATTAAGATGATGAAAACAAGGATTTAAGGTGTGTAGAAAATGGTTTTTCGATGACGGTGATACTCAGAGTTGTAGAACCAAAGCAGTTTGTATGTTAGAGTCAACTGCTAATTTCATATAAATACCATGGCCTACTCCGTTGAGAAGATACTGAGATTTATAAGATTTCATATCTATAAGAATTGGAGTTCCATGAATATCATATTCGTCAAGGATTCCACACATTATCTATTGGGAGAAGTTAAGGAGATATCATGGGAAAACGATATGTGTATAGCACACTAGTGTTGCTTCCTGAAGAAATAGGTTCCATGAAGCATATCGAGATAAAGTTAATAATCTTACGCATTTATCTTATGGTTTTTTTGATATCCACTTTGAGGTTCCTCGTAATAGTGTATACTTACACATCAACTTGTGTTAAAGGTCTTTCATGCACCAAGCTTATACCCACTCCACTTTGTGTGTAATAGGGAAGAAGGAAATCATTTGAGATTTATAGAACACATTAATATCATTCACTCCCACTGATTTTCACACAACAATCATATGAGTTGTATGAAATGTTTTGTATGCATGGAACATTAGAAGAATATTTTAGGAAGTCCATACATTGAGAAAAGAGTGTATTCAAGAAGGCAAGCTATGATGGATAGTGTGATGTTTTCAATTTTTATGGGAAGATTTGGAGTAATCCCATGCATATGAAATTATATAATCACTTGAATGAGCATGAAGGCAGTATGAGTTCTTTATGAAAATGAGTATAGGTTGTTGTATTCATGTACATGAAATAATTCATGTGTGAAAGTGTATCATTTTATGTTTTTTATTGCATAATTTGAGAAGTCCATGTATTTTTTTATACATGCATGATTTTTGAAGAAATAAAAATGTAATATACATTGCATAGTGAGTAGTAATATTTTATACTGAAGTTGGAGAATTATTTTAGCAAATTTTTCTATCTGATTTTTTGTGTTCAGTGGGTCAAAGTCTTCAACAGAAGAAATAATTATTTACTGATCATTTTTTTACTAAGAAATATTATTATATACAATGGACCGATATTATTTGGGAAAGTCAAGAATTAGTGAAAATGTACTTTAATTGTAAACAATCCAGTTTGATCCAATGATCTTATAGAGTAAGATCTTTCATTGATCATTATAGAGTAGATTAATCCATCTAATGTTGAAGGTTATAGTTGGGGTGTATAACTAGTTGTTGAGGATTGTGATTGGTGGGTCTAACAAATAACTATAAATTTGGTATAATTGGTGAGTCTAACCAAATTTTGAAGGATAATTGGAACTAGGGGTATAACTAGTTTTTAATTAGATTGTCTAACCAATTACAATTGTAATCATTGTCTTATATAGTAGAGAATCTATGTGGGGGGGTCTAACCAACATGTAAAGAAGTGTGTCTTTTTTCCAAACCATGTAAATCCACATGTGATATGATTTATTTGTTATTATTTCTTTCATGTTTATGATTATTTTTAAATTTGATGGAGTGAGTATTTAATCTATTGTAGATGTTTAATCACAAGTAATAGAATTTGTAAAAAAACTATATATCGTTGATTCACCCCCCCCCCTCTTAGTGGTATCTGACCGGTCTATGGCTACTTTAGTCAATGGATCCTAGAAATGGGAAAAAACTGACAATGGTGATGAGGAAATAGAAGGAATATTTTATATACATGGTAAATTAGAAGCCTCTCGTGGGGAGATATAAGTTTGAATATCCAAAACTAAAAAATCAAACAATGGGGTTTGTGATGCCAAACATTGTATAAAACAGTAGGATGAAGAGATGTTTGAGATGAATGAATAAATTTAAAAATTGTAGTCTTAAATTCTAGAGAGCTCAGAAAAGGTTTTCGGGTAGAAGCTCAAAATTTATCAACATAAAATATAAATGGGTAGTTTTACTAAAAATGGAAAAGATCAAATTTAACGTATCGAAGAACTTGTAGAGTAATTCATCATCCTACAATGAAGTGTTAAGGATCAAGAAAAACTCTTGACTCTTGTTATGAAATTGTAAAAGTATATCATTCAGGTAATTGAAAAGATGCAATTAGATCATATAGTCCTTGTATAATAGAATCAATGGTAAAATTCAAATGATAAGGCCCGTATGTGACTTGAGAAAAAAAAGGAAGTGATGGTTGAAGTCGGACAAAAATAACATGCTCCATGATTGAATATTGATTTTTTTATGAATAAGAACTATAAGACTCATTGAACCCAAGGTAAAATCAGTAGTGTTATATTGACACACAGTAATGAACCTCACATGAGATGTTATTATTGTGAAAAAATGGAAACACAAAAAATTCATGTTCCATAGCCAAGAGGTATCGAAGGGGAAATGACCAATAAAGGTATCCATATAGAGATCAATATTCTAAGACATAATTTGACGGTGACTATTTTTGGTGTGGATGATTCAGGCACATGGAAATATATTTCTCATAAAAATGTAGAGAAATATGCTGAAGCAGGATAGTAGGATGAATATGGTCCTAAGCAGCAGCTAACAGTATAATCAGATAAGATGAAAATGAAAAATCAATTTGTATAATTACAAGAAGAAATTGGTCCATCATACTCTAAGGAAGATCAATATTGTTAATCCATGATGGGTATGAAGTCAAAAACATGGATCAAAAAAAATACATGATCATGCATTCGTTACAGAGATTTTTTAAGCATTAGATCATTTTGGTGTATGGATCCTTGATAGTGGATTTACATACCATATTAAAGGTTATAAGGATATTCTTATAGATATAAAATATGAAAAAGAATGTGTTGTAAAATTTATAAATGATAAAGGCTTAAAGATTATTGGCTCATTAAAATACAAATTTGGGGGGAAATAAATGGTATCTGGTTATGTCTTAGTTTTGTAAGGTCTCATCCAAAATTTTCTTAGTTTCAATCAACTATGTGACTCAGGGAATGCTATAAGATTTAATAAGAATATTTTTATTTTCAAAGGAAGAGATGGTGCATTTTTTCTATTGGAAAAAATAAAAAATGGTAATATCTATCTTTTAGGTGGATAAGAAGATGTGTTTTTTATCGAGAGGGGAAGAAAATAGGTTGAAGAATAAATTACATTAAATCTATCCAACCATCCATAGATGATCTAGTCAAATGTGATTAAACTCAAGGTCTCCCTAATGTATCATGTGATCATAATCATACTTGTGATTCTTTTCAAAAAGTAAATATCATCATAAATATGTACAAGTAAAAAAGACCCAAAAAATCAATTAGATTTCTTGAATTGGTGCATGTAGATGTATGTGGACCTATCCAACCAGGAACCATTTATTAGAAGCATTATAATGTTTTATATTGATGATTTTAAAACTATGGCTTGGTTATTTGTCATTTCAAACAATTTTGATGTGTTTAGTTCCATAAAATAGTATTGTAGGGAATATAAAACGATTAATATAAATAATATTATGAAGTACCATACTAATAATGGTACAGAATTCAAAAATAGTCAGGTTGGATATTATCTCAAGAAACATGAGATAAGGCCTCATGTTTCATCAGTATGAACTCATCAACAATATGAAGTGGTTGAGATGAGAAACCTTATCATGAACAAAATGTTTACAACTATTCTTATTGAAAAGGACCTACCAGGGATGTTCTAAAAGGTAGAAGTCTTGATAACGGTCAGCATATCTAACTAGGCTCGATTGTGTCTAAAGGAAGAAAAGACTTCATACGATATGTTTAATGGAAATAATAAAACCTTTAAATACATTAAAATCTTTGGAAATAAATGTTTTATTCTCAATATGGAGAAACAAAGGAAATTGGAATAATGAGGATATGAGGTGATATGACATGGATAATCAGGAAAAATATAGGCTTTTAAATGCTTCAACAAGAATCATCTAAAGGTTGTTGAAAGAAATGATGTCACTGTAGGAGAGAATGAAAAAAATCTTCAACAACGTAGTGACCAGTTCCATGATGACAGTGATGAGTATTTAATAACATTAGGGGGTTTGAAGTGGAAAATTTTGATTTAGATCAAGATAATGATGATGATTAGGAGGAAGTCATATATATATATATATACGTATAGAAGATAAATAGTCTAGATGAATTTGATAGACAGAACGTCATTGGTGATCAGGAAGCGCTTGTTCAAACATGAAGATTGAAGTAATTATAGCATGAATATTTCCTATATTAGGTAGAACCTAAATGTTTTTCTGAAGTCGTTATATATGATAACTGGGTTCAAAACATTAATTAATAGATTGAAAAAACTAAGAATAATTAGACATGGGAAATTGTTTCATGGCCAAAAAATAAAAATTTCATTGGTAACAAATGGGTATTTCACAACAAGATGAATTAAGATGGTAAAGTGATTAAAAATAAAAAAAATAGTGGAAAAAGGGTACTCCAAGATAGAGGTTATTGATGTTGAATAAACATATGAACCTATTTCAAGGATTATCATAATTTGATTATTCTTGACCATAGTAGTTACAATAATGATCAATGTTTTCTAGATTGATGTTAAGTTAGATTTTATAAAATAGATTCTAGAAGAATAAGTTTATATTTAGTATCTATATGGTTATCTCATTCATGAATATGAGAACATTTTTTTGGATGACGAAGGTGTTATATGGGTTAAAGAAAAAACCAAGAGCATGGTATTCAAGACTATATTAATTTTGATGAAGCTCGGTTTCAGTGTGGTGGATTTGATTACAATATATATGTTAAAAATGATAGTAATCAAATGATGGTGGTGATGGTATATTTTTATTACATAATAGTTGTTGGATTAGATGAATCACAATGCAAAAATTTTATAGAATTCATGAAAAGTGAAATTTAAATGTCATTTATTGATGAACTATTGTTTTTCTTTGGTTTATATATGACATATGGAAATAATGGAACATTCATTTCTCAATATAAATATTTTCAAGAGGTTTTGAGAAGATTTGGAATGGATAATTCCAAGGTGAGGATGACTTTGGTGGATACCCAAATAAACTATCACATGATGATGAAGGCAAAGTGGTTAATAGAGGATAATATAGGTATATCATTGGATGTTTGATGTACTTAATAGTGACATGACTCGATAATTTTTTTCCACATTCCAAGACTGATGGTATCAAATCAATCCCCAAGAAATCCTACTACTTGCAGTTAACATAATACTTCAGTATATCAAGGGCATTGTGGATTTCGGTGTTCTATACAATGAAAAATATTAGCAAGAGTTATTGGGCTATATCAATACAGATTGGGCTAGATCAGTAGATCATATAAAACCAATGTTAGGTGGTGCATTCTATATTGAAATATTTTTTATTTCCTATCTAATCAAAAAACACGATCTCATTTCATTGAGTGTCATAAAATAAAAATATAACTCAATATTTCATACGGTTATTGTGGATGAAGCAACAAATTGGTGATATGGTAGCTCTAGTGAAGTATTTAATCAAGATCCATTGTGATAATTCATGTTCTATAAATCTTATAAAAAATACTTTACATCACTTGACGAAAAAATCAAATTGAAAAAAATATCATTTTATCAAGGAGAAGGTGGAGTAGGCGCTTGTGATGTTGGATTATGTGCCTATAGAACTACAGGTTGTAGACATTTTGATGAATTCCCTACCCAAAGTAGCGTTTAAATAGAATTTATGTTCTATGGGAGTTTAGTCAACTGCCCACACTTGAAAAAGTATGAATGTGGGACCCCCTCTCCCTAAGTTATGGTGTGTTTTCCAAAATGTGCTAATCTATGTTATTTACCCTCTTACAGACCACAATGATGTGGCCTTTGGGTTCATTGAAAAAGGGGGAGAAAATATTTCCTTAATCAAGATAGGGGAGTAGATAATAAAGAGAGTAGAAAAGTAGGGGTGTTTTAAATTTGACAATGCTAAATATGAACTATCAAAGGTTATATATCATGGTAGTTGGAGTTTGTGATGAAAGCAGTTTACTGGTTTTATAATGAAGTGATTTATTGATGAACATTTCATACTAGTCTTATTTCTCACACTGAGCATTACTAGTGTGGGATTAGAGTGTTTTTCGGGTAAATCATTGATCACTATTTGAATAACAATAGTAAAATTTTGGTAGAATATAGAAGAAGCTTTAATGAGGTATCAAAATTTGAATAATTTTCAAAAAATCCCAAGGGGGACTGTAGGAAAAAAATCCCTCAATTTTACATTGTAGTGATTTTGGGTTTATTGTGTTTTTTGATAAAGTAGGTTTCAATGGTTAGTTGTGGAGTTCCATAGATATTTTTTACAATTTATGTTGAAAAATATCCAAGAAAAAGGAATGGATACTATGTAGGTATTATAATAAGATGTATATATAATGTGGTGTAATTTCCCAATGAATTCCAAATTTTTAGTGTCCAAAATCTAGAGAATGGAAAAAGGTGTTTTTTGAAAGGGAAGTATTTTCACTTGGAATAAAAATATTGATTTCAATGATGATAGTGATTCACAAAATTACATACAAGTCAACATTCAGGATCACCACGTCAAAATACATCTAAGGAAAAAGGTTTACGTAAGATCTGAATTTTCATGAAAGAAGAGTTTTTTCATTACAATGAGTTGTGCGAAAATTTTTTTTGATGAAAATTATGAACTAAATATGACGTCAAATCATAATATTATTTGAAAGAAGTAAGTTTCATAAATTCCTGGAGTTCCATTACAAAATGGATTTCTTCTACACATAGTGAAAGACGTACAAGGTTTTACGTGCAGGGTTAGACAGGTATGTGAATATATAGATACCCCCTCATTTGAGTATCTAAACCCTTAGACAATTTTAAATCTATGAATAGAATAAGAGGTGTGATAAAATCATAAAATTTACACACTATAATTGTTTCAGGAAACAATGACGCAAATGTTTTTTGCCCGTAGAAAAGAACATGTGCCTTAAATTGGAAAGGAAGTTGTGTGAAAAGTGTAGATTTGTGTTCAAGTTATCCAATGTTTTAATTAAATAAGTGTTGTGTGAACCATAAGGGATTACATATTAAATATATAGTAGAGTTTCATTCATCATTTCAATGAAAGTAAAATAAATTCAGTAGATAATCTATCTATAATTGAAGATGCATTCATTATTTATGATTAAGGTAGCTACAAGTCCATAAACTGAGTGTGAATCCTTTCCAAATTCATGAGAAATGGAAGTGGAAGAAATTTATTCTTTCCTTTGAGAGTGATCCATCGAAATAGAGTTAGGGAGTTACCCTTGGTATTGTAGTGAGCTATCCTTAAACCTTGTAAAGTTAGTGATCCTGGACATAAAATTGATCTAGTATGACCTTTATTTATAAGTGATCATTAGTTTATTTGGTACATTATCACATTGACATTGTATGCTCCTAATACGTAGCCCCGTGAGGGTGAACTAAGAAAAAATTATGTGTCTCATGCATGATCTAATTTCTATTCATATGTTTTCAAATGAAAGAGAGAGAAAATTGTTTTTTCTTATAATAAAACAAGATCTAAAGGGGTGGTTGTTTTAATTTTTTATACCATGATTGACCCCATCCCCCCCACTCCCTCTCATGGTATTTAACCTAGTAGGGATAATAATTATATTTTACTAATACATTCATCTAATTTCAATTTTACCAAAAATTAAAATATGAAATTATAGACAAAAAAATAAAATATTATTCATAAGGAAAAGATTATTTCACATAAAATGATTTCCTGAAATTAAATTATTTACCCTTCGGTGGTGGTGGTGTATTTTTCACTCATTGGGGATTCATTAAACGTTTTTTTACCATCTAATTGGGAATAGATATTCCATTGAAGCTAAATTGTGGATAATTAGAAAAGTAATTATGTCTTATGATCATCAAGGATGGAGGATCCTTTCGTTGGACTCTGATGCAACTAAATTTCTTCATCTCATTGACCAAATTAACCTTGATTTCACTCATGATTATAGAGAATCCAACCATATTTCTAATTCTCTCTCAATGAGAGAAATTGAAAAGGTAAGATCGAGGCGGTCCTTTTTAATCTTGTACTTCTATTAACATCTTATGGAGGTGAATTAATATGTTTTTTATACTTTTATCTATAATCCCCCTTTTGATGACACTTTATCTATTTTATAATAAACTTTCTAGAAATGGGTTCTCCTGGATCCTTAACCATTTTTATTAACACTAAAAAAATTTACCAAATTATTAAAATATAAACACATGTAATATAATTATATTTAATTTAATATTGAAACTATTATACATTAAAGAAAAAATATCTAACTAATATTAGTAAATTTTTAATTAAAATGAATGATTAACACTCATATTTAATAATAATTAATATCTAACTATATATGGAAATTATAATAACATCTTTTGACTATATTAAATATACACATTATAAAAACATATTAGAGGAAATATATGGAAGAGTATTTGAATAGAATAATCATTCCATTTCAAATTCACATATACACACATTTAATTTTGAGTTGTTGAAACTTTTAGATTGATGCAATAAAGGAAGACAAAGAAACATAAGAGTAAATAATAGTTGATGCATAAAACAGAACATATTTTCCAATAAATAGTTGAAAATATTAATTTAATTTTGGTTGATGGATTCAATTTTTATTTTCTTCATGAATTAATGTTCATTGAAGTGGTTTTTATGATCCCTTAAAGTCGAATCGTCTTTACTGAATTTAGTACTTACTTCCTCACTTGTATCAAATTTTTCTTGATTGAATTCATGTTTTAAATGTCTCTTTGGATAATATGTTATGTAAAATTTTATATAAATTTTAAAACTAAAAGGATATAATGGTTAAGTAGTTTCAAATGATTGATTCATATCCATCAACTAGTTGTAAAATTTGATGCCATATTTCATTTGAATGTACTGAAATTCAAACTAAAATGATTCAACATAAATAAATTAGTTATACATAATAAGTTTTGTAAAATATGTATCAATGCATGTTATATGAACTTGAATATATAAAACAATTATATAAAAATGGAATCCAATCTGATTGGATATATTTATTATTATTTAATGATCATAGCGCAACAATAAATAGAGAAAAGTATGAATTATTTTAGTGCATATGACCCAATAAAGTGATACCAAAAGTATTGTATTGAATGTTAAGTAATAGACATAAAATTTTATAATTTCGTTTATTGTCAATAGGGGAATATGCACTATTTCCAAACAAAAACACATGGTATAAAATTCTACAGTTGGTTTAAAAAAATAATTTTAACTAACTTATAAAATGGGAACTAAAATGAATAGTTGATTTAAAAAAGAGTTTAGACCAACAAAAAATAATGTAATTAAATTTTAATACAGAAATTTTAATGAAGAAATTGTACTACAATAATAAACCAGAAAGATAGTAGTTTGGTTCATATATGATGGTTTCAACATTGATAAATTAACAAATAAAAGAGAGATTAAACCAACTGTACTTTAATGAAAATATTTTCTCAAAGAACAAAATTTACAATAATGAATTTATAGAAACATGCTGATGTCATTGAGAAATAATAGACAAGAATTACTAAACCAGCTCAGCATTTGTTCAGCTTTTGAAAATTAAAATTGTATGATGTAGGTTTCAACTTCAATAAATTCCTATAGAGAAATTTTATTATTCCTAGAATTAATTATGTATTTTTGTTGAAAAAGAATAGAACCAATAGAGTGCTCTTCTATTATTGAAAAAGAAGAGTATTTTTTATAAAATAAAATTTTTTATAAAATTCAGAGTACTCTTATTTATTAAAGTGTACTCAATGTTTTCTGTAAAAATGTGTTCATTATAAAGGTTTAGTACTAGTATTTCTTAATTATGTTCACTATAAATTTTAAATTGATGTGATTTTCTATTTCATGAGTACTAAAAATTATAAGATTTATAAATTTATAATGTACTATCTATTTATAGTACACAAATTTTATAATAGTGCTCAAATTTCTCAATTTTATCAATTAAGAGTACTCAGAGTTCACAACAGTACTCAAACATCAAGAGTACATAGATTTTTCAATTTTATAAATAATATTACTCTTAATTTTTTAAAAGTGTACATATTAGTCAAAAGGTATACATTAGTTAGAGAGTACTAGGATTTATCTATATTAAATAGAATAATAGTACTCCCAATTTTATAAATTTGTGTTGACTATAGAGTAATAATATATCTCAGTCACATTATTTACCTCAGTATAATATGAGACTTCCATATTTTTTCATAGATTCATTGATTCATTATTATATTATTCCCACAAATCTATTCCTAAATATAAGTGTACAATGTAGATTTATAAATCCACCAATAGTGTACTCTACATTGTAAAATATAAAATCAGAAATATATTACTCTTCAATTTAATAAATCTATGAATCTGTGAATAAAATTAAGATATATAAATGTGTTCACTATAGGAATTATTCAATCTAGAATTTAATTTTATTTAATAAATGATTTATATTTATTTTTTATAACCATTATCTTTGTACATGTTTTTTTTAATGTGAGCATAGTGGAGTCTCTCCCGTTATGTAACTATACAGTATCAATGTAGGGATACATGATTTATGTCAACCCTTAACCACATTGTTTTTTCATATATTTTTACAATATATACATATATCACACATAAAATTTTAGTTAAATAGTTTAAAGTGTATGGATAATTCATTTTTATAAAATTTCAATTTCATAATTCATTTCCATGGTTTTGTTTCATAATTCTATCGTATAATTAATTTTCCTACTTTATACAGAAATTGTTCACAAAAATCGATTACATATAGTATAAACTATATGTATAATTATTCTACACATAAAATAAACTCTATGTATAACTCATTATGCATGCCCTTTAATTTTTATACATATTAAAAGGGGTTAATTTTATAGTTATATGAGTAGATAGAATATAATCTTCATAGATTTTTAAACAATATACACACATAGTTTACTAAAAAAATTTGAACTAATTAACTATTTTATAATGCATTAAATGCACTCAAATAAATAGAAATATAAAGTGAATGGAATTAATTTGAATGAGATTTTAATGTAGGAGTAAATTATAGGGGAAATAAATTATTACATTACATTGAGTAAAATTTTGAAATTGATATAGTACTTGATTCAGTTATTCAGGATCATGCATTAGAAGAAACATCTTATAAAGAAATAAACATTAATTTTATATTGAACTAATACTCAGGTTCTAGGAACAAGTGGATGGAAGTAGATAATAATAACAACTATTGTAAGAAGATCTTTTTTCTTATTCTTTTTAATTAAATTAATTCATCACTAATATTAACCTCAATGTAACAAAAATCATATAAAATAAAATAGTACAAATATTTTGCAAGAGTTAACACTATATCACTTCAAACCCAATTAAATATATTAAATATAATAACTACCAAAACATAAATCCAAAATTTAAATGTTAAAGGGAGAGAAAAATAAAGTCATATTTCAATAATAATGAAATTTAATTAAAAAATAGAATCATGTAATAATATATCATTATACAAGAAAATTCCATAAAAAATAAGAACACTAAAAAACCAAAATTATCATATCAATAAAAACATAAAAATATGACAAATTTTTGTCAAGAATCCTATTACTTAGATTTCTTCATGGAAATAAATTTTTCATCCAATGTGGTACACAAATAATACCATGTAACATGGATTGAGCTATCTAGGATAATAAATAGAAATTTGGTTAAAATGATATCTAATGCCAGACATTCAAATTGTTCAGTATACTTTGAAAATAACATCATCTAGTAAATAAAAATGTTTAATAAATTTGATTCACCTATGTTTAGATTTTAGGAAAAATCATTTAAAAACTAATTAAACACCGATATTAGAATTTAACAAACTCTTTATATATCAATAAAAGTCACTACAATTTTGTCAATAGAAACAATTTATAGTTCAAAATAACACAACTTAAATGAAAAATAAAATCATTAAACACATTAAATTAATAAAAAATAAATCAACATTGATAAAAAATTGTTTAAAAGTCATAAAAATACATTTTATTCTATTTTCCGATAATATTAGATTTTTTACCAATAGAAAATCAACCCTGATCCATGATAAAAAAGTATGCTCTAAAAGAAGATGCATTAAACACTTCAAATTTAGGGAAACAAAATGGAATTGGTTTGTTTGTTTCTTTATAATCATAAATAGGTGAATTCACTTATAAGAGTGACCAAGAGTATTTTTAACACATTGGGAGAAATATATTGCATTTTAAAATGAAGGATACTTCAACATAATAACATAAAGTGGATGATCTAAAAGGGGTCTTTAAGAGGTATGTTTTTAATATTCTTATAAAATAAGTGATGATGAAAAAACATAAAACAGTAGAAAAATAATTTTAATGTAGTAATGATACAGTTTGATGGAAAAAAATGATAATGGCCACATACGAGATAATTTAATTTTTCGGTTGATATAATGTTGGTGTTCCAAAATAGAATAGGTTAATATGTTGTTATACGAGTCTTATAAACTTAAATAAGTAAATATAATAGGAAGTACATATAGGTGGTTGGTGAAAATAATTAAATTATTTTTAGATCATAAATTTTAGTGAAAATATTACAGAAAATATCTTATTGTGTGGGCGATCACCTCCACTGAATGAATGAAAATCCCACTATCTATTATTAACCACTATATTTTCATCAGACATGGTACCTATTGAAAAAAGTTCAACATTTGAAAAAAATACAAATGTTTGAAAGAATAAATTATAGTATGTTTAAATTAATTTATTATAAATATATATAAGATTAAAAATATATAGATTATATGAAATAATATAAATATTCACAATACATATATATTCAAAAATATTAGAATATATATTTCAGGATGTATATTAGAATATATATATATATATTATACATAAATACATGAAATTTTAGGCAGGAATCCCATCCATGTTTATAGCCTCCGAAAATGAATCACCTCAACTTTTACTCTAGAATTCAAGTTCATTTCAATACCCACATTCAATACTAATACTGAATTCCAAAAAATATAAATGAGATCATATATGGGTAAGTCTTAGGATTTATTTTATGGAAATTATTAAAAAATGGTTTTAACAAATAGCATTTGAGTCCTTCTATTAAAACATTTCAATATTTATTATTAAAAAAAATTATTCCCCTATTTATTTATGAGGCTTTCATTCGATAATTATATTTTCAAATGTATCCATAAAAAATTGTCACCTATAATAATAGATAAAAATTATGAAGCTTGTGTGGAGTACCAATGATTCCCAAATTCTGAAAAATCCAGCCATTAAGGAGAAACCAAGTTTTCATAGAATACTGACCAACAAAACGTTAATATAAAGAAAAATCCATTAATTTTTTTTGGTGATAAATGGAGAGTTCAAAGAAGAATGATGATATTACATATGACGGAGGTGGCAGGTTATTTTTAATCTAATGCTCCAATGTTTTTTCCAAAAAAGGAAAACGCTATTGAGTTAATATGGTGTGTGGTTGCAAAATAACTGATAGAAAATTGTTTTACCAAAATGTAAATAATATTTCAAGCACACAACACTAGTGATGATACATAACATGTAAAGATTGATTATTTTATTTTTTATTAAACACTTACAGTTAGGAAATGTTTGAAATTAATTATTTGAAACTATTATGGATTCTCTAACACATGGGAAAAAGAGGTTTATCAAGAGCATAAAATCTTTGATAGCATAAAAATAGTAGTTATTCAAGGACCTATATTGATATAATAGCATTGACACCACTTAAATATATTTCTTCCCTAATCCATAATAGTATTTTATCAAGAATAGGTATACTTGAACATATAAATAACATAAACATAGTATTTTTTCAAAAATTAATGCTTCTTATCAATGACCATATCACTCTATCAAGAACATACATGAGTTAATATATAATTAATATAAAATATTGGTCCTTTAGTGTGTATTATTTATCAATAACAAGCCTATATAAAATTTATAATTTCTAAAAATTACAAAATTCAAGAAATTCAAGAACAAAAAAAGGTGGTGGAGGATTACAACATGTTACGATTTATAAGGAATGTTGTAAAATGTTTGTAGTATTGAACACATAACTATTTGGATCATGGAAATCTTTGTTCAAGGATGAAAAAATTATGGTTTTACATATATAGTTTAATTTTTCATCAAACATGGAATAGAAACCTAAGAACAATGGATTAAAATGGTTTTATACCTAAAATATACAAAAGGGGAGGGATATACAGTTTGGTTTATTGGAATTTAGATGAATGTGGATGTGATATAGAAGTAGAGAGGTGAAATAGAAATGAATATAAACCCACTAAGAATAAATAAAAAAGTTTTTTTTGATTCATAATCATTATATTATAAGAATACCAGTCTAATGTTAATAAAATTATAATGATACTTATAAACAACACGCTTAGATATAATGGGTGAAGAAATCTCATTAGTAAAACATAACCAAGTATTTTCAATATAAATCTTACTTATACATGAAACAAAACATGGGTTTTAAATAATTTTTTATCAGACTCACCATTAGCCATAAGACCAACTATACCCATTTCCATGCAACAATTCAAGCTCTGTTAACCTATGTTTATGAGTAAAAACAAAAAAAACAGCAATTCAAGGATTCCTTATAAATGAACTAAAATGGAATAAAACAAATTGTTACCTCTATAAAGGAAATATGTGTATTATTCAATTGAACCAACCTATGAAAAAAATGGAAAAACCAATAAAGTTATCATTCTAAAAATAAAAAAAAACTATAAACAAAAATAAAACATATATATATTATAATATATATTTAAAATAGATAAACATGTATATATATGTATGAAAATATATATTTAGAATATATATCAGATTATATGTATTCTAAACATATATTAGAATATGTTTGAATATATTCAAAACACACACCCAGATATATATATATATATATGGATATATATTAGAATATAAAGATATGTCATGATAAATATTAATTACATTTAAAATCAGTATATTCAAAATATATATATATATATATCAAAATCAATATATATATGAGAATATATAAATTACATGTACAATCAAACCTTTGATCATGTAGAACAACTTTCATTATCCTACTATAATTCCTTCATTATTTTATTTCTTCATAATTATGAATATGCTATATAAAATTTGTCCAAATACATGAACAAAATGTGAGTTTAAAATAATACACATATCAAAATGATACATTTATGGAATATATCTAATAAAAAATATTTCAAATAATTTTATAGAAATATAAAATTAATATATAGTCTAAATATAGAATGTTTTAATAATACACTAGTAGAAAAAGTGTATTTAACGTCAGTTTAATTTTAATTTTCACATCGGTTTTTAACTGACATTGAAGTAGCTGACATAAAAAATATAACTTTTTTACATTGGTTTTTTAAACCAATGCCAAAAATGAATTACATTAGTTTTTTAGTGTTGGTTTTATAAAAAACGATTCCAAAATCCATTCGTATCATTTTTGGCATCAGTTTCCTAAAAAACTGACGCCGAAGGTTTAAAAATATTTTTGGCATCGGTTTTTACAACAAACGATGCCAAAAAGTAAATTTTCTTCTTCCATGATTTAGATCATTTCTTGTGCTTAGATTTGATTGGTCGTGGTGAAAAAACAGAGTTACGGATCAATAGATATGGTCATCGGAAGTTGAACATTGTCAAAGTTTTGATTGGTACAACTTGCTTCAAATAAAACATGATAAACATAAATTAAAATCACATACAACAAATGAAAATGGTGATCTATAATTATATTCACACCAAAATTGGTAAATCTCATCTGAATATTTTATATTTGTACCTCGATAATAAGAATAAATATTCTTTATAAGCAAGCTAATCAAGTTGTTTCAAAATGATGAAAAATAATAACAAAGAAATAAATGATCAGAATAGGTACAATGATCAATTTAACAATTGAATCCACATTGAAAGTTTGATTTAATTGAAGAGTTTAAAAATGTTGAATGAAGGATAAAATGGATTTATATATAGTAATCAAAAATATTTTTGATAGCATTGTATGGAACTGTAGGCAGGAGTTTAAAAAGTCAAATGCGCGTTGCGAAAAAAATGAAATTTTGATGCAACATATTAAAGAATACATTTTGGCGTTAGTTTTGTTTGAAACCCACATGAAAGAGGATTTACATTGGCCTTTTGGTGTTAGTTTTCTATAAAACTGATGCCAAAAAAGCCAATCCATATCTATTTTGGCATCAGTTTTAAATATATAGATACAAAAAAGTAAAAAAGACATTATTATTCATGTTGGTTTTTTTAAAAACCAATTCTAAAAAGTAAAAAAAATTGGCGTCGGTTATTAAATAAACTGACGGTAAATTTAAAAGAAAAGCACTTTTCGAGTCAGTTGTTTTAAAAACTAACGCCAAAAACAAAATAAATGATTTGGATTCGGTTTTTAAAAACCCCGACATGATAAATTAAAAAAATATATTTAGGCTTCGATTTTTATGAAAATCAACGCTGAAATTGAAAAAAATACAACGTTTTAGATACTTTTTAAGCTTCGATTTGACTGGTCGTGGAGCTAAAAAAAAGTACGGATTAAAAGTTATGGCCTTTGAAAGATGGAATTCTTTAAAACTTCTATTAGTGAAGATCACCTTCCGACAACCATAACTTTTAATCCATAACATAATTTTTACTCCACGACCAGTCAATTCGATGATTAAGAAATAATATAAAACTTAGTAAAAAAAAATTATTATTGGCGTCGGTATTTATAAAAACCGATGCCAAAAAAATTTTTATTAAAAAAGTTTCGCCTCGGTTTTAAAAAAAATTGACACCAAAAATTCTCTGGAAACATATATTATATGGACTTATATGAAACCGACATCAAACTAACGATTTTAAAACCCATTTTTCTACTGGTTATATCTTGAAAAAAATATCCTTAAGTTATTTTTTTCAATAATTTTTCATAATCATGTTCTTTCAATTACATAAACTTCATCATAGTTTATGGTTTTATTGACAATGATGGAGAAAACTAGTTATTTGTATAATATTATAAGGTTTCATCTTTAATAATGACCGTATTCATAGAGAATTGACATAAAAGCAAGATAAGTAATACATGATGTTTTAATATCGATAAAAAATGGAAAATTAACAATTGAAATCATCTTCGTATACTAACATATTAAGTTATCCTATAATATTTTTATACAAAAATTCAAATATTTCAATTAATAATAAATTATAATAAATAAATCACATTGAAATATAAATTATATTTTTGAAACCAATCTGATACTATATGAAAATTTTTATTGATTTTGTAATTGTATTATAATACATAACTGTAGGAGACACAAAAATAAAGTCAAAACAATTTCCAATGATATTTATCACTACAAAAAATTATATATATAATGAAATAGGAAAAAATTATAGTATTTATAGAATAAAAATAATAGTGCATGTATTCACTAAAAAATTAAATAATAATATCTAAAATATATTATTTATTGAAATAAATATAGTTAAATATGTAAATTATAAAACAATAAATATAACATAAATCTAATATGGTATATTTTTATCAAAAGAAACAAATAAAAAATATATAATCTACGGTAACATAATTAGAAATACTGGCTTCACAATGTTTTTGGAATACATGGTTTAAACCTCTAACACTATATATGTATATATAAATAGTGGAAAATTAGATTATGAAATAAAAATACATTAGGATCCAAATAAATCATTAATGATGGGAGAAAAACTTAAAAAATATATTCATGAAAGAAATATGGTTGACTTTATAACTAAATACCTATTCTAAAATAATAAAAAAATATTCATAGAGGAGATTTTTGGAAAGATGAAATTAAAAATAGAAATCAATTTATAGTGTTAGATTAGGGGATTAAAAAAATAAGGATCATGTTACCTTACTTTAGTATTTATCTTATCAAGGAATATATCTAAAAAGAATTCAGTGATAAGGACATTCCATGAAGAGGGATGGGGTTTGAGAAAAAGGAATTCATGAGAATAAATTGAATATCAAGGGATAAACATGAGATTATGAATTTTGAGATATTCTTAAGAGTGATAGCCATAGAATTTTAATATATATATTGGATGAAAAACAACTAACTTGTTTGAAATTGAAGTCTAATTATTGTGATCTTTAAGAGAAATCATGAATGTAACAAATGTTTGAAAGATGCAGTTATGATTTGGGGGAAGAGGATCAAGGGTTAGTTACTACGATGAAAAACATAAAAGGAATTGAAAAAAACATCTATCTTTAGATACATCATCATCCATAATCATCCAAAAAATACACTGATTTTTACATCCAAATTCATCCATATTAATCTATAGTCTCTTTATTATCTAACTTGAAATATAATTCAGAGAACATCTTCAAGACAATTAATAACAATTTTAATTCCTTCAAATTTCATAACTTCGAAGGAAATTTATGAACTTTTTACAAATTAGGATCAATCATGGCCATCCACATGCTGGAAAAAATTCATTGTGATAGGAACCCTAACTAATTTGGTAGATTTAATTCAATATAACAGCATATAGAATATAGGAAACTTATATTGAGCTATTTCCGAATGGTCTTAACTCACATCTTTATCCATTTAAATGCCTTTTGATTCATTCTTTACAATGATTTCACAATGCTTTTCTCTATTTCCTCTTTCGAGAATTTTAAATTGGTAGGAGGGTGATGAAATGGGGGTGGTTTCAGGGATCTGAAACACTAAGGACATTGAATTTGTGGGGGGGGGGGAACAAAATGATTCACTTGTGAAAATGCACAACCTATGAAAATCCCAATCATGTTCTCTAAGTATATTTAATTAAATTTTTACACTATTTTGTATATTCCATTATTTTTTCTAATAAATTATATGTTAACAATTCTGAATGTCATAATTTTGATATCAAAATATACATCCAAATATGTCATAGGTGTTTTTAAATTACCATCCAAATTTGAAGATGCAAGATTACAAGGGAAATTAACAAGGTTTCAAAAGAAAAATGTTGTTCATATGGGAATGTACATTATTATAAATATTATACATCATGTATACATATATATTAGCATCAATATAAGTTAATTCCATTATTAAATGAAAGTTATATGTACTGTATCGATTTCAATACATTAGAATAATACAGAAACACACATTATTTGAATTGGTATGATGTCATGTACTAATATCATATTGAGAAGTTCAAATCGATTGCCATTATCAACTATATTGTTTCATGGTTTATTTACAACTTTCATTTCAAAAGTTTATATTTGTTTCGTTGAATATTCCACCTAATAGTTACCTTCTTTATTAGAATATGGTTATTTTACATAATCAACAACTTTGAAATCTACACACCAGAAGATATACTCTGATATTGTATACTATATTAAGAAAAGTGCGTAAGGTGTTTTTGGAGAATGCAAAAAAATATATATGAATTTCAATTAGGTCACAATTATTTTCCAAATATATTCATAAATTAATTAGTTACTTGTATTTTTTTCTATTTATATAATATTCGTTCCAAAATTGACATTCTTTTAGATTCATCAAACAAATGACCCTATTTTAAGATCAATTGTTTTTTATATTTTATTTCTTACATTTATTTTCTTTACAATTCACTCTTTCATTTTATCAGTAATCTCATAGGTTAATCAAATATGGAACATGAAATAGTCACTCACAGTACTCTTAGTTATCTATATTTAGTGATCAATATACCATTCAAGTGTCTAAGATAATGTCTATATATCATGTCTCTAAAAATTCATCTTTACTCTCTTCGGATTACCCATATTCTACTCTTCTGCCTATTGATCATCATGGACCTTCTCATCAACATGTCTATGTTCTAAATTTAAGTATTAAAATATTTTTTTTGGAATTAATCATAGCATCCTTATTTTGAATTATTTTCTCCATTAATATGTGTTTTATTATATTGGAAATGGATTTGTTTTGGAAATGGACACCTAAATTGGAAGACTCTTTCTAAAATATTTATTATATGATTCAGAATGGTGTTTTAACATATTTTGTGGTATTTTTAGAAATGCAGTATCCATTATTGTACTATGAATTATTTAATTAATATTAACCTATTTTGTTTCTTTAATAATCAATAATTATTGCAATAACATTTTTTCTTTTAGAAACATGTGATAAAAATGATTTATTGTTGTATTCTTTTTGAACAAGAAACCTAGATGGGAATAATTTTTTCATTATTTATTAAAATCCTCATAATATTGTTTTTAACATATTTTATGGTATTTCTATCAATTCAATATTTGTTATTCTGTTATAAATTCATTAATTAATTTTAACCTTATACATTTCTATAGTAATCAATCATATTTGGTATAACGTTTTTATATTGGGAACATCAATGATAAATAATAGTATATTATTTTAACATAGTGTGATCAATTTAATTTTCTTATGTTTATTTATCTATCATTCGACAATAGAATTTTATTTTATCCAATCCTTGAACCCCAATACATGAAAATTTACATTCAAAAATCCTCAATACACTTGTTTATACATTTTAATTTCATTTATGTATTTCTCTATTCAATGTGTGAACTAATCCTTATATATTTTTTTGGAATCTATGCATAACAAGATATAAATTGAGTCTCTATATTATAATTGTTTTAATGAATTTAGTGTTTGATTTATTTTTTATTCTGTGTGGGAATGACCCATGTATTATGTTCTAAATTATATTACTGTAAATATCACCATACCTTTAGTCATAAGTTTTTATAATGGGCCTTTTATTCATTATTTAAAGGGTGGGGTATATTTTTTATTATTTTGGTTTTATGGTGGATGGGCATCTTTTAGGCATGTTTGTGAATGTTAATTCACTATTTATTATATAATTTTAGGGTTTTCCATGTTACATTTTTTATTAACTGATATATCAATATATATAATGTAATGTTCTTGAATTCTAATAATTTCATAGTTTCTTAGAAATTTAAAATTTCATAGAGGTATGTTCTTTATAATTCCTTTATTCTGTAATTCTCTGTACAAAACTACCCAATCTGTTCACTACTGGAATTTTATTCTATAGTCCCATTGTATACTTCTACATTTAGGTACCAGTGAGAATAGTGCTTATAGTTAGGATTTATTCATTAATTAAATTTCATTCAAATTCTTACTCATTCATTCAGTGGAATAATATACAATTATAAAATTTGTGGAATTTTTCATGCCATACTTACTAATGGTATGAATATTCATTATATCTTGTACCGGTTCGATGGTTTTATGGATCTATTTGAATTCTCGAATGTGAACTATAAATTTAAAATATTATAACAATTGGTTACTGTAAAAATATATTTTCACTTATCATAAAATTTTTAATAATACAACATAATCCATTTTATATATTAAATAATTTAGGAAATTATCAACTAATTTTTTATCATTATTATGTAATTAAGGATATAAATAAACATAGAATGCATATTTATTTTTTTGTTTATGTTGTTCCTAAATAGTATGTTTTATAAATAGTATTCAATGTTTTCTAAGATGAGAAAGAAAACTAAAAAAATCAATTTCCATACATCATTAGCATTATTTGTATATTATTTCTTATATCACCAAAATTAATATTCATGTGTGAGTTCCAAGTTTTTCATAGGGTTGAATGATCTAAACAATTTATTTAGTTCAATTTAGAATACTATACCTGGTACATTTCTGTTATCCTAAATTATATCAAGTGGGTAATTTCATGAATGGTAACTCACTACTATACAATGAGGTATGCACTTGAATGCCATGTTTTTTATCAATTGAAAATATCATAGTGGAATGTTCTTGATATTTCATTTCTTCAATAATAGTTTATAAAGAAACTAATTACATTCTTCACTACTGGAATTTTCTTCCCTATTCCTTCTATAAAATAATACAATCGAGTAATAGTGAAAATAAATATCACAAGTGTGATTAATTGATTAATTTAATTTTTTTCAAATGTTTACTCATTTATATAATGAAAAAAATCTATAATTTTATAATTTTTTTAACGTTTCCATTCCAAACAAATTAAGATATGCATTTTAATTACATATTTTACTAGTTATATAGTTTATATCTTCTTTTTAAATCTCAAATGTGAACTCTTCATTCAAAATTTGTAAACTATGGATCACTATTAAAATATTTATATACTTCTCTATGGATTAATATAAAAATATATATTTAATTAGTGTATATTAGAATAATAAAAATATGTATTTTTCAGTTGGATTACTATAAAAATATGTATTTATTATATATGTGAATTGAGCATAAGGAAAATCTATGACCTTAAACTATTATTGCATATTTACTATAGGAAATATATAGTAAATATACAGAAATGAAAGATATATTAATCCATGTATAGATTAAATCTATTTTTCTCATTTGGATGCTCATATATTTGCAATGTATTTTGAAAAAATCTATTACCCAAGATTAATTAATTATGGTTGGTTGTAGGGTACTCTAAATAAAAATACTTTTATGATTGTTTGTAATGTACGCTTAAATTTTTTTTATTGTTTCGATAGTATGCATTTTTATGTGAAATATTTATTTCTAATAAAACCACTTACATCAAATCATTTCTTTCCCCTCATCAAACATTCTATTTGAATGCGGACATATATTATCACTTTTTTATTTTATTCTATTATTTCCAAATGTATATTTATCATATTTAATATTATGTTGTTTTCTTATCAACCTATCTAAAAAGTATTTGAATTTTTTTTGAAGGTGGATATGTTTAATCAATACCGGTTTCCTATAGGCTTCGTATAATAAATTGTTGTTGAATCTGTTGCAGGGGTCCTATTTGGTGACCTTTTATTTTCATGTGAACAATGATGGTCCTTACATGAATGTGAAGCTAGGAGGTGTTGTAAAACTCTAATATGCTTATTCATGTACAATATTTGATGTAAGGATACAAATTCCCTATTCTATTTTCATATATTATTCATTTTTCCTTGAAGGTGATTCATCATATCAAAAATTTCTTTAGATTTATACAATACATTAATATTGTTTACAAAACACCTGTATACATTATCTTATAGTAATGCTTGGTGACATAAGGCTCATTTCCATTCTTCACACCAACATTTGACAAACTTAGCTAATGAGATACATTGTAGAATAACATCACGTGGTAGTTACAAGCCAATAAAGCTAAAAATAATCTAGTGGAGAGAATAAATTCTAACCTATAATGTTATCTTCTCACTTTCACCCATATAAGTTAACTTGAAGTAAATATTTATTCTTTTATATCAATTTTTTAATCCTAATTCTAAAATATAATCATACTATTATAGATCAAACCTTTCTCAGCAGATTATAGTGGTGACGTTTGATCAACAAAATTTACTGGTATGAATCTGTGGATTATGCATGATATTTACATTAATTGGATGTTAGGGGAACATGAACTAGTGGTGATTATGATATGGTGAGTTTTGAAATCATTGAATACGTAAAAAAATTATTAAATGTTTCAAAGAGCCTTAGTGAAATATAAATTTTTTTGGTTATGGTATACAGAGAGTTTGTTGAGTTGGTTGTTCAGTTTTGGTTAATTTTGAGGTATGGTTTGAAAACTACCTCAACTATTGGATTATCCAACCCTAGGCATTATCAGCTCTAGATAAAAGTGCTGATAAGGGGGGAATTTATCAACGCTACTACACAACGCTGATAAAGGGGTTCATTTATCAGCACTAATAAAAAATACTAATAAATGGGTCCCTTTATCATTGCTAATAAAAAATAATGATAAAGCCCCCACCCCTAACCCATTTATCAGTGCTTTTTTCTAGCGCTGATAAAGGACCCACTTTATAAAAGCATTTTTTAGTGCTAATAAATGGTATATTTCATAAAAAAAATATTTCATTAAAAAGAATATTTATATATTTATATTTATATAAATATAATATATTTTCTAAAATATGATTTAGATAAGGCTAAACACGCATTTACACTTAATATATAAGATACTTAGTGAAAAATACAAATAAAATAATTAAAAAAATTCATAATTAATAATTTTCTATTTATTATCAAGTAATAGTCTTTTAATAACAATTGGATTATATAAAAATTAAATGAATTGATGAACGATCTATGATTAGTTGAAAACATGACATGAACATCAAATGATCATAACTTTTGATCTGGGTGTCTGCTTCGATTTTATCACATATAAAATTGATCCTCGTGAAAATGTATACACTATGATGAGTAGAGAGAACCATGGTAACTATTTTTTCAAGGCCAAAAATATTCAGAAGGCCTCTAAAACTATGTTTTTAGATGGGATAACCAATTTTTTTAATATTCGATAGTATTTCTACTTCGTTTAATTGTGTCTTCTTATTCATTTTCAATGGGTACTGAATATATTCTCATGGATTAAATTCATATAGATATTATGGTTTTGAAATTTTATAGTTATTCATAATGTAGATTTATTTATAATTAATTATATGCATATTTTTTTATATTTACTAATAATAAATCAATTTTATAAATACATATTTAAACATATTGACAAAAAAATTTATTATTAAATATATAAAACAAATGTAAATAAATATTTTTTGTTCTTTTTTTAAAATAAAAAAATATCAGATTTATTTACCTTATAAAAATGAATTAATATGTATATATATACCTTAACAAGTGATGATTATATATAATAACATGTTTTTCAATAATAATATATATATATATATATATATTCTAGTATATGTAATTAGATACATATTATGTAAATATTTGTATGTGTATGTGAAAAATTTAAATGTATACTTGTGTGTGCTAATATATGTTTGTGTGTGTATTATGTATATATTCATCATATATAAATGTATTTCCATAAATAAATCATTATCATTATCATTAAATATTGAATATAAATGTATTTTATAACAAATGTCTATAAATACATAACTAAAAATTTATATGTAAATATACAATTATATATGAATATGTAAATATATAAACATATAAATATATATGTAATGTATAAAATGTATATAAATATATAAAATATATAGACATACTCTAAAAATGTATTTTAAACAATATCTAACCATTTTTTTAATTATAAAAATATTTGAATATATATATATATATATATACATATGAAAATATATATATATATATATATAATGTTCATATAAATATATATATATTTGTGTATTAATAAATTGATCTATATTTATATTATATTATCACATATTTAAATGAATATTAATATAAAATATATTTAAAAATATATAAGTATATATAAATATCACACACAAACATATATTTTATAGATGCATTTTAAAATAATTATATAAAAACAAGAATAAAAAACATGTGTAAATATATATAAATAAATATAAATATCACAAAATAGAAGAAAAATCATGGTGTAGAGGTAAAGGTGTTCGATTTCCAAAGGAGATGTGCAGTGGTCAAATCTAGGCGTGCATGGAGAGTCAACAATGGGTTGGAATTGCATAAAGCATTGATAAAGGCCAATTACCACCGCTGATAAAGTGTTGCTTCAAAAGTGACAAAAAACACTAACAAATGGAGGGGAAGGCACTAATAAAGGGGTGGGGGAAGCACTATCAAATGAATGTCATATATTTCTAAACAAAAATAATTTCATTCACCCTTTATCGGTGCTTAAAACGAAGCACTGATAAAGGACCCCTTTATCTCTGCTAAAATTACTCTGACAAATGGGGCTTTTAACAACGTTTTTTCAAGCGTTGATGTAGTCTATCCTTCAACATTGCTCATCGTATCAGCACTTCTTTAGCACTAATAAAGCCCTTTTTAGCACCGTTAAGGGACATATATGTAGACGTTGATATTAAGTGTATAAAAAACGATTTAATTTGAAATCACTATATAAAAAATGTTGTTTTTTATTTTTGGCATTATTCATCCTTTGTATAATATTTTTTTTGAAGAATTGATAATATATCATAACACATTTCTGTAATTTGCATCTTATTACACAACAATCAACATAAAATATCTCTTAAAGGGGAAAAAATTAATGAAATTTGGGTCATATGGAACATTGTTTATAATTTGTGTCAACATATGTCATAATCTATGTTAAATAATCTCTAGGTATTATAATCTACAATCTATGTATATCAATCTGTTTATTATAATACGTAATTCATCCTAAATTCCCATTGTAATTTAATAATTTATATATAATAATACATATCAACGACATTTGGAATATATATTACAATATGTTTATCATTTGTAATCACGAATTAGTGTGTCAATAAATTGTAATGTAATAACTTGATTATTATATGAAATCATTGTGTAACAATCTATAGTGTCTGTAATATTATTCCTTATAAACTACAATCTTCATTCTTCTGTACCCCTCAAGCTCTCACGGAAGCATAACCCTGTGCCACCCGATCCTCCTCCTTCTCCACTGCTTCCTCGTCCTCCTCCTCCGTCTCCGCGGCCGTCGACTCATCCTCCTCCTCCACCTACTTTTCGAACTCCTCCTTCTCCTCCTCTGTCGCCACTACTGCCAATGTGTCCTCCTTCTCCTCCACCACAGTTTCCACCTCCTGATCCTCCACCGCCCCTGCCGCCTCCCTCTCCTATGTCGCAGATGATGCCTCCTCTGCTGACTTCGCTGCCTCTTCTGCCGCTATTGCCGCCAATAAGGGTACTCTCCCATCTCGAGAAACTTCATTCCTTCTTCTACTTGAAATAATAATAGTCATCAATGTTTTTTTGTTCTCTAGGTTGTGTTGTTCTATATTTTTTTCATATTTATTCTCAATGTTTTGTGATATGATATTGTGGTATTTTGATCCATATTGAGTGTATTAGTGATTTTGGGGTCACTTTGATCTTTCGTGGTGAAAAGATCCCATGTTTTAGGGTTACCTCGAATGGACGAGAAAACTATGTAGACCCCATGCAGTTGGGTCTATAACCATTGTGATGATTTTTTCAGGGTTAGTGCATAGATATATAACCCATCTGGTCAACCATGCACAATTATTCTTCCCTGTATATTTTTAGTTTTCGATCCCTTACATTTTTCATTATTATGGATGGTTCCTACCATTAGTGTGTGGTTGATTAAGGGAGTTTTATGGTGGTTTTACATTATTGGATGATATTTAAATTAATTATTCAGGTCTTCTTGTGTTGTCTTGTGTTTTGAAAAGTTGGTTTAATGTTATATAAAATATTATTTTTTGGATGAAAAAGTTTATTTGGGTGTTCATTAAATGTTTTGAAATTGTAGTCTTCCTCTTCATTTTGAATTGGGATATTTTTTTTATTAGAAATTTTTTAATGTGTCTTGGTATTTACAACTAGGCACAATGGTTTCTTTGTATGAGAATTTTTTTATCTTAAAGTTTATAAAAAGTGTTTGATTTCATTATGGAAATTTAAAAAGCAATTAGAATTTATTGAAATGTTTTTGAAATGATTTAAATTTATTAAAATATTTAGAAGTTAAAGTGGATATTTATTTTCAAGTAAAATGAAATAATTTTAAATTATGTGTGTTCTTTGGGTAAAAACATTCCTTAGACTCTATTTAAATGCGGCCATCTTAAAGAAATTGATTTTTATGGGTGTTCAAATTTTAGTGGAGCATTTTTACAAGGGTTTGATCTGTTTTCAATGTGTGTGTGTCTTTAAAAATAATTAACATGGAACTTTTATATAACGGGTGTTTTTAAAGAATATTGAACATATTTAAAGACTTATTTGTATGTTTTGGGCTCAATAAATTATTTGTATTTGATTTATTTAGCTAGTGTGTATTAAGATTCTTTGTTTTAGCATGTGAAACATGAATGGGATAAATTCATATTTACTATGTAGTATATTCTCGTCTAATAAAGGTCTTACGAATATGTGAAGAAACATCCCCTATGGTGAATTTTTTTTAGTAATAGGTATATCTATCTGGGTTGTGTGATTTAACCAAACTTTAGATGGGGTGGGTAATCCAGATCATCCTTTTCTTTAGGGTTTCTTAAATTTACATCTTTCCTTATATGGTAATTAAGGTCCTTCCGTGGTTGTGAAGTGTTTAGGTTATTTTCTAGAATCTCTTTAGTTGAATTACCCAAAGTGGCCTTGGGAGGTTGTTTATTTTGGAATATGTGCTTGTTGAGTTGGAATGTCTTGAGGTTTTGAAGTAAATTTTATTTTATGTATTCCTCATTGTTTTTTGGTTCCTCTTACATGAGGGTTTGTTTATAGAGGTTGTGAATATTCTTTAGTGTTTTATGACTCATGGTTTTTTATCTTCTTGGGTTCACCATGAGACAGTGCTCTCATGTTGTGATGTCCTAGATCTCCCATTTCATTAAATTTTTTAACCCAAGGTTATATTCACTGCATAAGTATATGGTCATTAATTTATAATGGAATACTCTAATTAAAAATACTTTATATGGGTTTCAAATGAATAATATTTTTTTAAAGGTTTATTAGTGTTTTGTAAGGGTACCTAGGGTCTACATATGGATTAGAATGAGCAATTGATGAAACCCACTCATAAATATAGAATTCCTCAGTTAGGATGGGAAATAATCCACTAATGAAATTTAAGCCCACATTATCTATGCTCGGTGTGGAAAATAAGTAGTATATGAACATTAAAAAGGTTATATAAGAGTGCAAAAAATGATCAAATGTGTTGGAGTTGGAATGAAATATTTTCCAATAGAGGAATCCAATAAAAAATTTGAGGTTGGTTAAGGAAAGACCCTATAATAATGACATGATTTTTTGGTATGTATAGTTACTTGAAGGGGTAAGATCGATGGAATTTTGATTCTAGTAGAATAAAGGAGAGTGGAAAAATTACGCCATCGTGAATTGGAAACATCATGTGTCATGTTAGTATAAGTGAGGGTTCAACCTTTAGAGAGGATCAATGTGAGTGTTATGCATGGGGAGGGAACCTAATAAAGGGGGATCTAACATAATGTATCATGTATGTTTGTGAAGTCAGGACTGATGTTTGTATAGTTTAACATAATGTTTAATATGTCTCTCTTGGGATTTATGACTTTGTTAAAATTCCTAACTTGATCTTTTAAAATGAGTCAGATATTATAAAATTTTTATTGAAAAATTATATGTGTTCAACATACCATTTTTGTTTTTTAATATTTTTAAAATGGTATAAAAATATAAATTGGGGTTTTCAGAAAGGATGTTTGGAACTAATTGGTGTATATTAAAATGAATACGGTATTTTAAAGAGGAATATGTATAAATGGTTGTCTTTTTAATGGGATTTCAAAAATAAATTTTTAGTGGAGTTTTAACTATTATTTTCGAAGAGTTTTCTTTTTTATAAATAATTTTCTTAATGGGATTTAAACTATTTAAATGGTTTTTCTAAATTAGATCTTTTTTATTTGATAAATAGTTTTATTGAGAGTGTTATTTTATCCTTGGTTAATTTTTATATCAAATTTTTGTGTATGATTCAACTCAAATCTGTTGTTTGTGTTTACATTTGTATTATTCAAGACATGTTAGTTTATAGGAGTTGGAAAAAACACTTGAACTTTCACAGAATTGATCAAAGTAATAAATGTTGGAATAAACATTTAGTAAAAGCAACTATAGCTAGTGACTGGGATAACACTACGTTTTATGGATCATTTGATATGATTATAGGTGTGTAAAATTAAGAAGATCGTGTCAAGGATGTGATTGCAGGTGTGAATGCTGATTCAGAGCGTATTATGGAAATGACAAGGATAGTTGTAGATGAACTTCAAGATTGCCCAAAATTGTTTGTGAAGTTAAAGAGTTGTGGAAATACACAATTTTATGATGGTTTAACTAAATATACAACATTTTCAGTCATACAGAAGCTATATAATTTGAAAGTAAGAAATAGATGGAGAGATTACATTTTTACGTAATTACTTTCTCTCTTGAATAACATACCCTCAGAATATAATGATCTCCTGAATCAAACATACAAATACAAATGAATGCTAAGCTCGATGTGTATGATCTCTAAAAGAATGAATACTTTCCAGAATGACTTTATACTATTTTCAAGGACCAAAAATCACTTATAGAATCCCCAAAGTGTGGTGGTTCTTGATACAAGAAATATGAATCTGGTCCTATGAACGTTTCATGGTTCTTTTCAATCATTACAAGGTTTAGGCACATATATCGAAGGGAAGAGACTGCATGGCAATTGAGGTGGCATGCAAACAGTAGAAATAATTATGGAAAACTATGACACCCGAAAAACTCTCCATAGTGGAATAACATTGATCATGAGTATCTTGAATTTCGAAACAAACTAAGAAATTTTTGTAGTGCGTTATCGGCAGATGGAGTGAATCCTTTTGTTTTTCAGTGCAGCAGTCATAGTACATGGATGGTTATGTTGGTAAATTATAACTTTCCACCATGGTTATGCATGAAAAAACTACACATTGTGTTATCTATTATTATATCAGGACCAAAACCACCAAGTAATGATATTGATGTTTATTTGGATCCATTGATTGAGGATTTGAAATTATTGTTTTATTTAGGTGTTACGATGTATGAAGCATACATATATGAAGATTTAACATTGAGATCCATGTTGTACAGGTTGATAAATGACTTTCCTGCTTATGGAAATTTTTTAGGATATAGAATTAAAGAAACTATTGGATTTCCCATATATGAAAAACATACATAATCAATTATGTTGAAATATTAATTAAATATGGTATTTTTCAGACAACACAGATTTCTACGCCAAAGACATAAGTACTGATCTTGGATGACATCATTTGATGGATGTTTAGAAGAACATATAGCACTGTCTCCACTAACAGGTGATCAATTGTTTGAGAAATTTAAATATATAGACACTACTTTTGTTAAACCATTTTAAAAAAACCATACAAAAACCAGCTGAAGAAAGAAATATTTTTTTTGAATTACCATACTAGAATTTTATTCACATTAGACATTTTCTTGATGTTATTCATGTTGAAAAAATGTACTTGATAGTGTCATTTTCACATTTCTAGATGAACCCAACAAAATAATGGATGGAATTAAGTCTATGTTGGATATGGTTGACATGGGAATACGAGAAGAGTTGGATCCAATAAAAGGGTGAAAAACTAAAATTTCTCCTTCCTGCTGCTTATACACTTTCCATACAAGAGAAATATTGGTTTTCGAACTTCTTGAATGACATAAAGGTTCTAGAGGGAAATCAATCAAATATCAAGAGCATTTCATCAATTCAAGATTTAATGTTAAAATGTTTGAAATCATATGACTGCCATGTTTTTATGCAAGATCTAATTCTTGTAGCTTTGAATTTCATTTTTTCCAAGAACATCCATCATGCATTAATGAAGATCTGTTTATTCTTCAAAGAAATATGTAGCAATGTTATAGACCCGAAAAAATTGAAATATATGGAAAGAGAAATTTTAGTTATATTATGTGAATTATAAATGTTTTCCTCACCGAAATTCTTTGATATGATGGTTTATTTTATGGTTCACTTCATGAGAGAGATTCGGCTATGTGTTTATGTGCACTATAGATGGATGCACCCCATTGACAGGTATATAAATATTTTGAAAAGGTATGTCAAAAATCAAAGTCATCCAGATGGATGTATTGCATAATGATATATTGTTGAGTAAGCCATTTAATTATGTACCTAATACCTATTTGGTTTGAAAATCATTGTTCTAACAAAATCTCATCACAATGGGCGACTTTTGGGCGAAGGAATTTCTGGAAAAGAGGTAGTCACAATCAATATTTTATATCTGGAGCATGACAACATTTACGTTTTTCATAACTATTTGGATGTTTACCCATATTTATGAACCCACAAATGAATTTTTAGGCATTCAAATTCATCAAGGGTTTAAAAATGGATATCAAATAAACATACTCAATAGTTTACAGGATGGTTTTGGGATCATATTTTTAAGAAGTTCGATGAAAATCTAGACTCAATTTCAGAATGACTTCGATGGCTAGCCAGAGGACCAATTGTGTGCATATTATCTTAAAATTCATATGTTATTAATGGTTATACATTCTATAATAATGACCACGATGAACATAGTACTAGACAGAATAGTGGAGTTAGACTTATAGCTGATGCAATTCATGTGTATGGGGCTATGGACAGAAATCGGATTTATGAAAATTTGTCATTCTTTGGAATCATCAAAAAAAATATGGGAGTTGGATTATATGACATTCTAAGCATTGATTTTTCATTGCAAGTGGGATGATAACAAAAGTGATATTAAATTAGATGAGTTTGGATTTGGGAAATTTTATTTCAGTAAGGAAGGGTACAAAGGAGAACCATTTATAAAGGAATCACGGGCAGTACAAGTATTTTATGTTCTAGATCCCACAAATCAAAACTGGTCAATTGAACTATTTTTGACCAAAAACCCTGGAGTCAGATGAAAATTCAATGAAGGATGACCCTTTTATTGGGATGTCACAATCATTTGACAGCATTCCTAATGTAGAAGGCGTTTTTTATGACATAGGAGACCATAATGAAGGCATTTGGATAGTAGATAAATGTGTCAAATCCCTTCAACCATAAAAAGGGAGTTCAATAATTAAGTTATATGTATTTCTAATATACATCTTGTTACTTTATTTTAACATCTGTTCACTACTAATTTTTTGTTATCTAACATAAATGTTAAACCAATTTTATAGATCATGACTTTTTCACGTGATGATGCTCCCAATCATTAGGCACAACAGGTTTCTCAACCTACTGCTGCTCGCAGTGCAGACAGACAATAGGTTTCTCAACCTATTGCCTTATGTTAATATTTGTTCACTGTGGGTTTTATCTTATCTAAATTAAATGTCAAAAAACTTCTGCAGACAATTACTTCTTTACATGATGATGCTCCTAATTCCTAGGCACAATAGGTCTCTCAACCATCTGCTAATATTAGTGTAGATATACAATAGGTTTCTTAACCTATTGCTACTCTTAATGTAGAGGTACAACCACCATCTGCACATGTCGATGCTAACCCTCCAGAGATGGAGGAACATGTTGATGATAGTGGATCTGATGAACTGAAATGTGGTGAAACACTGGCGGCATAGAAAAAATAGGAGCGCTATAGATTAATGGAGTTATAAAAAATCATTAAGACTAAAGAGAAATTCTTCAAATACTATATTGTATGGAATAAGTGGGCCAACATATTAACCCTTACAATGCCATGTTTAGTAGCTACATCGTAATCATGCCTTGGTAATGCGTGGTGATTGATTTAAGATCATGGATCCATGTTGTGGCTAAGATTAAGACAATTATGTAGGGAGATATTATGGTAACATTATGATATCATTTTTTTAATTTAATAAAAATTAAATAATGAAACATTGACTTACACTTTATCATATCTTGCAGAGTGTATTTATAGTAGATGATTCGCACAAAGACTGTGTCTTAAGGGTTGCTGGAAGGATTCATCAGGGTTTTCACACACTTGTAACGAATTATCATTTTAAAGATGTTGAAGTGAAAATAAAACTCCACCCACCTCTTATTTATACACACATGATAACCCAAGCATCATAGGATGCGTTTACTGGCCATTGTGAAAATCAGTCTTTTCAGGTACATTGTGTTTGGTAATACATTTTTTGATGGTATGTGAATTCGTCACATTTATTGACAATGTATTATTTATAAAACAACAACTGAGTGCTGAAAATAAACAACCTGCATCAAAACTAGTGTACCCCTACCATAAATCCAGGATGGGGTACGCATTACTTGAAAAAAAATTGGTATGTATATTAAATATACCATAATTATTGTACATGACATAAAACAACACAACAACTATGTTGTTTTATTAATATAGATCTTGAATAATCCAAATCCAATTCCAATTCCATCCCATTCCATGTCTTATGGAAGGAGTTGCGTGCAACTAAATATGGGAAACTAATAGATGAAAACATACATAAAGTGTGGGAAACATGTGTATGTATGACATAATAAAAATTTATTTTACTTTAAATTACTTTTACATAACAAGGATTACTCATTTTCTTATATTTTCTATCTGACATAGTCACAAGAATCAATAACACCCACACCAGATGCGTACATACTTTTTCTTCCATTAATGTAGCCATAAACGTATGGTCACATCAGAGGTGTGGTTTTTGGGGTGACAGCACAATCATATTATGACAAAAAATAAGAACAGAATCAAAGTGAAGAAATGAAAAATATGAGAGAAATATTAGATATACTTGAATAATAATTTCAATGTCAATGATATATGATAACACGTTTTATGGGGGATACAAAGTGAAGAAAAAACTCAAGAATAACTCGTGCATGAAGATCCTTCCCCACCCCGCACTAGTTTTGAGGTGAGAAATTCCCTTCAATAACAATTCTTAACTGAGGTATAAAATTTTCTAATAATTTTTTCAATGAAATGTGAATCATATAGACACTAAAAATTGTTATCTTTCGTGTAAGGATATTATATAGGGTGAAAATGACAGTGATTTATATCTATCAACACCCACCCATTACCTTGTAGTGAGGGATATAGTGTTTAATATTGAGAAAGACATGCTACAAAACATACCCCTTCTACCAGGTCATGTTAGAGTTTCAATTACTATATCCCTAGAGCTGAGATCTGAGATACCCGTTCTAATTGATGTTTTATATATTCATATGGTCGAATAAGCTATTGGAACATTCATCACATGTCCATCACATCATGTAAAAACATGTTGACAAGGAGGAATTCATTTCTAATTTAATATTCAAGTTACACCATAAAAATTTAATGAAAAAAGGACTGAACTGATGCATGTTATTAAATACAGACAAAGGGAATGGGGTGAAATGAAAGATCAGTTCAAAACCATCTCAAGGATCAACAAAACGATCAAAACGATCTACCTGAAGCACCTTAATCCCATGTTCTATATCCATATTTATTATCATTTAAGGCTCATATGGATACTAATTTGAAATATAGTGGTACTCACATAATTTATATTGAAGAAAATATTAATGGAGAGGATGATCTAGACTTCATTGGTGTTAAGAGTGCAACTGAAATCCATTACTATGAAAGGTTATGAGACTCAGTTTTGAATATATACATGATGTATGTTTTCATGATTTTATTTTCCAATAGATGATATACTATGTTACTTATGACTAAATACATTTCATATTTTTCATAGGCATATATATGAAAACAATTGAAGGGATTTCCCCATGAAAATAAATTTGCACTCTTTAGTCCTCACATCACATTTGAGCACAAAAAAGACATAACTTCCAATAATGATTGTGAAATAGTGGTGGGCCTACTCAATTCATTTAACAAAAAAAGTTACGGATGACTGAATCTTCTTAATACCAATGATGAACTGGTAAAATTATACATTTTAATAATATCAAATCAATTTTATTTTCTTCCATTACTTATTCCTTTTTTGTATTCTTAGGTAGTATTGGATGCACATTGTGGTCAATTTGGATACTCCAAAGATTAATTTTCAAATAAAATGCATAGATATCCAACAAACGAACCACACATGGTGGTGTTATTCAAATTTTAATACATTGAATCCAAGATTTTAGAACCAAACCACCAGTTATATAATTTATATTATCTTTTAATGAGTATTCTATTATGATATGGTGGTTCATGAATATAATCTACAGTATAGAATGAAGTCAGGGGAAAATGATAAGAAACATCATAAGTACTACAACTGGATAAGTATCCGGGTATATATAATATGATTTCACTATCCAAACACATATAAAAAATTTACATCATTTTCTCTATGTTTCTACTGTGTTCGAAAAAAACAAATGGAAGAGACTGTGGTTCTAGTGCTTGTAAATTTATGAGTGAGATCATATTCCATGAACAAACTATCATCCATGAAGAGGTATTTTCAAAGATAATTGAAATTTCATTTAAAAAATTAATTAATCCTTTGTATATTTATATTTTTCTAAACTACCATGACTGTTGAAGATAGTCATATTCACATGTTGATATAGATATTATTAAAAACTAATAGGAAACATACATGATGGAAGAATGTAAACACATAGCATGAAGATTGTAAAATTGTCAAATTATTTTGACTTTAATAATATTTTCTACCTTACCTTTCTTTTTCGTATGGTAATGTTGTGATTTGAATGGGATATGTGCCCCACTGAAAATCATTGTCATTGGTGGTCCTTGTTTTTTCACTAAATGAATTTCATGTTGGTAGGTTTTTGAAATGAAATTGGTGGTCCTCATTTATAGGGTATGTGTGTTATTGATAGATAACATAAGATACGATGTATCCAGAAGGGGTTTCCCCATCCCTTGAGTTTTTTGTGACATCTTGAGACATAACAGGCACATGAGATTACTCAAATCTACTTATTTTCAACAATGAGAAGGGGTTTTATGAAAAAAACATCAATTCAATTTGTAACATTGGAAGTTCCCCTCTTTAGTTGACCTAGTGAAGAACCATCTATCATATATTCTTTTGGAGGTCTTGAATATATTACATTAGGTTCTTCACTGGGTCGACTAAATCTATACTGTAGATGAAGGATGTTGTTCCATGTCAATTATATTGGGATCAATGATTTTTTTCATAATCTTTTTAAACTGGGTAGATTGAACAAATTGAGCAGGTCAGGTCTCTTTTTTAGGTTTCATAGGATATGGTGCATTTATTTTTAGGTATAGAAATGTACATAAATATTTTTTGATAGTTTATGAGAATGATCCATGAGTCATTTGTGATGTGTAAAAATCAAATTTACCTCAATCCAATGCACAATGTCACTGGTATGACTCTAAATGTGTCTTTATTTAAAATTGACATTAATTCTAGTAAGAAAACATTACTGTAATACTAAAAACCAAGGAAATTCATTCTGATTTGTTTGATACATTAGGAAAATGAGCTATCAGTCATTTGTGACCTATAGAAATCAACCTCACCTTAATCCGACACACGATGTCACTGGTATGACTCCAAATGTGTCTTCTTATTTAAAATTGACATAAATTCAAGTAAAAAAACTGACATACTAAAGACTGATTAAACACATTCCGATTGAATTGATACTTTAGGAAAACAATCCATGAGTCTGTTGTGATGTATTAGAATCGACCTCACTTTAATCTGACGCACCATGTGATTAGTATGACTAAAAGTGTCTGTTATGAGTTTCAAATTGAAAACTTAGCTCAAAACATGTCACTCACATAAAACAAAGATAATGCACTCCTATTTTCTTCGAAATTAAGGAAAATGATTCATATGTTCTTTGTAACATATATGAAGAAGTCTCAATTCAAACTAACACATGATGCAGCCACATTGACTCAAATTTCACATTTTCTGTTTGAAATGATATTTTAGTAAAAAAAACAAAACTGACATACTAAAAACCAAGAAAATCCATTCTTATTGTTTATCTACTTTTGGAAAACACTCTATCAATCATTTTTAATATGTAGGACTCAACTTCACCTCAATACGATTCTAGATATCACGAATATGACTCAAAATGTTCCTTCTTATTTAAAATTGACATTAATTCAAGTAAAAAACACAAATGACATTCTAAAAACCAATAAAATGCATTAATATTGTTTTTATGCTTTAGGGAAATGATCCATGAGTCAGTTTTGATGTGTAGAAATCAACCCCACCTCAATCTAATAAACGGTGCGGCCGGTATGTCTAAAAGTGCGCAATATTAGTTTAAAATTGAAATTTTTTCTCAAAACATATCACTCATTGAAAATCAAGAAAACACACTCAGATTGTCTTTAAAATTAAGGACATCGATTTTGTAGTTATTTTTTATGTGTATGAAGTAGTGTCCTGTCAAAACGATGCACTATGTGACTGGTATGACTCAAATTTCATTCTTTTGGTTTGAAATGACATTTTATTAAAAAAACAACTGACATACTAAAAATATAGGAAATTCATTCCAATTGATTTGATACTTTAGGAATAATATCTATCTGTTATTTTAGATGTGTAGGAATCAACCACACCTCAATCTGATGCATGGGGTCATCGATATTACTCCAAATGAGTCTTCTTTTTTTAAATTGACATTAATTCAATTAAAAAACATACCTGACATTCTAGAAACTGAGAAAATGCATTCAGATAGTTTTAATACTTTAGGATAATGATCCATGTGTTAATTTTGATGTGTAGGAATCAACCCCATCTCAATCCGACGAATGATGTGACCAGTATGACTAAAAGTGCCCGTTATAAGTTTAAAATTAGTATTTTAGCCTAAAAGGTGTGACTCACTAAAAACCAAGAAAACACGCTCCGATTGACTTCAAAATCAAGGTAAATGATTCATCATTTCTTTATGATGTGTATGAAGCAGTTTTATGTCAGGCCGATGCACAATGCGACTAGTATGATTCAAATTGTATGTATTATTTTTGAAATGATATTTTAGTAAAGAAAACAAAACTGACATACTGAAAACTATGGAAATGCATTATAATTGTTATTATACTTTAGAAAAAACATCTCTCAGTCATTTTTGATGTGTTGGAATCAACCGAACCTCAATCTAATGCACGTTCTCACCGATATGACTCCAAATGTGTCTTCTTATTTAAAATTGACATTAATTCGATTAAAAAAACACAACTTACATACTAAAAACTGAGAAAACACATTCATATTGCTTTTATACATTAAGAGAACGATCCATGAGTCAGTTTTGATGCTTAGGAAACAAACTCACATCAATCTGACAAACGGTGTGACCGGTATGACTAAAAGTGTCCGCTATCAGTTTAAAATTGACATTTTAGCTCAAAAAGTGTCACTCACTAAAAACCATGAAAACAAAATCTTATTGTATTTGAAATTATGGACAACAATTCAGAATTCCTTTATGACGTATATGAAGAAGTCTCCTATCAAAGTAATGCACGATGCAACCAATATGACTCAAATTGATTGTTTCTGGTTTGAAATGACATGTTAGTAAAAAAACCACAACTGACATAATGAAAACAAACAAAACACATTCATATTGTTTTTCTAATATATTAAAATGTTCCATTATTGATTTTTGACATGTATAAATCATCCCCACAATAATAAGATGCATATTGTGACTGATATAACTCCAAATATGTTATTATTACTAAAAAATGACATTGTTTAATGTATTATTCATATTAATGTTTTATTTTTTCCTTTATAGTATAACTAATGTAATATTTGTTTTCTTATATTATTGTATCCTTTTTCTCGATTTGGAATGATTTTTTTAGCGATTATTACGATCAGAGGTCATTTTTTTAGGGGACCACATATGTCAAAATATAAAACATTAATGTTTTTAACTTTGAGTTGGATAATTGAAAATGTAATTTTATAAAACATTGTTCAAAATGTATATAGAAGTGTTTTATGGTATATACCATGAGTGGATATTTTTGTATTCATGATTTCAATTAAATGTATATAGCATTATTTTCCAAATGTTTGTGTGTGCTGCTTGTTTTTCCATCACATGCATCGTGTATGTGGTTCTTTTGTATATACTATAGGTGGTTATTTTGGAGTTACTTTTTGCTAGTTTTCACAGGTTATTTTTACTAGTTTGGTTATTTTGGTTTGCTGTTTGGATGTTGTTTATTTTTTGAAGGTTATTGGGTGTGCTGTTATATAAAAAGAACACCCAGGTAGGGAAGCCCTTATCAGCACTTCAAATAGCTCTGATAAATGGGGACTTTATCAGTGTTTAAAATAGCGCTGATAAAGGATAACCTTTATCCGCACTTTTAAAAGCACTCATAAAGGGGTTCATTTATCAGTGCTAAAAATAGTACTGATAAAGGGGACCCCCTTTAATAGCGGCTGTATTACCATAAATTTTTTAGTGTTGATAAAGGCCTTTTTTATCACTGATAAAAGCATATTGTGTGGCAGTGTAAGGCTATATTTTTTTTTATTACAAACGGTCTGGATAGGGGAACTAAAATGCTACAAAGATACATGCACACACAATGATAAGTTTATATTATATATAAAATATGAATATATATACAATTTTTTACTTAATTAATCATATGTTTATATATGCATTTATGAAGAAAAAAACATTAATGTTTAGTAAACATATGTTATAGATATTAATAGAATATATAGTACTAATTTTAACATTATATATATATATATATGTCATCTTTGTTAACATAATATATTTAGTGATTCCACTAATTTTCATGGGTGGGGATAAAATCCTCATCCTTCTGTAATTTTATCACCTATTGGAGGTATTTGAAACATAAAATCCTCCAGAGAAGATTGCGAACTAGTAGACAATGTGTCTTTTTATAAAATCTTAATATGTATCTTCTAAAAATTGACCAAATAAACTAATTTCATACATATCATATTGTGGTTTTTATGATCTTCAATCATAATCACCCACTCTTAAAATATATAAATTATTTATTCATGTTCTTCATTATGCAACATTTTTCGTTAACACAGATTCACATTAAGTGATCTTCTTATGATTTTACATCCAATTTCAAATCATTGAGATTAATAAAATTATTCACGATTTCTTCATGTTCACAGATCATTTCATCTAGAGTCTTTTTTAATTCAATATAAGTAATATAATTTATATTTATTAATTAATTTAATAATATTATTTATTATAAGTATATAGATAACAATACTAAGTATTATTAAGAATATCAAAAAAGAAATTATTGATTTTGGTTGATAATATTATAATAGTAAGGCACTAATTAAAAAATGAACTGAACTCTATAAATCAAAATAATATGTCACATAAAACATGTATCATAAATGTAATATCAACTTAATCTACGCCTGTTGTATGTATGCTCATATGTACCATAAACAAATGTATACTAAATGCATCCACAATGTGTACGTATCTGTCTTCACTCTGGTGTATGCTACTCCTATATATCATCATCCTCAGCCTCCTCTACATCCTTCTATGTGACAGGCGGTGGATGTACAACCTCAACACATGTACCTTGTCCTACCTCTAAGAATAGTTGATGTTGGATGAAACTCTCACCATCATGTGAAAACTATGGCTGCTGTGATGCATATGTCTGTATATCAGGGAGTACTAAAGCATCCATATCAACCTATTAAATGTCTATATCTTCCTCTGGTTGTGACTAAGAACCTAGAGGCGCATCTCACTAACCATGATGAACACCCTCCTCCTGTGGAACAACAACCTCTGGATGATCATGATGAACACCCTCCTCCTGTGGAATAGTAGCATCCATAACAGGTTCATCATGTCCTGGTACATCTATTTCAGGATCAACATTCTCTGCAGCCTCATCATCATGTGGTGGATCAAATAAAATTCAATGATAAATTTAATTCATCGAAGGAAGAAAATATACCAAAGTGTTGTAAAAATGTGTCTGGTCAAATGTGTGTCTCTCTACTGGGTCATACATGTGAAGTAGATGACTAATACATGTATCCTACGAAAAAAATTCTGCTTTTAAGTAATTTTATTAATTGTTTTTGAAAATTGGAAGGAAGAATGTATACCCACTCTTGAAAGAACCATCCATGATGTGTTAGATATATGACTGGGGACCTGTAGTACCATGATGCATAAACCGACTAATCTCACAATTGAAAACATATTGTCCCTGACCCTCATAATTAGGACTCAAGTCATCGATCCCATAGATCAATATATGTGGCATGGTAATATCCTCCAATCAAATTATCTATTCCCTGATGTCTTCATAGAATGCCCAGAAGCTAACTATCTAGGATGGTCAAGAATAGGCTGAAATAATTTGAACTGCCACATAAATCTGTCAGTCTGATGCCACTCGACTATATAAAAATGAATTAATAGAACCATGTAGGATCCGGTAGTAGGAATCTCTGTAAAATATGGTTGAAGTCTCTGTATGATATAATTTGTATATGAAATCCATGAAATCTGAAATAATAAATGAATAATCACTTAATAAATGAAGAGATTTCTAGTAAAGAATAAATATTTAACAATATAAATAATAATCAGTTATATTATCTTGATGAAGGTTATCCATCATAAGTGTGTCGGCATGGACGTTGTGTCTATCGGTATAAGAATATCTATGTGCCTATATCCAATTGTAGATAACATTGTTATAGTTACATTTCATAATAAAAATATATACAATTAAGTTAGACATTTGAAGGAAGAATTAACATACCATCATATATGCAGAGCCTCTGATACAATATCTGCAGGTAATGGTGCCCGAGATTGTGTATCTAAACAAGTGATTTTCTCCCATACCCAAATCTGTAGAAGAACAACACATCATGTGACATGCATATTATTGATGTGACATGCCCTGCATAGCAACCTCCATTTATACTCTATACAAGAATACCCCCAACTATACCAGTCTACCCAGTCGAAATCCTCTAGAAGAGTTAAATTCATAAGATGTAAAAAATTAGTGGAGTGGACAACAAATAGCATGCCACCGATTAGCCTCACTATATATGCACAAGAAGATTGCAGCACGACGATCTCATCGGAATCCTATTCTAGATGTGAAAAGTGATGTTCTACCCCAGGCATGTGTAATCTACCACCGAAGATAGACCTAGAATCATCGTGAACCTCTATGCCCAATAATCTATGAACAACCTCAAACTAATCTTCTCCAACACGACCTGTGAGAGCTGCACCGTTTATGGGGAGACCCAACATGATGGACAAATCTTACATGGTAATAGTCATCTCCCCCTCTCTAAAAAAGAACATATGTGACTCTGGTTTCCATATCTCGACAAGCACAATAATGAGATGATGATTGAAAAAGGTGAAGTCACACATTGCTACGCCATAGAATCTATCACGAAGAAGATGGGGGATGATAATAGGAGTTGGTGTGATATGATTAAAATGATGAGATCTAGAAACACTCAAAGGAGGCACACGACATCCCACTAAAACCATGTATGACACATGATTATCCAGGGATGTGAGGAATGGAAAACTTTCCATTTGAAAAAATCATATCATCATTACTTTTTTGAAGTTAATTCAATAAAAATTGTTAAATTTTATTTAAAAAAACTACTATAAGAAAAATAATGTACAAAATATATGTGGGCAGTGTTGTTTGTTTAGGTTATGAATTTATTATTTTATTTATATATAAATAAGTTTAATTTATTCTAATTTTTTATATATAATGCAACAGTGATGAAAAATTCACATTGAACATGTGGAATCATGATATATTCATTTTCATTGTGTGTTTCTTTTTTTAATAGTTATAGTGTAACAAAATTATTTATGATTGAATCCAAAAATGAGACAATCTAAAATTGAAACATGTTAGAAATGGAGAAATTTAGAAATAAAATGATTTATTAATGAAACATCCACATACGAAACAAAATATAAAAATTCATGATAAAATAAATAGACTCGATCATGGATGACATAATGGGGAGATTTTTCCAACCACTTCGAGATATCTCTTACAAGTATGTCATACTGCATGACAAATACTGCATTGTGGTCCCCCTCCTCATTACCAAGGCCAATCTATCTCATTTCATAATTGAGTTTAATTTGGCATCCTTAGGGATGAAACCTAGTAGTATGAAGAAACAAAATTAAAAAAAGATAGAAATTGTGAAAAAAATATAATTGAAAAAAACCATCTTATGAAACCAAGAAATATCTGGGATGATAGTCGGCTGATCAAAAGGGAGTGGGATAGAATAAAAGTCACCAACATGGATCCAAACTACACTATAATAGTTAACCAATGTTCTCACATGATCCCCCGTTTCAATAAAGGTCTCTTATAATATATTTACCGAAGCACAAATTGCAACAACATGTGCACATCAATATCTCAATGCTTGAAATTTTCCGCAATCACAATACCTATTATCCAACATCACCACAACTACTTGACCACTGGTGCATGGAGCCTGATCATATCATTGTCTTACTAAAAAGATCCTTTTTCCTATCAATTGAAGCTTCATTTATTATCAGATCGAGATCACTTAGTAAATGCTGAGTAAAATGCACACTGTTTTCCATCCTCTAATAGGCCTTTTGGGATGAGTCAACAAAGTAGTTAACACATATATATAATTTATAATCTACTAACCCTGTGATCAGGAGTTTTCTCACACCCTTAGGGACCCCATTTATGCAATCCACTATAATAATATCTATATGAAAATATCTCCCTCCACCATCATATACTAATGACCATTTTTCCTCAAAAATTTGTATCATATATTCATACACATATTCATCAGAACTTCGATTATCTTCAAGACATTGTTAAAACCTTTGTTTTTGGGGATAAATATTATAACCATAATAAAATAATGTATTAAAAATGATATTAAATTTTCTATAAAATAAGTATGTTTATAAAATCATACCCAACTTATGGATCATCTTATTTATTTCCTTATCTCTAAAATTATTATGAACATTACTTGCAATATTTCTAATGAAATATCGTTGATAAGCATTCATCTCAATCGATAAAACCCCAATACTATTTATGGCCTCTATTATTTCTCTATGGTGATTAGATATCAGACACATTCCCTAGTTTTATGTGACATGAATGCATACACATTTCAAAAACCATCTCCAGTATTCAAAATTCTCTTTTTCAAAAATAGAAAATGAAAGTTTTAGAGGAGCATGATTACCATCCTGAGTGGAATCAATGAGTAGAAAACTTGTATACTTTCCATAATGGAATGTCCCATCGACATGAAAGAATTGTTTATAATAGGTAAAAATAGCGATGCATGGCCTAAATTAGCAAAAAATCCTATTGAACATCACATTTGATCGATAAACTTCGTGATTTAGGGATACATACTCAAAAAAATTCAATTGATAAACAATATGATTACTGAGATACTATAATTCCATATGTTGTGGAATCATTTCATACGATTCATCCAAATCTCCATACACTTTTATAATTGCTTTCTATTTTTCATTCTAGGTTTTATTGTAGGATATATTATTGTTATGCAACAATTGAATTTTTTTCTTGAAAAGGGAAACAAGACCATCATGAAATGTTCATATCATCTCAACAAGAATAGTTGAAATAAACTCTACATCAACTGAAGAGTGATCCTACAAAAATATTGGATGCACATAAGTGTGTTTCCCTTTTAATTTGGTAATATTACAACACAAATATTTTTTATCATATATTGTCCTTAATTGAAATTTACATTTCCCCCATATTTTTCACAACAGATGAGATATTCTATCTTCTTTTACTCATCAACCACAAATGTAAAATGACCTTCTATGTGGTATTGCTTTATCACATATTTCATGGGAAATTTACTTTCAAAATCCATCCCAACATAGATGTAGTTATCATTTGGTGCAGATCTATTCCTTATAATTATAGGGAATTCAGAAGCTGGTGTAATGAGATCCCAAACAAAATTTTGTTAATGTGACATTCGTTTAACTAAGAAAATCAATATTGAAGGATGATTACACTAAATAGTGGATACCATGGATGCATGTCTCTCATAAGAACCATATAAGGTTCATTCCCCATATCAACTTACTGTGGAAGCCCGCGTCTAAAAGAAACCTTATAAGGGACATTCCCTACATCACCCTATCCTACATCATATCATGATGCCTCAATAGATTCGTCATCCTTAGATAATGTTTCATTAAATATATCTATAGTAAACAAAGGGATTTAATCTACATTTCATTCCAAATTCTGATCATCTTCTTCAAAATTTGGTTTTATCACATGATTCATATGAGAAGGAGGCAATGATAAAGATTTTTGTGATAGGCCAACTTCTATATAGCTCACAAAACATTGTTTGGTAGTAATCGGTTTCACCACTTAAATATCAAAAATAACCACATACAATTCCATTAGACCATTAAGACATTATTTCATGAATAACATAGATGCATCCATCCAATCCTTATCATAGACCAGAGGGTACTCGGTGTTCCATAAACATTCAGTATGTTGAAGATGTCGATGTGTTATTGAAGTAATGGATTGGTTAGCCCTCAATTTTAACTGACTATGAATCTTATTGAGAACTTCATCCAATGTCAGACAAGCTTGAAGATTTTACACTATTGTAGGTGGATAACTATAGATAAATCCATGCTCAGTATAAATTACCTCACCATTGAAATATATTTTCATAGACATGTTTACCTAGGAAATAATAATTAATAAGATACTATATACTGCAACAAAATTTAAATTTTTTAAAATGGTTTTGATTAAATAATTGAATCCATCTTGAGAATTTTTCTATCTATGGGTTTATCAGTATTGAGGTATAACAATGTTAATATTATTACCAAATCCAATTTAATATAATGTTATATATTTTTATACCACTTATCAAATGATTCATATATTTTAATTACTTATGAATTAATAATCGTGAATTGATCTTGAGACTTACTATGGATTATTTTATCATTATCTGATAAACTAACCAAATCCTATAGGTGGAGTCATAATGTCTCTATTATCAAATATTTTAGCAACCGCTAGCCTCCTTTCAAAGAACATCGCCTCTTGTCAAATACATATTCTCAATCACCTCTTCAGGGACGCCCTTTAATGATCACCTTTTAACTAAAAATTCACTCACATGCATGTGAGGGGGTCTAGGGGTATGATATACATAACTTGTTTTTAAGAGGACACATAAGTCCTTACAAAAATAGTGAATGATGACTCACAAGTAATCATTACAGAAATGAAAAATCCAATTATTAAAAATTATAAAACCACATACACACAAAAATATATGCAATTTCCATTATGCATTGGTCAGTCATCTCAAGATCAGTCATCACACAATATTCCAACCTTGTTTTCTCATATACTTATTATGTTCCACATATTAAATAATATAATTACTAGGTGAAATATATATTAAATATCTACACATGTTTTCAAATAAATTAAATTCTAAATTTGTATGTATAGATATATAATAAAATTAATATTAAAAAAATTTAATTAAAACTAATATAATTTACACTTATATAACATCCACTGTAATACTAAACACTAAAGTTATTTTCAATTTTGTAAAATTTCATATATATATATATATATATATATTTCATACTAATACTTTACATAATATAAGTGAATATATTTTCTACATTATTACATAAAATAGTAATTATTCATAGTAAATATAATTTCAATTTATTTATTAAAATTATTATTCATTGTAAATAAAATTAATATACTTTACACTTATATAAAAACAATTAAAATAATATAAACATATGTTATTTTCAATATAATAAAATTACAAATATATAATTTTTTAACATTTTTCTATTTTACAATATTTAATTAAATATATTTCATACTTTATTATTTCAAATAAAAATTATTTACACATAATATAATTAAAAATTATTATTTATAGAAAACAGTTTTTATACCATTAACAAAAATAATTTTCTATATGTTTTTTATAAATTTAAATATGATACATAATATAACTAATATATTTTTAATAAATTATATAACTACTGTATAGAATATAATAATTTAATTTATTATCACTTTAAAAATAACATATTTTACATACATATAAATATTTTTAACATTCCATTTAAATTAAAAATATATAAATTTTATAAAAAAATTATTTCTCAAAATATAAATTACATTTTAGACATACCGTATTTAAATTTCCTTAACATTCAATATGAATTCGTATAATGAATAACATGTCATTCAAAAATTAAATCATATAAATGAATGTAATTAACACATTCATACATATATCAATACATATTAAATAAATCAATCATATAAACAAACACTTATTTCTAAACAGTAAATATTAAATAAATAAACCCGAAAATTATATAAATAAACACAACTAAACAATTAAAATTTTATATAAATATTTTACCTTTTTAAATGAAGCAGATATTTGTTGAGAAAGAAATTATACCGGGATTCACAAAAAATTCCAGAGGAGAAGAAATATATTTAGGGGGATCCTTTTATAAATACCAGATGAGGAGGTGTGTGTACCCTGTTCACACATCTTCATGGGATTGGTGATGCGTGGATGAGGTTCACACATCTCGAGTACCCTTTTTAAAACAATTGGGGAATATATCTCATTTTAAAAAATAGAAACCCATTAAAAAAATTACTATAACTAAAGACCATTGATCCTTGGGTTTTTATATGGGTTTTTTGAAAAAAAAAATATTTAGAAATGTACATAAGTTTTAAATGTTATGGCCATTTTATGTTTCAGTTACATTCTATACTTTTTTTAGATCATTTATTATTTTGTATTATTTTTTTATAGTTATTAAATGACTATCGATTAATAATAATTAGAAAATTATCAATTTCAAATATCTTTTAATTATTTTTTAAGTATTTTTCACTAAATATCTTATATATTAAGTTTAAATTCCTATATAACCATATTTAAAACAGATTTTAGTAATTTATATTATATTTATATCAATATATATTTATTTATATATTATTTTTAATGAAATAAAATATTTTTTGAAATATAACCATTATCAGTTCTATTAAAAGAATACTCATAAATGGGGTCTTTATTAGTGCTTCTAAAATAGCTCTCTTATATAGGGTACTATGCGCTAAAAAACATTGATAAAGGTGGTACCTTTCTCGGTACTAAAAAAAGTACCGATAAAAGGGTACTTTTAACAACACTTTTTTTAACACTGTTAAAAGTACCATTTATCCGCAATTTTTAGTGCTGATAAAGGAAACCCCTTTATCAGTGTTTTTTAGTGTTTTTAAAAGGATGCACTATGTAAACCCGTTTTTTGGTAGTGATCCCATGAATAGGAACCTGAATATGAATTCCATTTTCAAGATAGAACAAAAATAGAACACTATAACCGATTTCAAATTCTTGATTTCACACATAGGTTCTCTGTACAATCTAAGTAAAAGTAAGGATGTGTGCATAATTTAAGTAAAACATTAAGAAACATGGGTAAAAAGTATGAAAGGATATAGATGGCATACATTTACTATATACAACTCTACATTATATTTTTACCAAATAATAATATGCAAAGGTCTACAAATATCCCCTTCCACCCAATAATTGTTGTGTATATTCTAATTACTCTTATTAAATTTCACTACTGATAATTTTAATATTCAAGTGGTTCTCTATATATAGGGAAATGATTAATTTGGAGAAAGATATGTTAATGCACCATTTTTCTAGGGTAGATTTTACTTTTATCTTCAAGTTGTGAAATATATGTCAACATTGATTCATCCATCTAATAAGTCATTCGGGTATAGGTTCATCAATAATATTCCTATGTGCAGGACATCCATCCTCTTCTTTATATTCATATATATCAACTTCTAATGCTAGTAATGTTGCATTATAGTCCAGACTGTATTGGCTAAGACTTTGATGATCATTCTCCCACCACAATAGTAATAAACCCATCACTAGTATTACATCTATGGACTTTGGTATTTTCCTTTGATTCCATAACCCAACCCCTGCTTATTCAACATTATTACCTGGTGAGAGATAACATATATATGAAAAAATTATATTTATATTTATACTCTTGATTTCTAAAAAGATGTGACTATAAATTTTAATAATTTATATTGATATAGTCAAAATGAATTATGATGATTCATACTTACAGCCTATGAAATTTATATATGTTTTTTCTAATCACTTCCATTTATTATGGGTATTGTCAACCCCTTCAAGCCACTCTTCGTGGATAGTGTCAATTAATCTTTGGTTTTAACAATAGAATCTATGCACGACATTAATCAATTAAGCATTAAATGTCTCTTAAAATTAAAATATGAATCGTTAAATACAATACACATTTAATGATATGTTGTTATTATAGATTAATAAAAACATATAAATTACCAATTCATTATATGAGGGACAATGTGTTCATAAGGCCTACGTGATATTGGAGAAAACCAACAAGAGTTATAGAAAATTCTATTTAAATTCAAATGAAATTGAGGATCAACTGAGAATCAATCACACAACCACCAAGATACCAGTAGAGGTTAATTTCTATATACTACCAAAAAAGTAGAAAGAGTAAGGATGCACAAAGATAAGACAAAAATAAATAATAAAAAACAAAATAGCAATAATGAAAAGGTGTTATAAGTCCATCAAGAATCTATCAGCACATGAAAAACATTATTTATGCCCAAGGGGTCTCCTGCACCAAGAAATAAGAATGTGGGGTTGTGGAAGTCCCTCACATCCTTGACAACATAAGTTATATGGCTTCTCACTAAGAATATGGTTGGTTTTTTCTTCTATTCAACAAGCTCCATAACTTGTACACTTGTAGATATCCTTTTTATTATATTTAACAGAAGCTTTTCAGGTATAAAACTTATATCAAGAATCTAGAAATACATCTAAATGCATTTATCTCAATCATAATCCTTCAAAATTCACCATGGTATACAAAACAGAAATGGTGTTATTTGATGAAGGAAAATCAGTCAACTCACCAATATTCCCACTATGTTATGCATGGTCTGAATCATTAAATTTTCATTTATAATAATAGCTTCTTATAACGTTATATATCATCATGTTTGAAATTTAATAATAATATTAAGGTTAATATAATAATTAAAACAAATATTTATATTAAAATACTACTATGATTGATTCGATTACAAGTCATGTTAAATATAAAACATATATTAACTTATAACAAATCACCTGGAAATAAAATAAAATATGCATAATTTAAAAAAATTTCTCATTACATACATGAAATTAAGGGAAAACTCAAACCCTGGAATGTCAACAAGATATATTGCTTCAAATGCTCAATCCATGGGATTCTTTCACATGTTTAAAAGGGGAAGTAACCAAAAAGACATATAATTCCTACAAAATAAAATTATTATTTCTAAATATCACTAATATTGAAACTAAATTATATTAGAATTATATTAAATGAATATTTTTATATTAAAAAATAATCTATTTTAATAGAAAACACAAACAATACTCATTTTCAATGTTGAGATGTAGCTAGAATATCTAAAAAAGATTCATAAAATTATCATATAAAACTCCCAGAATATTCTTGGGAAAAATGAAATAGAAACACAATTACAAAATATAATAGAATATAACCAAATTAAACATCCAGATTTACAACCTAAGTCATATTTTAATAATCCAAGACAAACCACTAAATCAAAAAACTGAAAAAAAACAACTTATTTGAATGAAATAAATTTACTTTCAAATATGATTCCTTGAGTGTTTAAAAAAATTATAAATGAATCTAATAACTAAAATATTCATCACTTCAATGTATAATTTTAAAAATAATGGGTATAATTGTTTTGGAAAATAATTTCTATTAATACTATGTAATGAATCAGATGCACTCATATAGTTAAGGTATTCAACATAATAATTTATATTAGTCTTGATGTTGTGGAAGATTAGAATAATCAAATTCAGTCTAATTAGATATGTTTATATCCACACAAGTGTAATTTTAAATATTTAATTTTTATGGGTCATGTATCTTCAATAAATTATATAGTTATTTTTTAGACATTTTAGATGATTGGAAGAATATAATTGTTGTTGAACTATAGTAAATTGTTTATTTCTGGTCTCCTACAATTTATGAACCCCCCGGAACCATATATCACCCTCTATAGTCAGCATATATTTCAATGTTACTAGTACATAACTTAAGAATTTAATATTAGTTTTAAAAATATTATCTTAATCTTATTTTGGAATCACTTATATAAAACTATAAAGCATTAATCAGAATAAAACAATTTTTAGCTGATTGTGATGAATCTATTTTGGTATACCAATGATTGATAATATCATAAAAAATAATAATTTATATATATATTTAGAACACTCCAAGATATAGGTCTGCACATTGTTAGACATTTTTTAAAAAAGAAAATTAAACTAATGGTGTTTTTTATATTTATCCAAAATAACTATAATTAAAATATTGATAAAAATTTCTACATTATGTGTTATAAAACCAATATATAAATAAGAAATTATAAATTAATTATATTGAAATAGTATTGTAGTCAACAAACTAAACTATATGACATGAAATAACCATAACAACTTTTAGAAATTATATGTTTTAATGAAATGTTTATATTATGATATAGAAAACTGATATTAACAAAAAAATGGAATGTGAAATAATTAAAGAATACTAATTTTCAATAAGAATATAAAATTTCATTATAATAGTGGATAACTAAAAATATATACTCATCAGGGGTTGAAGTTGTTCTGACGGTGGAACTAGAAACTCAACTAAACACCATCTTATGGATACATTTAAGGGAGATAAAATCTGGTAGGCTGTATTTTCTTTTTAAAGACTTGGTGTCCTCTTTTTGTGCTTGAAACTTTGGATTATCACTTTTCCTCTTAAAAGTGTTTGGATAATAGAAAAATTAATTTTAAGTATACTCATCCCGAGTAGGGTTATTTGTAATGAAATATTTATAGAGTTGATTTTGCAGTCATAAATGTTGTTAATGTCGGGCTGATAAGTTGGGAAGATGACAGAGGTGTTTACATAAAACAAAAAACCATTAATATAAAAATTTATGATTGATTACTTAAAATAGTTTATAATAAAATTTATAAGGTATACGTGGATCTATGTAACATTAAATAAACAATTATATGATAATTGGTTATGCATGATGTATATAAGATGTTTGTATAGAATAGATCATTGGGATTTGAATGCTTCCATAAGTAGAATGTTGGGATTGAAATTTAGTTATTATTTGAGAAATATTATGAATAAATTTAACATGATTAGAAAAAATATTTTGACATTAAATTTTTGAGAATATTCTAAATGATCTAAATAAATTTTAATACGTAAATAAATGTAAAAAATTATACCTAGTTCACTAACAAAGGTGAACTTGTTAATTAGATTATTAGATAAATTAATCCGATGTTTTAAGGTATCATTGACCAAATGTTAACAATTATATCTAATAAGGTATAAAATTCATATTTATAAAACCATTTATTAAAAGAATATGGTGATCATTTTATTAAAATGACATTGTAATGAGAAATATAAGATGTTTTCTGTGGTACTTCATTTGAAATGGTTGGAGACATATTTTAATTATATATGATATTTTAAATATTATTATTAGTTTCTAAGATATTCTAGACATACATATAATACATCAACATGCATAGAAGGATCTTTATCATGTATTAAAAGGGAAAATTACCAATGTCATAAGTTGTTACAGGAATAAAATACATTGAAAAAACAACCAAAAATATAACTAAAACCCTTAAAAGTAGCTTTATTAATATATATTTGTTATCCTACAAACACATGACTCACACTAGACAATATGTATTATGTATATGAAAATAATAATGAAAATGGTTGAATTAAGTATGGAATTAGTCCTTCTATCAAATTATCTATCAATCCAGCTATATTTTTATCACAGGTTTGAGAGTATAGATGAAATAGGTCCTCATAAATAAACTAAAAAAATCTATAATTCTTGATGTAAATTCATATAAAATAGAGTATGGAATGAATCCAATGATATACCTTATTTTGTACTTTAGTTCAACATTATATTTCCATGACTAGTGAATGAAATGGAGAACTATGAAAAAAAAATTTATATGTAAAATTGATGTGGCTTAAATAAAAAACTATAGTGTCTCTAAAGAATAAAAAACAGATAAAAAATTTCATCGAAATTTAACTTAAACCCTAGATGAAATTCAATTTAAACATTATTTACCTTTTATATTAAGGTACTAAAACATAAAGACAAGAAGTGCATACCTGATAAGGGGCTTAGTCATTTAACAGTGTAATGATAAATGGGTTTGTGTTTAGGCCCCTCCGAACACCACATATTTTTATTTTACCATGGAAAAAATAAACCGAGTATTAGTATAGAGGAGAGGTAGGTTATGGTAGATAATCGAGGGGATGTGATTGTGGGTGTGGGTGATGATTATGACCTGGGATTGTGATTGTAGGTGGATATCGCTGGTGAAGGGGCATCAGGTGATGAAGAAGTGGGGATAAGGGAGGCTAGGAGAAGACAGAGAGATTAGGGAGGTAATATATTTTTTAGTGTATTTATTTTCATTTATTTATAGTCTTATATTTTTTTCTATTCTATTGTTTTATTTTTTATGTAAAAAAAATAAATTTGTTTTAAATTTAGTTGAAATATAATTTTAATTATATTTCAAAATTAATATATATTGGATTTTTTTACTTTTTCCTAAATATTTTCTATATTTTATTGTTAATAACAACATTTTTTTGTATGATTAACATAGACATTGGTCTTAATTTTTTTTCATTTATAGAAACATACTCTCATAGTAAACAATTAACTAATAGAAAAAAAATTTCTATTAAATTATTTTTTTTGTATTGAATAAATAATATCTACAAATTTATATATTTGAGAAAAAAAATTTGGTAATAATGATTAATAATAACATATTAATTTGTAATAGAAAATCATCAGAATTAATATGATAAAGTTACAAATAAAATTATAGGTAAATAAATTTTTTTGTATTAATCAATAATAAAAACATATATATATATTTAAATATGTTGGTAAAAAAATGTTGGTACACTAATTTAATATTAACAAAATTTAATATCCGTTGAAATTTTTCATTTTTATCGACACATAAATTCGATGTCACTAAATTTATATTCTTATAAGACATTTTATTATAGTTTCACCAAGACCTATCTAATTACCTCTACTATAAGGATATTGGCGACACCTTCGTATCGTTTCAATTTTTCAAGGCTTCTTCGTTCGGTCATTGACTCAATTTAGTTGTTTTGAAAACCAAAAAACACTATGTTAAATATTTTGTTCAAAAATAAGTTTATTTTTTTATCATTAATGGTTTATATATTTATAGAACTATTTAATGAATTAATGTTAACTTAACGTTTAATAAAACAATGATGGTTCAAATTTATGATAATCAGGTCACCTATGGAATTCTATGATATTGAAAGATTAAATTCTTTATAAAAATCTAGTAATATGAAATATGGAATATAGATTACATTGATCAATACAACTGAAGCAGTATAGTGGTGCTAAAACAACTCATTAATATATATGTGAAGAAGCTATGTCAATAAAATGATGAAAATAAATATGCTTTTAATATCATTGCAACTGAACCTAATATTTTTGGAATTCGACCATTGTAGGGGATATTTTGAAGAGGATCACACATCATTGATTAAAATCATTATTGGTGACTATAAGAAAACTACGAGTGATATAATTACTTGACATCTTCAATTGATTATTGATTAATGTTTATCTAATAGTTTTTATTTCTGAGTTATTTTTAACAATGCTTATGCCTATGATAATTTCATTGTAAAACCTATAAAATTTATTATTGTAATTATTTTTTGAGAAACCAATATGTAGCAAGAAAACTGAGATACCCGTTAAGTATAAGTCTAATTGTGTTACTGGTTAAGTAATGATAAAAATTAACTACCATTTAATTAATGGGAATATCAAACTATTAGTTTTCGTAGTTGGATAACTGTGTTACTAGTCTTATTAGTGAAGAAAACTGGGCTACCAGTTGTGTGAATGGAAAAATTCAGATCAGGATGATCAAGGTTTTCCAAGGTGAGGAAGAGAGATCGAAGTTTCAAGAATTATGAAGAGGATACCTTTTGATAGGTTATAGTCTAGGATACCTTAGATTAGGTATAAATATCTACAATTCACATTGGTTAAAAAGTGATAATTTTAAAATAATTTTCAAGTCTATGAGACTGGTAAATCTATACTTCATAATTTGTTTTAATTCTATTGTCCTAAAATATTCATCATATTTCTAAATAATAAAATACTGATAGTTTTAAAATTTTTCAATGCATATTAATTTTATTAGAAATTTATAATACTAATACTTAAACGTTATCAATTTGATTGTATCTTATGGGTTTATCAGTTTCTTGTAACACTAGTACAATTGTAATGGGATTATCATATTTTTTGTATATCCAATACTATTATCTATTGAGGAGGAAAAAACCATATTTTTTTTTTAATTACAATTCACCCTACTCTTGTAGTATAATTTCAATAATTTTATTTTCAATCCTACATCTGGTATCAAGGAAAGTCTTCTACATCATCAAATGAACTTGATAATTCTATTTCCTAATTTTTAGTTATTCTATTAAATTTTCATATTTCAGTTTACATGAACCTAAGAAGTGTATATATATATTTTTAGTATGGAAAGTTTACATGTTGGATCTGATATATATATTCCATAATTCCTGATATATATATATATTTGTTGTCTTGCATAAAAATTGTTATTTTCGTTCAAAAAGAAGAATATCATTTATACTGACTATTATAATATATATTGTTTGGGAAGTTTGATCAGCCACATAAATATAATTTATTATCTAATTTTATTTGAAGAAATATTTGGGAGTAAATTCAGATGGTTCATTCATTTCATCCATGGTATTTATTCATAAATTTTAACACATGAATAAATAAGGTAGCCCAAGGGTCACCCTTGAGGCTTATAAATTATATATCCATATGATGCCTACAGAGTATTTGAATATTTTATGATAGTCCAAATCTCCCAAATATCTGTAGCTATCTTCACCTTCATTCATTTAATAATGAGGTACTAATATACCATGCACATAAGGAAAATGTCATGTGAATGTTGGATGATTCAGATTCTCCTAGGAACACTACACAGAATTGGTATTCTTTTTCCACTAATGAAATCTTCATCAAAATCATGTGGATATTAACATGTTGTAGCGGCTTCTATAGAGTAGGTTACACATTTTTTACACTATTCTTTATTTCATTATATAATTAATTTCTTGTTATCTTTCATGGAGACCCATAGAAAATGGGTTTATTTACTTATTCTTGATTATATAATTGATATTATACTCCTTAAAAACAATTCGGTGGAATAATACTAGGTCCATGACTAAATTTTATTAAACTGACAATGAAATAAAGAATAGAATAAAAAAATAGGCAAGTTCCTTATTTCTTGAAAATCATTTTCTTAAAAGGGGTTTCCCTTACATATCTGTAATACAAAAAGGTAACCAAAACCTTACCCTTACACAGCTGGGATGTGTAAGTGTAACCAATTATTTACCCTTACACAGAGTGGTATTCAGAAAGGCCATCACAATATCCCTTCACATGAAATTATGGCTACATAAATGTAGTTATATTTTTTAAAACAGTTACGTAAAGGTAACTGAGTGCTTTATCCTTACACGTATAGGTTCTTGAGATGTCTTATTAAGGTCCCCAAAATTTACATTCACAAAACAAAAGAAAAATATAGATTAAAATTATATTAATGACATTTGTATAGGTATTATCTATGCACAAGTATTTAGGTCAGGGTTGTTTCCTCCTTACCCTTACACAATAGTTCCTTAAGCCATGTAAATATAATCAGATGCTTACTCTTACATGATATGAATAAATAAAGGTTATACCTTTACGTAGTGTGGTTTATTAAAGCTATTTAAATGTAAAATAGTGTCTTATCATTAGGAAATGGTTTCAGAAGGTCTACATAAGGGTTATGTGAGAATTACCCTACACAGAGTTTTTATATAAGTTTAAACAAAAAATATTTTAATTTTTTTAATTAGTAAATTTTTTTATTGGTTTATAACATGTTTATAAATCATTATAATATTTATTTTTGGAATATTTAATTTATAAGGAATTTATTAATTAATAAATTAATTATAAATGGTTTAAAATTAAATTAATTAAATTTTTATGAAATACTTTATTACAAAATATTAAATGATAATATTTGAGATAACTTTTAAATTATATGGAAATTCTTATAATTTAGAAATAAATGTTTTTATTTATAAATAATAAGAAATAATTTATTAAGGGTTATAAATTATGCAATAAGTCTAAAAAATTAAATGATTATATATAAATTATGAATTTTTAATAATAATTTAATTTGAAATGATTAGATTAAAGGGGGATTATTTGGATATTATTTAAGCTACATAAAAAGTGTTTGATGAATGAAATTATCATGGTTTAACAAATATTAAGTATAGGATATTTAGATTATATAAAATGTTTACATAATAAAAAATGGATTATAGATAGTTTATAATCCCTAAAATACAATAAATTCAAATTGAAAATTCTATATAATGATAAATATTAAAGTGTTCATATTATAATGAATATAAAATATTTATATTTCAAATTATGGAATTTCTATAATTATAAATATGAAAAATATAAAATATTTTGTTACTTTTTTTGATTTATAAAAATTTTCGTAAATGTTTATCTCATGATTAAATATTTTAATAAAAAAAATTAAATTATATTCTTTGTTTTATTCATAGTTATAAATTTTTTATATTATGAATGTCTGTATGCTAAAATATCTAAGATAAATTACTTAGAGGACAAAGCCTTGCATTAAATGACAGGGATGCCTCTATAATAAATTTAGTTTTTTAACTACCTTGATATCCATTTGTAATTGAAGTTATTAGATTGAATTTAATTGTTGAATATAGTTTTAACATATTAGGTTTTATATTTAAGATGAATTTTATTCACACATGAGTAGTTTATCCCCGGGTGGTGGGACTTGGGTTCGGACAACCAACTTACCTATAGGCATATGATTTGTCTAGGAAATTGAAAGAGCTTGGATATCTATCACTTTGATCTTACTCAGATGGATATTGTAAATCTCATATAATTCCAGACCATTACATGAAGTTTTCATGTACTTTATAAATATGATTCATTTGGATATATAGGAATATATTTGACTTCTATTATGGGTGAGTAACACAAACATATGGGTTGTGTAAATATTTATACATCAATATTGTTTGAACATATTAGTTTGGGGGAGGGTATAGGATTCGAAACCAATGTATTAAAATCATGAACAGAAAAAGGAAATTACATGAGATAATATAGTGAGATTAGATATCTTTCAAATACTATGTGTTAAATTACTTCCAAAATGACACTTATTAGGACCTAAATCATCCACCCCGGTACGTAACGCTAAAGATGGGTTCCCCTAGATTTCCTCTTATTAGATTATTTTCAAGTTTTCCTTGGGTTACACTATCTAGGAAGCCATAATAGGATTAGGTTACAGGAGGAATATATTTGAGATTATCCATATTGTGGATTGAAGAATGATTCATCTTCTCGACTATCCAATATTTATATATGATATGATTCAGATTTTTCCATTCCTAAATAGATAATGAATGGGGTAAACACTAAAGAAACCTAGATATTAGTGAAATATTAATCTTATCCCACTAATGGATATAATTGACATTTAAAGGGGTTCAATATATTAATGGGATACCATTTAATAAATTTACTTGTTAAATGATTAACAATACATGATACTCATCTGATAAAATATTATGTTGTAGATGATATCATCATTATCATAAAGCCAAACGTTTTAATTAAACTTAAAATAGTAGAAACTTAATGTAAGTAGCTCTTAATATTAGTAATGAAAAGTTCATAAGAAATTTTTGTGATTGAAGAAAAAAATTATCAATGAAAATACAATGTGTCGAAATATTTCCTTCATTAGTAATATAGTGTTAAAATTGTTCGACATGCGAATCTAGATGCTTATGGAATCATATAGTGATTCATTTAAGGTTTCATTTTCCTTATATGAAAGATGGTTTGATTTAATTAAGTAATTTATCATATTTTCATATATTAAAATGATTTTACAATATTATTGAATTTTAGAAATGTTTATCTAATATTCTAAAAGTGATGAAAATGGATGCGCTGGGAATGTGAAGTCTAGATTTTGGTACAATATGGATAGTACAGGTGGGAAAAAGTTTAAACTGGAAGAAGAAAACTTATTTGAAAATATTATCAATGTTTCCTCAAGAATATAATCACATTAATTGAAACCTATGGTTATTTGGAAGGATTAATGACAATTAAATATGATGGGATTATCAACATTACCTGAAAGGGTTTTTGAAACTATATGGAATTTCCATTTTAGGTTTCGATGTTATAGAAATTAATTCTTCAATTTTGAAGGGTATGTGATACCCAATATATATTTTACCGAATTTTGTAAATATACATGAGTTAAAAATAAAAGGAATAATTGATCAAACTTGTAATTTATATTCATGATATAAATTAAATAGTTACTACATCAAGGATTTGAATGTAAAGATTTTTTTCAAGATCAAATTAATTTAAGTAAACGAAGTGTATTTTCATCTCATTTATTTTATGGGATAAAAGAATGTGTTTAATAAAAAAGAAATGTTATGAAAAACCATGAGATAATTAATTTTATACACATGGTTTATGATTCATCAATTTATATAAAAATTTTAGATTAGAATATGTGAATAAAATAGTTTTATCAAGGATAATTTTTTTTATCTAAATATTTGTTAGTATATGTGGGAATGTGTTACTTCCTCACATTAGTGTTATATTTTATTAATGTATTAATTTAAAATAAAAATGTTCTGAACATATAAAATACCATATATGATATAATTTAATTTTTTAATTTTCATACTGAAAGGAAATAAATGTTATATTCTAAAACAATGGTTTGGTTATCTTGGAATGGTATTGTTAAGAGAGTATAACGTCTTAGTGGATTTAGAGTGAATATTTTAACTTAAATAAAATCAAATTTAACAAATATATAATTACACCAATATAAGTATAAAGTGAATTTTACTTAATATCCTAATAGATTTAGGATGCATTAATAAACAATAATGTAAGTAGTTAGATTATTTCAAGGAAATGTTTGATTGAATATCCTTCCAAGGTTGATGATGATGAAATTGGAAAGTGTTCTAAGTAGGCAATAGAAGTTGACATCACAAAATATGATGTTGTTAAGTTAATATGTTTGAATATGTTCAAAAAGTTGAATAGTTAAGAATATGATTCCTAAATCTCACCATTATTCAAACTAGATTTAATTTTTTTTGATAAAGAGTTAGTGGGAGTGTTTTATTGAATGGTCATAGAGAGATGTGACAAGGATTAAATATGAGTTAATGTGTTAACAAATCTAGAATGTATAGAAAACATAAGGCTAATCTAGCATTTTATCATAATTGATATGTTAAATCAGTTCTTATGTTGAGTTTGTCAAATATTCGCAAAGAGTTTATGAATATTAAAATGTTTAATATTAATGGAAACATCTATTTTACCACTATTTATATTGGATTTATAAATTTATATATAGTTATAAGTATTATGAATTGAAATTATAGTTGACCTCACAAAGTATGACTTCGAGCTTATCCTTAAATTATGTTCATAATTGACTTTAGAGGTTATGATGAAATTTTATGGTTAGCATGAGTAGGATTTGGGTATAAAGATAAAAAATAAGTTTATGATGCATAAGATAAAGAATAAGATTATTTGTATGCACGCGATTACCCAATAAGTATACCACATGTAGTGTCATATATATATCTTTAATATACAAGGGGTGTATGAATTATATTTGAGTCCCTACCACCTACGGTTGAAGAGATACCTAGCATGATAACATTCAAACATTGATACCCTACATACATAAGCCTATATATTGACCTAGATAATATGGGGTTGTTAGGTATGTTGTTGATCATGTAATTAGTTGGATCATAAAAAATAATTTTTTCCCACTCATATGGTGAGTATGAAATCAGGACCCTTGATCAAGATATATTGTGGGAGTGTGAGGTTGCACTTAAATATTATATATATACCTGGATAAGGGAAAAGTTATATTTATATCCATAATGATGGATGACATGATATGTATTCATTGATCAAATAAGCCTATACTATAAGAATCAAGAACAAATGAGTTTCATAAATGGGATTGACATGATCTGTATCGCATGGTCACTCGATGTACTAAATAAAGGTAAAATATTAAAACATGAACTTCCATATAATGTAGACTGGTTGACATAGGTATAGAGACTCATGTGTTTGGTGGATATCACATCATATCCCTTCATATATTGGGTAGCATTGATTCTTTGATAGAGACCTTTATTTGTTTATATATAATTAACAAATGATTCATAATTGTTTCAACACTATAAGGCTCATGGGTCCACACATTGTGGTTGACTGAATGGGGATTGAGTATTGACATATAGAGGTACTCAAAAATTTCTTTCATATTAATATAAAAGTGTTTTAGATGGGTATTCATAAGTTATTTTATATGAGGTGACATAAGGTGAAGTTAATGAAAACTTTCCAAAATAGTTTTGGATGATTTCTAAAAGGATTTTTGGATATGATTTGACAAGTTATTGTATATGATACAATATAAGGTAAAATGACTAAAAGACTATTGGGATTTAGTTTAAGTGGGATATTAATGGAAATATTCACCAAATACTTATATATATGTTATATATATATTTGATGGATCTTATAAAAACATTTATTTTCATGATTAATGGGATTATCATTTATACTGTCTATGATAATAGTTATCATTTGGATAGTTTGATCATCTATATGACAATTATTTTCTATAATATTTCATTTGATGAAATGTTTGGGTGTAAATTCCTATGATTTATTAATTTCATCAATGGTTTTTATTCATGTATTTTAACATGTGAATAAATGAGACAACCAAAGGAGTGTCCTTCAGGATGATAAATTATACATCCATATAATGGTTGTAGTGTATGTGATTGCTTCAGGCTTGACCAAAGTTCCTTGAGGCTTCTATATCTCTTCATATTCTTCCTTTTCACATTGAGATACTATCACACTATGTAGAGAAGATAAATCACATCTGAATGTTGGATGATTCAGAACATCTTGTGGATACATCACAGAGGTGGGATGATTTTATTCACTTATATGATACTCATAAAATTCATATACATATTAAGGAATTGAAAGGGATTCTATGAAGTATGATACACATGTTTTATAGTATTCTTAATTTTAGTATTTTAGTCCATTTAATATTTTATTGCATTGAGAACCTCAGACAAGGGTTTTAATCACTTTCACTTGATTTGGTAATTATTATTAGACACCTTCAAAACTCTTCGATATCTATAAATAATAATAATCTGAATAGACAACTCATTTTTATAGAAAGGAATATAAATTTTACAGAGATATAATAGAAACATATTTTATCAACATAGGGGTGAAAACAAATTATTCTTACTTGAGAATATAAAGTACCTAAAAAAGAATTTTTACATTTACAAGAGAAGAGAAAAATAAATTTCAATTGAATTTTAGAGTCAGAAATACTATTATATATTTAATTAAAATAAATATATATAGTAAAATTTATTATCGTTCATCTATATCTGAAATCTGGAAGAAACTGGAAGTAACTCATTTCAAGAAATTAAAAGTTATTGAAACCAATAGAGCTATGTTAAGAGCATATTATCAAGAAAACTATTTTCCCTCTAGAAAATTTGTTTCTCAAATGAATCTAAGATTAATTACAGTATTTAATATTCTATAATTCCGTGGTGGAAAAAATTATTTGTTGATTGGATTATTTAAATGTTTTCGATATTTAATAAAATAATTGGAATATAAAAAAAACTGATATTGATGATTCTTAGAATATCCTAAATATTTTCATAGATGGCCTTATTAAAAATTTAATTCAATATTCATTTTTCTTAAAAAGAGACGAAAAATGATAAATAGATAAATGGAATTATTTTACTTCAAAAACCTCAAAAATTATAAATTTATAAACAAAAAATTCAAACAAAAGTTCAATAAATGTTTCAAAAGAAAGTGGGGATGAACCAAATAGTGGTTTACTTGCTAACATAGAAATAAATATTTCCAAAAAATATAACATAAGAATAAATTATTCTAAGGAAATAAATGGGAAGAATGACAGTTTAGAAAGAATTTTCCATCAATGCAGAAGCTAAAGAAATAATAGACCTGATTGTCCTATGTTGAAAAATGAAGAAAAGAAATATTGCTAAAATTATTCTAAAAAGAAAATTAAGATAAGTATGAATGTAATAGACACATGGAGCATAAGTGAAAGTTATTTTACTTTATAAATATCATCTAAAAAGTGTATATAGTAGAAATATTTAAAGATTCTATGAAAATTTTTCTACATATGAAAGATGATCATTCGGAAAATTGACTAATAATTTTCTAAAAAATATATCTTTTTATTCATAGTGATTTTATGTACATAAAATTTATACAAATGAAAAAAAATCCAGTTCATCAAAGGGCAAATAATGATCTATATGATTATAGAGACTGAGAGGGGGTGAATCAAAAATATTCTTGTTTATATTTTTTTTCTTATGAAACAACATTTTCCTCTGATTAAATAGATATGACTGTCAAAAACAAACACATAAGAATAACAAAAGTAACTTAAGAATTTATATGTTTTGATAACCAGTAAGAGTATCTAGTCCTTGGAAGAGTTTGGAAAGAATTTAATACCACACAATCCCCTAGAAAACAATCCATTTAATGTAGTTATGTGGTGAATGACTATCAGAGGGCACCCAAAAAAATTTTAAACTCAACAAAAATACAAAAAAGTGGTAATCATGTTTTCTTTAGAGAAGACGGTGTTTTGGATGTGTTAGAATCTTATTTTTTGGGTTTGAATTTTTTGAAATAGTTGATGTAATTGATTGATTTCAATATCAATTTAAAGAATAATGATGCAGCCTTTGATCATTATATCATTATCCTCTTAAATCATAATCCAAATTATTCTATAATCTTCCTTTACTCATTTAATTTTTCACTGATTACACTTATCTAGTTATTTTTGTATGGATATATAAATAAAATGATCATTATATCCACTATCCTTTCTATTCCTTGTAATTGAATATCTCTATTCACCCTTGGATTTTCCAAATTTTTTCTATTAAATTCAATTATTAAAATCTGAGTGTCTTGTGTGAGAAATACCAATAATAAGTGAAGATGAAATTCAAATAAAAAACTACAATAAATCTAAAACAGATTAAAAATATTAAATCCCATAGAGGAAGTACTAGAATAATTGACTTGTGATAATTCATCAATTGGGAGATAGAGGGAATTCACATTGACATAGACACAACTTGGGTGCATATCGTCCCACGTATGATGTTCTATTTCCCACCAATTTATGTATATATAGTCTTTCATGACTAATCAATTTCATTGTATTATATTTTGGGGTTTTAATAAAATAAAATTTTAATAAATGTCACATGGCATTTTAGATTACATGGATTCCATAATTGGGTTTATTAGACCAGTTGCCCACATACTGAACTAATGGGATTCACGATGCCAATATTATATCTCCTCTAATTCACATTAATATTGTTGTGTGGAACCATCCAAATAAATTCATGGGCTAGTTTGGATTAGTCAATCATATTCCCTTTCCTCTTAGACAGTTAGTAGTGCTTCATTCCATAAAGCTAGTCGGGTGGCAGGATGTCCTCTGGAACTGATGACATGTAGAGTATCTAAACATCAAGGATGTAAGTGAATTTTCTCATATCAAAGTTATGAGTACAATTTGATTCCCTCTAGCAGAGTATCTCGTGTATGAGCCATGGTATAGACTAGAGTCTACATTGTATCATACTCCTCGTTGAAGAGGGTTTCAGGATCTGGTAAGTTAATAAAATTACATTATTTTGTTGTTTGTAACTTTTTAAATTAATTTTTAGTCCCTTTATAGGATACTCGACTATATTATATTATCCTAATGTCTGATCCAAATGAGTGGGAGGTTTTTATCTTGGTAGTGTACCATGTTACAGCACAAGGGATGATGTCAGTGTATCATCTTCAACATGATGGTATCTTTGATCATCCACCACATGAAGATGTTTTCCCTAACCAAGGAGAGGAGGTTTCGGTATAGAAACCTCCCCTAGAAGGTGATGATGTTGGGGAACCACGATGACGACGATGTAGACCACATTGTGTTGTATGTGAGACCTCACATATTCCATAGGTAGAGGGATCACCATAAGACGTCCATCCACATCTTATTGAGGATGTTCACCAGGAAGAATGAGATCCATTTATATTACTAGGATATCCATGGTTTTCCTTGGGTATATTTGGTTTGAGCTCATATCAGGAGCCATTTCCCATTCCTCCGCCAATCATTTTTGAGCCTTCACATTCATTATGGTTCCCCTAGAAGATGATGGAATGTACTTCCCCTTACACAATGGGGGAAGGATTAGGTGCACATGACTATCTCCATTTTCCACCTCCTCCTAAAAAGTCATAGATATAGAATCATACATATATGGTTCCAGTTCTTGAGGATAATCACTCTCCAACTCATCATACTCTACCCCAACACAGAGGTTGACGATCTCGATACGAGCATCTCATTCATACACCATTATATGGGATGAGACCACATCATAGAGATTTAATGTAATAATTCATTTATATGTTTTATCATGACTTAAATGATTTTAAACACAAATTTATTCTCTCCTCTATATTATTTTATTTCTATTAAAATGATAAAATTATTTTTACTGTCAACCATTTTTAACATGTTTAGCTATTTTTTGGTTTTCATTTATTTTTTAATTATTTTTTTAGATTTCATAAGATTCCAAATTTGACTACATAAAAACATAGGAAAACTTATTAAATTTCAAGTAGGTAACTTTAAAATATTACAAGATACAAAGTATATAAATATTCTTATAAAAACATAAAACATAGCCTAAAAATCTAAAAAAATGTTGTAAATAAAAATATGTTCATCATTATAATAAACCAAAATTAATTTGTATGACACAAATATTATTGATTAATAACATAATATTTACACATTAATAAATAAATGACCATACAATATAGTTTAATTAAAGTAAAAATGAAATTTAGAACATTGACTAAACATATAAAAAATATTTGAAAACAAATGGAATGTAAAAAATTTATAAATACAAATATAATGTTATAAAACAATAATATATTCTATCACTAAAACTTCTTTTCAGTAATTGTTTTTATGAAATTATTCTTATTTACAATTATTTTTTATACATTCAATAAGTGTGCCAAATTTTATTTTGTTTTTATTTCTTAATTTTTATTTATAAGCTTTAAAATCCACTAACTTGAAACATCATTATGTTTCATGTAGATGCAATTTGAAAAACTGACTCAACATTTAAAAATTAATTGAAAATTAAAATAACAATAACTGTAATAAACAAAGGATAATTTACATGTCACAAAATATATTGCTTAAAAAAATCACATTTTCACTTTCAAAAATTAATGGGCATAATTCTGATTAAGTATTATATAATTGATTACATTACTATGATGTATTAATAATTTATTTTTTATTATTAAATGTTAATATTTAAATTATTATTGTATTTTAATTATAGCATTAAATATTTATAATAATAATAAAAAATCTTAATAATGATGTAAATAATATAATTATTAATGTGACTAATAAAGTAATTTATAATATATCTTTAAACAAAATCATAAATATATTAGTAATATATGGAATTTAATAAATAATAATAATAAAATTGCTATCAAATTATTTGTATATATATGTATCTAAACAAAATAAGACAAAAACAATATATATATATATATATATATTAAATCACTACGATAAATTTTTATTTACGCAGCACCACCCTTCAACAGTGCTAAAAAAACATTGATAATAGGGGTACATTTATCAATGATATTTTTTTTGCTAAATTATACCTTTAACCGTGCTAAAAAAACTATTAAAGGTACCCATTTATCATTTTTGTTAGCACTGATAAAGGTATCCCCCTTATCAGTGAATTTTCTCATCATTGTTAAATGTGTCCCATTTATTAGCGCTTTATTAGTAGCACTAATAAAGGGGGTCTTTATCAATGATTTTTTACTAGCGCTGATAAAGGGTAAAATTTATAAAAAACTATAAATAAATAAAAATTATATATTAACATAAAATTATATTTATATTGATATGTATAACATATTTTATTAAATATTATTTATATAAAGTCAAATACGTATTTACACTTAATATATGAGTTATTTAGTGAATATAAGTTGTAAAATATATAATAAAATATTGATTAATAATTTTCTAATTATTATTGAGTAATAACAATTTGATAACAATTTTAAGATATAAAAAATCAAAAAATTAATAAAAGATATAAAATGGGAGTTTTTAATTGGGGAATCCCAATTTTTTAATATTATATAGAATTAAATGCTCGTTTAAGGGGGTTTTCTTATCTTCTTCAATGGAGAATCAATTTATTTTCAAGGATTACAATAAAATGGATGTTTTGTTGTGCATTTTTTTTCATTTTTCATAATGTACTATTATTTATAATGATGTATATACAGACATATATATTTTTACATATTTACACTTTAAAATTTATTTTTATAAAAACATATGTAAACATATTTATATATATAATATATTTTTAAATATATAAACCATATCTAAATAAAAAATAACATCCATTTTATTATTTTAAATAAAAATAATGAATATTTATTTACATAGATAAATGTGTGTGTCTATATATATATATATCAATGTGTGTCTGTATGAACAAACAAACATATATTATCTATATATTCTTATATATGTATACTAATGTTAATATGTAATATATGTAAATAAATATAAATATGTATAATTATATTTATAGATACAGACAAAGATATAATATATATATATATATATGGATGTATGTATGTATTTATGTGTTTATTTTATTGTAAACATGCACAGACATAAAATGTATTTTTTAAACGTACTTTAAAATAAGAATATTAATATATTTTAATATACAAATAAATAGATGCATAAAAAATATTACTATATATATATATAATTTAAAATAAATAACAACTCAACATGGTGGAGTGGTAAAGCTATAGTCGCGCAGAGGGAGGTATTTGATTTGAATCCAAGAGGATGGAGGAGCGCGTCGACATGGGAATAAATTCTATCACAGATAAAGTGGTGGGGGTGGCTTCGAGTGATAAATGAAGGGGTGGGAACTTTTAAAAGCCTTATTTACAATAATGAATATAAAAATATATATTTTTTAAAAATTTTAATTGTTTATTTCTTAATTTTGGCAAACGCATCATCAGACTTTCCACCTTTGGACCAAAACCCAATGTGGAAAGTCCCATCCCAATATTATTCATACTTTAAAAAATATTATAAATCTAGTCTGTTTTTTAATAATTAAAAAAATACATATAAAAAAGAATCACCTTAAATCTGTATGTAGTTATGGTCACTTGGCCCCACTGAATGTGCATATCAAAATAACAAACACACAAAAAGGATTCCATAGAGCACAATTTTAGATGGGATTCAAGCTTAGTTAGTGTATATCAGGTAAGAATACGAAGAAGCAAAAGAAAATTATTCATCGAGGATCTACTAATCAAAAAAAAACCTATGGGTTTGTTGGGACTATAAATTTATTGGGCCATGGTGCAACAATAATCATGATATAAAATAAATTTAAAAATACATAAATAAAATGGACACCTGATGTAATGTGGAAAAACCCCATAGTAAAAGGGGTAAAACCCATAGGAAAAATAGAAGGATATCTATGCTTAAAAGTCAGTACACACCCCCTCACTATTACAAGGAGAAAACCACCACAAAATATCCCTTGAATTTGTGGGGAAACTGCCTCACAAATACCGCTTGAATGGACGATTATGCTGCTGACCAACAGAGGTGATGAGATGCTAACGGTGATGATGAAATTTTCATAACAGATCCCCATTTATAGGGTTCTTCCATCCCTATATATTTCCCATCCTACTGGTGGATTTGATGGGGTTTGGCCACCCACCACATCTTCCACGGCTATCCCCCTTGACAAATTGGGGGTGCACCGTATGTGGAAAATGTTGAGTCATTAAGGTTTTCCTTATGACTTTTCCATTCCTTCTTGTTTTGAAAATCACAAACACCTTATCTTTAGGAAAATCACTTTTATAAGGAAAATCTCTTTTATAAGGAAAATTGATTTTATAAGGAAAATCGCTTTTATAAGGAAAATTGCTTTTATAAGGAAAATCTCTTTTGTAAGAAAAATTATCCTTAAAATATTTTCATCCATATATTTCTTAAGTATATGATTCGGATTCATTTATATATTCTCAGAATTGTTTGAATCTTTGATATGAAGCATTCTATTTTAGGATCCGAATTCTAGATGAGAACTGTAATGAAGTTTCACTCCGAATTCCAGATGAGAACTGTAATAAAGTTTCATTCTGAATTCCGGATATGAACTCTGATTAAGTTCTACTTCGAATTCTGGATACGAATCCTTATGAAGTTCGACATCGAATTCTCATTAAGAATTCTGATGACGAATTCTCATTACAAATTCTGATTATGAATTCTCATTACGAATTATGATAACGAATTCGCATTCCGAATTAACCTATTAAACAGAATCTGATCATCTTTGTTTTATTCACTCCGAGTTTATTTAGACTCCAAAAATTATTTTTGGTTAGACTCCGAACTTTCAGTTTGCTTACGCTATTATAATTTTTGTACTCTTTAATTTTTTTCTTACACTCCGAACCTTCACTTCGAATCTTCACTCCGAAAATTTTATTTAAAACATAAAACGATATCGTACATTCTATTGCACTTGTTTTTTTATAAAACGATGTCATCTATTATGTTATAAACTAATTGTTGGTTATGTTACACGTGTACAGGTCCCTCCGACTTTTAAGGAAAATATGACCATTGGAAAGGAGTCCGACCATGCCTATAAATAGAAGCTCATATGAAAGATCTCATGACTGATGGATAACTTCTTCGACATTGTGCATACATGCTGTTGAAGTGATTTCTAGAGAGATAGGATCTTATTAACTCTCAAAGTGTCGTGCGACTCCAAATGTTGGTGATTACATTTGAGGACTTCCGGGGATAGGAAGACAGAGGTTTCCAACACTTTGAAGTTGAGGGCTTCCTTGCTGAGGAAGATAGAGGTGACCAACTACCTTGAAGTTGAGGGCTTGCGGGGATAGCAAGACATAGACACCGATCTTCGTATTGAGGGCTTACCCTGATGTGGTTAAGACAAACTTTCTTTAAAGTATAAATCAAGGGACCTTTATCCAAGGTTGTTGGATACCCTTCTCTTTGGGTTAAAAGACTTATATCTTGTTACTTGTAGTTTTACTACTTGTTTATTTCCACTGAATTTTGTATTATAAGGAAAGTATAACTTTCTTATACTTCCTTACTTGTACTCTGTTTCATTTAGATTCTATATGATTTAAGGTAGAATCTCATTTTGTAATCTTTTGTTAAGTTTTAATTTTCGGAACCATATTTCCGGAACCTACTTTCAGAATCTCTTTCCAAGTCTTCATTTGGTGTTAAAGGTGTTGTGAATATTCTTAGTTTATCTTTGTTAAACGTAGTCCATTTCTTTTCTAAAGGAAAACATAGTTATTCCTAACTAACTTTAAAGGTTCCAAATGAATTTTTTAAAGTATAAAATTCACCCCCCTCTTGTATATTGAGCATCTACATCATTATTTCGATCCTACAATTGGTATTAGAGGAGGTCTCTGAAATACTTGTAATCACGTATAATATTTCCTTGCTCACTTTCTCATTCCGAACTTTTCCATTCCGAACATTGTCATTCCGAACTTTGTTATTACGAATTTTTTTTCTACTAACAAGTTCGTGTGCCGAAGGTTATTCTTAGTATGGCAGGAATTAATGTTGGTTCTATTGACAATATAAATCCTACAAGACCACCAATCATTGATGGTAATGATTATGAGTACTGGAGAGATCAAATGAAGACTTTTGTTATCAATACTAGAGTGGACAACTTGTTTATGCTTTCAGGAGATTATAAAATTCCTAATAAGGAAGTTAGAACTTTTACTAACCATGAAAAGCAAGAGTATCAGCTCAATTATAAGGTACGCAATACATTACTTTGTTCAATGACTAGAAATATATATATCCAAATTTCTTCTTGTGAAGCAGCTAATTGTATCTGGAAGAAGTTAGATGTTACACACTTTGGAACTTCTAAAGTGATTGAAACTAGGAGAGCTATGCTTAGAGATGAATATCATGGCTTCAAATTTCCTTATAGTGAACCAATTTGTAAACTTCAACAGAGGTTTATGACTATCGTCAACAGCTTACAGTATATGGGAGAAAAAGGGTTAGATAATGAAGCACTTGTGGATAAGATAATTGATATTATGCCCAATGAGTGGGAATCCAAAAGACATTCTATAGATGAGAATAGGAAGGTCACTCAAATTTCTCTAGATTAGTTATTTGGAACACTTCACCAACATGAAACCAGACTGAAGAGAGATGCTGACAACATCAAAAAGAAAAAATGGAAATAGTACTGTTGCTTTTACAACAACTTCAAATCATATAAAATCTAAGACTCCTGAGAGAGTAACTAGATCCAAGTCTAAGAAGATAGTTGTTCAATCAGATTCTAGTGAAAGTGAATTCTCTAAAAATAAATTAGAAAATATTTCTCTAAGAATGAACAAGATAGCTGGTCAGAGAAATTTCCAATCCAATTATAAGAAAAAGGACAAGAAAGATAAGAAAGATGGAGAAGTTACTTGTTATGAATGCAAGAGATCTAGACATATTAGACTAGATTTCCCTTTACTTAAAAAGAAATAATGGAAAGAAAGGTATTCAGACAGGAACAAAAAAAAGTATTATAAAGCCAGAGCTATGAATGTTCTGAAAGCTAGTGACACCTGGAGTGCCAGTGGTGGTGACACTTCAGATGAATCTTCTAATTACGAATCTTTAGGACAGCCGAATCTTGGTCTTATATCCAGATGACCTGTTGATAATCATTTTTTTATGGCTAAGGTACGAAATGTTGAATCATTGACAATGTTTCTTTAAATTCTAATGATAGTAAGTATTATAACTCTTCTGATGAAGAATCCTCTTCTGATGAAGAAAATACTTTACCTACTTATGAAGAAGTCTCTAGGTTTGCTGAACATCTTGAAATTGAGAATTCCAAACTCAATTAAAAACCTGATAAGGAAAACTCTAGGAATTCTATTCTTACAAAAGAGATATCAGATATTTCTAAAGATCTTGATAGGAAAAATTCTGATTTTGAAAGTATTTCAAAAAATCTTGAGGAAGTAAGTTCTGAGAAGAACAAACTTTTTAAACAATTAGAAAAAGTAATTTCTAAGAAAAATGGTTTCGAGCCTAGCTCTAGTTCTAAAACTAATGATTTTGAGGATAAAAACTTGGTTATAAAACTCAAGTCCAAAATGTTTTCCTTAAAGAAGTGTTTATCAAACAATACCCATGGTAAGGAAAATTTTGATAAAATGTATTCCCAAATACAACCTTTAAGAAATAAATCCGGATTTGGTTATACCCATGCAAAACCATTTTTTAGTAACAATTATTTTGTTCCTCAAATTGCCCCATTTTGTACTAAGTGTCAATGTGGTGGTCACTGGGCAAAGAATTGTTCCTTAAACAAAACCCAATCCTTAGGATTTCACAAAGCTTACTTTTCCAAGAAGATGTGGGTTCCTAAAATTTTGTTATCTGGTAATCTCGGATCCAAACATGTTTGGATTCCGAAAGTATAATTCTCTTCTTGATTTCAAGAAAATAAAGAAAGTACCAGCAACAATACATGGTACATGGATAGTGGATGTTCCCGGCACATGACTGGTAATAAAAGCTATTTTGAAAAGATTATCAAACCAAAATGGGGAAAGGTAACTTTCAGAGACAATGCTAATGGAGAGATTGTTGGTATTGGTAATATTGTTCTTTTAGGAAAAACATTTATTTCAAATGTTATTTTTGTTAAGGGACTTAAGCACAACCTCATTAGCAAAAGTCAATTATGTGATGAAGGTTACCTTGTGAATTTTAGGAATGATAGTTCACAATTCCAAGGATGAATTTATTCTCTCAGCCAATTGGAAAGAGAATGTTTACACATTGAACCTAGAAGTCCTCAGGAGCCAAGATTTACCTTGAATAAGTGAAATGGAAGATCATTCTTGGTTATGGCATAGAAGACTAGGTCACTGTAACCTTAGAAACCTATGTAAACTCACTAAGAAGAAACTAGTTAAGGATCTACAGGAACATAGATTTGATTCTTCTAAAGTTTGTGATCCTTGTCAATATAGAAAGCAACATAAATCTAGTTTTAAATAAGTCAGTGAAGTCTCAACAACGGATGCATTTCAGTTAGTGCACATGGATCTTTTTGGTCCAACACAAACTGGAAGTATTGGAGGCAAATACTATGTGTTTGTTCTAGTTGACGATTACACTGGATTTACTTGGGTTTATTTTCTAGCAAGGAAGTATGAAGCTTTTTCTTATTTCAAAAGTTATAGAGCTCAGGTTAAAATTGAGAAAAACCTTCCATTGAAAACTATTCATAGTGATCATGGAGGAGAATTTCAAAATTCTGATTTTGAAACTTTTTGTAGTAAAAAAGGTATTACTCATATTTTTTCAGCACCTAGAACTCCTCAACAAAATGGTGTAGTTGAGAGAAGAAATAGAATTCTTCAAGAGATAACTAGAACCATGTTGAGTGAATATTCTATAGCTAGACATTTCTGGGTTGAAGTTGTAAGTACTGCTTTCTATACTATAAATCAAGGTTTAATTAGACTTTTTCTTAATAAAACCCCTTATGAGTTATGGAATGGTAGAAAACCAAGACTATCCTACTTCAAGGTTTTTGGTTGAAAAGAATTCATTTTGAATACTGAAGATAACGTAAATAAATTCTCACCAAAATCTAATGAAGGAATTTTCTTAGGTTATTCCACAACCTCTAAGGCTTATTGAGGTTTTAATAAAAATACTTGTACTGTTGAAGAAACAGTACTTGTAAAATTTGATGAGTCTGATCCTTTTGTTTTTAAACCATCCCAGCCTACATCCTCGGATGTGTTTTCAAAAACTGATTGTCAACCTTAGATAGAAGAACCTTCTGATAAGGATAATGTTTAATAAGATACTTCTGAAACATTTACCCCGGAAGACTTTCTACCCTATGTTGATGAACAGGATTTTCAAAACCCAAATCAGGTGTTTCATAAGAATCATCCCAGTGATAGTATCATTGGTGATGTCAATAAACCTGTAAAGACTAGATGTTCCTTGAGAAATGAAGAAGAACATCTAGCATTTCTTTCCCAATTAGAACCTAAAAGCACTAATGAAGCTTTAGGTGATGATGATTGGATAAAAGCCATGCAAGATGAACTAAATGAATTTGAAAGGAATAATGTATGGACTTTGGTTCAAATACCAAAGGAAACTTCTGTTATTGGAGTAAAATGGGTTTTCAGAAATAAATGTGATGAAAATGGAGTCATAGTAAGAAATAAATCTATACTTGTTGCTTAAGGCTATAATCATCAAGAGGGAATAGACTATGAAGAAACCTATGCTCCAGTAGCTAGACATGAATCTATCTGTATTCTTCTTGCCTTTATAGCATTATTGAATTTTAAACTTTTTCAAATGTATGTGAAATGTGCTTTTCTTAACGGTTATGTTCAAGAGGATGTTTTTGTTGAACAACCTCTTGGCCTTGAAGATACAAAACATCTGGATTATGTTTTTAGACTTACCAAAGCTCTGTATGGCCTTAAACATGCCCCACGAGCATGGTATGATAGACTCACTGGATTTTTGATTCAAAATAACTATGTTAATGGAAATTCAGATCCAAATCTTTTTATAATGAAAGATAAGAAAAAAATTTTGATTGTTCAAATTTATGTTGATGACATCATATTTGGTTCAACTCAGCAATCTTTAACCGACTATTTTGCAAGTCTAATGAAATCTGAGTTTGAAATGAGTATGATGGGTGAGTTAGCTTTTTCCTTGGTTTTCAAATTTCTCAAAAACAAGAAGGAATCTATATATCTCAACATAAGTATATTAAATATCTTCTAAAAAGTATGGTTATGACAACACTAAGAGTATAAGTACTCCCATTGGTACCTCAAACTCTTTAGATATTGATGAAGCTGGGAAACCAGTAGATCAAACATCTTTTAGAGTTATGTAGGGAAGTTTACTTTACTTAACATCTAGTCTTCCATATTTAATGTTCTTAGTATGCTTATGTGCAAGATATCAATCCAATCCTATGGAATCTCACTTAAAGGCAGTAAAAATAATTTTTCGCTACCTTAAGGGAACCATGGATCTAGGATTATTTTATACTTCTAGAAATGATTTTATCCTAAAAATATTTTCTGATGCTGACTTTGGTGGATGTAGAATGGATAGAAAAAGTACATCCAGAACTTTTCATTTCATAGGAGATTCATTAGTTTCTTGGTCTTGAAAGAAGAAACATTCTGTACCACTCTCCACTACTAAAGCTGAATATGTAGCAGCTGGAAGTTGTTGTGCTCAAGTGTTGTGGATGCAACACACAATCACAAACTATGGCTTGAGTTTTACTAAAACTGAAATTTTGTGTGATAACACAAGTTCCATTTCCCTAAGTAAGAACCTTGCACATAACTCTCATACAAAGCACATAGATATTAGGCATCACTTTCTTAGGGATCACACACTAAAAGGAGATATCATTTTTCAATTTATCAGAACGCTAGATCAACTTGATGATATTTTCACAAAATCATTTCCTTATGATAGATTTGAATACATTAAACAGAAGATAGGAATGATAACCATAAGGTAATCTTTCTTAATTAACTTTCTGTTGAAAAAATATCATTACAGTAATAAACTCCTTTTCATAGGGGGAGTACATTTGATTATTAGAGTAACTAAGTTTTTCAAAATTTGTTTTCAAACTTTTCAGAACTAAAATTCCAGAATGGAAATTTCCGAAACTGAAATTTTCAGAATGGATATTTTCGTATTGAAAAATTCTGGAATGGAAATTTTCGTATTGAAAACTTCCGGAATGAAAAATTCCATACTGGTATTTCCATAATGAGATTTTCCTACGAAAGACTTTCATAATAAATTTTTCATTTATCCTTTGTAGTGAAATTTTCATTCTGAAATCCTTATAATGATTTTCGTACTGAGTTTTCTGTACTGAGTTAGTTTATCGTAGTTATTTTTGAGAACTATGTCTTTTCGTAATAAATATTTTTCGTAGTTTTTTCTAGAATGCTACCCATTACGAATAATCCTCCTAAGACAATCTGAAAGGTATGATTTCCTTACTCAATGTTTTCGTAGTTATACTTTACATGCTGGTATTTTCTTATATTTTGATTTCGGATTATAGTTTTCTTATATATTTGTTTTAATAAAAACCTCAAAAGATCGGATTCATGTTTTCTTGAGAATTGGTTTTCAACTGTCAGATTTGATCTCAGCTTGTCACAACCGTCCGATCAACTGTGGAAGTTGAACCGTCTTCTCGTTACCTATATAAAGGGGTCATCAAATGGTTGTCCCACATTGGTTTTCAAGCTCCAACGTCCTGAAGCTCTGCCTCTCTGTTTTAATACCGTTCCAAACTTCAGCTTTCTTCGTTCCAAACTTCTCAGAGGTCTTCAGATCGGAATGTCTGTGGAAGTAGCTTCTCAAGACATGTCTTCCTCCAAGCCGATTTCGAAGTTGTTAGTTTATAGAGAAAGGTTGGTTCATCCTGATTTCTTCAACAAGTATGATTCTATCATATCCAAGAATATTAAGCTTAATGGATGGGAAGATGTTGCGGTGTCTAAGCCCGGGAATCAAGATGTGGTATTTTGGGATTTTCTTATAGAGTTCTATGAGATAGTTTCCTTTCTTAAGGAATATGGTAGGGAAAAGTTTTCATTTAAGTCTTATGGCAAGAGTTATAAGCTTTCTTATGCCAAGGCAGCCATCTTGGTAGGGCTGAACAATGAAAGAGAAGCTGAGTTTATTTCTCATGTTTTTCCGAATTCAAAGGGAAGCTTTGACAAGGAAAAGGCTTTGGAAAATCTCGGACAGTCAAATGATAAGGCTCCGAAGATTGCTTATCTGTCTACAAATTTCCAGATTCTAGAGTTATGGGTACAAGGCCTTATCATACCGAGAAAGGTTGAAAAAGATAGTTTGATGAAGAGTGAGATCTACATCCTAGATTTTCTGATAAATCTGAGGAATTTTAATCTGATGAAACACATTCTTATTACTCCTGAGAATATTAAGAATGGGAATTTGAGAGCTCAGATCATAATGTATCCACCAATACTCTCAAAATTGATTGTTCGTTGCCCTGAGTCTTTCAAGGAGGCTTGAAAGTCTAAGACAAGAGTTTGAAAGATCATGTTGGTGAGTGATGGTACTCTCAAAAGGATGGATGTAGCCGTCGACAAGAAGACTAGTCAGTTTATTGATTTACCTGCTCAAGAAGAAGCGGTTCTGAAAGTTGCTGATCCGGAATCCTTTAAGCTAATGAGGAAGAAAATGTTGAAGGAAGTTGAAGTTGAAGCAGAGAATCCCAAATCCAAAGAAGTTCATTCCGCACCTCCAAAACCGAAGAAGAAGAAAGCTTACCCAGATGAAGTAGTTGCTAAATGGAGGGAAATCAAAGAGAAGAGAGTATATGGGGAGCCTTAGTTTGGCTTGGATCCTACGGAGGCTAACGCCTTGAAGGAAAGAACTGCAGATGAGCTAGAAAAACAAGAGAAAGAAAAAAATCTTAGGATGAAGATGTCTGAAGCTGAGGTAGCTCAGGATTTGTTAAAGTTTAATGAGATGGTTTCAGCAAACATTCCTGTTCTAAGATCTTTTTCTTTGGAATCTCTACCTGAGACTCCAGGAAGAAACTTTGTTGCTCCAGAAGAGGCAGTAGCTAAGCCTGTTGAGGAAGTAGAGTAGATTGAGCAAGTGGAAGAGGAAGAAGCTGTTGCTGAAGGAAGTGGTGAAACTGGAGATGTTTTAAAGCAAGTAGATGATTATAAGGGGACACCTTAGGAACATTTTTCGCTCCGAACCTCAGAAGCTGAGTCTTCTATGTTAGTCACTCCAGCGATGGATGTGTATAAAGGAGAAGAAGATGTAGATTATCATACAGAGGAAGAACAAATTCTACATGATATTTATCAAATGGAGAATATAGAGGTTGGTGCTCAGAAAGTTACTGATGAGGAAGACAATATTTTTCAAGTGTCTGACAGTGAAAAGAGAACTCTGGAATAGGAATCTGTTCCGAAAAAGGACAAGGGAAAACAACTTGTTATTGATACCTCGAGCTCAGTGGTAGTATAGAGAAGGGAAGTTGTTGATTCTTCTATGAAAAATTTTGAGCATGTTGAAGAAGAAGATTCTCCAAGCAAAGTTTCGGATTCCGAGTCATCTTCATTAGTGCATGACTTTGTTGTTCAGCCATAAAAGAAGTTGGTAGGTACTATTACGACTTTCTCAAGTATTGATTCATGATGCCAGATGCTCCAAAATGCTTTGAATCAGAAAATAGACTATGTATCCATGGTTATAGACATATGTGTTGAGATAGAGTCTCAGTTAAAAATGTTATTTGTCGGCTATGAAGCCCACAAAAGAACTTTCAAGAGGATGACTAGTTGGTCGAGGAAGACTGTAGAAGAGATAAGTCTCTTTGATGAATTCCAAGATAATGTGAAGGATGCCTTTGAGATGGAAGACATGAAGATAAATGAGCATACTTCATCCTTTGAAGAAAAGTTGACAGATGAAAAGAATTTCCGGATTCAAGAAGTTAGAGATTTGAATGGGAAGCTAAATTCTGTTTCTCAAAACTGTAAGTATGAATGGGATCATCGGATTGAGTTTGAAGAGAAATTGAAGGCTCGGGAAGAAAAGTTTAATGCTCTGGAAGAAAAGCTTAAAGCTCAGGAAAAAAAGATTGAAGCTCGAAGTGCAAAAATTGTTGTGTTAGAGAAGCAAGCCAAGGAAGACCATAAAGACATGAATAAGATTAAGAATATTCTTAAGGGTCTCATGGAAAAGCAAAAAGATCCAAAATAGAAAGATCTGATCTTTTGTTGTATCTAAATTTCTTTGTTGCCGAGCTTTCAAACTTAATGAAATTTGTGCTTGCTCGTTTCTTTTGTTATTGCTACTAATTTTTTAGGTACTTTGTTATATTTTCCATTACCTTGAATTCTTTTTTAAAATCACAATGGGGGATAAGGAAAAGAACCCTAACAAGAGAGGAAAAACAATCTTAACAAAGGGTGATAATGAAAACAAACTCTAATAAGAGTTTATCTAAGGGGGAATGTTTCATTGAAGAAGACTTTATTATTCTTAATGAAATGTAATTCCAGAAATCTAGAATATGATCCTTAGAGTTTCAAAGCCTAAGGGGGAGTTAGTCGTATTCATCAATATCCTTAAAGCAGAGATAAGCCTTAATGTTTTCTTTCTTCTTAGAAGTTCTTTTTCGTAATGATGTTTGTGCTTTCTAAAAAGGGGGAGATTGTTGATTCAATAAGGTTTTCCTTATGAATTTTTCATTCCTTCTTGTTTTGAAAATCACAAACACCTTATCTTTAGGAAAATAACTTTTATAAGGAAAATCGCTTTTATAAGGAAAATTGCTTTTATAAAGAAATTTCTTTTATAAGGAAAATTACTTTTATAAGGAAAATCACTTTTGTAAGATAAATTATCCTTATCATATTTTCATCCATATATTTCTTATGTATAGGATTCGGATTCATTTCTATATTCACGGAATTGTGTGAAACTTTGATATGAAGCATTCTATTTTAGGGTCCGAATTCTGGATGAGAACTATAATGAAGTTTCACTCCAAATTCCAGATGAGAACTCTAGTAAAATTTCATTCCGAATTCCGGATATGAACTCTGATTAAGTTCTACTCCAAATTCTGGATACGAATCCTTATGAAGTTCGACATCGAATTCTCATTACGAATTCTGGTAATGAATTCTCATTACAAATTCTGATGACGAATTCTCATTATGAATTCTGATGACGAATTCTCATTCCGAATTTTCATTCCAAATTCACCTATTAAACAAAATCTGATCATCTTTGTTTTATTCACTCCGAATTTTTTTAGACTCTGAAAATTATTTTTGGTTAGACTCCGAACTTTCATTTTTCTCACGCTTTTATAATTTTTCTACTCTTTAATATTTTTCTTACACTCTGAAACTTCACTCTGAATCTTCACTCCGAACATTTTAGTTAAAACATAAAACGATAGCGTACATTATATTACACTTGTTTTGTTATAAAACGATGTCGTCTATTCTGTTAAAAACTAACCATTGGTTATGTTAAACGTGTACAAGTCCCTCCGACTTTTAATGAAAATATGACTATTGGAAAGGAGGCCGACCTTGCCTATAAATAGGAGCTCATTTAAAATATCTCATGACTAATGGATAACTTCTTCGACATTGTGCATACATGTTGTTGAAATTATTTCTAGAGAGAGAGGCTCTTAATAACTCTCAAAGCTTCATGTGACTCCAAATGTTGGTGAATACATTTGAGGACTTCCGGGGATAGGAAGACAGAGGTTTCCAACACCATGAAGTTGAGGGCTTCTTTGCTGAGGAAGACAGAGGTGACCAACTTCCTTGAAGTTGAGGGCTTGCGGGGATAACAAGATAGAGACTCTGATCTTCGTATCGAGGGCTTACCCTGGTGTGGGTAAGATAGACTTGCTTGAAAGTATAAATCAAGGGACATTTATCCATGGTTGTTAGATACCCTTCTCTTTGCGTTAAATGAATTATATCTTGTTACTTGTAGTATTACTACTTGTTTATTTCCGCTATATTTTGTATTATAAGGAAAGTATAACTTTCTTATACTTCCTTACATGAACTCTTTTTCATTTAGATTCAATACACTTTAAGGTAGAATCTCATTTTGTAATCTTTTGTTAAGTTTCAATTTCCGGAACCTTATTTACAGAACCTACTTTCGGAATCTCTTTCCAAGTCTTCATTTGGTGTTAGAGGTGTTGTGAATTTTCTTAGTTTAACCTTGTTAAACTTAGTCTTTTCCTTTGCTTAAGGAAAACATAGTTATTCGTAACTAACTTTAAAGGTTCCAAAGGAATTTTTTAAAGTATTCAATTCACCCCCCCCCCCCTCTTGTATATTGAGCATCTACATCATTATTTCGATCCTAAAGAAAATTATGTCAACACATCTCCTAATTGGAGATTTTATTGAGAAACAATCACATATCCAAACAACCTTTCTATCTGCCAAGACTTGATTCTAATTTCACTATAAGGGCACTCGAGGATTTGCACAATCTATACTTAATAGAGTCAACTCCCTTCATCATGAAATATTCCATATTTTCTTTAGAATGAATTATCTGCATATCCAAACTTATTTCCTCCAACACATATTGGAAAAAGTGATATTTTACCCCACTGTGATTCATCCTATAATTAAATGATAGATTACTAGAAATGTGAAGGGTTATCTAACTATAAAAAAACAATTGAATCTGCTCCAATATATTCCTAATATCCTCAAATAAATTTCTCATCTAAATTGACACTTTTCAATCTTATATAGCTTCCATGTACTCAACTTCTGTCATGGATAATGCCACAACTGACTATAACATTGAAATCCAAATCACAGATCCTCCTGCAAGAGTACATATATAACCTGTAGTGGATTTCCTCCAGCCATAATCTCCTAAAAAATATGAATCAATATAATCTTTGATAGTGAAATCTAATCCTCCCTATCATTATGTAGCATTTGAGGTTTCCTTGATATATATCTAGATCCTCTTCACTATCATCAAATTCATCCATACCATATTCTCCATTTACTGATTAACTACTCCAACTGCATTTGTAATGTCTGGTATATTACAAACCATAAAAAATCAAACTTCCCACTGCTGATGCATATTGTACTAGAGACATTTCCATCCCATTTTCTACACTTCTTGGACTCATTATTGAGGATAACATGAAATTAATTGGAATAGGTGAATACATTATCTTAGTGTCTTGTATATTAAAGTGTTTCAAGACTCTCTATAGGTAATTAATCAATGATTTCCAGTTAATCCCATTGTTTCTATCTCGATAATTTAGCATCCCAAGAATCCTGTTTACGGGTCCTAGGTACTTCATATGAAACTCTCTAACCAACAGTGCCTTTGTATCCTAGATATGATCATTATTGAGGCCTTCAACCAACATGTCATCCATATACAATAGAATAACGAGGAAATTATTACCATATGAACCCCTAAAATACGAACAAGGTCGTTAATGAAGTCTGTTGTATCCAAGGCTCGTGATATAGGAATCAAATCTCTTATAAAAACACATCGGCATATGTTTGAGACTATATTTATATTTTTTAACCTGTAAACCATGTTTTCTTTACCTTCTTCTGAAAAACATTCCAATTTGTGCATATATATTTCTTCATAATGTTCAACATGGATAAAAGTTGTCTTCACATGTAGATTCTCTAGATGTAAACTGTATGTTGAAAACATTGTTAGAACTAACCCAATAGTTGTCAGTCTAAAAATGGGAAAAAATATTTCATTGAAATCAATACATTCCTCATGTGAAAATCCTTTTACCACAAGTCTTTCATGATATCCTTCCACCTGGTCCTTTCCATCCCTCTTGATCTTAATGACCCATTTTTTTTCTAATATCCTTCCTTTAATGATGTAATGGAACAAGATCCAAAGTATAATTCTTTTGTAGGGATTAAAGTTCCTCAAGCATCACCGACATCCATGAGGATATATCTGGACTATGTTTCACATCCACAAAAGAGTATGGCTCTAAATCCTCCATCAATAAGAAATACACAATATTTCGCTCAGTTACATAGTCTAAGTGCCATACTAGTGCTCTTTTTTGCTGAGTTGACCATCGTGGTCCAGACTCAACTGGTACTTTATCATCATGATATGGTAATGCCTCAAAGAATAGTGATTCATCATTGGAATTTTCATATACCTTGACTATTATAGTTTTTGTATTCCTCATATACATGTCTTGATTTGTTGTCATTTTCACCCAATCTTCTACAAAAAAGACATATGTATTGATGATAAGATTGCAGGAAGTGGATTCTCAAAAATGATACCCCCTCACACCATCATCATAAACTAAGAATATATATTTTCATGATCTTAAATCCAAATATGATCTTTCCTAGTAATTAAACAATTCATATATAGGACTTTCAAAAAGTATGTTACCGAGAATTGTCAGTGGGTTTAACAATACACATCTTCATCATTGTCTTCAGATCACTCACCATCTAAAGAGATCTGTTGATCAAATAACATGTGGTATTTACTATTTCTGCCAATTTTTTTGGAAAATCCTACTGTCTTCACCATTTCCCTTGTTCGATTCAATAGGGTTCTACCCCTCCAGTCCACCACTCCATTCTGCCAACGAGTGTATGCCACCATAAACTATCTCTTGATTTCTTCCTATTGACAAAAAGTATCAATATTCCCATTTTTATATTCTCCACCATTGTCAGTCCTCAGACACTTTATCTTCTTTCCATATTCAAGCTCCTTCCATGAATTGAATGTTTTGAATACTTCAAAAACACCCACATTCCAATTCATTGGGTACACCCAACATCTCCTAGAATAATAATCAATTAATAATACAATATACCTTTCTCATACTAAGGATATAACTGGTGCTTTACAATCATCAGAATGGATCAACTCAAAGATCCCATGACTTTTCATGTTGATGTCCGAAACATGAACCTATGATTCTTTCTCAAAAAACAATGCCAAAAATTGGTAAGGATACCTTTTCAAAGATAATATTTTCTTCTTTAGGACCTTCACATGGCGTACTCCTTGTATGGTTAGAATAATACCATTATGCATATTTTGTTTGATGCTACTGACACCATCAATCTTCAGTGTGTGATAATTCCATATGTACATAATTCCATTCGAGATGGTTTCATATTGGTCAAACCATTCCCATCAAGATGTCATGTGCCATGTTTCTCCCGTGTTTATTATCCATTCATTGTTGAGATCTATCCTTCTTCCAATAGTTGTCACCGCTTCACTGACATGAATTTCTCCCTTTCTAGAAGTACTCTACAGATTCCCCTAATATCTCTTTCCACTGCTCTTCTTGTTCCAATAATACTTCTTTACATTCCCCTTATCACCACAATTGAAACATGTTACATTGTTCTATCTTACTCTATGATTTGGACAAACCATGATTTTTGACCCCACTAGAACCATTCTCCATCAACCTTCCACTCACAATTTATTTAACCTCATCTTGTTGTGAAGTTGTATGTCTATCCTCCTTATTCTTGTGCCAAATTTCTTCTTCATGAAATAAAGCTAAAATATTATGGAAGGCTAGTACATTTATCAGGATATTTTTGGTTAAGTTGATGATTAGTTGGTAATACAAATATTTCAAACTCTGGAGTAGAATCTCCACAAATTCATTATCCACAATTTTATAGCCCAATGCTATGAGTTGAGAGAATATTGTATTGAGGTTTTTGATGAGTTCAGTCACTGATAATGACTCCACCATTTTATGAGTGTACAATTTTCCCTTTAAGATAATATTGTTGTGAAGTGATTTGGACTCTTATAACTTCATTAGAGTCTCCCATATTTCCTTCACTATATTTATCCCAACAATTCATGATAGGACCCTGTATTCCAAATCCAAATGGATTTTGGCAATATAATTCCCATACATGTTGTTCTATTTCTCCTCCATCAAACCCACTGACTTTTTCCCAATTTCGAGTAAGAAATTATCCTTTTGTGGTACTGTCTACATCTTCATTTTCCACAATGAAAAATTATTCTCCTTGAATTTATTAATATAAAATTTAGCTTCCAAATAGAAATTTCATAAGTCCATAACCACCTCTATTTCACAATGGTGTGTTTAGTAATCTCAATAATTTTTTTTTCTGATGTGAATGATCAACCGATGTTACAATAACAGAGCATACTCAATTATTTTTATTTATTAATACTCAAAAATGTTAACAACATCATGCCAAAACCTACACTTTGATAGCACTTATTGGGACCATAATTTTATTATAACATGGTGAAAGAATAATCACGAGATATAATAAAGTGAAAAATATTGAAATAAAATGGACACAAAATGTAATGTGGAAAACCCCCAAAATGAATGGGGTAAAAAATCTTGGAAAAATGAAAGGATCACTATAGGTAAATGTGGGTACACAATACCTCACTACTACAAGGAGAAAACCCTTGTAAAATATCTCTTGAATAATTGGAGAAAATACCTCACAAATACTGCTCAAAAGGAATAGGATGCTTCTAATCACCAGAGGTGATGAGATGATAAAGGTGATGATTAAATTGTCAGAGGAGATACACATTTATAGAGTTCTACCATCCCTGCCAATGCCTATATCACTAGTGGATTTGGTGGGGTTTGGCCACCCACCATATATGCCACCACCACCCCCTTGACAAAGTGGGTGGAGGATGGCCATCATGTCTGGAAAATTCTGCCGACAGGGTTGGGTCCGGTTTCATCATGTGGATAATGAAAGGAATGAGAGTTCAATTCTGGATTGGAGCTCAGTGGCAGCACTACATACGGGTTATTCAACAGTGGGTATTAGGAATCCTCTCCCTCCGACTAGGGATGGTTTTCATAGGAATTTGGTCAGTGCGGTGTTAGGTTTCTATTTCTACATCTGAGGTGGCGCACACATCCTCGTCCTGTTCTGCAGATCTTGTGAGCCCAGCATTAGAAGTATTCAAGGGAGCACAATGATTCAATATTCTGCTCTTTGATATATACAGAAGAGCTCAACTAACTTCCTCAAAGGTTGCGTGAAGGTTTTCTTTGATTTAGGTTTGGGATAAGACGGTGGAAGTGGATCCTCTTCTACGGAAAGCATTGAATGGTGGCCTATTTGAGGGGATACTCATCATTATATATAGCCTTTTACACATCCACATGACATGGGTTAGAATTCATAGGGGTTAGAAAATCTAGAAATGGATCAGTTTGCTTCAGAGGTGGCATGGGGACTGGTGCGGCATTAGCTTAAAGCGTCACGTGTGGTGTTTTCTCTTCCACGGTGTTATCTTCCATCAATTCAATGTGGCAACACCAAAGATGGATGGTTCAACATAGTATTCTCCCAAAAAGGACAATGATATTATTCTAAATATATGTCACCATCAGATTCTTCTAAATAGGTTATATGGGTTTGTATACGCAATGATAGTAGGTTTTAGGGTCACCCTCCTTTATGGGATTGGGCATCAATCTCGATAAACTACTTCTAGTTAGCTTGAGTTGGGAAAGGGTTAGTGGAAGCGATAGAAAAATGGAATAATGTTAGTAGAATTTATGATTTTCGGTAACATGTTAGGGTAGAATTGGAGCTTTAGAAACATAGGAGGGGAAAGAAGTGGATGGAGGTGGGAGTAGAGTGTTGGAGTTTTTTTTGTGATTTTAGATTTTTTTTGAAATAGGGTTTGGTTAGTTTTTTTCTTCAAATGTGTATACAAAAGAAAACTTGAGCCTTGCCTCTATCCATATTTATTTAAAGGCAGAAGGGGGTGTGTCATCTTTGACTCACAAAGAAGCGGATTGGTGACACTAAAAAAACAGTTGATGGGCATCCATCTTTCACCTAATATAAAGTGAAAGATGACTGAGGAGCGGACCTCTTTCACCTAATATAAAGAAAAAAGGTGTGTGTGTGTGGGGGTGACACCTTTTCCTTATGTGACTATAAAATTGCAGCCTCCTCACTTCAAAACTGATTCATATCTTTAAATTCTACTCTATCTCTTTACCTAAATTAATCTTTGTTTGTGTTCGATTGTTCTAGTGGAATAAAAGAAGTACTTATTTTCTTTAAATAATAATTTGGAAGTGTTATTTATTATTTATTTTTATGTTATTTATTTATTTATTTGATTTATTTTTAGTTAGTTCTAAATATGATATTAATTTAGTGGTGTAGTTAGTTATTTATAGTTTATAAATAATAGTCATTATTAATAATGATTACGTATAGATTAACTGATGAATAACTTCGGATTAAAGAATGGTGACATATAATGATTAGCTAATAATAATAAACTAATGAATATCAGATGATTAACTAATTATTACCGCATAATTAATTAAGGATTATGTAATGTTTAAATAATTATTAACTAATGAATAAATAATGATTAAAAATTATTAATGAATGATTAACTAATGATTAAAGAATTATTATATAATTATTATATAATGATTAAAAAATTATTTAGTAATGATTAACTATTGATCATCTAATGATTAAATAATGGCCAACTACTTATTAACTAATGACTAACTAATGATTAAATTATGATTAACTAGAGAATAGCTAATGATTGAGTAATGGTTAATTATTGATAAACTAATGATAAAGTAATCATTAAATAATGATTAAATAATGATTAAATAACTATTAAATAATGATGAAAAAATGATTAAACAATGATTAACTAATGATTAATTATTGATTAATGAATGATTAAATAATGCTTAAATAATTTTTAACTAATGATTAAGTAATGATTAAATATTGATTCAAAAATTACTAACTAACGATTAAATAATTATTACGTAATGATTAAAGAATGATTAAGGAATGATTATGGAATGATTAACTAATGATTAACTAATGGTTAACTAGTGATTAAATAAGGATTAAATAATGCTTAATTGGTTATTAACTAATGATTAAGTAATAATGAAAGAAAGACAATAGGTCATTGATGTAAATACTTATAAACGAAAGTATATTACACAAAGAGTAGAATAATGGGCAGTAAATACACCACTCAATGGAATTTGTGGCAAATGTAGCATAAATCTCACGGGAATAAAAGTGAGATGAAAAATCCCTTACGAAAACTCGGCAGCCCAACGGCGCCACATAAAACTTCCGAATATGGATTGATGAGATCAAATAGAGTATCCCATCATATTACAATAGAATTTACAGAAAGTGGAATATAAAATAAAATCCCCCAACATTGCAAGGAGGAGTTTAAAAGAAGTGACATAAAGGAGAGTACTTAAAAAGAAAGAGAGAGGTTAGATCTCTTACGAAAATTCGGCAGCCTAATGGCGCCACTCAAAACCTCCAAAATGGATTGATGAGAGAGAATAGGGTCTCTCATCACATGAACATAAAAATTACAGTAAATGTAATATAAAAGAACATCCCAATCATAAGAAAGATGAGATTAAAATAAATGACATAAAAGAGTGTACTTAAAAAGAAAGAGAGTTGTAGGATCCCTTACCTCGGGTCCGACTTGACTCGATCGTTCTTTAATCTCCTGAATAATAAACTTGAGTTAATTTCTAATTCCTTAAGAACCTTTTACAAGTTAATTATTACTTTTATACCACTTATTACCATGTCATAAAAATTATGTAATCATTTATGTTAATAATATTTGTTTTGCCGATATTTGGTTCTTAAGTCGAAAGTGGACTTCTTACAATTACATGTTGTTTGTGTGGCCAAATGTTTATTATATCCAGAATTGTATTCATTATTTAGATATCATATATGTCATATATATCCAGTACATGCATGCATTTATAACATTACATAAACATTTAGAGGTAAGAAATGAAATGCACCGTTCATGGAGACGGTAAGCCGTACGTACGCATGAACGCTACTTTCATTTCTATTTGTTATTTTATAGAATGGAATAATAATGATATAAATTTATATTATAATTCCAGTATAATATCATATATAATATCAAATTTCCATCCTTTATACATCCCACATATGGTATTTAACGAATCAAATCACTTTGAGGGGGCGGTAGTCCGCACTTCCTTAAATGAAGATATCGAGTATACCAATAATGGAAGCCATAAAACTAAGACAAAAATGAAAAATACAGAAGCATAAATAGTCCATAAACATATTATATATCATATATAAAAATAGTGACATCATAATGGCCACATTTGAAGGTGTTAAATGAGTATTGAATAATCATCGTTTCGGGAGGCAGAATTTCACCATCCACGGAAACCGTATGTTCTTTAACCATTTGATGTAGTTGTGTGAGAGTGTAGCTCTAATAAATCTTATAACAACATCCTAGTATATTGGAGATACTTGTGTTGTTACAAAAGAAGTAAATAAAAAGAGTTTAGGGGGTTGGAGAAGCAAAATAAAACAAATGAACATGAGAGAGTGAATTACCTTTAAAAGTGTAACTCCTTTTGATTTGAGCCTAAAGGCTTCCTTTGAAAGGATTCTGCCCAAAGGGAATCCTCTAGGATGAGGCGAGGGGTGTGGAGATAGGAAATGGGCAGGGGTTGGCCGAGCCAAAGGCTTGAGGAGAGTGTTAAATGAGGTAGAGGTGGGGGCCTTTTATAAGAGGAGAGGAGGGGCACTTTTGGAAAGTAAATAAATATTACTTTATTTGAAAATGTGTTTCGTTTTCAAAAGGTCCCACATTGATATAATTCATGGATAAGGTGATAAGGCTTAGAAATCCACTCATCCAATAAGTTTTGGACATGTGTAGTTCATAGATTTTACATTATCTTTCCATTTTATTTAAATCGTCAAATAATGATGTCATCGTTGCATCATTATTATGTCATAAATAATTTAATTTATTTAATGTCTAAAAATTATAAAAAAAATACTATGATTTAGGAAATCATTTTATCTTTCCAATGAATATTTATAAAAAAAGATGACTTGTATAACCCCACTTAAAAATTGTTTTAGTAAAACATATCATGTTTGTGTCAATTTTACTTTTACATTAAATAAAATGTTATTTTTGTCATTTCCCAACCAAAGTGGATCCATGGGGTCCCCAAGTTGACACATGGCTTTTCTTGGTCGGCCATGATGCAACCAACGAGGGTAAGACATGTGTCAAGCTCATCTCATTTTATTAAAGCATTATTTTTACCTTAAACTACACTAATTACCACTAATCGCGATTAAAAACTTAATAAGTTACTATTCACCAAAAAATTATTTTAATCTCATTGAACCACATTTTACTTCTTAATGACAACAATGTATGTAGGATTTTTGAAAATCAAAACACAATGATGGCAAAATTTCATTTAAACGGAAAATCAGTTTTTATAAGTACCACTTAGTGGTTTCACTATTCATCAAAAATTGAAGTTTTTTAGAAAAATCCCAAAAATTCACCCTAAGCTATATTTGATATTATGAATTAAAAAATGAAGTCTGTTTTACAAAATTCAAAACATATAAGTCACATTAATTAATTTAATAATTAATTCCCGCTGTCATGACAAATAGCGTGTTTTATGAAACAATAAGTATCAAAAGATTGACACTAGTTTAAGTCTGATTTCAAAGTGAAATTGATTCCAACGACCACTATTGGATTTATTGGTAAAAATATTTTCTAATTTCACTTTAAAACCAATTCAAAATATAATCTAATCATATAAATAAATTAGATTAAAAAGTTGTTTTGAATTAAAATACAACATTTTACACTATTCATTAAAAAAAGAACTTTATCGGAAAGATACCAAAAATTTACACAAAGTAAATTTTGATGTCCCGATTCTTAATAAGAGTTTTATTTGGTCTAAAAGAATGTTTAAGAGTGAACAAAACTATATTTTATGACGGTTCTCCATCAAAAGTTGATAAGTGAGCCTTTAGTGAAAACTAGGGCATATACGCCTAAAATTGAATTCTTTCCGTATATTAAGCATTTATCCTTTATTGTACAAATGTTAAAATATTTAAGAACATATATAATCATAATTTAGTTATTTCTATCCATTCCCGCCATTACAACGGCAACATGTTAACTACCATTTAAAATAATATTATTTTATTATTAGAGTGCAACGTAAGATTCCCAAGAAACTCGTTGTTGCGTGTTGGGTACGCCATCGAGCATAGTGTCCCCCTTAAAGTCATATTAATTTTTTATTCACAAATACGGATAAATATGAAAATGTCATATTCCTTATTTACCTGGGGTGTTACAACCTTCCCCCCTTTTGGGAATTGCGTCCTCGCAATTTTAAAATTGTGCTTGGAAACATCTTTCAACGTCCCACATCGGAACAAGAGTCGGTAAAACAATCACTTTAAAATAAAGAAAGATAAGCACAGGGGTCACCCGAGTTAACCCATAATAGGATTCTAAGTATGAAAATATGGACATGGAGGAGAAAACATAGGGTCATGTTCCGATGGAGAGTGATAGAAAACATGTTTAGGAGAAAGTTAACAATGAGAAAATCACAAACTTGTGATGGGTTAAACGCTACTGGGTTCCCCAGTAGGAAAAGTTAATAGACAACATTTTTGTTTTAAGTTACTTTTTATTGAGGAATTTATTCATAAGGAAGCATAATCACTTATCATGTTGACTTTCAACTTTTACTAGATTCCTTAGTCAAACTCATATTTTTTCCAAAAGACGAGTATTTAGGGAGACTTGTTCGCGTTAAGAGTACTATAATCAACTTCTAGAGAATCACCTAATCCCCAAAAGAGAACTATATACATCCCATGTATTTAGGCTTTAACCAAACCAAAACCAAAAAGGTTAGTACAAGATCAGATAATCCAGAAAAGGATAACCCCTTATAAAAAGAAAATCTATTCTTAATCTCCAAAATTTGTCCAACAAAACCCAAAGTTCAACGAGGACCATCCGATAAACAATTTGTCCATAAAATTCTTCAAAGTAAACCAATATAATATTGAAACCCAAATATTTGAAGGATTTAGTCACATAGTATTCCAAGTTAAATCGTAACATTTATCTCCAAACAACATTAGTTGCCCCTAAAGTCTTTTATTGAAAAGTAATTAACCTAATCACATATCCTCCAAGATAGGTTAATCATTTTCATAAATAACCCAAAATCAACATACTCTTAATTCATAAAATCATATAACTAGAAGGAATCAGTCAAACTAACCAGGGACTTCACGTAGTTCAGTGGTAGGCGATAAATACCAGTCGCACTTTGGTTGTGGGTTCGATTCCCGCAGCTTTGTCCGACGCGACGGGTAGTCACACGGTCTACGTGTTGTCCTTTTTCCAAAACTATATAATCCTTAAAACATTCCCCAAAATGAGATAAAATCTTCAAGAATGATCATAACATATTTTAACCTCAAGTTTATCTCATGCCCTTCATTTTCCATCATATCAAATAATAACCCATAATTACCTCAAAAGAAAGGATCATATAAACCATAATGGTTACCTTAATAATTATTACCTGAATTACCACATCGAGTTGGACATCCCGTACATGATCCATTAGAGAACTCACCAAGGTTGAATTGATTGATCATGACTCCTTGATAGTTGGTTTAGAACAACTATGAGATTCCTCATTGAATCCCCCATCTCATCCAGTGTCTTAATCAGAGAACCACCACAGTTTCCTTCAAACCCATTGTCACTTTGGTGCCTGCTAGATCCAGCCATTTACTAAAACCAAAAAGGTCAGTGTGAGTATATCAACAAAACCATCATGTACTAATGAGTAAGATAGACAATAAGATATACTTACTCATTTACTTTATCTAAAACTAAGACTCTTTCTGAAATCCTAACCATTATGGTAATGTCACTTATGCTTAAAGAATACCCTAACCTCTAAAGTTATCTAAACCGGCCTTTGATACCAACTATAAGGCCCCAGATTTAAACCTTACTTAAACTTGAGTTATTACAAGATTACACATTGAGGATCTTTTGAGGTTTATATTTTTAGAGAATTAGATCATGAAACTTGCATTACATTCCACATTTAAACAAAGTGGTTACATAAAAGACAGTATTCATTCTTCCCATCAACGGAAACATATTTAAAATATAACACAGACTCTTTCTTGACACATCCTTGACACTATCATCACATCATGTACCTTTCCCTTGACCTGTGAAAAAACTTTTCAAAAACTTGGGATGAGCATAAAAAGCTCAGTAAGAGTTATAAAAATATGGAAAGGAAACATGAGTTCATATATACATTAGAATGAAATCACACTTTACCCATAAAACATAGGCATATCAAATCATGAATAAATCATAGAAAACATAAGAGATAAAGGTAAATTGAGGCATTCATAACATTCTTACGTAGGGAGTAACCCTCTTGGTTACGTTTGGAATACCCATCATAGTATATTCCCTAAATCTCTTCGGAGAAACCTTAACGTTTCACTCCTTCGCGTTACCCAGTGCATTGAAGAGCTATAACGGGCTCACCCGCCCTTAGTTTATCACGGAACCACCAGTTCTTCATAAAAATTCCCAAGGACCATAACATAATCGTATCACATAAAACATGCATAAAGGAAACATATCATTTCCAAATTTCAATCACAATATAACATTTTAGTATATTGAAATAATGAATCCATACAAAAAGAAACCATTTCCAAAACCATTTAAAACATTTAATAAAAAGATTTTTGGATCAAAGTGTCCCATACCACCTTGAAGCTTAAAACTTTAAACCATTAATATCCATACAAATAAATCCTTTAAACCATTTTGAAAACATGGATATTAATAAGAACAAATAATTAAAACATTTAAAATGATATTTTGGTTAAAGTGGTTCTACCAAAATTAGAGACACTTGAATACAACAATTGAGGAATAAAATTTAGTCAGAACATTATAATATCATGAGAATAAATGGATTCATGATATAGTACTCCAAAGGACAGTATATAAACCATATAAGAGTGAATTGGTGCATACTAACAATGAACCCTCAATAGAAATGTCAAATGTGATGAAATCCCTTATAAAGAAGGTATCCTTAAATTAAGGACAAATCAATCTCAAAAATATGTGTGACAAATATAAATACACCCAATATAAGTGGATATTAAGTGTAAAAAAATAAAAGGTCATTCACACATATTCAATGGATGACATATTCAATGACTACATGTTGAACCCAAAGAAATCGAAATTGGGTTAAAAAGATCCCTTGACAGCCTAACGACATCACATCAAAATGAGTTGATGAGAGATAAAAAGTGTATCTCATCACTTGGAAATAAAATTTACATCAATAAGGATGTATGAGAACATCTCCCAACATAAAAATATGTAAATTAAAAGACCCAATAAAAGAAGTCTCTTAAAAAAGAGGAGGGTGAAAGGTTCCCTTACCGACTTGGGTATCTTTCAAAACATACACCCCATGAAAGAAAGACAATAGGTCATTGATGTAAATACTTATAAATGAAAGTATATTACACAAAGAGTAGAATAATGGGCAGTACATACACCACTCAATGGAATTTGTGGCAAATGTAGCATAAATCTCACGGGAATAAAAGTGAGATGAAAAATCCCTTACGAAAACTCGGCAGCCTAACGGCGCCACATAAAACTTCCGAATATGGATTGATGAGATAAAATAGAGTATCCCATCATATTACAATAGAATTTACAGCAAGTGGAATATAAAATAAAATCCCCCAACATTGCAAGGAGGAGTTTAAAAGAAGTGACATAAAGGAGAGTACTTAAAAAGAAAGAGAGAGGATAGATCTCTTACGAAAGTTCGGCAGCCTAACGACGCCACTCAAAACTTCCAAAATGGATTGATGAGAGAGAATAGGGTCTCTTATCACATGAACATAAAAATTACAGTAAATTTAATATAAAAGAAAATCCCAATCATATGAAAGATGATCTTAAAATAAATGACATAAAAGAGTGTACTTAAAAAGAAAGAGAGTTGTAGGATCCCTTACCTCGGGTCCGACTTGACTCGAGCGTTCTTTAATCTCCTGAATAATAAACTTGAGTTAATTTCTAATTCCTTAAGAACCTTTTTCAAGTTAATTATTACTTTTATAACACTTATTACCATGTCATAAAAATTATGTAATCATTTATGTTAATAATATTTGTTTTGCCGATATTTGGTTCTTAAGTCGAAAGTGGACTTCTTACAATCACATGTTGTTTGTGTGGCCAAATGTTTATTATATCCATAATTGTATTCATTATGTAGATATCATATATGTCATATATATCCAGTAAATTCATGCATTTATAACATTACATAATCATTTAGAGGTAAGAAATGAAATGCACCGTTCATGGAGACGGTAAGCCGTACGTACGCATGAACGCTACTTTCATTTCTATTTCTTATTTTATAGAATGGAATAATAATGATATAAAGTTATATTATAATTCCAGTATAATATCATATATAATATCATATTTCCATCCTTTATACATCCCACATATGGTATTTAACGAATCAAATCACTTTGAGGGGGCGGTAGTCCGCACTTCCTTAAATAAAGATATCGAGTATACCCATAATGGAAGCCATAAAAGTAAGACAAAAATGAAAAATACAGAAGCATAAATAAAACATAAACATATTATATATCATATATAAAAATAGTTACATCATAATGGCCACCTTTGAAGGTGTTAAATGAGTATTGAACAATCATCGTTTCGGGAGGCAGAATTTCACCATCCACGGAAACCGTATGTTCTTTAACCATTTGATGTAGTTGTGTGAGAGTGTAGCTCGAATAAATCTTATAACAACATCTTAGTATATTTAAGATACTGGTTTTGTTACAAAAGAAGTAAATAAAAAGAGTTTAGGGGGTTGGATAAGCAAAATAAAACAAATGAACATGAGAGAGTGAATTACCTTTGAAAGTGTAACTCCTTTTGATTTGAGCCTAAAGGCTTCCTTTGAAAGGATTCTGCCCAAAGGGAATCCTCTAGGATGAGGCGAGGGGTGTGGAGAGAGTAAATGGGCAGGGGTTGGCCGAGCCAAAGGCTTGAGAAGAGTGTTAATTGAGGTAGAGGTGGGGGCCTTTTATAAGAGGAGAGGAGGGGCACTTTTGGAAAGTAAATAAATATTACTTTATTTGAAAATGTTTTTCGGTTTCAAAAGGTCCCACATTGATATAATTCGTGGATAAGGTGATAAGTCTTAGAAATCCACTCATCCAATAAGTTTTGGACATGTGTAGTTCATAGATTTTACATTATCTTTCCATTTTATTTAAATCGTCAAATAATGATTTCATCGCTGCATTATTATTATGTCATAAATAATTTACTTTATTTAATTTCTAAAAATTATAAAAAAAATACTATGATGTAGGAAATATTTTTGTCTTTCCAATGAATATTTATAATAAACAATATGACTTGTATAACCCCACTTAAAAATTGTTTTAGTAAAACATATCATGTTTGTGTCAATTTTACTTTTACATTAAATAAAATGTTATTTATGTCATTTCCCAACCAAAGTGGATCCATGGGGTCCCCAAGTTTACACATGGCTTGTCTTGGTCGGCCATGATGCAAAAAATGAGGTCAAGACATGTGTCAAGCTCATCTCAGTTTATTAAAGCATTATTTTTACATTAAACTACATTAATTACCACTAATCGCGATTAAAAACTTAATAAGTTACTATTCACCAAAAAATTATTTTAATCTCATTGAACCACATTTTACTTCTTAATGACAACCATGTATGTCGGATTTTTGAAAATCAAAACACAATGATGGCAAAATTTCATTTAAACGGAAAATCAGTTTTTATAAGTACCACTTAGTGGTTTCACTATTCATCAAAAATTGAAGTTTTTTAGACAAATCCCAAAAATTCACCCTAAGCTATATTTGATATTATGAATTCAAAAATGAAGTCCGTTTTACAAAATTCAAAAAATATAAGTCACATTAATTAATTTAATAATTAATTCCCGCTGTCATGACAAATAGCGTGTTTTATGAAACAATAAGTATCAAAAGATTGACACTAGTTTAAGTCTGATTTCAAAGTGAAATTGATTCCAACAACCACTATTGGATTTATTGGTAAAAATATTTTCTAATTTCACTTTAAAACCAATTCAAAATATAATCTAATCATATAAATAAATTAGATTAAAAAGTTGTTTTGAATTAAAATACAACATTTTACACTATTCATTAAAAAAAAGAACTTTATCGGAAAGATACCAAAAATTTACACAAAGTAAATTTTGATGTCCCGATTCTTAATAAGAGTTTTATTTGGTCTAAAAGAATGTTTAAGAGTGAACAAAACTATATTTGATGACGGTTCTCCATCAAAAGGTGATAAGTGAGCCTTTAGTGAAAACTAGGGCATATACGCCTAAAATTGAATTATTTCCGTATATTAAGCCTTTATCTTTTATTGTACAAATGTAAAAATATTTAAGAACATATATAGTCATATTTTATTTATTTCTATCCATTCCCGCCATTACAACGGCTACATGTTAACTACCATTTAAAATAATATTATTTTATTATTAGAGTGCAACGTCAGATTCCCAAGAAACTCGTTGTTGCGTGTTGGGTACGCCATCGAGCATAGTGTCCCCCTTAAAGTAATATTAATATTTTATTCACAAATACGGATAAATATGAAAATGTCATATTCCTTATTTACCTGGGGTGTTACAATTTCTTTTCTTGAGAAAAATGATAAACTACTAAATTAAATATTGAGAAAACTCCCCTCCCATCCACTAAAAAAATCAACGCTCACCACCACTTATCCTCACACCTCTCAAGCCTTTTTACTTGCCCATATTATTATAAACTCCCGACCTAAGACCCTATACCATTTCCTAGACCTCTTGGTCACATCAAAAGGCCAAAACCTCATCCCTAAGGAGGTTCCCAAGAGGTAAAACCATCTTCTATTTTCTGTCAATTTCTTTTCAAGGTCCTTTGTTTTCTTTTCTATCATCACCTATCCTCATCCAAAGGGTGTGATAATTATAGTAACAAAAATTTGATATAATTTTTTATCTAATTTAATAATTCATCATCATATCTCATTTCCCCTTGTTTTATACTAGAAATGGAAACACCATCTAAGATGTGTTAATTTATCACATTCAAGGATAATGAGTTTTCTATTTTTATTACCATATTCAATTCGGGTAATGAAACCATTTGTATGGATGAACTAGATTATTATATATGTATTATATTCTGTATAATGTTCAGGAACAATTTTTTAAAAATGTTATTAATACATAAAACAAAATAGTTTTTATGATAGAAAACGCTAATTAACCCAAACTGTTATCATTAATGTTTTATATAATGATTCTTCCTCAATTCAAATAGACAAATTAATTTCATAATAATTTAATATTATGAATGGTTTCTAATAAACTATAAATTTAATTTTGGGCATCAATACTCATTATACATGATTATCCATACATATATATATATAAGTAAATCGAACATGAAAACCAATGAAGCAAACGATCCCAAACATTGAGATTGAACCTCTTTACCCATCAAAAAGCCATGAATAAACATAATAAGCTTATAATAAATAAATTAAATTTATAATTGGTTATATAATTATTAATCAATGAATAAAATTTGATTATCCAGGACATTAAGATCAAGTTAAGAACACCTTCGGACTTAAGGTAAGGGATTCTACCCGAAACTCCATTATTCTTTTAGGTTTCCCTATCATTCTTTTCACCCAAATAAAGTTGAATTTAAAATTAATGTACCTCTTATAAATTATGTTTATATATTACAAACTCATGTATCATAATAAATTCATCAATATATTTCAGGGATATTCATACATACACACACACACATATATATATATATATATATGTGGTTCCCATCTAAATTCTTCCCCACAAGTAAGCCCGTTTTAAGGGAACTTCTCGAATGATTACCCAATTTCAAGTGAACTCTATCATAGGTTTTTGTACACCACTATTTTTATAAAATCATTTTTTTTATTTTTTAAACCTTCTTGGTTTAATTATGGTTTTATATAAAATATTTTTTCTTTTTCAATTTTAAATGTGCTTTAGTATTTTCCTTAAAACCACACTAAAAAGTTTTAATGCAAAGATTTATTAAATACTTTTATAATTTGTTAACACGTATATTTAACATCACTTCCCATGATAAATGTCTATTTTACAATATTAATTTATATATTTTTTTAAATCCCATTGTTTCATGGACACTTGTAAGATACACCCATTTATTATTCTTTATGACATGATTATGATACACATTTCTTTACATCGGTACCCTAATATTTGTGTATGATTGATTATGTATGATTATTTATGTGGAAAAAATATTCATGAAAATTTTATGATGTGTGTGCCTAGATAGTGCTCCAATGCATTGGGAAAAGTTTTTTCTCACGAGACGTTATGTGAAACAGTCTTGGCGGTTTTCCATGACTCGTGCTCCATGTGCAACGGTCTTGGTGGTTAACCTTGAATTGTGCTTATATCTGTGCAAAGAGATGGGATCATGATAAACTCATGTTTTATATTTCCTCCAAATTCCTATGATTATATTATTATATGATCCCATGATTAAATTATATTATTCTTTATGTTTAATCATGTACCATTCCTCTTTATATCTTTATGGTATGACTTCTAACCCATGCGATAAGCTTTATTATTATGTTTATTCCATTACTAAGATTTTAATATAATCCCTATGTTCATTTTATCCCTAGGTTATCCTATGCAGATGTATGAGCATAATGGAACATAGGATCTCAATATGAAGATTAAATAAAATTTTCTGTTATGATTTTTAATTATGTACCTTTTCTTCCAAGATAGTATACTCTAAGATCCTTATCCTTTATTTTTATGTTTAATTATGCTTAAAATCATGTAATGATATGTGTAAATGGATAGGGTCTCTATATTATGTATCATAGGATGGTATAGTTATTTTTGGAGATTAGGAATCGATAACTTTAGTAAGAAACTTATGGATAAGACTAATTATAAGAAAACATCCCCAAATTTTTTTTAGTATAGAGTAACTGCTTTTAAAAAAAATACATCCCTAACAGGATACTATAAGTGGATGTGGTTCTGGAACAAATGTACCTAGTAGTAACAACTCTGACAAGGTGTTCAAAGCCTGAATCGGGGTAACCTAGTATATGACAACAATCCTTACTACACACCTAGTTTGACGCTCCGAGTGGATATGATTTGGTAAATTCATATGCTCGTATGAAAAATTATTAAGGGAACATAAAAAGAGTACATGAAAATACATGTTAAGAAATAGGTAAAGTATAACCTATATTTAAACCTAGGTAATCACATGTTAGGATATACTTTTCCTTTATAAGTTTATCATTTTATGTTTAATGTTTCCTTTTATTCTTATTAACTATGTATTCATGCCCCTAAATGGAACATTTTTTTTAGTTAATGGTGGGAAATAGAAGAACATGTTCCAACAATCAATGTGATATGGAATTCGAATATTTCGCTAATGATATGTAAAATATAATGGGAATGGGTGATCAAAACTTCATAATTGTATTTTCTTAGCTGGCATAAGTTAGGAATTATAATTTGAATCATGTGTAACTTTTTCTTCCTTTATGGAAAGATAAACATTCCATTGAATCCTTCATTCAGAAAAGGACACCCATGTTTGGTGGATATTATGATCCCCTCCTTATGGAATAGTAGAGTAACTCCATTGAAAAGATATTCTTTATCCTCTAGTGATTAGAAGATGAGAAATTCATGCTGGAAGGATATCATTTTGATGGGTATGTTGTTCAGTGGTGGACACTGATCATTAATACGAAGTCCAAGGAGAATATTGATTCCATGGATTGAGAGAGGAATTCAAGAAAAAATCTTTCAAAAAATATTTTCCATGAACCCTTCTCAAGATGGAAAGAGAGTTTATTGAACAGAAGAAGAAGGAACATGAGTCCTTCAAGGTGTATGAAGAAAATTTTACAAGGCTTACAAGAAATGCATCTAGCTTTGTCATGAACACCAAAATCAAGTTGGATAGCTTAATTATCTGAATGAAGTATGTAATATTAAAAGAATTTTGATTGATGACTTCAATAGTTATAAGGAGATTGTCTATTGGGCCCTCATGGTTGAAATGTAGACCAGCAACTCTCAGTGGTATCATGTTCCTAGTGAAAAAGGATTAAAATGGTGTCTAATTTGATTGGTTCGGTAAATAACGACGATGATTGAAAAATGTATGAACATCCCACGTGTCAAAATTGTGGGAAGAGGTATCATGAGATCTATCTAAAGGGAACTAGGAATTGCTTAAAATGTGGAAGAATGGGGCATCTGGCTACAAACTTCTAGAAGGATATGAATAATTCCACTAATGTGGGATTTAGATCAAAACTCAACCTTTAGAGATGTGTTACAACTGTAAGAAACATGGGAATAATACGGACAATTTCCCTATCCCAAGGGTTATTAAAGGAAATAAAGACAAACCTCCTAGGAAACAAGGAAGGTATTATGTTATCACTACTACTAAGGTGGATCCAGACAATGATGTGGTTATTGGTATGCTAGTTATACATTCATGAATATAAAATGTACATTTTGATTCAGGTTCTACGCATTCTTTCATATCTTGCAAGTTTAGTAGAACAATTCAAATAACACCTCAAAATTTGGAGGCTCAGTTATCTTTGAGAACAGTGAATGGGGAATATATTACGTCCAAGGGTTATAACTCCTCCCTCATAAAATTTTGTGGGATGAACCTCCCAAAATATCTTTTCATTCTTCCTCTGGTGGTGTTTGATGTTATTTTAGTCATGGATTAACTATCATTATACAAATCCAACATTAACTTTCGAGAAAGGGAGACCACTCTTCACATACTAGAGTATCATCCAATCATATTCTAGTGTAAGGAGGAAGATGATTCTCCTTCAGAATCATCATCTCAACTGTGGATGATGTTTCCTATTGAGAAAGCATATCTTGCTCAAATGATTGAGACAAAGGAGATGATAATTCTCAAATATATGCCCATATTAAGGGATTATACTGATATTTTCCTTGAAGAATTTCCTAGTATTCCTCTTTATCGAGAGGTTGTGTTCTAAATTGAACATATTATTGGATCCTACCTATATCATATACACTTTATAGAATGCCCACCTTTGAGTTATAAGAGCTAAAAAAGCAGTTACAAGAAAATGTAGAGAATAGTTTTATATACTCGAGTGATTCACCATGGGGTGAACCATTACTCTTTGGTAAGAATATGGGTGGATCAATGTTCCTTTTCCTTGATTATAGTTTTCTCAATAAATTAATGATAAAGAACAAGTATCCCCTTCCTCAGATAGATGACTTGTTCGATCAGTTATGTGGGTCCAATTATTTCTCTAAGTTGTACCTTCGGTCGGGATATATCGAATTAAAGTTGAGGAAGGAAGATATTCCCAAGACTTCGTTTAGAACGAAGTGTGGATACTATGAGTCCATAGTGATTCCCTTAGGACTCTCTAATTCTCCAGAAATAGTAATGGATTTAATGAATAGAGTTTTTATTGAATACCTTGAAAAAATTGAAGTAGTCTTTATCGATGATATTCTGATATACTCCAAGAGAATGGAGGAACATGAGGAGAATTTGAATACTATATTAAATACTTGCGAAGGGTGAAAATTTATCAAAAGTATAATAAATGTGAGTTATGGATGGAGGAATTATCATTCTTGGGTAATGTTAATAGTAGAAAAGGAATATTTGTGGACCCTTCCAAGACAAAGGCAAGCAAAGAGTGGCCCATGCCAACATCTATAATGGAGACTCACAACATTTTGGTTCTAGCCAGTTATTATCAATGATTTTTGAATAACTTATCATAACTGTCAAACCCGATAACCAAGATGACAAAGAATGGATTAAAGTTCATCTGGACTAAATAATATGAGGAATTCGCTAAGGATCCCATAAATAGGATTATCATTGCCCCAGTACTCACACTCTCATCAGTGGAGAAATTATTGTGTTGTACAGTGATTCTTCAAAGAATGGATTGGGTTGTGTTCTAATGGAAAAATGATAAAGTGATAGCCTATGCCTTAAGGCAGATGAAAATCAATGAAAACAACTATCCCACGTATGATATGGGGTTGGTGGCTATGATTTATGATGAAAATATGGTGGTATTACCTCTATAGGGAGATGTGTGAGATATATATTGATCAAAAGAATCTCAAATATATAATCACATATATTGAGCTTAATATGAACCAACAAAGATGGTCTGAGATCATTAAGTCTTATGACTACTCAATCCTCTACAATCTCACTAAGGAAAATAAGGTGGTTGATTCTGTAAGTAGAAAGGATCCTATATCTTTATTAATGATGAGAATTAAAAAAGATCCCTTCTTCTTAGATTCAAAGGGGATGGACATGGGAATCATCAAGTGAGGAACATCATCAATCCATTCTCAAATGATTTCTCAACCATCTGTCATGGAGAAAATAATGGATGAACAAAGAAATCATGTAGAAATTCCGAAAAGGGTGGAAGCTATCAAAAATGATAAATCCTATGAGTTCATGATTGAAAAGGATGGAGTCCTAAGATTTGGGTCATGATTATATGTACCATCTGATACAGAGATAAATAAGGATCTTTTGAATGATGAACATAGGACAACAATCTCAATTCACCAAGGGATCACAAAGATGTATTGAGATATATTGGATAAATATTGGTGGGACAATATAAAGAAGGAAATTGCTGAGTATACATCAAAGTGCCAGATATGTCAGCAAGGGAAGGCTAAAATGAAAATGTCTAAGGGGATGATTCAACCACTACCCATACCAACATGGAAGATGGAGAACATCACCATAAACCTTTTCACTATACTTATAAGGACATCCAGAAGAAACAATACTATATGTGTCACTATGGATCATCTTACAAATACATCTCACTTTATCACAATTCGAGAGGACTTCTCAATGGATCAACTTACATGAATTTATATCGAAGAGGTGGTAAGGATGCATGGAGTACAACTATCTATTGTATTTGATAGAGATTTAAGATTCACCATGATGTTTTGGAAAATTCTCCAATATGCTCTAAGCACTAAACTAAACTTCAGTACGGCCTATAATCGTCAAACTAATGGACAAAATGAGTGAACTATTCAGACATATGAAGACATGTTGAGATCATGTTCTATAGACATCAAAGGAGGATGAGACCAACATCTTCCACTATTTGAACCATCCTACTACAAATTTTTTCACTCCAACATCCAAATAGCTTCATATCATGCCCATTATGGGAAAAGGTGAAGAACACTGACGTGATGTGATGAAGTCGGTGAGCGTAAGCTGCTAGGACCTGAAATGGTTGAAAAAATGGCGGAGAAGGTGAAAACCCTTCAAAATCATATCAAGGCATCCCAAACCTAGAAAAATAGTTATGACGAAATGCTTTGATGAGACCTTGAGTTTAAATTAGGAATCCTGGTATTCCCCCAAATATCTCCATGGAAGAAGGTCATGAGATTTGGGAAGAAAGAAAAGCTAAGTCCTAAGTACATCATCCCCTTCGATATTCTTGATCATATCAGAGTTGTGGACTTTCAACTAGAATTTCCACCTAATATGTCTAAATATTACGATGTATTCCATGTATCCCTCTTATGGAAGTACATACAAGATCCTGCACATTTACAATCTTCAGAGGTGGTACAGTCAGAGAATGGTCTTTCTTATGAGGAGAAGCCAATGAAGATATTGGATCATAGAGATAATGTTCTACATAACAATACTACCCACCTGTTAGAAGTAATATGGAGGAACCATATGTATGAAGAGGAAACATGGGAATAGGAGGAAGCGATGAAGGAAGATTACCCACGCATTTTTTCAACATAGAATGTGAAATGAAATTTTGAGAGTGAAATTTCATAAGGGGGGAAGAATGTATCGACGCAAAGTTTAATCATTAGAAATCCCATTCTTATAATTTGGTCATATAGTATAATCACATAAAATCCCAACCCAATGCCAAATCATGCTTAAATGAACTACTAAATACTATGTGACCTTTAAACATAATTTTTCCACTTCTGTGATTTGAATTTTAAAAATATAACATACATGGTTACAATCAGTAAGATGTTTCGAGTCCTAAAGGACCAACTTAATTTTTGCAGAATAGTAAATTACCCTTACGAATAGTAATCTTACCTATATAAATATTAATGTGACCCTTCTAAATAGTAAATTGGCCACGTGAATAGTAACCTTATAGATGAATGTATAAATAAAATTTATCCAACTTATAAGTGATAATATGATATTTTTGGTATTTTTGGTAAGTTATAAATATAAAATTAAAATTTAATAATTTCAATGAAAATTTATTTTCATAAAATGTTTTTATAAAATAATATTTTCATGTCTTATGATTATAAGATAATTTTTCGAGGCATTAGGTAATTTTTCAGAGTGTTATGAAATCAGCTACAATCTTAAAATTTGTATTTTTCAAGTAAATAATGATTTTAATTAAAAATTACATTTCTCATATTTAGAAATCTATTTTAATAAAATTGAGTTTATTATTGGATTATAGATGTTGAAAAATGGTTCGGGTTATTAGTTTAGATTTTTTCTGAAATACTGGAATTTTTGGTGAATCGTTAATTTTCATAATTTACGAAATATGAAAAATAAATGAATTTAGACATCATTCTTGAATCATGGATGATGTAAATGGACACTGGTTAGAAATCACATACATTTATTTCTATTTTTTCACAATAATAAACTCTATTACTTGTCTTGGAAAAATGATAAACTATTGAATTAAATATTGAGAAAACTACACTCTCCTCTACTTTAAAAACCACCCCTTACTACCTATTATACTCAAACCTCTCAAGCCTTGTGCCTTGTAAAAATTCTGATTAAATACCTCCCTAAAACCCTCTTTCACTTCCAAGAGATATTTCTCTCCTCAAAAGGACAAAAATTATTCCATAAGGAGGTTCTTAAGAGGAAGGTATCAAGAGGTAAAACCCTTTTCAGTTTTCTTTTAATTTCTTTTCAGGTTCCTTTGTATTCTTATCTATCCTCACCTATCCTCATACAAAAGTTCTGATAACTCTAGTAACATAATTGTACTATAATTTTTTTTATTATAATGAGATAATTCATCATCACATCTCTTTTTCCATCATTTAATACTAGAAATGGAAACATCATCTGAGATGTGTTAATTTATCACATTCAAGGACAACAGATTTTCAATTTATATTACCATCCTCAATTTTGGTCATGAAATCATTTTAATATTTAAACCATATTATTATGTATGTAATATATCCTATATAATGTTATGGAATTATATTTTACAAATGGTATTAATTAATAAAAAAAGAGTTCGTTGTGATAAAAAACGCTAATTAACCCAAACAATTATAATTAATGTTTTACATATTGATTCAGCCTCACTCAAAATAACCAAACAAATTTTATAAAAAATTAATCTTATGGATGTTCTCTAATAACATATAACTTCAATTCTGGAAAACCATCCTAATCTTACATGATTATTCGTACATGTATATAAGTAAACCGATGATGAAAACCATGGAAATAAATGCTCCCAAACAATGAAATTGAACCTTTTAACCAATCAAAAAGGACATGAATGAACTTAATATGGTGATAATAAATTAATTACAAGTATAATTTAACTACGGGAAAAATCGCTTTTTTGCGACGGGCTATTTGCGATGGGAATTAATCCTATCGCAAATAGTCTGTCCGAAAGGTTATTTTTGAAGAGGGAGTCTACCCGTCGCAAATACTAAGTAATTTGTGACGGGGGGTATTCCCTCGTCGCAAATAAGGCGTCTGTTCGTGGGGATTTGTGACGGGTCCCGTCGCAAATACCCAGCAGCAGTATATAGGTTTTTGCGACGGGATGTTCTCTCGTCGTAAATAGTGTGTTTGCAGGTACCTTTTGCGACGGGTCTCGTCGCAAATACTCTTTTAACCACCAACTGTAATTAATGTGGGCGAAGGTTTTTGCGACGGGTCTCGTCGCAAAAAAATCTATTTGTGACGGGCAGCCCATCACAAATAGTCTCGTCCCAACTAATCTAACTTATATATACCCCCATTTGTTTTTTCAAATCCACATCTAATTTCTTACTCTCTCTCTCTCTCTAAACTCAATTTTCAGAGAGAAAATTTGAGAGAGTTATTTTTTTTCACTCAAAAGTTGTGAAGCCATCTATATCAGTTGGAGATCAAGATTAAAGGTATTTATATTTTTTTCGATTTAATATTTATTTATTTTTTTGATGTTAATTTCAATTTTTTTAATAGTTGTAATTAAATTATATTTAAATTGTTTGGTTATCAATATTTATTTGTAATAATAAATTGAAATCGTTAGTAATAATTTTTATTAATTTGTATTAAATAGTAATAAATAGTAATATATAGTAATAAATAGTAATAGATATTAATAATTAGAAACAAATAGGAATAATAAGATAAATAAGAATAATTAGCAATAATTAGGAATAATTAGCAATAAATAGCAATAATAAGTAATAAATAGGAAGAATTAGTAATAATTAGGAATAAATAAATATAAATAAGAATAATTAGCAGTAAAAATGAATAATTAGTAATAAATAGGAATAACTAGAAATAAATAGGAATAATTAACAATAAATAGGAATAATTAGCCATAAATAGAAATAATTAGTAATAAATAGTGATACTCAAGAATAAATAGGAATGCTTGGGAATAAAAAGGAATACTTAGGAATAAATTGAAATAAATCGCAACTATTATGATTAAATGACAACAACTAGAAATAAATACCAATAATTAGGAATAAATAGCAATAATTATGAATAAATAGCAATAAATTGGAATAATTAGCAATAAATATGAATAATTAGGAATAAGTAAGAATAACTAGTAATAATTATTAATAATTAGTAATAAATTTGAATAATTAGTAATAAATATGAATAATTAGTAATAAATATAAATAATTAGTAATAAATATGAATAATAAGCAATAAATATGCATAATTAGTAATAAATAGGAATAATTAGAAATAAATAGGAATAATTAGGAATAAATAGGAATAAATAGGAATAATTTAGAATAAATAGGAATAAAAAGGAATAAAAATCAACAGTTAGAAACAATTAGAAATAATTAGCAATAAATAGCAATAAATAGCAATAAACATCAATAATTAGAAATAATTAGAAATAAATAGCAACAATTATAAATAATTAAAAATAAATAGCAATAAATAGCAATAATTAGCAATAAATAGCAATGAATAGCAATAAATAGCAATAATTAGCAATAAATTGCAATAAATATTAGTAAATAGCAATAAATAGAAATAATTAGAAATAATTAGCAATAATTAGCAATAATTATAAATAATTATAAATAATTAGCAATAATTAGCAATAATTAAGAATAATTTGAATAATTTGGAATAATTAGAAATAAATAATAATAATTAGCAATAAATAGATATAATTACCAATAATCAACAATAATTAGGAATAATTAAAAATAATTAGCTATAAATAACAATAAATAGACATAAATAACAATAAATAACAATAATTAGCAATAATTAGCAATTATTAGCAATAAATAGCAATAAATTGGAATAAATAGTAATAAATAGCAACAAATAGAAATAAATAGGAATAATTAGGAATAAATAGTAATAAATAGTAATAAATAGAAATAATTAGTAATAAATAGCAATAATTAGTAATAAATAGCAATAACTAGTAATAAATAGAAATAATTTGGAATAATTAGCAATAATTTGGAATAATTAAAAATAATAAATAATAAATACCATTAATTAATTATATATAGCAATAATTAGTAATAAATTGCAATAATAGTAAGAAATAGCATTAATTAGTAATAAATAGCAATTTTTAGTAATAATTAGAAATAATTAGTAATAAATAGCAATAATTAGTATTAAATGGCAATAATTCCTAATAAATGGAAATAATTCCTAATAAATGATAATAATTCCTAATAAATGGGAATAATTCTTAATAAATGGGAAATAAATAGGAATAATTCGCAATAAATAAGAATAATTTAAAATAAATATGAATAATTCACAATAAATAGGAATAATTCACAATAAATTGGAATAATTCTTAATAAATAGGAATCAATATGAATAAATAGGAATAATTAGCAAAAATTAGAAATAAATACGAATAATTAGAAGTAATTAGCAATACATAGAAAGAATTAGAAAAAATAGGAATAATTATCAATTATTAAGAATAAATAGCAATAATAAGAAATAAATGGCAATAGTTAGAAATAAATAGCAGAAGTTAGGAATAAATATGAATAGTTAGAAATAAATTGTAATAAATAGGAATAAATAGGAATTATTAGCAATAAATAGGAATAAATAACAATAATTAGCAATAAATAGCTATAATTAGCAATAAATAGTAATATTTAAAATAAATAGTAATAATTAGCAATATATAGTAATAATTAGCAATAAATAGTAATAAATAGGAATATATAGTAATAATTATCAATAAATAGTAATAATTAGAAATAAATTGGAATAATTAGCAATAAAAAGGAATTATTAGCAATAAATAGGAATAATGAGCAATAAATAGGAATAATTTGCAATAATTTGAAATAATTAGCAATAATTTGGAATAATTAGAAATAATTAGCAATAATTAGAAATAATTAGAAATAATTAGCAATAATTAGCCATAATTAGCAATAATTAGGAATAATTAGGAATAAATTGCAATAATTAGTAATAATTAGCAATAGATACCAATAAACAGGATTAAATAGGAATAAATGGGAATAAATATGAATACTTAGCATTAATTTAGAATGATTAGGAATAATTAGCTACAAATTAAAATAATTAGAAATAAATAGGAATAAATAGAAATAATTGGGAATTATAAAGAATAAATATGAATAAATATGAATAAATATGAATAAATATGAAAAAATAGGTATAAATAGGATGAAATATTAATAATTAGTAATTATTATTAATAATTAGGAATAATTAGTAAAAATTAGTAATAACTAGTAATAATTAGTTATAAGTAGAAATAATTTGGAATATTGTCAATTTTAATAACTTGTAATAACTTGTAATAACTTGGCACAATTTCTAGTGGATTGATGGCACTCAATTTGCTCGATGACTCTTCTTCATTAAACATTAACCGACTCAAAACATTACAAAAAGTATGCTTATACGTATGCATATCCAATCTCATATGGACGAGTTTGAATATGCATTCATAGGACCACATTTTTCATAATGGTTTCAGGTAGTGGTAGTTGCAAGAAGATGATTCATCGATGAATAGGGGGCTCTTTTGTCCGACAACTCTTTTACCTGCATCTTTATCACACTGAAATCACAATGAAGAATATGCTTGGAGGTACGCCTATAAATTCGTGTATACATGAGAATGAATATGTGTAACTCCAAGAAGATTCTTTATTGTGATTTCAGTGTGAGAAAGATGCAAGTAAATGAGCTGTCGGACAAAAGTTTAGTCGTCAATATACTGGAAATTGTGTCGCCCAAATTTACTGGTAATTATTTAGAAGTAGTTGTGATTATATATCTTCTTTTTTCAGATAGTGTTTTCATAATTTCAAATTATTCAAAAACGGTGATGATTTTATATTTTGTAGAAAAATATGGAACAAGGAAATCAAAATCAGTCAATATTTGATGATCGTTCTAGGATAAATCATCATAGAAATCGAAACTGTTGTAGTTTAAATCCTGTATATATTGAGTGTGTTGAAGCTTTCTTGTCATTTGAAAAATCCAAACTAGAATATGGTTCAAAAAGTACAATTATGGGTCCTTGTAAAAAATGTGCTCTCAGAACATTTGACACATTTGACATGGTTGGGGGGCATCTCTTGCGTATTTGTTTACAATTAGATGATGTTTTTTTGTATCAACATGGTAAACGCAGTTCTAGAGAATATACTAATAACTTGATTCCAGATCCATCACGGTTTCAAAATTTAGTACATGATGTTGCAGGTCCATCTATTCAACAAACTGAAACTCAAGTTGATATCGATTTAACTCTTGAGTTGGCACCATCTAAATTTTATGAGTTTTTGAGGATTGTTAAGGATGCATTATATCCTTGTTGCAAGATAAGAAAATTGAAAGCATTTGCAAAATTTATGGCTATTAAATCAGATAGTGCAATTTGAAACAAATATTTTGATCACATATTTTCTTCAGTTAATAAAGTGTTACCTGAAGGAAATGTGTTGCCTGCAAATTACTATGAGTGAAAGAGGTTAGTTCATAATCTGGGCCTTATTTATGAGAAGATTCATTCATGTGAAAATGATTGCATCTTATATTCTGGTAAAAATGAGTCATTGGATAGTTGTCTTGCATGTGGACAATCGAGGTATAAAGAATCTCAACAAGTGAAGTCTAGATCAATTCCTATAAAATAGTTGAGATATCATCCTCTTACACCCAGGCTGCTATATTTATTTATGTCTCAGAACACAGCGTCAATGATGTCATGGCACAAAACCAATATTTCAACCGATAAAAACATGAATCATCCATTTGATGGTAATGCATGGAAACATTTTGACTTTCTACATCCATCTATTTCTTTTGAAGCCTAAAATGTGTGATTGGGTCTTTCTACTAACTATTTCTGTTCATTTGGTTATTATGGTAGTTAGTATTCATGTTAGCTTGTTTTTATAACTCCATACAATTTACCTCCATGGATGTTGATGAAGGATCCCTATATATTTTTGATCTTATTAATCTCAGGAAATCTGAAAAAGAATAATGATGTTTATTTGAAACCATTGTTTGATGAGTTAAATACATTGTGGTGTAATGGTGTTAGTACATCTAATGTTGCTGCGAAACAAAATTTCATATTAAAAACTGCATTAATGTGGACAATTAGTGAATTTCTGGTATATGGCATGTTATCTGTCTAGAGAACACATGGTCCTAAATCATGTCCTTACTATATGAAAGAAAACAAATCCTTTTTGCTCGTTAATGGAAAAAAACCTTGATAATTTGATAGTCATTGTAGATTTTTTCCAACCGATCATCTTTTTCGAAGAAACAAATCTAAATTTAGAAAAGGAAAAATTGAAAGGGATGAACATCCAAAAATTATCTCAAGTGCAGAGTTAAAATCAATTGTATTTTCATTAACCCCCATCACATTTGGGCGAATAGTAAACCAAAATAAAATTCATGGCATTGGTAAAGAACATAATTAGATAAAACAAATCATTTGTTGGGATCTTCCATATTGGTCTGAATTTTTGGTCTACCACATGTTGGATTTCATATATATTGTGAAGAAATGTTTGGATAATTTATTTCATACTGTTTTGGATACACCGGGTAAGACCAAAGATACTATAAAAGCACGATTAGATCTTGACCAAATTTGCAGGCGACCAGAACATTAACTGTTTAAAAATGTCAGATCTTAGAGGTTAATGAAGCCAAAAGCATCTTTTACACTGTCCAAAGAGAGTCACTTTTTATGTTGTCAGTGGATTGTAGATTTTAGTCTTCCTGATGGCTATGCTTCCAATTTGGGCAGATGTGTTAAGAATGGTCATATTACAGGATTAAAAATTTATAATTTTCATGTTATAATGGAAAGTCATATGCCGATTGGATTTAATGGAATGTTGAATTCTATTATTTTTTATTAAATAATAGACATATCATATTTTTTTGGAGACATTTGCGCAGTGAAAACATGCTACGATGCGCTAAGAAAACTAGAAGAATATTTTGTTGTAATTATATATAAACTGGAAAAAATCTTCCCGCCAAATTTGTTTGACTCAATGGAACATATGATATTACATTTTCCACATGAAGATAAATGTGGAGGTCCAGTACAGTTTCGATTGATGTACCCATTCAAGTGATGCATGCAGAAATTGAAGAAAAAAATATGCAACAAAGCATCAGTTGAAGGCTCAATTGCTGAAGCATATTTGCAAGAAGAAATTTTTTTTTCTACTCTAACTATTTTGAATCTGAATATCCCTAAAAAGAAAACCGCATGGGATGGTAAGAGGGAAATGTTAATGAAAAAATGGAAAATAAATTATCAGTTTTTAATCATCCAAATTTTGGCTTCGGTGGAGTTCAAGAATTACGGATTTCAGACGATGAACATCACAGAGCTCATACATATGTTATGCCCAACTGTGAATAAATGACATCATTTTTACTGTGAGTGCTTCTACCACCTATTATATAATTTATGTTAAAATATGTAAACTTATTTTATTTTTAGGTTATATTATAATGATATCATGAAACAACTTCTACAAATTATAGAAGCTTCTCTTGAAGAACACGGACACATTTTTTTCTATAAATGGTTTTAAAAAACTAGCAACATAAATTTTTGATGGTTTAATATCAATTTATTTTACTATTAATTATATTGATAATTATTTTAAAAATATTTAGGTGTCTCAACATGCTGGTAAAATTGATAAGCGGCTGTGTATATTGAGTAAACCACCATCCAAAATGGTTAAATCTTATAATGCATATGTGGTGAATGGTTTTTGATTTCAAACACGTGCACATGGGGAATCAAAACAAATAATGAACAATGGTGATTGTTTGATTGGATCACATCATAGAGAAATTGAAGTTTATTTTTACGAAATTCTGGATAAAATTATTGACATTTGTTATCTAGGACAGAATTACATAACGATGTTTAAATATTTGTGGTTGGATTCTGAGATAGGCTTTCATGTTCATCCGAATCATGGAATTGTCGATATTAAATATAAAATTATTCTTCTAGTAAATGAACCATTTTCACTGGCTCAATAGGCACATCAAATTTATTATGAAAAGTAATGTGATACTTCAAGACACCTGAGTTATTAGTGGAGCATAACAAAAATTAAATATTGGAAATATCTGTTTACTCAAAATGAATGTGGTTCTACTGAAGTGGAAGGAATTGAAAATTTTCAATAGACTACTCAAAATCTATCTTTTTCACAAAGAGATGTTAATATCGATGATGAAACCCCACAATTAAGGGTCGATGATGACGAAGATGTTAATGATGTTACAAATGAATTTGAAATGGAAAGCGATGATGAAACTGAAACTCAAATGCATATTGATGATGCTGAGGAGGAATATGAAAACACTGGCATCATCAGATATGAATATGATGATGAAGGTGAAAATTGACACTGTTAGATGCTGGTTATAATCATAACTAATGCATATATATATATATTAGTTATTTAAAATTATTTTCTACCAAAAATAATTTTGTGTTTCAAATGGACCCTAATATGTTTCGTGAGTTACACGAGGTTGATCTACCTTTAGATAAGGGTGATTTGGCATCATCTAACCCTCACCCTACTGGCGGTTCAGGGGGTACGCGGAGGGGGTGCAGTCTTGTGTGATTGATGATTCTTGACCCTATCCCCGAGCGACGTCCACGTCTTGGCTTTGATCCACGCACAAAAAGGTATGGTAACCTATATATATTAGTTATCTTTCGATAATTTATTTATATATATATATATATTAATTGTTTGATTATTTGTTCTTTTTTCATAGTTTTGTGCATGTGGATATTGGATAGGGGAGCGCTATCTTGAAAAATTATTTTTCTCAACAAAGGATCACATGGGAACAGATTCTCGTTGATGTGCAGCTCGACATGTTCAATCAATGGTTGGTACATAAATAAATAATATTTATTTGGGAATTTATTTTAATAAAAACTTTTTATTATAAATTATTTAATGGGTTTATGGTATCCCATTGATGATAGCGAGTGTGGTGCAATCCACACAGCAGGGGAGGCATCTATGTGTGACTGTTTCTGTCAGTTTTTGCACATTTAGAGAAGAACGAACATTAAGAATGCTAGAGTGGCAAATTTTTATGAGTCTTGTAGATCCCACCAACCAGATTACGTTTCATCTAATGTTTGGGATGGAATTTTTTTACACTGGTTGAGTGGTGGATTTTAGAGGAGTTCTTTGGTGGGTTGGTAGAACCGGGGGAGACAGGAGGCGACGCATCGAGCTGGTAGTTATACATTCAATATGCATAAAGATCATATGGTAAGTATATTTTTATAAATATTTTATATAACTTTAAATATAAACAGTTTATTTTATATTATTTAGACAGCCGAGTCTCCTGATATTATGGTGTATGATGTTTTTCAGTGAATGTACAGTGATCCAGCCACTTTATAGATTAGAGGTGATCATCAGCATCAGATTATGGTCTGTATTATTTTTTTCAGTTTGAAAATTACCTACATATAATATTTTCACAATTTTAATATCAAATTGGAATTGACGGAGTCATGTGAGGCTATGACCCCTCAAACATAGGCTGAGATTTAGGATAAGGTGACTGAAAGACTAGTGCCCACCATTTCAATGAGGCGCCATGGATGCAGGTGACTTAGTATTGCTTTGAGGAGGGTCATGTAATTGGTATCGACTCTCATGTGACTCCTGGTACTTATTATGGTACTGTTGCGAAGTCGGCATCGAGCTTGAGAGGAGCTCATGTAGAGGCCTCATCTTCTACCTCATAGTATCAGGAACAGTTGCAAACTCAAGCTGAGCTTTTAGAGAGTTTGCAGAAGTAGCATGAAGAGATGTGTCGGCAGCAGAAGTAGTAGCAATAGCTGCATAAGGAGGAGATATGTCTATGGCAGCATCAGCAGCAGCAGCAGCATCACGAGCAGATGGAGTACATGCACTGCCTGACTCGTAGATTAGGGGTGGAGTTTCCTCCACCATCTTCTACAGCTCCTCCACCTCCTCCTGAAGACGATCCCCTCAGTGATTTGTTTTTTGGCAAAAACATTTGAATATATGATTTATTGTAATATGAACTATTTTCAGTTTCTGTCTTTTATATTAGTGCGACTATTGGATATTTAAATTTTTTTATTTTTAATATTTTTTATATATTATTACTATTATTTTTTAATGTATGTTTATTTTAATAATAATATTAATAATAATTTATGAGTTTTTTTATATTTTTTGTGAATATTGAGAATTTTAATATTTTATTATTATTTTAATAATAATATTATTATTTTTTCATTAATCATAATTTTATTAAATATATTTTTTAGTATTATATTTTTTAATGTTTGTTTATTTTAATAATAATAATAATAAAAATATTTTATGAAATTTATATATATTTTTGGAGAATATTGAGAATTATAATATTTTTTAATATTTTAATAATATTAATATGATTTATTTCATTAATAATAATTTTATTAAATATATTTTTTAGTATTATATGTTTTAATATTTATTTATTTTACAAATAATAATAAGAATAATATTTTATGAATATTTTATATTATTTTGAGAATATTGATAATTTTATTATTTTTTATTATTTTAATAATATTAATTTAATTTTTTCATTAATTATAATTTAAATAAATAAATTTTATTTTATTTTTGTTATTTTTTGTGATGGGATATTTTGTGACGGGATCCTATCGCAAATATTTTAAAAATATATTTTTAAATCATATTTGTGATGGGCCCTTAGTACCGTCGCAAATACTATTTGCGATGGGCCCATCACAATTAGTTTATTTATATATAGTTTATATAATCGGAGAGTTATTTGCGACGGTTCCATCACAATTTTTTTTGAGAAGCCGTTTTCTGCAACGGGCTATTTGCGACGGGACCCCGTCGCTAATGATTATTTACGATGGGATCCTATCGCAAGTAGCCCGTTGCAAATATCACAATTTCTAGTAGTGTTTGTTTTTTAATTATTAATTAATGAATCTAAATTTATTATAAATTACATTAAGATCATGTGAATAACACTTTCAGACTTAAGGCAAGGGATTCTACCCGAACCTCCATTATTCCATCGAGTTACTCTATCTTTCTTTTTAACCAAATGATGTTATCTTTTATTTTTTATTTACTTATTCTAAATTTTATGTATATATATTCCAAATTATTGTATCAATATCTATTCATCAGTATCTCTTGGGGATATACATATTTTTAAGTGGATCCCTTCTCAATTTATTATGATAAGAAAGCCAATTTTAAGGAAATTTGTCGAATTCTTACCCAATTTCTTCTGCACTAAATCATTAGTTTTAAGCCAAAATTGATTATATAAAATAATTATTTTTGTTATGAAAATATGCTTGGTTCAGTTCTGGTTTTGTATAAAATATTATTCCCTTTTCTATTAAATTCACTTTAGTATTTTCCTAAAAACATCACTAAAATGTTTCTGTGCTAAAATTTCTCAAATAATATTCTTACATGTTATCACTTCTATTTGAAATTACATTCCATGATAAAATCCTATTTTCTATTATGGATTCCCATGTTTTTTTTGTTTCTTTCAGAGACACTTGTATGATATACACATTTATTATTGTTTATGACATGATTATGATACCCATTTCTTTATATAGGTACCCATATTTTTATATATGATTGATTATGTATGATTATATTTGTGGAAAAAATATTCATGAACAAGTTATGATGGGTGAAACTAGATAGAAATCCAATTAATTGGGTAAATTTTAGTCACGTGAGACATTATGTGAAATGGTCTTTGTAGTTATAATTGAATCGTGCTCTATGTGCAAAAATTTTGGTGGTTAACCTTGACTTGTGCTCCTCTATCTACAATGAGCTAGGATCATGTTAATGTCATGTTTTATATTTCCACAAAATTCCTATGATTTTGGGATTATATGATCTCATGTTCTAAATGTTATGATTCTTTATGTTTAATCATGTACCATGCCTGTTTATATCATTATGTTATGCCTTCTAACCCATGTATTAAGATTTATTCTTATATTTAGTCCCTTACTGGCCTTTTTATCTCATCCTTTTTTTCATGTTATCCCCCAGTTATCTTAGGTAGATTTATGAGAAAAAGGGATGTTTGGATCTCAATATAATTATTAAATGAAAATTTCTTTTATGATGTTTAGTTATGTTCTTAGTCTTCTAAGACACTAGACTTTACGATCCTTGGCTTGAATTTTGATGTTTAATTATGCATAAAATCATGTAATGAAATGTGTAAAAGGAAAGGGTCACTATATTTTTTTCAAGGAGAGTCATATTTTCTTGTTTCTATTACTACAGGGTGGTTATTCAAACCGAATAAAGAGATTATAATAGCACAAAACCAAAAAGGGTTGGAAATATGATTGTGTTACCCCAAGTTAACTTCAAGACATAATTTAAGGTTTCTTTAATCTGGGACCTGATCAATAGATCAAGTCTTTTAGCTACAGAAATTTTCAATTCTCAGTTCCACTATGACATCTCATTTTTCCGCTAGTTTGTGATGAGTAGTGGGTCAATGGAATATATCTATTTTCCCAGCGGTCATATGGTTCCATGAGGGAGTTATATGTTGAGGTTTATACTATACAAGATATCATGTGTGCTTCAATGGTTTTGCAGAGACGGGGGTGACATCCGTTGGAAGTATTAAATGGGGGGGGGTCTCTTTCACAGTGGTATATATTGGTGGTCCTCATGTGGGTACCCCACATGCCTTATTATAAAATATGAAATGAAAAATTGATATGTTTTGAGGATCGACATTTTCAGATATATATTTTTTTTAACATTTTAACTCCTTTATCACTTTATTTTAGTCATAGTGCAGTGAGGGTTTTTGGACAGTAACATTCAGATTTGTAACTAGAGAAATTATTTGGTTCTGATTGGATTTCATATGTGGTGCTCTTTGATTTGATTATGGTTTTTCTCATATGCGCCTTTTATTTAGACAGTGAATCTCCACCCTTCATCTTCAGATCTATTTAGATATCTTTATCAAGTAGTGTAATTCATTTCAGGTTTCCTTCAGATTGCATATGCTCTCAAAAATTTATCAACTATTTTAACAGATTATTATTTTTGAGATACTAAACATCATTGGGAGTCTCGACCATGTACTCTTCATTGTTAGTGGATTCCTCTTTCTGGACTACATCTCATGGTTTTTCGTTTCTGGGGTTTCTACGCTAAATATTTTTAGTATCATCATTTATATTTCTGCACATATTTTTCTATCTATGCACATTTGATTTATTTTTTTGGGCTTATTTGAAGGGAAATAAAATATATTTCCACTGAATTTTCTTTATTACTCATATTCTTGTTTTTTTACCATATTTATTAATATCAAGTATAAAAGGGTTTGAATTTTATTTAGATAAAATAATAAATCCAATTAAAGATGGATTATTTTTTTGAATTGCTCCATATACCATATGTGGAAATTAAAAATGAAGGATCTAATTTTTTTCAAGTTAATACACATCCTGATGTTTAGTACTCAAAATAAAAAAAAGAATGTCTGGTAAAAAATCAGAGTTTCATCACGATATGGTTTGTGGTAACATTTATTACAGGGTCAAGGAGGATGTGATGAACCATATTGAAAATTCATGTAAATTTTGATCAATTTTATGGTAGGATTATTAAATTTTAATATGAGGTTTTTTGTTATATTATATAAATACTTTACCAGATTGGTGGAAGAATTCACATGTTACTCTAACTAGTTCTGATCCTAATGGTGTTTTGATATTGATTTTATTCAATTCTGTTATTTTGAGTGAAGAGTTCAAGAGGTGTACTTAGGAGAATTATTCATCATAGCTTTTAGTTATAAAGAACAAGGGGAGAAGTCAAGAAATGAATCAGGGACACAGAAATCAGGATAAGAGAAAAGGAATAAGAAAATCCAAATCCAAGTAGAGAGAGTTTGAATGTCATCATTTAGTTAAGAAAAGTAATTTCAGAAGTTTTTCTATCATCTGAAAAGAGAAAACATAATGAAGGAAATTAGAAATATAAAAACGGTGATGGAGATTATCATATTGATGTCGTTATAGGGGGTGATATTGTTATTGTTTATTACTCAATTTATATTTCATTTAATGATTATTTGCTGGAATTTGACATTGGTGTATGGCTTCATGTGACCTCAAGGAAGGATTCAATTACATATTATAGAACAAGTAATTTTGAGAATCTGAATATGGAAAATGAGGGTCCTGATGATGTTGTAGGTATCATGACTATTTGTTTGGATACTAGCATAGTATGTAAGGTGATTTTTAAAAATGTTTGATATGCTTTTGAAGTTCATCTAAATCCTTTTTCAACATTTTTCATGATGATGATTCTTTTATCAATACTTTTTTTGATGACCAATGGAAGCTTACCAAAGGTTCCTTGATTATGGCTTGATCCAAAAAGAATTCATGATTGTATTATACTAGAGCTTCTATTCCTTTTGATACTGCTATGGTTGTTTATTTCTTCTATCTTCCAAGTTATGTTATTAGAGGCTATGTCACATTAGTGAGAAGTGCCTTCTTTTTTTGGCCATGAAAAAATTACTTCTAGGTTTGAAAGGTGTCAAATATGACTCATGAAATTACTATTTGGATAAAAAACATAGTAGAGTGAGTTTTATTAGTCATCCATTTCACAAGATGTCACAAGTAATGGAATTAGAATATTTTGAAATTTGTGGTCCTTTTAAATCTAATACATTCAGTGGAATTATTTATTATGTGACATTTATTTATGAATACTCATGTAATCTTTGGGATTTTTTTTATTATAAATTTTTTTTACTTAGTGTTTAAATGAACTTTTAGGTTTAAAGTGAGAGGGAATCTGGTAAGAATTTGAAATTTATTCTCACTGACAATGGGGGTGAGTATTATGTCTATTTTGATATATTTTTTATGTAGGAAAGTATTCAAAATAAAAATATTCCTCCTAATAAAACTAAAATAAATGGATTAGTTGATCAAATGAAGGTGACTTTGTTAGAAAGAGTTCGATGTTTTCTATCGAAAGATTTTTTTAGAAATTTTGGGGTGCGACTTTATATACTATTGCATGTATTATCAATTTATCCCCCATGGTTTCTTTAAAAAAAGACAGTACCTAAATGTTTTTATGGAAAAGAGATCAAGTATGCTCATTGACAATATTTTGGATGTAAGAATTTTGTTCATGTGCCAAAAAATTAGTGTTCCATGGTAAATGGTAAGTCAGGACATTGTATTTTTATTAACCATAGACAGATTGAGTTTTTATATGGGTTCTTTGATCACATTTTGAATAAAATTATCAGAAACCATTATTTAGTATTTAGGGAAGACCATACTATTCCAGATATTGATAAGAGAGAAAAATCTACTTCTCCAAATTCTAATGGATTTTTTATTCATGAGCCAATTTTTAATTTAAAATTACCACATAATTTTTATTCTGATAGTCATTTTATTTACAGAATGGAGTTCTGGATGAACATGTTGGAGTTGATGTTTAAGATGCCCCTTTTTTAATGATACAATTATATGCGTTATTTATGAACCCATAGTTCCACTCCATAAATCATCTCAGAATCATACTATTTATACATTGTATTCACCTCATGAGTATTGCTGCTCTTTGAATGGGTATATCCAAAATCTTTCAATGAGGTAATGGAAAGTGTTGAAAATGAAAGATGGGTTGTGACAATGGATGATGAGATGAGATTATTTCATCATAACCATACTTTTACGATGGTGAAGTTATATACATGAAAGTGATTGTTAGAAAATCAATAGATTTATTACATTAAAATTTAAGAATATAGTTCTATTTCATGATACATGGAATGGATAGTTATTCAAGGCCTCTTTCAGAAGAAGGGTATTTATTTCAATGAGATTTTTTTACCTATTTTCAAGATGTCTTCCATTCAAGTTATTCTTATTTTTTCAACTAGTTTCGATATGTAGATTGAGAGTATGTATGTGGAGATATAATTCCTCCACATATATTTATGGGATGATATATATAGAGAAAGCATAGGGTTTTATTTGAATATTTAAATAGAGTTATGTATGAAGGTTAAAGAAGAGTTTGTTTAGTATAAAGAAAGCTACGTGGTAGTGGTATATGAAATTTGAATCAATAATTTTCCATTAGGTATTCAGGAATATTTCCTATAGTCATTATGTTTTTTTCATAGATTTACTGATATTGATTTTATTATACTGTTTCTTTATGTTAATGATATACTTATTTTTGGTCGTGATGCTTCAAGAATTGAAAAATTGAAGAATGATATTCTTTAGTCTTTTGCAATGAAGTACTTAGGGCCGACATTATATATTTCTGGTATTTTATTTTCCCATTATAAAAAATGATATGAAATTATGGTTATCATAGGAGAGATATATTGAGAAGCTTATTCATATAAATTCTAAGAACAGAGAGAAAGTGGTTAGTACTCCTCTTGTTTAAAATTCAATGCTCAGTACCAGTCAGTCACCTTCTACTAATAAGGAGAGAGAGAGAAGAGTGGTTTCTCATATCTTATTCATCTATTAATGGTTGTTTTCTGTTTGTAATGGTATGTAATACACACGATTTCGGTTATGCTGTTTGTGTGGCCAGTCCATTTCTAACTTATCAAGGTATAGAGAATTTGAGAGTAGTGAAGTGTATATTTCATTATATTTGTGGTACTTATGATATGATATTGTGTTTTATCAATGGGAAACCAATTCATTTTGGATTTATATATTCATATATGGTAAGATATAGGGAATCTAGGAAGTCTAATTTATGATATTTGATCATATTTTATCATGGGAGATGTATCTTGGAAATCTGGATTATAGAGATGTATTTCATTATTTAACACTAATCCTGAGTTTATTGATCCAATATAAGTATAAAAATAATTTTTTTAGATAAAAACTTTTATTCAAGAGCTTTAAAATTATTAGGATAGGTATGTTTCAATTTGTGGCAGTCATAGTGTTTTTTTGGAAATATTCCCAATTTTTGGTGCAGGTCAAAACAAATCGATTTTGGTATCATTGGATCAATGACGTCCTTGATTCAAGATATATATATCTAAAGTAGATCCCCATAGATGAAAATAGTTCAAAAATGTTGACCAATATTTTTATCGGTGGTAAATTTGAGTCTTGGTGACCGATTACACGGTTGTAAATAATCCACAATTGATTAGTATAGGTAGTTTTTTGGAGGTCCAAATAACATGGGTACCCAAAATTCCTCATTAAAAAACAATATAAAAAAATATATGTTTTTATGAGTTGAATTTTGACATGTGAATGTTTATTTTGAGTGACTGCACTCTCTCATCTCTTACTCCTAGGCACAATGAAGTTAGGGATTTTAGTAGATCTAAGTCTTTAAAAATTCTCCAGGCCTGATTGGATTTTATTTCCAGTTCTCTTAAATCTAATCTATATTTTTTCAATCTTCACCTTTTATTAATATAGTGAATATCCACCCTTTATGGTCATATATACTTCAATTTCTTTATCAGGATGAATTCTTCTTTTTTATGTTGCTTTCAGACAACATCTTCTTTCTATATTTGATCCACAATTTTCATAGTGCATTATTCTTGAGATCCCACTCATATTTGGTAGTATCAGTCATATAATCATTATTATTAGTGAATTATTCTTTTTTGACTAGGTCCCATGTTTTCTTTTCATTTTTTCCACATTATAATTTTTGGTGTCATCATTTATTCATATGCACATATCTTTTGTCACTATGCATAAAATTTAATTTGTAAGTATATTTTAAAGGGTAATAATATATATATATGCAGTGAGTCCACTTTGTAGTTCATTTAATAATTTTTTTCCTTCCATATATCCCGTCAGTATCTTCCTTTGATTTAGTGAATCTTCCCCAAAGATAGATGGATCTCCATTGGCTTCTCCCAACATGGATAACAGTTTTAGTCCAAATTGATGTTGACATCAGGGTTTTATTCTTGGGTTAAATGGTTCCAAACAATGTTATGATTTCTGGTTTTGGGTTCATACTCTTACATGGGATTGGGATTCAATCTCATACATCTACTTCTACTTGGATAATGTTTGGTTGGGTTTATGGAATTGGCAGAAGAATAGAAGAATAGTAATATGATTTATGTCTGTAGGTAGTCTGTGAGGGCAACAATGGGGAATTAGTAATATAAGTGTGGAACTGGAAGATTATGGTGGCGGTGGTAGAATGTTGGGTGGCAGGAGTAATTTTTTTAATTGGAGATATATAAAACAGGGGTGCATCAGTAGAATATTTTTTTCTTTCTTATAGTAAAATTATTAGGGTCTCACATATAATTATAATAGTTCTCTTCCATTTTCACAATAACACAAACCTAGTGGCAACACAATTTTCTTTCTAATGTTACTAGACACTCTAGTAGAAATATGGTAGTATAAAATATTTTCATGCACCTATATTTTAATTCAAAAACCAAACGTTTTTTTCAGGGCTGAAATTTTATGATTAAATTCTAAAATTACAAAAAATAAAAAATAAAAAATTGAATGTCTCTTTAAAATTGAAATACAAGATTAAATTTAAAGGGTTTTTAAATCAACCAATTCAAACCATATTTTTTCAAAAACAAAACAAATTTCTATGGAATCATTTAAAAATACATTAAAAACTCTAAAATTAAAAATTTCACAATTTTAAATCTGTTTTTTTTAATTCAATTTTAGTTTATGTATTAAAAAATCAATAAGATAATTAAAATTATAAAATAATCCCATTTAATTAATATAATTATAATTCCAAATTTCAAAATTCAAATGTGGCTTCACAATTTATCTTAAAACTGAACAATTCACGAAAATCATGTATTTTTTCCATATTAAAAATTATGCTCAAAGGATACATTGTAACAAAAATCACTGGTTATACTAGTATTTTGATGAAATTTAGGGGTATTTTCAATGAATAATAGTCAATTTTTATAACTTTCCAGCTCACATCACTACAACCAATAGGCAAAATCCTCAAATTTTCATTACGCTATGATAAAAAATAGTGCATTTTCTCTCCACATAGATATAATATGTAATAAATATCTTTATAAAAATTATTAGAAATATTCACCAATATGATTCAGTATATTATCATTGTGCTACATAAAATTATCCACACATTCTTTTATTATATGTAATTATTCTTCAAATTATTTCTGATTTGTAGGTAAGAACTTTATTTAGACCATTGTATTTTCATTAGATGGGTTTTTCTAAAAAAAATCTATTCAATGAATGTCTAGTAATGTTCATATGGTTCCTTTGTGTAGACTAAAATCATCTAACCCAATGTTCTTCTACTCAACACTATATTCTATCCATCTAATACCACTAGATATGAAAACTCTATTTAGTATCCTTCAACAAATGCAACATCCAACAAATCGACTGCTGCTAATACAAATACTTTTTCTAATCACTTTTTCAATTTTTCTATATGATACCCAAAGATTTTTTATATTCATCTATTAAATGATTTTATTAGGAATATTTTTAAATTCCATCCAATCTACATTCCAATTCTACATCACTTCATCTAACCACATCCTACATGGAAAGTGCTCTTCAAGGGTTGTACGGACAACCCTTTAATAAGAACAGTCGATATTGAAAAAATAGAAACTATAATTTATTATCCCTCTTAAAGAATAATAAAATTTTTAATCTCCCACTCAAATTTTTTATCAGATTATTCTTGATACTTCTATAGTATTATTAAATCATCATTCAAACTCAACACCATCGAATTTCATCAAATTCCCTTAACCTCGATCTTAATGAACTTCATAAAACATTATTAACACATGGAAAGAACCACATTAATCCTTTTTTTATTTTATGAACATTGAATTATCAATACTATATCATCACATTTTATATTTTTTTAAAATATTTGCATTTAACTTCTAAATGGTAAAAAAATATACCATTAATATGATTGGAAGAACTTTATAACAACACCTCCATCCAGTGTCTTCAATCGACACAATATACCTTATGGATTAGAGACTACTACCTGATATTCCAATAAAAATAATCTTATTAACATCATATATGTCCATGTGATATAAGTTTTATAAAAGGATCATTCGATATACTCTAACTGATGATATTGAAATAGATTGTCTAGCGATATTCCGCCAATTGGACTTCTATCGATGAAATTACTTAGTATCATCCCTATAAAATTGAATAAAAATCCTCTATCTTGAAAATTTCACAAACATCGAACATAAACATCATAGAAATTGATGAAACCATATGAAGAGTTTTAAAATTGGGCGATACCCTTATGCCCATGCTTAACTATGTAAATTTTGAACACAAAATATATGTTTAACCATTACTTATAATTCTAATCACCCGTTACGCAATGCATCAAGAACATCAAAAAAACTCTTCTCATCCAAACCTCTATCTGATGGAATTTTTCAAGTAATCATCCCCTGAAATTCAAATAATAAACATTTATCACAAAAAAAATTTCTTCCCCTTTCTAATTACGATTCAATAATGAGATATTTCATTACTCATATTGTTAAAAACATCTATATTAGAAAAGAAACAATCTATTTATTTTATCAAACACTATATCTGATGAAACATGTAATCAAAATATAATATATATTTAACATAAAATTTCATTTGATATCCCATGTCTAATGGACTTATTCTGGAAAACTCCAGCTGATATTATCCATCCAATAATCTCCTTTGGAGAACATGACAAAGTAATTTGATATATGTTTGACAAAAAAATAAAATACCGTATTTACATCTTCTAACTTATTTAGTTAACCTTGAACCATCTTGGTACAAATAATTTCCCCCTTTGTATTTTGTTGTAAACCAATTAACATAAATCACTAAAATGTTTCAATTCATGAAATAGATTATTTATCCAACAATTATAATCCCATGTGAGAAAAATCTATGTGACTTAAGAAAAATAATACTAGAATTTCCATAACTAGTGTCTTAAGTAATTTTTCCACCACCTCTTAAGAAAAATTTCATCTTCAACATGGAAATTTCATTAAAAAAACATCATTACCTTCAAATTAAAACCTTTCTTATATCAGCATCAAAAAAATAGTTCACACATCTTAAAATTTTGTCTTACCCAATTTAAAATCAACTCTAAAATACATTTTTTCCTCAAAATATAAAACACAAACAAAATGATATATTTATGTTGAAATCATTTTTATACCCCTTAAAAATAATATTCAAAGTCAATATGGGGAGGGGAAGATATCACATACCTTATCCTTGAATAGATGTAGATTGTACACCCATTATCATCCTAAAATTATGAAATGTTTCCTTTGGAAATGGGTTTTTTAAAACATTAGAAAATATCTCCATTTTAGGAACAAACATCTGATTAATTTCATTCTTCTACACATTCTATTTCATGAAATGATATTTTCTATCAATGAACTTTGAATGAGAATGTTGAATTTGAATTTTAGTATGATTTATGGAACACTTATTATCACATCCCAAGAAGGGGAAACATCACATCAATAAAAAAAGACTCATATAATACCTTCAACCACATATGTTGTTGTGAATGTTGACTAGTAGAAACATACACAACTTCTACTATATAGAGATAAAATTAAATATGTTTCTTTGTATATTAACTTAAAAATATTTCCCTGAAGAAAAATATTCCACCAGAATTTTACTTTCTTCCATCTACACTTCCTGCACAATCTGTGTTTCTATAACAAAACAAATCAATCATTCCCTCGCTATCACATTTCAACCCAAATTGAGTAGTTCAATTTATATATATAATAATTCTTTTTCTATCCATGAGATGATATTATATTGGTTCACATTGATAATTGGTACAAGGTATAAAAAATAAACTATATCTAACATTGGATCCATTAAATATTATAAACATCCAACCAACATTCTAAAATATTAAAGATTAACCATATTTACTTATCCATAGTTTTATAATTTCATTATAACTAAAATTGGTTTGGAAACTAGATTTAAATTGTTAATTCCTTATCTTTTCATAATTTCTTTATCATACTTCAATTGATATAGGAAAATATCTTTATTATTCTATGCTATTTTTATGCTAAGAAATTATTTCTTTTCTACCAAAATGGATATTTCCAATAACTTCTTCATATACTCAATAGACTACTCAAAATTTTATTCATCATTCCCTGCAAATTTAATATCGTCATTATAAACAGTCATAGTGTGGGAAAGCACTTTATTTTATTTTATATAGTGGTTACTATCATCTCTTCCTTTATTGAAGTTCAACTTTCTTATGTAAGTATCAAATATAGAACAAAAAATTCTCAAAGCTTACTTCAACCCATATAAATACATTTTTTAACATGCATAAATATCTTTCTTATTTCCTAAGCATGAACCAACATTGTTGTTCAATATAAACATCTTCATTGATCTATCTATTAATAAAAAATAACTTGACATCCATATGAATATTTTTTTATCTCTGTTGTGTGGTGATAGAAAGAAATATTATGATATTTTCTAATCTTACCACTGAATAAAAGGTTTCAGCCAATTAAAAACCTTCAATTTGTTAGTAACATTTACAAACTAGTCATGCCATTTTTATTATCACTTCATCGTTTTCATTCAACATGTTTCAGAACACCCTCTTTGTACCTATGAAATTATTATTTTTTTGTTTTGGGCTAAAACTCACATGTAAGATCATTTTCAGTCTAATCCATCTCTTCGTTCATAATATCATTCCCATATTGAATATCTAAATCATCATCAATATCTTTTGGATTAACCAATGAGTATAAGGAAGCATGTGAAACTGACTTTTTCATTCTTTTAGTTTGAACCTATTGTAATTGTTCACCTGTGATGTTGTAAACATCCACAGAATTCTTTAGCCTTGGACAAGATGAATATAATAATTACATATCACCTAAGATAGATGATTCAGAATCATCATCACGAGTATCTTAAATATTGTTAAGATCATTAATAATTTTTTCACATTATTCAACTAAAATAACCTAATCCTTAATATCTTTCATATCTGTAACTATCTATGAAAATTTATTATCATATTGTTAAATAAAATTAACATATATTGATGTTTCTAATTAGAAGTATGTTTTTCATTGTAAATTAATGTGGGAGGGATGAATGTTCCAGAATTATTCACATTGGGTTCACCATTTTTATCATCCCTGAAAACCACATGGTATGTGAATGGAGTTCTAGAGTGGTGGTGGCATGGCTATTCACATTATAAAAATATGTCCACATCCTTTCCAGGAATTTTTCAATGGTTTTTATTCATGTATCTAGAACCACCCAATGGTTACCTCTATGGAAATGTTTCAATAACCTACTTTCTAATTGTTTTTTCTCATTGGAAGATATCCTCAACAACACTTAGGGATGAACATTAGTTGATAGGATGATAGTTCAGGATCATCACTCCTTTTTGAGGTGAATTATTTCACACTCTGTAACTCTCTTATAGATTTAAGAAATATTTAGAATTGTTTATTAAATCCTTGGTATAACATGGGTCTCCCTTAAGATAAAAATAAACTGTTATCATGTATTTGATTAAGAATCACCCATATGTATATGTGATTATTCATCAATGGATACATCTTTATGTATATGTGGTTTTCCATCAATGTTACCCTGTTGTAAGTGGATTATATATTCTTATGTTGTTTAATATTATGATTCTTTTTTAGTCCACATAGTAGGTTGGTCTATAATTTATCACCATCCTGAAATATGGGAGTGGTTTTGATGTCAGGATCGGGCCCATGAGATGGGTTTCCAATGTATAATCATTAAATGAATCAGAACACATATTGTTTGTTGCTACTTAATGAGACACAACATACCTTTTAAGGTCAGGTGACAAAGACCAAATCATGAAATTTAACATCATGCAACACGACCTTATAAGAGAAAGGTTCCTTATCAATGGAAGATGCGGGACTTACCCCAAAGTGGACCAAGGGTCTTGGAAGGGATGTGTCCCCCAGGATAGAAATAACCCTACTAAAGATATGGCCCAGATAATATTAGGATGGATTTTTGGTGTTGGGTTTGGACATCATAGAGGCATCCTAAGTATTCCATTAAGATAGGAATCAAATCCCATAGAGTTTGGATGGTTGGGACTTAGATGGAACATGAGTGCCTTTATTGATTAATTGGGAATAATTCCATGTGAAGGTTTGTCTCATAGGTGATATGTAGCGACCCCCAAAAACGGGGTGCTTAATGAGACACGATATACTTAACATTACATCATTACAAATTAAATATCATGTCTCATTTCTACAGAAGATCGCGAGGCTCAGGATTCTGGGAAACCAGCTGCTTCTGATTAGCTTCATTAGTATCAACCGTCCCTGAAAACGTTTAAACAAAATGTAGGGTGAGAAAAAATGCCCAGTAATTGGTTTTAAAACATTTTATGAAAGTCCTTTCTTAAGTCCTTTTGAAATGAAAAAAAAAATACTTTGCTAAAAGAAAACATTGTCATTTCTTAAAAACATGAAATCCATCTCTGTTTGAAAACCACTTGCATAAAGAAACACGTACTTGAAATGAACATGATCAGAGTGCGCAAAATAAACAATGCATAATGTTAAAACAAAGGTTACTTCAATTCTAAAATAATTCTATGGCTAAGCAGGGAAACATGCATATCATGGTTCATGAGTAAAATGAAAACAGTTTTCGTCAGATAAAGTACATTTTCATGATCATGGGAGCCTTCAACTAGGGGTTGTCCTGTTAGTTAAACTAACCCCTGGTTAACCTTTATCATTACATACAGAGGGGATGTATAATCCTGGAATTTGTCAAGACTTTTCATCATGACCGTATAACATACTTAACAGGTCAAGGCTCACTGCCCACCCTGTTTCCTTAGCACAAGTCAAGGATAACTACCAAGACCGTCGCACATGTTCGTCTCATGAGACTCTTGCTTTACCCAATGCATTGGAGCGCTGTATAATTCCGGGCACACCCGTCACATCATTCTTGTTGCGCTATATAATTCTGAGCGCACCCGTCACATGTAAGTCCTATACATCCCGCACATATCTTGACATGGTCATACATTCTTAGGGTTTCATACATTCATAATTGAATCCCATTTTTTTCACATATGTGTTCATAAAATGAAACAATTCTATCATGAAAAACAAGATGACATGCATGCTAAAACATCGAGCACATAACCAGTTATCTTAACATTTGAAAAAAACGTGGGTTTTCGAGCAAATAAACATAACACTTAACATTACATAACATCATAATACCCCATTAAAGAAGGGTTGTTCATAACTTACACTTATGATGATAAATGGAATTTAAAAGTGGTTAACATAGGCAGTTGAGGTTACAATGCGCATAATCAAGTCCATCTTGGGAAATCATATATATAATTTTGTAAACTCTTCCATTATCACTTTAAATTAACGTGAGTACATAATTATTAATACATATATGCAATTATAAAAGTTCAAGAAGTCTATACTATCCATTTTAAGAAAAATCCTGATTATCCAAAGCAGTGATAAATAAAAATTTTCAATTTCGAGAATGACTTTGAAATCAAACCAACTCGTAAACTTCATCATGCTATTTTGTGATAAATTTCAAACATGGATGATAAGCTTGTATTAATGTATATGCACATATGTGTATGCATATACCACAACAATAAACTTCATTCAGTTGCATATCTTTAACTATTCATTCAATTACTCAAAATCTCCATTTAGTATAGGCGAAAATAAATAAAAAAAAGGGTATATACAGCGAGGAAAGGTGGTATACTTTCATTTATTATATTATACATATGTATATATATATATACACACATAAATAAACACAAGGTGTGAGAAAGGAATCCGCAACCAAATAAGACAGAACCTTCGAACCCTTACTCCCAATTTTAGGTTTTCACCGAGGGGCTGACAAGATCGGTTCTAAGAATAGTTAAAACCGGTTTATATGGTCATGTATATTTATTATAAAAAATTATACGACAAGTGTATAACTATATAAAACTTGTAAAAATGGTAGGAATCAAATAATAGGTTCATCCCCCTTGCTCCCAACCGATTACCTAAGCTGAGAGGGATATTTCAGGGCCTGGGTTTTGTAACAGTTTCACACACACATGAATATATATATATCATTTATATATATATATACATGTATATAATCCGAAGCTTGTCAAAACGACACCAAATAAAAACCCGCATCTTACCTTACTTGGAGAGAAGAAAAAAAAGCAAGAGGAACTGATGGTATAAATTCAGAAGTGATACATATATGAATAACCTGTTTGTACGTATATATATATATAACCCAAAGCTTAAACGAAACTTAAGAAAACAAAACACGACCTTACCAGAACGGAGAGGAGGACAGGAAGACAAAGAAGCAAGTGGAATCAGGTGCATAGCCACAGGATGTATATATACATAACACATATATATATGGGTATATATATAAAACGAAACTCAAACATGAACCACAACAAAACCTCAAAACTTCACCCTTACCTGATCGATGAGGAGGTGGAGAGGAAGACGATCCAGCAACCAGAGTCCCAAAGCTGAAGAGATCTGGGGAGCCGGCCCTTTCGGCCTTCGGTGCAACAGGGGGTTTAAAAAAATGAAGAAGAAGAAGAGGGAGACTTCGGGTGATGCGAGGGGTCGGTGTCGACTGTGGAAAAGAGGGAATAGCCGGGCCTACTTCACCGGCCTAGAGAAGAAAACGGGGCCCTATGCTACTGGTTCGACAACGCACGAGGGGAGAAGAAAAGTCAGGCGGACGCGGGGGAGGAAGAAAAAAACGGAAGGAGGAAAACACGAAAAAGAAATGGACGGAAAGGATTACAAGAGGAAGAGATCAGACGGCCCGGAGCTGAAGCGGTATTAAAAGAAATTTACGGCCGCGATCAGGGGAGGAGAAGATCGGACGGCCCAGGTGAAGCAGCTTAAAAAACGCGGTCTCTCCCCCCCCTTCCGCGTTTCTGTTTTTTTTAAATAAATTCTTATCTTATTTTTTTTTATATAAACCTATTATAAACTCTATTATTATCTTATCCATCAATTATTTGTAGCTTTTATTATTTTAACAAAGGTCAAGATTCGTTTAATATGTTTATGCGTTAATTATTCTCTACCCCTCTTATTTTACATTAACATTGTTTACACCATTAAACATTCAACACAAAACATTAAATAAACTACACCATTAAATGTGTATTAATGTAAATTTCAACATTACACCACAAAATTTGAAAATCAAAGAAACTGAAACATCGACATAATTTCAAAATATTAATTATAGAAGCAAGTTATAAACATTTGTATTATTATTACTTATATATAATTTAGAAAATAGGTATAATTAATTTGACAGACAGTTAGTCACAACATATATATACATGTACATATACAAACCGAGAGTTTGCACATATATATTTGTAAAAGAAGTAAAACCTCACCAAATTCAGTATAGTCAACAATTTTTATAAAAGAAAAAAAAACAAATAATTACTTTCTCAAGTTAAATGTATATATATATAACAAATTGTGGAAAACTTAGTGTCAAATACCATTGTTTTGCAAATTAGAACTTTAAAATATAACAAGTTAGGAGAGGGCCAACGACTACATTTTTATCCGTTGGTGTTTAACGGTCATATCGGGATGCTTATAAAAAGGGGCTAGTCTTGAGGTGTCCTTACTCAAAGTGACCGAAGGAGAAGAGGAAAGATGGTTCGTGTGATCCCCTTGGTGCTGAGCATGATCGTGGTGGCTTCGACAATACTTATGTTCCTTATGATGGATGCTCGAAATCCCTACCGCATTCTCGGGCTCCTAGTAGTTTTAAGAGGCCTTCCCATCATTGTAATTGGGTTCTTGGTTGGGATCATTGGATAGTGATGTTTTGATCGTGGGAAGTTGTAATCGTCAAGGTGTTTCTTAATAATAGAGTATTTCATTCATGCTTGTTGCTATGTTTTTTTTTCATTTATTTTCATTTTCTTTTTTATAGAAAGATGGTCTAGTTAAAGGGAAGCGTATAATTACGCGAAACATGAATTCTCGGGTCGTTACATCATCTCCCCCTTCAAAGAATTGCATCCTCGCAATTCTATTCATAAAAAGAGGAAAAAACAGAAAACCCCATAAGTACAACTCTACCGAAACCACGGATCTCGCTCCTTTAAATGGACACCAAATTTGGCACACAGCTCTTCAGTTTTCGTAGTCCAGAAGCACCTTGAACAGTTCTCCTTGAACTCCTGGTCGTGTGTACTGCACACGGGCTTCCAAATGGAGGCTCGTGCGATGAAAATCTCGGAAACATCCGAGTAGATGAACTCCCTGATGAATCTTCTGGACACATCCTGCTCGAGGTAGTTGAGAGGGATGACGCGGTTGAGGAGTCTAAGGTTCAGGACTTGGAACATATAAGCTGCACTGAGCTGGTCATCCTGGGCGGACACGAGGAAACATGCTCTGGAAGAAAAATTTTGTGCCAGAGTGAAGCACTGGAACAGGCCCTCAAAGTATCTTCCCCTTCGCCTGTAGTAGAGAAGTTGAGCAGCAACAATGAGGTGAAAGACGTGATCATTCTCTTGGCATAGCCGAAGAATCTCTGGACTGTTTGCTAAATTGAGCAAACGCTGGCAGGACCCTCGCAGGTGGAGAAAGGACGGGTAATCCACCATGCATGCCATGATCAAGATGACTTCTAATAGCTCATCAGGTAGGGATGAGAAGTTCGTTTGTCCAGCCATCTGAAAACAAACATCGAAGGGAAACTCTTAACAACATATGTACGGTGAAGACAAGAAACATCCATTTATGAAAAAGTTTACACGGAAAAGTCTGACTTTACAAGACACACGCTACAAAGAGTGGCAAAACTTCTTAACCCATCAAACCACACACAAGAGGAACATACAGAACTAAACTCATGGGAACATTTATAACGCCTCCTGAGTTTAGCGTGAGGGGTGTGGAGTTGGGAGTAATCGGTGTACACTTCTTGCCTAAGAGACACACGTGTGGACTCATTCTCCAACGCCCCGAAGTCCATTAACTGGCCCCAGAATCCATTGTGCAGGACCTGGAACAGATAAGCCACTCAGAGGTCTCCGGAAGCAGCAGCTTCTTGGAAAGGGTTATCTAGCATTGTGCCAAATTCCTCGCCAGTTGTAAACACTCGGAAGAGTCCTTCGTGATACCTTCATCGACGTGCATACGAGGGAAACTGGGTCATCATCATTAAGAGATAATCCATTCCCATTCCCCGGTGGAGACTAAGCACCCTAGATGAGTTTGACACATCATACAAGTGCTTACACGTCATGCGAATTTGGGCATAGTTCAGAAAGTTCTCACGACTAGATAGAGATATAATGTTCTCTATATCTTCAGTGGGAAGTGACAAAAGGTCGGTAGGTACATCAGCCATCAGAAAGTTATAACATTTTTACTTAGTTAGTCTTAGCAATACATTTATATCACCTAGTTTTCCAGAGTTCCCTGAACCCATCCTCTGATACCAACTGTAGAGACCCCCAAAAACGGGGTGCTTAATGAGAAACGATATACTTAACATTACATCATTACAAATTAAATATCATGTCTCATTTCTACAGAAGATCGCGAGGCTCAGGATTCTGGGAAACCAGCTGCTTCTGATTAGCTTCAGTAGTATCAACCGTGCCTGAAAAAGTTTAAACAAAACGTATGGTGGGCAAAAATTCCCAGGGAGGTGTTTTAAAACATTTTAAGAAAGTCCTTTCTTAATTCCTTTTGAAATGAAAAAAAAATACTTTGCTAAAACAAAACATTGTCATTTCTTAAAAACATGAAATCCATCTCTGTTTGAAAACCACTTGCATAAAAAAGCATGTACTTTAAATGAACATGATCAGAGTGCGCAAAATAAGCAATGCATAATGTTAAAACAAAGGTTACATCAATTCTAAAAGAATTCTATGGCTATGCAGGGAAACATGCATATCATGGTTCACGAGTAAAATGAAAACAGTTTTCGTCACATAATGTACATTTTCCTGATCATGGGAGCCTTCAACTAGGGGTTGTCCTGTTAGTTGAACTAACCCCTGGTTTACCTTTATCATTACATGCAGAGGGGATGTATAATCCTGGACTTTGTCAAGAATTTTCATCATGACCGTATAACATACTTAACAGGTCAAGGCTCACTGCCCACCCTGTTTCCTTAGCACAAGTCAAGGCTAACTGCCAAGACCGTCGCACATGTTCGTCTCATGAGACTCTTGCTTTACCCAATGCATTGGAGCACTGTATAATTCCGGGCGCACCCGTCACATCATTCTTGTTGCGCTATATAATTCTGGGCGCACCTATCACATGTAAGTCCTATACATCCCTCATATATCTTGACATGGTCATACATTCTTAGGGTTTCATACATTCATAATTGAATCCAATTTTTTTCACATATGTGTTCATAACATGAAACAGTTCTATCATGAAAAACAAGATGACATGCATGCTAAAACATCGAGAACATAACCAGTTATCTTAACATTTGAAAAAAACATGGGTTTTCGAGAAAATAAACATAACACTTAACATTACATAACATCATAATACCAAATTAAAGAAGGGTTGTTCATAACTTACACTTATGATGATAAATGGATATCAAAAGTGTTTAACATAGGCAGTTGAGGTTACAATGCGCATAATCAAATCCATCTTGGGAAATCATATATATAATTGTGTAAACTCTTCCATTATCACTTTAAATAAACGTGAGTACATACTTATTAATACATATATGCAATTATAAAAGGTCAAGAAGTCTATACTATCCATTTTAAGAAAAATCCGGATTATCCAAAGCAGTGATAAATGAAAATTTTCAATTTCGAGAATGATTTTGAAATCAAACCAACTCGTAAACATCATCATGCTATTTTGTGATAAATTTCAAACATGGATGCTAAGTTTGTATTAATGTATATGCACATACGTGTATGCATATACAACAACAATAAACTTCATTGAGTTGCATATCTTTACCTATTCATTCAATTACTCAAAATCTCCATTTATTATAGGCGAAAATAAATAAAAAAACAGGGTATATACACCGAGGAAAGGTGGTATACTTGCATTTATTATCTTATACATATGTGTATATATATATACACATAAATAAACACAAGGTGTGAGAAAGGAATCCGCACCCAAATAAAACAGAACCTTCGAACCCTTACTCCCAATTTTAGGTTTTCACCGAGGGGCTGAAAAGATCGGTTATAAGAATAGTTAAAACCGGTTTATATGGTCATTTATATTTATTATACACAATTATAAGACAAGTGTATAACTATATAAATCTTGTAAAAATGGTAGGAATCAAAGAATAGGTTCTTCCCCCTTGCTCCCAACCGATTCCCTATGCCGAGAGGGAGATTTCAGGGCCTGGGTTTTGTAACAGTTTCACACACACCCGAAAATATATATATATCATGTTTATATATATATACATGTATATAATCTGAAGCTTGTCAAAACCACACCAAATTAAAACCCGCATCTTACCTTTCTTGGAGAGAAGAAAAAAAGGCAATAGGAACCGATGGTATAAATTCAGAAGTGATACATATATGCATAACATGTATGTACGTATATATTTATATAACCTGAAGCTTAAAAGAAACTTAAGAAAACAAAACACGACCTTACCGGAATGGAGAGGAGGAGAGGAAGACAACGAAGCAAGTGGAATCAGGTGCATAGCCACAAGATGTATATATACATAACACATATATATATATATGGGTATATATATAAAAACGAAACTCAAACATGAACCACAACAAAACCTCAAAACTTCACCCTTACCTGATCGACGATGAGGTGGAGAAAAAGAAGATCCAGCAACCGGAGTCCAAAAGCTGAAGAGATCTGGGGAGCCGGCCCTTTCGGCCTTCGGTGCAACAGGGGGTTTAAAAAAAATGAAGAAGAAGAAGAGGGAGACTTCGGGCGAGGTGAGGGGTCTGTGTCGGCTGTGGAAAAGAGGGAATCGTCGGGCCTACTTCACCGGCCTAGAGAATAAAATGGGGCCCTAGGCTACTGGTTCGACAATGCATGGGGGGAGAAGAAAAGCCAGGCGGACGTGGGGGAGGAAGAAGAAAACGGAAGGAGGAAAACGCGAAAGAGAAATGGACGGAAAGGATTACAAGAGGAAGAGATCGGACGGCCCGGAGCTGACGCGGTATTAAAAGAAATTGACGGTCGCGATCAGGGGAGGAGAGGATCGGACGACCCAGGTGAAGCGGCTTAAAAAACGCGGTCTCCCCCCCCCCTTTTCCGCATTCCTCTTTTTTTTGAAATAAATTCTTATCTTTTTTTTTATATAAACCTATTATAAACTTTATTATTATCTTATCCATCAATTATTTGTAGCTTTTATTATTTTAACAAAGGTCAAGATTCGTTTAATATGTTTATGCGTTAATTATTCTCTACCCCTCTTATTTAACATTAACATTGTTTACACTATTAAACATTCAACACAAAACATTAAATAAACTACACCATTAAATGTGAATTAATTTAAATTTCAACATTACACCACAAAATTTGAAAATCAAAGAAACTGAAACATCGACATAATTTCAAAATATTAATTATAGAAGAAAGTTATAAACATTTTTATTATTATTACTTATATATAATTTCGAAAATAGGTATAATTAATTTGACATACAGTTAGTCACAACATATATATAGATGTACATCTACAAACCGAGAGTTTGCACATATATATTTGTAAAAGAAGTAAAACCTCACCAAATTCAGTATAGTCAACCATTTTTATAAAAGAAAAAAAATAAAAAAATAATTACTTGCTCAAGTTAAATGTATATATATATAACAAATAGTGGAAAACTTAGTGTCAAATACCATTGTTTTTCAAATTAAAACTTTAAAATATAACAAGTTAGGAGAGGGCCAACGAATACATTTTTATCCGTTGGTGTTTAACGGTCATATATGGATGCTTATAAAAAGGGGCTGGTCTCGAGGTGTCCTTACTCAAAGTGACCGAAGGAGAAGAGGAAAGATGGTTCGTGTGATCCACTTGGTGCTGAGCACGGTCGCGGTGGCTTCGGCAATACTTATGTTCCTTATGATGGACGCTCGAAATCCCTATCGCATTCTCGGGCTCCTAGTAGTTTTAAGCGGCCTTCCCATCATTGTAATTGAGTTCTTGGTTGTGATCTTTGGTTAGTGATGTTTTGATCGTGGGAAGTTGTAATCGTCAAGGTGTTTCTTAATAACGGATTATTTCATTCATGCTTTTTGCTACTTTTTTTTTCATTTATTTTCATTTTCTTTTTTATAGAAAGATGGTCCAGTTAAAGGGAAGCATATCATTACGCGAAACATGAATTCTCAGGTCGTTACATCATCTCCCCCTTCAAAGAATTGCGTCCTCGCAATTTTATTCATAAAAAGAGGAAAAAACAGAAAACCCCATAAGTACAAACCTACCGAAACAGCGGATCTGGCTCAGTTAAATGGACACCAAAGTTGGCACACAGCTCTTCAGTTTCCCTAGTCCAGATGCACCTTGAACAGTGCTCCTTGAACTCCTGGTCATGTGTACTGCACACGGGCTTCCAAAGGGAGGCTCGTGTGATGCAAAGCTCGGAAACATCTGAGTAGATGAACTCCCTGATGACTCTTCTGGCCACATCCTGCTCGAGGTAGTCGAGAGGGATGATGCGGTAGAGGAGACTATGGTTCAGGACTTGGAACATATAAGCTGCACTGAGCTGGCCATCCTGGGCGGCCATGAGGAAACACGCTCTGGCAGAAAAATTTTGTGCCAGAGTGAAGCACTGGAACAAGCCCTCAAAGTATCTTCACCTTCGCCTATAGCAGAGAAGTTGAGAAGCAACAATGAGGTGAAAGACGCGATCATTCTCTTGGAATAGCCGAAGAATCTCTGGACCGTTTGCTAAATTGAGCAAACGCTGGCAGGACCCTCGCAGGTGGAGAAAGGACGGGTAATCCACCATGCAAGCTAGGATCAAGATGACTTCTACTAGCTCATCAGGTAGGGATGAGAAGTTCGTTTGTCCAGCCATCTGAAAACAAACATCGAAGGGAAACTCTTAACAACATAGATACGGAGAAGACAAGAAACTTCCATTTATGAAAAAGTTTACACGGAAAAGTCTGAGTTTACAAGACGCACGCTACAAAGAGTGGAAAAACTTCCTAACTCTTTAAACCACACACAAGAGGAACATACATGACTAAACTCATGGGATCATTTATAACGCCTCCTGAGTTTAGCATGATGGGTGTGGAGTTGGGAGACATCGTTGTAAACTTCTGGCCTAAGAGACACACGTGTGGACTAATTCTCCAATGCTCCAAAGTCCATTAACTGTCCCCAGAAGCCATAGTGCAGGACCTGGAACAGATAAGCCACTCGGAGGTCTCCGGCAGAAGCCGCTTCTTGGAAAGGGTTATCTAGCATTGTGCCAAATTCCTCGCCAGTTGTAAAAACTCAGAAGAGTCCTTCGTGATACCTTCCTCGACATGCATACGAGGGAAGCTGGGTCATCATCATTAAGAGATAATCTATTCCCATTCCCCGGTGGAGACTAAGCACCCTAGATGAGTTTGACACATCATACAAGTGCTTACATGTCATGTGAATTTGGGCATAGTTTAGAAAGTTCTCGCGACTGGCTAGAGATATAATGTTCTCTAGATCTTCAGTGGGAAGTGACAAAAGGTCGGTAGGTACATCATCCATCTGAAAGTTATAACATTTTTACTTAGTTAGTCTTAGCAATAAATTTATATCACCTGGTTTTCCAGAGTTCCCTGAACCCATCCTCTGATACCAACTGTAGCGACCCCCAAAAACGGTGTGCTTAATGAGACACGATATACTTAACATTACATCATTACAAATTAAATATCATGTCTCATTTCTACAGAAAATCACGAGGCTCAGGATTCTGGGAAACCAGCTGCTTCTGATTAGCTTCATTAGTATCAACCGTGCCTGAAAAAGCTTAAACAAAACGTAGGGTGAGCAAAAATGCCCAGGAAGGGGTTTTAAAACATTTTAAGAAAGTCCTTTCTTAATTCCTTTTGAAATGAAAAAAAATACTTTGCTAAAACAAAACATTTTCATTTCTTAAAAACATGAAATCCATCTCTGTTTGAATACCACTTGCATAAAGAAGCACGTACATGAAATGAACATGATCAGAGTGCGAAAAATAAACAATGCATAATGTTAAAACAAGGGTTACATCAATTCTAAAAAAATTATATGGCTAAGCAGTGAAACATGCATATCATGGTTCATGAGTAAACTGAAAACAGTTTTCGTCACATAAAGTACGTTTTCATGATCATGGGAGCCTTCAACTAGGGGTTGTCCTGTTAGTTGAACTAACCCCTGGTTAACCTTTATCATTACATGCAGAAGGGATGTATAATCCTGGACATTGTCAAGACTTTTCATCATGACCGTATAACATACTTAACAGGTCAAGGATCACTACCCACCCTGTTTCCTTAGCACAAGTCAAGGATAACTGCCAAGACCGTCGCACATGTTCGTCTCATGAGACTCTTGCTTTACCCAATGCATCGGAGCGCTGTATAATTCTGGGCGCACCCGTCACATCATTCTTGTTGCGCTATTTAATTTCGGGCGCACCTATCACATGTAAGTCCTATACATCCCTCAGATATCTTGACATGGTCATACATTCTTAGGGTTTCATACATTCATAATTGAATCCCATTTTTTTCACATATGTGTTCATAACATGAAACAGTTCTATCATGAAAAACAAGATGACATGCATGCTAAAACATTGAGCACATAACCAGTTATCTTAACATTTGAAAAAAACATGGGTTTTCGAGAAAATAAACATAACACATAACATTACATAACATCATAATACCCAATTAAATAAGGGTTTATCATAACTTACACTTATGATGATAAATGGATATCAAAAGTGTTTAACATAAGCAGTTGAGGTTACAATGCGCATAATCAAATCCATCTTGGGAAATCATATATATAATTGTGTAAACTCTTCCATTATCACTTTAAATAAACGTGAGTACATTCTTATTAATACATATATGCAATTATAAATGTTCAAGAAGTCTATACTATCCATTTTAAGAAAAATCCTGATTATCCAAAGCAGTGATAAATGAAAATTTTCAATTTCGAGAATGATTTTGAAATCAAACCAACTCATAAACTTCATCATGCTATTATGTGATAAATTTCAAACATGGATTCTATGTTTTTATTAATGTATATGCACATATGTTTATGCATATACAACAACAATAAACTTCATTCAGTTGCATATCTTTACCTATTCATTAAATTACTCAAAATATCTATTTATTATAGGCAAAAATAAATAAACAAACAGGGTATATACACCGAGGAAAGGTCGTATACATGAATTTATTATCTTATACATATGTATATATATATATACACATCAATAAACACAAGGTGTGAGAAAGGAATCCGCACCCAAATAAAACAGAACCTTCGAACCCTTACTCCCAATTTTAGGTTTTCACCGAGGGGCTGACAAGATCGGTTCTAAGAATAGTTAAAACCGGTTTATATGGTCATGTATATTTATTATACACAATTATACGACAAGTGTATAACTATATAAAACTTGTAAAAATGTTAGGAATCAAAGAATAGGTTCTTCCCCCTTGCTCCCAACCGATTCCCTAAGCCGAGAGGGAGATTTCATGGCCTGGGTTTTGTAACAGTTTCACACACACCCGAAAATATATATATATCATGTTTATATATATATACATGTATATAATCCGAAGCTTGTCAAAACCACACCAAATTAAAACCCGCATCTTACCTTGCTTGGAGAGAAGAAAAAAAGGCAAGAGGAACCGATGGTATAAATTCAGAAGTGATACATATATGAATAACATGTATGTACGTATATATACATATAACCCGAAGCTTAAAAAAACATAAGAAAACAAAACACGACCTTACCAGAATGGAGAGGAGGAGAGGAAGACAAAGAAGCAAGTGGAATCAGGTGCATAGCCACAGGATGTATATATACATAACATATATATATATATATATGGGTATATATATAAAAACTAAACTCAAACATGAACCACAACAAAACCTAAAAACTTCACCCTTACCTGATCGACGAGGAGGTAGAGAGGATGACAATCCAGCAACCAGAGTCCAAAAGCCGAAGAGATATGGGGAGCCGGCCCTTTCGGCCTTCGGTGTAACAGGGGGTTTAAAAAAATGAAGAAGAAGAAGAGGGAGACTTCGGGCGAGGCGAGGGGTCGGTGTCGGCTGTGGAAAAGAGGGAACAGCCGGGCCTACTTCACTGGCCTAGAGGAGAAAACGGGGCCCTATGCTACTGGTTCAACAACGCACTGGGGGAGAAGAAAAACCAGGCGGAAGTGGGGGAGGAAGAAGAAAACAGAAGGAGGAAAACGCGAAAACGAAATGGACGGCAGGGATTACAAGAGGAAGAGATCGGACGGCCCGGAGCTGACGCGGTATTAAAAGAAATTGACGGCCGTGATCAGGGGAGGAGAGGATCGGACGGCCTAGGTGAAGCGGCTTAAAAAACGTGGTCCCCCCCCCCCTTTTCCGCGTTTCTCTTTTTTTTAATAAATTCTTATCTTCTTTTTTATATAAACCTATTATAAACTTTATTATTATCTTATCCATCAATTATTTGTAGCTTTTATTATTTTAATAAAGGTCAAGATTCGTTTAATGTGTTTATGCATTAATTATTCTCTACCCCTCTTATTTTACATTAACATTTTTTACACCATTAAAAATTAGACACAAAACATTAAATAAACTACACCATTAAATGTGCATTAATGTAAATTTCAACATTACACCACAAAATTTGAAAATCAAAGAAACCGAAACATCGACATAATTTCAAAATATTAATTATAGAAGAAAGTTATAAACATTTGTATTATTATTACTTATATATAATTTAGAAAATAGGTATAATTCATTTGACATAAAGATAGTCACAACATATATATACATGTACATCTACAAACCGAGAGTTTTCACATATATATTTGTAAAAGAAGTAAAACCTCACCAAATTCAGTATAGTCAACCATTTTTATAAAAGAAGAAAAAATAAACAAATAATTACTTGCTCAAGTTAAATGTATATATATATAACAAATAGTGGAAAACATAGTGTCAAATACCATTGTTTTGCAAATTAAAACTTTAAAATATAACAAGTTAGGAGAGGTCCAATGGCTACATTTTTATCTGTTGGTGTTTAACGGTCATATAGGGATGCTTATAAAAAGGGGCTGGTCTCGAGGTGTCCTTACTCAAAGTGACCGAAGGAGAAGAGGAAAGATGGTTCATGTGATCCCCTTGGTGCTGAGCACGGTCGCGGTGGCTTCGGCAATACTTATGTTCCTTATGATGGACGCTCGAAATCCCTACCGCATTCTCGGGCTCCTAGTAGTTTTAAGCGGCCTTCCCATCATTGTAATTGGGTTCTTGGTTGGGATCTTTGGTTAGTGATGTTTTGATCGTGGGAAGTTGTAATCGTCAAGGTGTTTCTTAATAACGGAGTATTTCATTCATGCTTGTTGCTACGTTTTTTTCATTTATTTTCATTTTCTTTTTTATAGAAAGATGGTACAGTTATAGGGAAGCATATCATTACGCGAAACATGAATTCTCGGGTTGTTACATGATATTTACCTTTGATATTGATACATGGATTTGAGGACTTATAGTGAATAGGAGGTTATTTGTTACTTCAACAAGAATGTGTCCCTTTTAAGGTTTGTTTTATAGGGGATATGTCCCTTTGATATGGATACATGTATTTGAGGAATTACACCGAAAAAGAGGCTATTGATTGATTCATCAAGAATATAGGCCTTTGGAGGTTTGTGTTATAGGGTATATGCCCCTTTAATATGGATACATGGATTTGAGGACTTACACTGAATATGAGATCATTGATTTCTTCATTATAAATGTGACCATGTGATGGTTTGTCTCATAGGGGATATGGCCCTTTGAGAAGGATACAAGTATTTGAGGTCTTAAATAAAATACGTGATCGTTGATTGCTTCATCAGGAATGTGGAACATTAAATGTTTATCTCATGGGAGATATAGACCTTTGAGATGGATACATGTCATTGAGGATATAGACCAAATATGAGGTTATTGCCAAGGAGAGAGGAATATCCATCATATGGAATCTATACTTATATGGGTGTATGATAGTGTGGATGTAGTTATCATAACTAACCTTTAATCTCATGTGAATATTTCTTGGTGTGATAAAATGAGGAAGATGAAGATATGAAAAACCTCACAATCTCCATTATCTACAAGTGGATGAGGATGTGGTTAAAAGAGAGAGGAATGGATTTGATTTGCCTCTCTACTCTCTTATTCTCATAACTGTGGTTGAGCTATTCACACCCATATGGATAATACCCATAATAAATATTAGGAGATTACTCCAAGGGGATTCCCTGGTCCTGATCTTGAAGAATACAAGCGGAGGATAATGCATTAGACCTCATCAAAGGGAAACGAAAGTGGTTCCACTCACTATCTAAAATTGGGATGTCCCTAACACTACCACCATAGTTGGGGTCCTCATTACCATGTAAATGTATAATTGAAATCATTTAGCGTATCCCACCTACTATTTAGGACAAATTAAGGACCTCCATTACAACATGACTCTTTAATCGATAAGACACAATGATGTTTCCTTTGATCAAATTATACATATCTGGAGGCTTTGGGGGAGGCCTTGACTTGGCCTCCAATAGAAAACATATCGAAGGGAAGAGTTACCATGACATTGGTGGTACATAAGAGGGATAAAATGGTGGCTTGCATCGGTGAGGGCAAGGCGAGCTGAAGGTGGCTCACACATGTTATTGTTGGGAGATTCAATGGTGGATAACATATCTGATGGTTGGGAGAGAAGAAGGTGGTTCAAATAGGGTATACCTAGATGAGCTGGAGATGCCTTCGGCTAGTGGAAATCAGGGGGAAAACACTTGGTTGAGTGCTTAGTCTAGGCTCCAAGAGTCTCCTTAGGTGTGTTTAGATAACTGGCACTCTTGTTTTGGGCTCAAGAAGGGTACATTATCCTAGTTCTCTTAGATAAGGGGGTGGTTCGCATATGTGTGTTTTTTAAAAAAAATAGAAATATAATACCTTTATACTCATTAACATCCTCTTATTTTGAGGCTTTTAGATCTACGTGAAAATTTATGAGGGAATGGGTGAATGATTAGGGGGAGAAGATCTTCGAGGATTCTTTGAGTCCTCCAATCATTTCAAATGAGGATCCCAAGGTCTAATTTATAGGAAATTTGGGACCTTAGGTTAAGTAGTTAACTCATTATAGTGTCTCACACTGAGTATCAGATAAGTGTCACTAACATGAGTCTCTTGGGTACACTTTTCCTAGGCCTGTGAATTGGTGCTGGTGTGTAGGCTAGACCCACGTGGTGAGGATGAGCACATAGGCCGGACCTTCATAGTGAAACCAATTATTCCATGTCTAGTATTACTTGGGTGAGCATGTGATCCTTGATATAATCCACTTATATTTTTCTTGAGGTATTTTCCTTTAGAACTTTTCATTCTCCAATGAAAAAAGAATTTTCATCAAAATACCCCCTAGGATTGGATCGGATTCGAAGAAGAGGGTTTGATCATGAGGTATATAATGAAATATTCATTGATGGACCCTTCATTCTCTATACTTAATATTTTTTAACCTTTATAATTAGGATTGATGATTATTATAACTTGATTTTCTCACAATGTCGAAGTGAAAGGGAGAACCACACTGGTATCTCACATACGTGTTTCTCACATACATGTCATGCTGTTGGATCAAACATGTCGATTTCATAGGCTTCCCTGCATATATAAATATCATAAATTTTTCTATAGAATTTTTCTCTCACCTTCGCATACTATCTATCATTTTGTTAGTGATCTCATCATATTAGCCAATCTACTAAATCTATATTCATTTAGATCTAGTATTCCCTCATCTAAGAGACGCATACACCTGGGTGAGTGACCTGTGCATGGTCACCTAGGTGAGTGACCTACATAAGTTCACTTGGGCAAGTAACCTATGTGAGGTCACTAGGTAGAGTGACCTACATGAGGTCATTTCTTTTCCAAATTTTTGAATTTCAATTTTTTTCAAAACCAAGAATTTATATCTAATGAAAGTCTTAATACTTGATTAAATATTCCCAATGGACACATAAAGTGTTAGATTTTCTGATGAACAGGTTGGTAATCATATGAAGGATATGTTAGATATAATTGGGTCTAATTACTATGTCACATGTGACCCCACAATCTCAGATTTAGAAAATAATATAAAAAATTATTATCATCAATAACCTGATAGTAATTAACTACCACTTTATAGTCATGGATTATTGAATGAAGTACTCATCACAGTGCTAATGAATTACCTTCTTATCTCCTAGTTCTATGAGTACATGAATTTCCCTAAAACTAATATCTCGTCCAAGCGATATTATATCCATGAGGGATTGTCACACATGGCCTGCATCATACATCACAAGAGTTTTTTTAAGATTTAAATTCTCACACTCCTGAGTTGAAGTCATACTGCAACTATTCATTCTTTCATGATTCCAAGATAGAAAAATCAAATGACTAGATGGAATATTGGGACCTTCACCCTGGTGGGGGTTTCGAAACAGAGTGGATGTGAGCGTATTGGGTGCACCGGAACTATGATGCTTTTGGGGATAAGCTAAAGGAATTTGGAATTTACAAGGATATCTGGGTGGCCCAGACCTATATATATATATAAGAATATATATTCTATTAATTATTTTTTTAATCTAGTTGAGCCCATATACCTTCACCTTCTATCTGATGCATGGTGTAGTTGGTATTTTCTTATGACACATCTACAAGATCTCATGGGCACCCATTCTTGGAGATATGTATGATGCGTTCATCCAGTCGAAAGCTGAAAGGGATGATTTGAAAAGGACTCCACCATTATACCACAACCTTTGGCAAATAATATGGGATATCATGAAAGAATACACTCTTTAAAGGGGAAATGACCACTCTATGGAGTGAATGAATGATTTCATAGAGACCTAGGGGGAGGTCCCCAAATGAAAATGTCCAATGGGATGTCATGAAATAGAAAATTAGCGTATTATTAATAGATTTAAACCACATTAGATCAAGTGCAGTACATCTAATAAGGGTATGAAATCAGTTATTATATACCTACCAAGACACAGCTTTTATGCTTTTTAGTGATGTGGTTATGAATATATATTACTGGATTACTAATTACAATTTTGGATAAATGAAGGATAAATTTTTTATGGTGGAGAAGTTTGTAGAGAGGAGTCATGTAGGGTTGGAAGCTCCATTATTGGTGATGATCCATCAGTGATTACTGAACATGTACAAAGGGAAGCCCCATTTCAGGGATGTAGGGTCATTTCATGTATTGTAGTGATGGATTGAAGCACATGTTTCTTCTAATTCTGTGCTTATTATAATCCAAGATTCCGAAGAATGGTTTTGACCATTCGTTCATCCTGTTTCTAGCATTCAATCCATATCTCTAATGTATGTTGAATCCTTGAATAAAATGAATATATTGAATTAAGTCAACTAATTTTCATATGGACATCCACCAACTGGTACATTCATCATTGCTGGAAAAGTTGGAGATAAACATATATCATATACGATCACGTTAGGGGATGGTGTGATAGCATCCTGAATTGATGGTGAGTTTACTAACGAATCCTATTCACCTTGTAGATTTGAATGCCAATTCAAGTGCCTACAATAACCAACTATAACCCCTTTTATGAAAGTTTGATTGGAGAGGCTCCCAATGGTGTCTTGACAACTCTTGGTTCCCATGTGTGTAGATTTAACTCATGTTGTAATTAAACTACCCTCGTCGAGTGTATCCATTGGGGTGGACTCTTGGTATGCTGAATCCTAGATCACATTGTACCCTCAAGGGATGTTGACAATGAGTGTTCCCTCAGTTGGAGCTATAACAACTGATGGTGGGGTAATCATGGTATAATGGCTCATCCCACACTATAGGGTGATAGTGAAGAGATGTCAATATTTCCTAAGTGACCTTATTCAAGTACCAATACACTCGTCAAGATCAGAAGGGATGCACTGAATGAGGTTGATCCTGGAAAATCATGTTGTCTTCACCAAGAGAAAACCTTGCCTCTAGTTTCCAATCCTTTGATCATGATAGAGAGACCTAGGAAGCTAGTAAAATCATGGATCATTGGGTATAACATAAAACATTATAGAACAACCTTTTATTTAATGTGACTGAGGGTAGGCCAATGTTGGAATTAAAGTCCTTGTGATTCCAATTACTTATGGTCAATACTCCATGATAGTTTAAAAATTCTATAGATTGTGGATGTTCTAGGCCCACCCAAACCTTACTCTAATGCTAAACATTTTGATGTAGTAATTCACATATTATATCTAGTGATTCTAATTTACACCATTGATAATTATATTCCCGCTAAGAAGTGATTGGAGGATATGATGAATTGGGAGGCCACCAATGGATTTGATGAATAGTCCACCGATGAATGGGATGAATTCATCAATCCTAAGGATGTAAGTTCTCCCTTCCCATTTTCCTATATTTTTCTTATTTTCTTCAAAAAAATAACTAAGGTAAGGATGACCATGATTTGTGGTGGGTAGAGGGAGAATCGACCGATATACCATTACTAAAATAAAACCCAACAAACACCCCTTATAAGGGATGATGCAAAGAATATTGAATCAAGAAATATATCAACAAGACAAGAAGATGATAGAAGATGAGATGGTGGGAGGGTTTCTTGAACATGACCTCTAGTACCTTTATTTTTGCGGAAAATTGATAGCCTTCCTCTATCAAAAGTTATGGGATGACAGAGGATAAATTCTTTTTCCAATAAAATTGTATATTATGGTAAGATCTAATGACATAATTTGTTCTTTATTAGTCCATAATAAATTACTAATCATGATTTTGGGTTATAGTATCCAATCACCTATCATCTTTTATGGGTCTTATAGATGACACCGAGAGGACTGGGGAGGACATTTTGAATGAGAAGTAGATTCCTACAGGTGAGTACATCCCTTCAATGGGAGAAACATATAGGGATGTGTCCACATTCGTTCCTATCACAGTAGAGTGGTATGAGAATACTAGTAATGTAAAATGTTCACCTTATTGTGTCATGTACTAATAAATGACATCCCATTCTTGTGATATTTAGTTTTGTTGTAAACATTATACGACCTTACGACAACCACTGCCAATCTTATCACCACTCCTAAAGGGGATGATATGTACCCCAGACCATTAGATGAATTTATTAAAGATAATTTTTATTTATCGTGTCCCAAAAGGGTTATATATATTGAAAAGATAGTAGATGTGGCTGGTGGAAGATCAAATTTTGGTCCTAAGATCAACATATTGTATACCCTTAATTTTGAGGAGGATATTAAATCTTATGCACTATATAATGAAATAATGGATGAAATTTATCCATTTATATATGTTCATGTCTCCCTTGAGGAGTTTGGGGACTTTAATAAGGATTTTTATGGATGTGAGTTTTACTCATTAGTGTTCTCCCTTAAGAACAAACTTGTTAGGTTCAATGCATTAATTCAATCATCTCGATTAGTGAAACGTTTTCTTTAGAAAATTTTTCAAAGGTGATCCATGACCAGGGCATCGAGGTACATCTAACTCTTACAGCTAGGGGAATAGTAGTTGAGGGCTTTAATGTGGGATATTATTGATATTAATCTATATTGGGCCCCAGGAAAACTCATGAGAGTGTTCCTCAGTAGGAAATCCTAGTTCAAAATACTGAGTTACGGGACGTAATGGAGGAATCAAACAAAGAAACTGATTTATCAGTGGTTGGGTGATATAAACTACATTTATGATGTTTGGAATTTTTCCTTACTATAATTCAATATTGATGACTAATTTAACACTCCCTTCACTGCCATAAGTCTTAACAGATCAATCGGAAGAGAAGTCCTCCACCCAACACAATTGAATGTACAATGAGAGGGTGAAATTACAGAAGGAAGGATAATGAAATTTTATTCTATAATAGAACTAATTCTTGATTACACATCTATATGTGAGACTAGATTCAGGGAAAGCTAGAAGGATCATGATAATTTCTGAGAATGCCATTAATTAAAATGGTATAACATATGGGATTTATTCTTGTGGAAAAAAATGGATGATCAACCTTTAAAACCACATTAGCTTAAAAAATGTTTGGCATGTTGGGGTATAGTGGATTTGATTACCACATTATCAAAATTACCATGATGAATATCGTTCACAGATGGTAGAAACAACACGAGATGCAAAAATTAATAACCCAAATAAGAATAATCACAAAAAACGACGATCTTCAGGATTCATTATCCTAGGAAGAGATCAACTATACCATGAAATTGGTGTAGTGTAAGAAATAGGTTGAAATGAAAGACACTCAAATATCGTGCCTCCAACAGAATATGGATATTTTCATATGGGTGTTAATACAACTTCATCATTTACATGAATGGGTTCAAGATAAGGGGAAGACTTCTATTGTGACCATAGTAGAGGGGATCCATCTGTCTGAGGAGTTTGAGTATACCCAATGATCTGAGATTCTATAGCTTGTTGATGGTTCATGATAAATCCTTCAGTAAATAAAGAGTTATATTTATGGTATTTTGTAAAATATGATAGGGAGAAACTAATTTGTGGATTATCCTATGATTGTTTTTCCATGTATAAAAATATATTTTTTACAATCATCTTTGTATTCATCCAAATATTCCTTTATAATTATGACATAATACTAAAGTTGACTCAGTTTTTTAAATTCCATTTCATAAGTGTGGAATAATAAAAATGATAGGAATAGGTGGCCTCAATATTGTTTCCTTGGTGTTTGGACCTAGTGAGTGTAGTTTGACTGTTTTTAGAGTCAATTGACATACCCTACTAACATTGTATCTTTGGTTTTATCACCCTAATTTTCTATTAAGTCAGATATGAAGATGACTTAGTGAGTGAGACTTGTCCTTTTCTATATCATCCCATTGTGGGTTTTCAACCTAAAAAATTTTATGCATCTTTTTTTATTACTCATTTCTTCTTAAATCACATAGATTTTATATTTAGTAAGATAAGAGTCATCTTTTACTCATGGTTACCTTTTGGATTTTCATCTTGGTGAGTACTACATCTCTTTAGGTGGACAGTTTAGATTTTTACAAGATATATAAATGAAATTGGTGTTTTATGTCCAACAACATTGACTATTAGTGATGGTATTACTACCCATGTTGGGATTAATTGATGAGAATGTTCCATAATTAATCATCTATACAAAAAAAGAAATTTTATGCCATGATTTTATGATTTATGGATATGAAACATGATACGATACAGGTATTCAAGGATCAACCACAAACCATGTTCAAAAGTGGTTTCATTTGTGATATTTTCAGGTCTTATGGATATATAAGAGGTTTCTACTATGGTTGAATCCCTATAGTGGACAAACCTTTTGGTGTTGACTAATAAAAATCCAAACAATGGTGTATTAATTCATATTGAAAACAAAGGATTCTATAGGTATCAGACATTGAATTACTAATGGTAAGGGAGCGTAGGTGGATTCATATTTCTTAAGACCATAGAGGGTGGTCTGTGAAGGGATTGTGCCTGAGAATAAAGTGAGAATCTGGGTTGGCACTGTCTATGAATGATTATCCAATCCTATAAATTATTTTTTGTAAAGTAGCAGGCATTCTATTTTGATCATAATCTTGCAAAGGAGGGCTCATTATAGAAATCCATAACCTCCCACCCAGATCAGGTCAATGTTCATTAATGGGGGAACACAAATGTTTTGGATTATATAGTACATGAGGATAAATTGGATAATTTAGGAATCTCTATGTGTCTTGATGGAATGATAATCAAGTAGTGCATAGTTCTTTGGGGTGAGGCAGTGGATGTCCAAAACCAAGAGAAAATGATCCTCACTGATGAGGGTAGGAACACAGTGCAGTTTAATGTGGTTTTACTAGGATTCGAACCATGTAGTTTAATATATTATTGAAATTACACTGAGTGCTACAATTTGAGGTAATTTACCTTTGACATAAGGATTAGTGATTTCCCCTGTCATGTTGACCTGTTGAAGAATGTTCCACTATCCATGGGCCAGATGAGTGAACGTTCTAAGATATGATATGGGGGGGTTCTAGATCAATAAAGTGATATGGTACAAGTATTTAAGGAATGGAAATTGAACATGTTCAAAAAGTGAGTTCTAGCAGAATTTTTTTGGGGCTTATGGAGATAGATGAGGTTTTTCCTGAGGAAAAATGTGCCTATGTTTGACCGGCCTTTTGGTGGAGACTTATGAAAATACAAGATGAGGTGTATAAATGAATAGTAAAAAAACTTCATCCTCCAGTTGACAAGAATATTTGTGGTAAATTATGTAAATCCAAACTATGGTGTATAAATTTATATCCAAAACAATGTCATCCTTATGAATTAGTCATTTTATTACCATTTTTCAGAAATAATTATGTATATTTAGATTTCCCCAAACACATAGTTTATCTTGTGTAAGGAATGTGTCTGATTATGGATGGATTATTTCATGTAAAAATAACCTAATAATGGCGAAAACTGTTTCCTACATAGGAATAACACATATGAAGGGAATGTGTATTTTTTATATATTTTTACTGGGACCAAGACTTAGGATTTAGGCATCTCTACATATCTCATCAAATCAAGACTCAAACCACACTTAGTCCTGGAATATATTCTCCACACTAATCTAATTACTGTGTGAAGTGGAGGAATATTTTTTAATACGATTTCATGAACATAGTGAGAACCTGTAATGTACCCTCCTATAAAGATCTTCCTTGTATATAGGTTAGTGTGTGAATTTTTATATTTTAGTCAGCCCATGATGTATGATTCATGTATCAATATGTATATCATAAAAGGTAGAATCAAGCCACATACAGTTCTGGGATTTATTTCATGAAATAGATGTCAAAGATGCATTTTAAATTCATGTGAAATCGATTTTTTGGGCACCTTTTAAGGACTTTCATCCATGACCATGTAAACCCTAACAAGAACTAACATGCCTTTCCCACATGGGTAAGCCATTTCAAAATCTCCTAATCCCATGTGAGATATTATTAGTGTGAGAAACAAGGAGGTTTCAAATGTTTATTTCACTATAAATAGAAGATTATAAGAAAAACTATGGGAATTTATATCATGTGGTGGCTAAACCATGATGTAGGATCTGAGTGTTGATATGTATATCATTGGAATGTGAATCAATACATATGTATTTTTGGGAAACCATGTAGTTTAACATCAAATGTAAAGGACGCATGATAACTTATGTAAAAAATAATGCATGAAGCCACATAAATGAAATACAAACATTTGAGGAATAATATTATGATAGGAATCCTATTTTTATGACATGGGGCTTCATAACTTGTTTTCCCAAGGCATACAAGGATCACTACACAGGGTTAGACAACTTTTTAATGACATGTATTGATGATGTATTTTATATTTTAGCATCATGAGACTAGGTTGAATATGTATTTCAGTTTTACTTCAAATGGCTAGGAACATACTTCAAAAATGATGAGTTATATAACGCTTACTGGGTCATGAATGTTTCGACACACTTTTAACATAATGAAGGACATATTAAACCATGATCATGGGGGTTCTTGGATTAGGAGATATGATATGGGACAAGAACATAAGGAATTACTGTTTTCCATGATATAAAATAAGTTTCCATCAAGAGTTTTTTGGGGATTTTAGAGCTGGAAGAGGTTTTAATTGAGGATGAAGGTGCCTCTAGTTGACATGACTTTTTTGGTGACTTACACAAAGATAAATTATAGAGTATCAATAAATAGTATAAAAAATGTATCCACAGTTATCATACATTTTATTACTGATGAACAAGGAATGTTTATAGAGATCCTAATTTTCCTTGGACAAGTAGTATGATATATGGATGGAATGTGTCTCAGCACAAGGAAGGAATTATGATTGGCGTTGGACAAGAAGTGTTAAGTCCTTTTCATAGATATTTATTAACATATAGGATAAGAGGAACCTTATTTACATTGTGATTTGGAATAGGACATAAGGTCAATGTGTCACTTTAAATCACATTGAGATGAGAATCAAGGCACACATAGTTTTTGAATGGAGTTGTGGTGGGAGACAAACACCAAGGGTTTTGATCCACTCAAGCATAGATCAAAATGTTATGAAGTTTTATGTTGTGCAACATGGATGTGAACCATGAAGTTTTACATCATATGGAAAAGATGTTGTCATATAGTTTAATGGCTTCTAATGAAGAGGTTTGGCTATACAGTTTAAATTCGTACATATTGTATAATGATGTATTATATTTTTATGTCATACAAATAAAAACATATGTCATGTGAAAAAGAACATTTGGTGTGCCCTTTTAGATCTTTCATCTAGGAAAATATATCAGAATGTTTATCTTAATGCAATGGGAATGAATAATGAGACTTTATCCCTTGATGTATTTATTGATAAATCATTCATTCGTAGGTATTGTAATGACATTTTCATCTATCATGATGATATAATAACTCCTTTGGAGTAAACCTTGTGTGTGGAATAGGGTCCCTCTAACATTGGCTCAAGTTATGTAGATTTCCTACTTGGAATTATCGGAGTCCTAGGGACCAGTACCATCTCTCCTATGAGGAACAATTAGATACATACTTTCTTGTTAAATGACCATGATATTCGATTTTGGTGGATATCAAAGTGATGCATACAATGCCGCATTTTCTAATTGAGTTACTCCAATCCATCCAACTGTTTTTAAGATTTCTCATCTATGTATAGTTGATTTCATATGGAAATAAGAAGTGATAGAAATTGGACCTCAATTGATAGGCTTATTCAATCTCGTATACTAGTTAATAGTAGGTCAACTGTGTAGTGGCATGGGTTGTAGTCCTGTAGGTCCACATGGAATGAAAAATATTTTTAGGACATGAATTTTTATCTTTCTCGACCATCTTCTAAAGTATATTGTATAAATTCTTCTTGAAGGACTATAACTATCCATTATGCACTATATTATAGTAATATGAATGGTTAGATTTGATATTAAACACCTCGTACAGTTTTTGAACTCAAAAAATATAATTTGGTTCCATTTTCCATCAATATAATTTTAGTTTCCCCAAATATAGTAATGATATTGTATTTTTAAAATATTGAAATTATTTTTGTCATGAATTATTTGAGGGATATTGCTTCATCCAATTTAGAGAATAATATAGGAAAAATGAGGATTTATTTTATTTACTTGTCTATAGATGGAGGATATATCCTTCAAATATCCATTCATTATACAAAAAATGTCCTGAAGTATTTGGTTGTTTGTAGTAACTTTGGAGGATGATGGATGATGTTGGTCTGAACATTCGGTAATGGAACTTTTTTCTAAATTTCATGAAATCCTACATCATTGAGGGCCAGTAGTATCCACAAAATGGTATTTCATGGGATATCCTAAACCCTGTTTTGTGGAACCTAAAGGTCGTTGTATGCACTTCTTCCAATAAATAAATAGTATCTTTTAAATCAGTGTTACTGAGAAGGACTCCATCAAATACATATTTAAAAAAGAATTTCTAGTGATTTGGGATATCAAAAAGAGTCAATTTGGTCACTCATTGTTTGGTTTTCTCTTTTTTGGATTTTTCTATATAGATCAATCCATTTTAAAGGGATTACACATTGGGTATAATCCAAACGGTTTTAAGATCATCTAGTTCATGGTTGAAATTAACCTCATTAATTCATTCATTGTATACATGAGTAAAAGGTAACATAATTGTACAGTGAGAAATGTTAATGACTATTTCATCTGAACATGGATCTGCCAAATTCATAGCCTTACATTCCAATTCATATTTTTGGGTATTCTGTGACCATGGGATGTGAGTCAATGACATATATGTGGGTAATTATAGAATTATTACCCTTACATATTCATGTAAGGGTACTCTACATTTCTTTATGATAGCATAATCCATGTGGATATTTTATATTACCAACACTGAATCACCTTTTACCTTTAAGTAATTGACTAGAATTTAGAATGTTGGTTCTAGGAATACAATGATGGATTGATATTATGACTCATTTTTTTAGCCTTATGAAAATAAGAAGTTTTAAGGTAGGATAACCTTCACTGGGTAGATGATCACATCTCCCAACCAAGATTTATTGATCTTGGGATCCTCTTTTCTCTTCCCTATTGGTTTTTTTGATGCACTTCAAAAATACATTTCGCATGTTTGGGTCCTTATGGAATATAGTAGATCACTTCATCAGAAAATTAATTATTTAATGAATTTGTTTCTTTATATGGGTGTTCTTTAATGAATATTTCCAAATCCAATAATTTTACCACTTTCTGAGGCATTAACTAAATGTATTAATTCTGTAAGATAACATCCCATCATGTCAAGCATGTTTTCAACATAGGATGGATGCGTATGTATTTAAGTGGGTTTTTAACATATAATAAATGGACCTCAAGGTTATTTAGGTAGTGCCACACCTTTTAAAACACAAATCATAACACCAAAAAGCTCTTCTTAATATCTGAATAATGAGTCCCGGTATGGAACATGGTTTGAATGAGATAATAATGGTTGTTTTTATTCTTGAAATCATTATTCTTTTTAAAGAAAGTTCCATATTATTGTTCTAGGTATTTCACATAAAAAATTAGTGGATTCCCCTCAACAGGTAGCATTAACATTGGCGGGATCAAAAAATATTTATTGAGGCCGTCAAATTTTTTCTGATAGTTTTCATTCCACTGATAGGTGGACCACATTTTCATCATCATAGTGATGGGAAAATAGTTTTAAATGAGGTTTTATACAAATCCAATCAACTATTTGAGTTTTTTAGGAGGTGACATATTATGTATATCCTTTTTTATTTTCTATATCATCATTGTTTCCAGGATGGTGCACCACAAAGCCAAGAAAAATTCTTGAGGTAACTGAAGAAGTGAATTTCAAGGGGTTCTTCTTTAAGATATGTTTTCATAGTTATTTGAATATGGTATCAATAATATCAAAGTGGGAAAAACATTGTTGAAACATAACCAAAAAAAATTATATATAGAATTTGATAGAGTTTCCAAAAATGGATTGAATATGTGATTCATGGAAAGGTGGTATGTAGTGACAATATTATTTCATGCCAAAGGGATTATCTGATAGAAATATACCACATAGTGTGATATGAAGGTGGTGGATTATTAATTTTTTAGGAATATTCTAATTCTTTATACCCTAAATAGCCATCAATGAATGAAATATCATGATATTTGACCATAGCATGAATCAGTAGTTTCATGATTGGAATCAAAAAATCATATTTAGGAAAATACTATATGAGATTTTGAAACAGATAAAAAACCTAATATTACCATTATTTTTCTTCATGGTGATAATGTTGAAAATCCTTTTTGGGTATTGGAATACTCAGGTGAAATTTTGCAGGGTAATCTTGTCAAATTTAGCCTCAATTTTTTTGGCATGATTTGGGTTTATACTTCTGGCTTTTGTTTCGTATCCATGATATATTTTCTAGAAAACCTAGGTGGTGAGTGGGCACGTCAAGATTAAGTATCAAAATTTATGTGTAATTCTAACAAAACAAATCCTAATGTTTCTTAATAAATTATAAATATACCTCTTTTTATTTATATGTTAGGGCCCCATTAATCTAGGTGGGTCGTAGGTCCTCCTCTGAAACCATATTCATTTTTTTGGTTTCTTCAGTAGTGGTAGACATACCTTAATTGAATATTAGAGGAGCATAACTAAGTTTCTCCACCCCTTCATCTTCTTATTCCACTTGTCTCTTGAGGGATGTAGATAATGAATGAAAATTTAAAGAGTTAGGAGAGGAGTTAACATTTTTACATCTAAAAGATGAAGTAATTCACTCTTACCCAACTGATGATGTGTAGTTTCATTGAATATATGGAGGTATTAATATGGATATAGATGTAGTATCTTAATACTCTCTTGTTTACATGATTGCCTTATCAGACTCAATTGATGATGTAAAGATCCATTCAATCTTATGGTATGTAATGATATATTTTTTATATGTGATTTTACCACTTTTAGTAGGGTCTAAAACCTTTAGAGCACTGATTGACTAAATCATTATGTTTGATATGATTAATTTTATTGAATATTCACCCCATTTTTGTCCAATTTGTTCAATTTGATTTATTAGAAGCATGTATTATTCACTGATTTGATTGAAGGAATTGGTCAGAGTCATTTCAAGCCCCTCTCAAAGTGATGGATCTTCCCCTATCCTCCTACTTCACCCATTATCCGTTTTGGTTTTCTTCTTCATTTTCACTCTCTCGTGTGATGTGGAATCCCTTGGCTACATTGGCCTATCTATCTCTCTCTCTCATCGTCTCCTCCCCTAGGGCTTTCGAGACCCTCTTGTGTTGGATCTTCCCCTCTCCACCTTCATCGGGCTTCCTCCATTCTATTTTTATTCTTCCTTTTCCCTCTCTAGTGTGTTGTGGAAGCCCTCAACCACCCAATCCTACTTCGAAATAATGATTCTCTGTTCCTATACTAGTTACTGTTGTATTAGAGGTTTCAATGAGGATTTATGTTCTGTATCTCGGCATACAATAGGTTTTCGGGAGCTTTTAGAGTCGGTTTCCTTTTTCATGGAAAATGTTTGGTCTTCTACCTCTTCATTGTTGCTGGTGTTTGGATCTATATGTGAATAAATCCCTACTCTGACCTTGCGTTCCTCTGCACCTCTCCCAGTCGGATCTGGCATGGGGGAAACTATTATGTTTGGGGATGTGCAGCTCTGCGGCCTCTGGTGGTCCATGCATGGGATGGGTCAATTTTCTTTGGTGAAAATGGTTTCTGATTTTTCAGATATACTAGGCGATTATTCATCAAATATATCAATAATGTTTTGTGGTGTTTTTCTATGAGTTCTTGATTTTCTTAATGTTTATTCAGTGGAATAGTCTATTTCTTATTAGGTTTCAATGTTCTTCATTTTTTTAAGGATTTGGATGTCAGCATGGATAGAGATGATGAGGGTGATGGGACAATGGTGATCTGGTTTGTTTCGATGACCAATTTTGTTTCAGTGATCTTGTTTTGTTCAGTGATATGGTTTGTGGTGATCTTTGTTTCTATTGTGGGGTTGGATGTTGGAATTGATGGAGTTGACGAGGGTTAAAGAATGATGGTGTGGATGTTGGGTATGGCTCCAGGGTTTATGGTTTCACAAGTAGTCTTCGATAGTCTGGAGAGTCTGGTGCGATGATTGGATGGAGATGTCGAAATTATGATTTATGGCGATGAAAAAAGTGGTAGTCGTGATGATGATCACTAGTTATTACTATAGTGGATAACGATGTGGATGATTTAGTTCTTCATATCATTGGGTATTGTTGACGTTTTTGAATTTTGAAAGGTTTAATGGGGCTTACCTTTGTTTCTAGTTCCCACTCACCTGTAAAGTGGATTATGAAAATCAAATAAAAAACAAATTTCCATTCCAAAAAAAGGATTTTATCACCATAAAATATCCCAATTTTACCATTAATAAAATATTTTTGGAATTGGGGGTAAAATGGTGACACTATTGTGTTTTGATGAAACCAAAACCTTCATAGATTAACATTGAAATCTATATCTTTACAAAATTCTGGAAACTCTACGTAAGTTTCAAAGTCCCGAAACTAAGACATGAGCATGTTTCTTCCAAGAGTATTTTTCTAGATCTTATCATAAAATCATAGTTCTAAATATGAAGGGAATAAGTGGGATTCACTGTAACCTAGTAAATGAAGTGTTTGTATAGGAATGAAGTTGAATATTGATCCATTATAAATGAAATTCCATCAAATATTAACATCATTTATCCTTCCAGACACATACAAGGGTTTGGTGAATTTGTGTATAATAAAATATTTGTCTTATTCAATAAAAGAGATGATTGGGTCGAAAACAATAAGATCAATATGTGAATGATAAATTTCAGTAGTAGAAACATCTTCTTAAAACACTTTAGGGCCCAAAAAATATTCATTTAGCACTTCTCTATGGTATTTTGATAGACTTAAAGCACTCAAAAACAATAACATAGTCAGAACCATTGCTAATATCTTTAAAATGTCATAATTTTTGGATAATGGTATACTCTTCCTAGCATGTGTCTTATCGTTAATAGGATATTTAAGAACTCAATTACATGATTCATGAAGAACATCCCTTGTAATAGGAGTTGAAAGGACTCTTCTCCTTAGTAGGTTATATCGAATATGTCTGGCTTCATTCTACTACTAGGTCCACTAGAGGGATCTCCCATGAGTTTTGGTTTCATAGATAGTCCAAATAGGGATGTGGTCAGTTTATTGATTTCTTAAATGCCTATGTATTACCCTATATCCTTAGCCACAATGTAATCTTCCTCTAATTATCCAGTCGGGTGCATGTAACTTGGGTTCATGGACATATTCATCTTTAGTGAAGGGATCAACATAGTGAACAACATTAATGGATCTGAAGTTTAATTATTCACGTGATGAGGATCCCATATGGAGGGTAAACTGTTTTGATACCATTTAGTGGGATGGTTCTTATGATTTATGGGTTAAATTAATGAACCCTAAGAGAGTCATGGGTATTTTTAGAATCCATTCAGTCTAAACTTCTTATACATGAATTTTACTTCTCTGATTGTGCCACTTCTTAAAGGACCATTTCTTGGAGGATTGTGATGCCCAGAGGTTGGTTGTTCCGTAAAAGGATAAACAAGGGGACTATTTTTACGATTCAACTATGATTTTTGGATATGAGGTGTTTGATTTATTATCATCTTGATCATCTAATCATCGAACTTATACACACCTTTGTTAGTAAATTCCTTCCACCACCTTCTTCTTCAAGGGTAATAGTGAAAACAAATGACACATAAATTGGTGGTTTTCCAAAATTCACCTATCTAGGGTCCACCATATTTTTCAAGATTTATTTTAAAATAAATATTTTTTGAATAGTGTGCCCCAATGTCTAGTGAAAGGGGAAATAGTTTAGCAGATCATTGAGACCAGTCTGATCAGGCCATTTCAGCTTTGGAAACTTGAGCAAGTTGTTATCCAGATCCATGATGATGTATCCAGGGACATTCTCATATCAAAATGATTAATATTTATTCTTTATATCCTACAAATAATATCACCTATACTCCTTTTTTTCATCCTTATGAGGAGGGAATTATTATTGATGCTCAGGAGGGGGTACAACATGACATGCTGAAAAATTTGTAGATGGAGCTAGTGTAGAGGTTGGATGAAGCCTGACAATGTAAGACTCTACATTCCATGACATATTCCCTTGAGCTGATGGAATTACATTGGACATGGCCTAGTCTTTTAAGATGGAATCATAAAATCCTTGAGAAACTATGGCAAGATCCGGAAACCCTCCTGTATATTTCATAGGGATGATCAGTGTGTGAAACTCATCAAAAATAATCTATATATAGGGGGAATCAAAATATTCTTATAGATGCTATATATTTTGGTAGTAGGTCAACCCCTTCCACTGAGAAATGACATCCTAGACACTATCATTGTCCCATTGTTTTTTAGTTTGAGCGGTTTAGGACTACCATCTTATATAGAATTGAGCTGAATTGAAAGAGAAACTATAGATGTTGTTCTTACCATGATGTGATTGATTGATCTATAAAAAGGGTGTACCATACAAAGGTTGTATCATGTAGTGTTTGTAAAAAAACCCAATTTTCATCACTTTTTGTTGTGTTGGGGTTCCCATAATGGGATCAAAATAGGACACAAAATTCATTAAATTATTCTTCAATCCCCCCAATCCATTAAAAATTTGAAATGTAGGGCTCACAAAGTATAAAGGGGTAGTGCTCAGATCCAAACATTAAAGGAAAGGCTTCCTTTATTGCTATACTGGTGCACTCTATTCCTTTATAACAATTAATAAATCTATTAATGAATCATTGGTATTAATAATCCCTTATGTAATGTATTTTTGAATATGATATTGATCAATGGAAGTAACAGGTAAGGCCATCTATGGTGGCTCCACACGTGTCCAAGATCGGTAATCTAATGGTTCTAGAATGTGAGGATATGTCTGACCTAGATATGGTCATGGATCCAATGGATGGAACTACTGACATCTTTCTGTCATGGGGCCCAAATATATTGGTTTATGTTACACTACATTAAGCAGGTGTTATGACTATATTTGAACTATTGTGATGAGCCATCATTGTTGAGGTATGTCAGTTGGGAGCACTAGTTGAGGCTCTTCTTATAGAACATATCTAGTAGGGAACTTTCCTTGGAGTAATTTTACATTGAGTTTTCTCCACTCATTTATTTTATCCTCAGGTCGAGAAAATATTTCCTCATGTGTGAAGAGTTTAACCTTTTTGGGTGGTTGGTGAGGTATGGCCACACCTTTACTATTTTCTTTGGAAGATTCTAACAAAGAAGGTAGTGGTGGAGAGGTTGTGGGAATACCCACATTTATACCAGACCTCTAGTTTTAGGTATGCACACATTCTTCAATCATTTTAATTTAGACCACATTATGAATAGAAACCTCATCTTCATGTTCCCCCATATCAATGTCATGTTCCATAGAGTCTATATTGGTGGTTTTAACACTGTTTACTGATAAGTAATGTATTGCAGGAATTTCAATATCCTCCTTGAGATATTACATTTATTGGTGCTGCCACAAGGCCTTATACACTCCGTTGCTGGTCTCATGGGGATTGTTTGAAGAATAGTGATCCTAAGGCAATTTCTAGTTAATTTTTTCACATGTGTTCTATGTGAGGAAACTGGGACATGGGATAAGATGAGATGAGAAGATCTATTTTGTTGTGCTCCTATAACAACGTGAAATTTTGAATAAATCTTGTTTCCTATTTTTGTGTGTTATTTTATTTTATACTCAACAAAACTGTTTCATTTGATAACATGAGTATAATTAAAATGAGACCGTTGGGTTTCGACTGTTATATGACGGTTGGTCAATATGACCACTGGAAACTAAACGTTTTGATTATTCTCTCTAAATACAAGTGATATTGGTTAATTAATATAGAAAAAAGATTTTATGTCCTCATCCAGTAGTCTCGGGCAATCGAAGCCCATCTAACGGAACTTGGGAAGGCGGTAGCACCACTGGTCTTTGCTCTGGACCAAACCCAAGCCGAACATCATCATGTGAAGTTAGAACGGAATCGCCTTCGCGAGAAGATAAAACTAATAGAAATTGGTAATCATGTGATGTTGGCCGAGCCGCACCAAGATTCTATCACCCTAGCACACCGTACTCTAAGGTCCTATTCTGGTGTTATAAGGGGATATGTAACGAGATAGTAATAGCCATGTGTAATCCATTGATTTAAATAACAATTGTGATTTCTTCTTATGATGAAGTTTTTGAATTTTCACATGTCCAGATAAATATAGTATGCATATTTTCGAACAATTCAAGAAAAAGGATATTTGAAAATATTTATGTAAATCTTAGATAATCAATTGTTTGTAATGATTTTTAAAAAATGGTCTTCTACAATTATGTTCAGTATGAAATTTGTAGTCTAATAAGATCAACATTATTTTTTATGAATATTAAATTATGAATATGGATTTTATGATTAAAATTAGTAATGTGACCAAATGGATTAGTAATCTCACTTACAGAAAGTATTAATATAATATAGGCACCTTGATTAAGTAATGTGATTCAATAAAATTGGTAAATAACTGTTTCAGAAATTATTACTCAAGTATTGGTTTTTTCGAGTAAATCGTATTTTTTAATTAAAAATTAAATTAAAATTATTTAAAAAATTATTTTTATAAAATGGATTTTATTTTTGAACTCAGAGCATCGATTTTATGCAAAGGTAATTTTTGGGGATTTTTCTGAAAAAAATGAATTTTCGATGAATAGTGTATTTATATAAAAATTATATTACAAATATTTAGAATATTATTTTTTTTAAATGGAGTTCATTTTTCAAAAAATAGAGCATCGATATTTGGTTAAGGTAAAATTTTGGGATTTTTCTGAAAAAGTTGACTTTTCGATGAATAGTTAAAATACAGTTTTTAGCTTACAGGTGTTTAATGACATCATTAAATGATGTATTAAGTATGTAATCAATATGGTCGACTTATGAATAGTAAGATAAGGTATCAGGTGTCCCTTGGCCATTAATACCTTGTCCCCTCACTTTCTCTATAAATACCAACCCTTTCCTTCTTTAGTTTTTACTCCCAACTCTCCCCCAACGAAGCTCTGGTCTCATTACCTCCCAAGGAGTCCTCCAAAGGTACCCCCAAGCCCTCAAGGTCTTGACCTTAGAGTTTTAAGAGATATGTTTTAAGGTTAGGGATCCTACCTCTCTCTTTCATTTAAGTACTCTCTTTTATGTCATTTCTTTTAAGCCCCATGTTCTTATGTTGGGGATGTTCTTTTATATTCATCATACTATCCTTTTCTTTTTCATTTGATGAGAGACTCCATCTTTCTCTCATAAATTAATTTTAAGAATGTTTAAGTGGTGTCGTTAGGCTGCCGAATTTTTAAGGGGTTCTTTCACTCTTCTCATTTTCAAGTTCTATTTTCATGTCATGTCTTTCAAGTTCGTTTTTATTTTATTGGTCTATGATCTCTATATCTATCATAATGAACTTTTATTTTCATATGATGAGATACCCTATTTGATCTCATCAATTCAATTTTTGAATGTTTATGTGGCGCCGTTAGGCTGTCGAATTTTTAAGGGGTTCTTTCACCCTTCTCATTTTCAAGTTCTATTTTCATGTCAAGTATTTCATGTTCCTTTCTATTTTGTTCGGGTATGATCTCTATATCTATCATACTAATATTTTTTGTTAATATGATGAGAGACCATATTTGATCTTGTCAATTCATTTTTTTGATGTTTTATGTGACGTCGTTAGGCTGCCAAATTTTCATAAGAGAATTCATATCTTTTTCTTCCTTCAATGTTTTTCATTTCATATTTTACGCCTTCAAAATTTCATTACCATGTTCTTATATCCATTATATTCCATCCCTCTAATATTTTATGGATCATTTATGAGTGGGTGATCTTTTTCCCCTCCCTTTTCAAAATTTTCTATAACCCTGTAACATAGCCGTTATGCTGCAGAATTTTCGTCTCAAAATGCCTCTCTTTTTTTATCTAATTATTTTATTTTATTAATTGAATACTAAAAGCTCTTTATTCTATAGGGGTATTCACATATATATCAACATGTTCTATTTTAAATTCTGGTATTTACATATCTGAAACCCACTTTCCATTTCCATTGGTTTAATGTGACATAAAGATCATGTCTTTAAATCTGTTTTGAAAACGTTATGATTATGAAAGGAAACCCATTTATTGTATTCTATATGGGTTATTTATGAAATTTTCGATGATGATATATGTGGCTCACATGATAATAAAGGAAAATTTAATGATGCGCCCTGATAGTGCTCTAATGCATTGGTAAAAGATTTAATCTCTAGAGATGACAATTTTTAACAACGCCTTGGTGAATAACCTTAATAATTTTTAATGACACCTTGGGGATGGACATTGGTGAAATGGAAATGATTGTCCATGTTAAATGTTGTATCCACATCTTCATGTTATGAAACACGTTATTTTTTTTTATGATATGCCTCATGGTCTCTTTCTCATGCCTTTAAGTTATTTATCATGCCCTTATTTATGTATCTCAAGCTCTCATGTAAAATGTTTCTCTTGATTCCCTTACTAGGGCTTCTGCTCACCCTTTCCTTTGATGTATGCTCCTAGGTTATGAGATGTTGTAATGAACATAGGATGAACAAATGAATAATCCTTTCAAGTGTTTAAGAAGAATGATTGCTTGTCTCATGTAATAATTTCTTGGTTTCCAAGACACTAAACCTTAAAGATCCTCAGTTTAGTATAATGTAATGAAAGTTTATTTGATAAAAAGGCAGGATTCTTTAGTTGGTATAAAAGGATAGTTTATTTATTTGTGTAAATTAGGATATGAAAACTTTAGGAAGAACCCTATATAAAAGTTTAGATATAGGAATTCTTCTTGGTATTTTGGTGAGTATTGTGTAAATAGTTTATCAAGAAAATACATCCATGTCTGGATACGAGCAAGTATAGGTGGCTCTGGCCCTGATGTACATAGGGGTAAAACTCGAAAACACTACTTTGAGCTAGACTCGAATGGGAACTGGTACACGACAACGGGCCTTGCTGCACTCTTGGTTATGACACTCCTGAGGGATATGCTCTGGTAAATTCATAAGCTCAGTATGAACCATTATTAAACGAATAAAGATTAAATGAAATAAAGATTCACATAAGAATATATGATCATGGATAACCCATATTGGAACCTTGGGGATCACAAGTTAGGATATACTTTTCATCTACAAGTTTATCCTTCTATGCTTGAAGTTTCCTTTTCATGATTATTAGCTAAGTATTTAAGCCCCCTAATTATACTTTCTTTTCTTAGTTAATGGAGGGAAATGAAATAACATGCCCCAACAACCAATGTGATAGTAAATGTGATGATTTACCTATTAATATGACATAGATGTCGAGTGATCAAGTTGAACATGTTGTGATTATGCCAAGATAGCTATCAAAAATCACAATTAATAATTGGTACCTAGTTGAATGCCAAAATTCATCAAGGAAGAAGAAGATGAAGTCTCAAGGATATTCATCTGATAAATTTGATAAGGGAAAGAAGACCCAATTTCAATTGTGAAAAAAGTGTGGAAATGGGCACCAAAAATAATGTCACAAAGGAACCTGTAGATGTTTTATGTGTGGGGTGATAGGGCATAAAGTAGCCAATTTCTTTAAAAATGGATAATGTGATGAATGGAGATAAGGTTTGATCTAATGAACCTTATAATTTTCAATGTCGTAAATATGGAGACGTTGGACATTATCAAAGGAAATAGTCTCTTAGAAGCGATGAGAAGCATGATGAGCATCAACAATCTTCAAGGACAAGGGAACAATGAAAGTCCTATGCTGAGATGGATCATGATGACTAAAGTACATGTAACTTCTTCGCAATAATTTTCTAAGTTAGGTGAATTTTATGTCGTGCCCTATGAGCATATTTTTAATGTTTTATAAGAAAATCGAGTCACTACCTAAGATGGTTTTATATCATTAAGTAAAACATCTATTGTTATGTACCACATGTTGATGTTATGAAGCTGTTCTTCATAAAAAAAAATATATTTTTAGGGGATTAAAAGTTGAATATTATTTTGGAAGATGTTCACAATTTTGGGAACCCTATATGATCAAGGTAAATAGATTACTATGGTATTTTATTTTAGGATTAAAGGATGAATTATATTTTGAATAATAGATGAATTTAAGGAGAACTTATGGTAATTTAGGTTACTTATCGAAATGATTAACCTCCCTTGAGGAAAATGTGATTAGTTTAGTTACATTTGTTATAAGATGATAAGAGTGGTTGATCTTTTTTGGAGATGAACGATAAAGTCTATCTTGGAGGACTATGATATGAGGTGGTTCTTATAATTGGGTTTCAATCTTAGTTTGGTTTATTTTGAGGAATTTAAAGGATATATATTTATGGAATGTTCTATGATGAACTTTGGGTAGTACCGTGAAATTTTTAAGATTTAAAGAAGTTTCCCTTCCAGTGGGATTCTTTATTTTTGAGGAGCTATTTTATCTAACCCCTTCTGTTTTGGGATAATTTTTAAACATAGAAGAAACAGATAGTTAATATTTTGTGGATTATGTGATACTCTAGAAGATGATTCTTTTGCTTTGATGAGACCATGTAGTTTTGAATGCTCATCTCTTGGAGAAAAGATTAGTTTTGGTAGAAACTTATTAAAGGATGAAACTCTACTTGAAGGTAGTTATATTTCCTTATGTTTTTATTCTATGTAGTAAATGATTTCCTCAAAATTATGAAAAGGAACGTAAAACAAAAACGTTTTTGGTTTACGTTTCCTACTGGGTAATCAAAGACATTTTACCCACATCATAAGTTTGTGATTTTCTTGTGGTTAACTTTCTCTAAATCATGTTTCCTATAACTCTCCCTTAGAACTTGACCCTTTTTTTCTCATTCATGTCCATGCTTTCCTACATGGAATCATAGTGTGGGTTAAATCGGGTGACCTTTGTACTTCCCATTCTTTCTTTTAAAGAAATATTTTTACTGACTCCATTTCCGATGTGGGGCATTCAATGAAATTTCCAAACCCAATTTTAAAAATAGCGAGGATACAATTTCTTAAGGGGGGAAGAATATAACGACCCGAAATTTTGAAAAAATCTTGTTTCCTAATTTTTTGTGTTATTTTATTTTATAATCAACAAAACTTTTTCATTTGATAACATGAGTATAATTAAAAAGAAACCATTGGGTTTTGACTTTTATATGACTGTTGGTCAATATGACCATTGGAAACTAAACGTTTCGATTATTGTCTCTAAATACAAGTGATATTAGTTAATTGATATAGAAAGAAGATTTGATGGCCTCATCTAGTAGTCTCGGGCCAATCGAATCCCATTTAACAGAACATGGGAAGGAGGTACCACCAGTCGGCTTTTCTCTGGACCAAATCCAAGAAGAACTTCACCATGTGAAGCTAGAACAGAATCACCTTCGCGAGAAGTTCAAACTGATAGAAATTAGTACTCATGCAATGTTGGCCGAGCCGCCCCACGATTCTATCACCCTAGAACACCTTACTCTTAGGTCCTATGATGGTGTTATAAGGGGCTATGTAACGAAATCGTAACAGCATTTTGTAATCCTTTGATTTAAATAAAAATTTTGATTTCTTTTTACGATGATGTTTGTGAATTTTCAATTGTCCGGATAAATATAGTATGCACACTTTTGATGAATTCTAGAAAAAGGATATTTGAAAATATTTATGTAAACCTTATATAATTAATTATGTGTAATGATTTTCAAAAAATTGTTATCTACAATTATGTTCAGTATTAAATTTAGAGTCTAATAAGATCAACTTTATTTTTGATGAATAGTAAATTATGAATAGTGATTTTATGCTTACGATTAGTAATGTGACCATATGGATTAATAATATCATTTAAAGAAAGTATTAATATAATCTAGGCACCTTGATTAAGTAATGTGATTCAATAAAATAGGTAAATAACTATTTCAGAAATTATTATTCAAGTATTAGTTTTTTCGGGTGAATAGTTTTTTTTAATAAAAAATTAAAAAATTCTTAGGAAATTATATTTATAAAATGGATATCATTTTTGAACTTAGAGCATCGATATTATGTTCAAGTAATTTTTGCGGATTTTTCTGAAAAAAATGAATTTTTGGTGAATAGTGTATTTATTTAAAAATTAAATTAAAAATATTTAGAAAATTATTTTTATAAAATGGAGTTCATTTTTGAAAATATAGTATCGATATTTGGTTAAGGTGAAATTTTTGGATTTTTCTATGAAAGTTGAATTTTTGATGAATAGTGAAAATACATTTTTTAAGTTACGGGTGTTTAATGACATAATTAAATGATGTATTAAGTATGTAATCAATATGGTCGACTTATGAATAGTTAGATAAGGTATGAGGTGTCCCTTGCCCATTAATGCCTTGTGCCCTCAATTTCCCTATAAATACCCACCCATTCCTCCTTTGGTTTTCACTCCCAACTCTCCCCCAATGAAGCTATAGTCTCATTACCTCCCACGGAGTCCTCTCAAGGTGCTCCCAAGCCCTCAAGGTCCCGAACTTCGAGTTTTAAGAGATATGTTTTAAGGTAAGGGATCATACCTCTCTCTTTCTTTCCAAGTACTCTCTTTTATGTCATTTCATTTAAGCCCCATGTTCTTATGTTGGGGATGTTCTCTTATATTCATCCTACTTTCCTTTTCATTTTCATTTTATGAGATACCCCCTCTTTCTCTCATCAATTCATTATAAGAATGCATAAGTGGTTCCATTAGGCTGCCGAATTTTTAAGGGGTTCTTTCACCCTTCTCATTTTCAAGTTATATTTTCATGTATAGTCTTTCTAGTTCCTTTTTATTTTGTTGGGGTATGATCTCTATATCTATCATACCGATCTTTTATGGTCATATGATGAGAGACCCTATTTGATCTCTTCAATTCATTTTTTGAATGTTTAAGTGGCGCCGTTAGGCTGCGGAATTTTTAAGGGGTTCTTTCACCATTCTCATTTTCAAGTTCTATTTTCACGTCAATTCTTTCAAGTTCGTTTCTATTTTGATGGGTTATGATCTCTATATCTATCATACTGATATTTTATGTTCATTTGATGAGAGACCATATTTGATCTCATCAATTCATTTTTTTTATGTTTTATGTGATGTCGTTAGGCTGCCGAATTTTCATAAGAGAAATCTTATATTTTTCTTCCTTCAATGTTTTTCATTTCATATGGTATGTCTTTCAAATTTCATTACCATATTCTTATATCCATTATATTTTGTCCCTCTACTGTTTTATGGATCATTTATGAGTGGTTAACCCATGTCCCCTCTCTTTTCAAAATTTTATAAAACCCTATAACATAGCCATTATGCTGCTGAATTTTCTTCTCAAAACGCCTCTCTCTTTTTGTCAAATTATTTTATTTTATTAAGTGAATAATAAAAGGTCTTTCTTCTATAGGGGTATTCACATATATATCAAAATGTT